>OX346265.1:662500-1862500 GCA_947049275.1 Epinotia bilunana
GCTTGGAGAAAAGGATGGTACGGGCGTGCCGCTGTTTTGCTCGACTTGGCGGATAATCTGCCAAAATATACTAACGTAAATGAAGTGTTCTTCGTTCTTGATTTACGGAAACTTTTCTGTTGAATGCGAGTATTCACAAAATCCGATAGGTGTCGCTGTTCCACGCAGCTACTCGCTAACGGAGATTCAACGTGGTTTGCTCAAGTTAGCTTTAGCCTCTCTTTAAATATGGACACCATTCCTCTATATTTGGGGCCGTCATCTGTATTGATGTTGATAATGGCTCAAATTGACTATGCCCTCTCTCTACATCTTTGAAGCAGTAATGTTTATTAAAAATAATCCAGCGCTATTCAAAAAGATTGAAGCCACTGGCAGGCCTTTACGACAAAGACGCAGAGAGGACCTATGCACATTTGTTGCAAAAACCGCTTTAATGCGCAAAAGTGTGTATTCTGTAGCAATCAAGATATATAATAAATTACCATATGAACTTAAGCTGACCCCGATACTGGTTTTAAAACGCAAACTCATGACATTACTCTTAAATAAATGTTATTATTCTATTTCTAATTATTTAAGTGACGACTTCAATTGATTTTTATTATTTTTTTGTGATTATGAATATTATTATTATGCTAATGACTTCGACGCAAATTATATATAATTATAATGTAATGCAAATAATGTTTTTGTACGCCAACTGGCAAAACATAGTGGTTCGCTATAATTATTTAACATCTCTGTATCTTTCAGTTATACCTATGTTTTACAAATAAAGCACTTTGAACTTTGAACTTTGAAATACTAATCACAAGATCAGATTAGATATTCGTTGATTTAGTTATTATTATTAGTTAATATTACTTTTATATCTTTTTGTTCTTCATGTTTCGTTTTAGTTTAAGTTATTCATGTAATTGAGGAGAATTGTGGCACTCTTTGGGGGAGGCCTATGTCCAGCAGTGGACGTCTTTCGGCTGATATGATGATGATGATGATGATGATGATGATGGTGATGATGATGTAATTGAAATCACATGAAATCCATTGAGTAGTATTAGGCGTCCCTTAGACCCAATCCTAATCGACTGCTGTGGAAGGAAATGTAATAACTCAGAATTTTCGAGTGTATGTATGTCTATTGAACATGTTATGTAGCCTAATTTATGTATGTTATACTTACAATATAATAAATAAATAAATATTTGCTATCTTACACAAATCGACCTAGTCCCAAACTAAGCAAAGCTTGTACTATGGGTACTAGACGACGATATAAATACTTAAATATTTAAAAAACATCCATGTGTCAGGAACAAATGTTCATGCACATCACACAAATAAATGCCCTTACCGAACCCGGGACCTCCGGCTTCGCAGGCAGGGTCACTACCAACTAGGCTACAGAGGCCGTCACAATAAATTACATACATACATACATACATATACTCACGCCCGTATCCCATTGGGGTAGGCAGAGACTAAGGAACGCCAAATACTACTGTCCTTACATACTTCTTTCGCTTCGATCACATCCATACATCTCCTCATACAGGCTCGTCGGTTGCGGGTACTCCTGACCTGGCCTTTTAACAGTATCGTTGAAATTTGGTCATGATACCCTCGCCTAGGCCGCCCCCTACCGACCCTTCCATCCATTTCCTGGACGTATATCCTCTTAGTCAGCCTACTTTCACACATCCTCTCAACATGCCCAAACCACCGAAGCATACCTTGGTCAATCCTAGTCACTACATCGTCTTCTATTCCACATTTTTCTCTTATTACACTATTTTTTATTCGATCATTCAAACGAGCTCCACACATACTTCTTAACGCTCTCATTTCAACTGCATTCAGTCTACTCTCATGCTTTTTCTGAAATACCCAAGTTTCACTTCCATACATCAGTGTAGGAACAAGCACTCCTCTGTGAACCGCGAGTCGAGCCTTCTTTGTCATATTTTGGCTGCTCACAAACGCGTGCTCCATTCACCTGATTTCCCGCTTTCACTCTTCTTTCAATGTCACCATCACACTTTCCATCTCTCGTAAATAAAAAACCCAAGTACACAAATTCATTCACTTGCTCCACTCTCTCACTGTCAATCAGAATATTGCACACAGTCACACGTTCTTCTTTCTCAAAAACCATCACTTTTGTCTTACTCACATTGACTTTCATACCCTTCCGCTTCAGTGAGTCATCCATACAAGTTACCATCTCTTGCAGCTCCTTCTCTGATGACGCAATGAGCACCTGGTCATCAGCGTATAGGAGGCATTTGACGAGTAACTCACCTATTTTTAAACCACATTCACTCTCTTTCAAAGATATCATACAACTGTCCATAAATAAGTTAAACAACCATGGCGAGGCCACACAACCTTGTCTAACACCTCTTTGGATGCTAAACCAGTCTGTGTAGCCACCATTGATCCTTACGCATGCTCTAGATCCCTCGTAAAGGGATTTTAATGCTCGTATCAATTGGTTGTTTACTCCATACATGGACAGAGTTGACCACAAAACATCCCTCACCACTCTGTCATAGGCTTTCTCCAAATCGACGAACGCACAGTACACCTTCTGGTTTTTGGCCAGACATTTTTCGGTGATGCATCGTAAGGAGAAAACCTGATCCACACACCCCATCCTCTTTCTGAACCCTGCTTGCACATCCCACATTTTATTCTCAGTCTCTTTCACTATGCTTTCTATCAGTACCTTAGCATACATTTTTCCAACCACACTCAGAAGACTGATGCCACGATAGTTTTTGCAATCCTGCCGCGAACCCTTTCCCTTGTAAATTGGAACAATGACAGCTTTAGTCCAATCGTCCGGCACCTTGTCATATCTCCAACACAAGTTAAAAAGTCGGTGCAGCAGGGTTGCAACGACTCCGTCACCACTCCGGATCATCTCAACAGTTACCCTATCATACCCTGCCGCCTTACCCGACTTCATACTTTTTACCGCATCCATAATTTCTGTCATGCTTATCTCCCTTTTATCACCTTCAAGGCCGGGAGTCACCTCAGAGTTCCGTGACTCTACCGTGTCTCTCTCTTCTCTTTCAAACAAACCTTCAAAATATTCTTTCCATCTTCTCAGTACGTTTTGCTCCCCTTTCACTATGCTTCCAGTCTCATCTCTAATTATTCCAAGCTCTGATACTGATGTTGAGCCTCTAGCCGCTTTTACAGCCTTCCAGAACAATTTTATGTTGGTTTTGAAATCTTTAGAGAATCTTTTATCCATCTTCTCTTGCTAATCATCTTTCTTTCTCAAGATCACACTTTTTACCTTTTGCTTCAATTGCCCATACAAACGTTTTACTTCTTCTTTCTTCTCCTTTAAATCCGTTCTTGCATTACTCTCGAGATTTCCAATGGCTACTAAGTCAAGCCAAGCTTTCTTTTTCTCGTTCACTACTTCTTTCACTTCTCCATCCCACCATGGGGTTTCGTTTACTTTTCCTTTCTTTCTCTTTGTTTCACCACACACCTCGGTAGCGGCCTCTATCATTCCTTCTTTCACACATCTCCATAACTCTTTCATATCTTCTCTACTCACAACCTCCTCTCTACTAATATTCTCTTTCAAAATACTTTTGTAGCGATCCCGTCTTTCTAAGTCTTGAAGATTTTCCACTTTTTTCGTTGGAGTTCAGTTGTAGAATGCGAGCAATAGTGTCGCCATCGTCTGAAGAGGCCTTTCAATCGACTTATTACTAGGAAGTGATCTGTGCCTACACTGGCTTCTCCTCTATATGATCTGGTATCTACCACCCTACTGACTATCCGCTTATCCACAATCACATATCTAACATACTCTTCACATTGCCTCTATGCCACGTAAACATATGGATTCTCTTGTGACTAAACATAGTATTAGTCACAACGAGACTCCATTCCAAACAAGCAGCCTCTCGCCTCTCGCCATTTTCATTCACTTTTTCATCGCCAAAGTTTCCTAGAACACTTTCGTATCCACCTCTCCTTACCCCAACCCACCCATTAAGGTCGCCTAACAAAACTATTCTCTCATTGTTTTTACACATTCTTAACACATCTCTTACACTCTCCCAAAACTTAAAACGTTCTGATTGGTTCCTCTGTGCTGTGACCCACCGTCATCGACTGGAGCATAAGCTCTAATATGCGTAGCGTCGGGGTGTAGGTAGGTACGGAAACTCGGTGATACTCTACATCGTTTATATATGTGGTTTTAACCAACAACGTTCTATACTCTATACTACCGTCTAACCTCAGCTATATCTTAATTCTATCCCTAGTGTTACAAATCTTAAGTATATATATAATTAATCTACGTGATCAACAGAGGAAATCCCTTATCGGATAGATAGGCACTTTATCTGGTTTTAACACGTCTATCTACATACGTGTAGATGAGACTGTTTGCCTATCACACCTCCCCTGAAAAGGTAGGGGGTTCCCTCCCCTGAAAAGAACGCTAATCGTAATATAATTTTACTCTATTCTTATGTACTACATAATCTTTTCCATCCTTAATTACATTTAAATTAGAACCTATAATATCCTTTATTTTATATGGACCCAAATATAAATTATTGAGCTTGTTGTAGTTTTCATTTTTAATTAGTACTAATTCTCCTATCTTAAAGTTTACAATGTTAGACTTGCTGTCATAATTTAATTTTCTTTTAATTTTGCTTTCTATTAAATTGTATCTGGCATCTGTATATGCTTTCTGTAACCTAAATTTTAATTCTAATGGGTAATTGTCATAGTTATATAATGGTTCAACTCTATTTACAACGTTACTTGGTATATTGCATGGTTTCCCAAATACTAGTTCATAAGGTGAGTATTTTGTACTTGTGTTTACTGAAGTATTGTACGCAAAACACCAATACTGAACCCATGAGCTCCAGTTTGTGGTATAATTCCTAGTTTGTATTCTTAGATAGCTACCAAGATGCTTATGCCAATTCTCTAGTGAACCAATACTTTCGTGATGATATGGTGTTGAGTTGATTTTCTCGATTTTCAATAATTTACACACCTCCTTCAAGGTTGCATTGATAAATTCTGTACCACAATCTGTCGCTATGGTTTGGGGAATACCATACCTTAAAACAAAATTTTCAACAAATGACCTGGCTACAGTTTGGGAATCCTTGCTTTCTAATGGATATGCCTCTACATACTTAGTTAATTCACATTGCAAAGTTAGAATATACTTATATCCTACATTATCCTGATCTAATGGTCCAACTATATCTAAAAATACCTTTTCAAAAGACGTTGTAGCTGTGGTAGTTATTACCATTTTATCTCTCGTTTGTCTACTATTAAATTTCTGTTTTTGACAATCTTTACAACGCCTCACAAACTCGTCCACGTCTTGACGCATGTTTTTCCAATAATACTTCTTCTGAATATTGTTAATCATTCTAGTACTACCAGCATGTCCACTAGTTGGTAACAAATGATAATCATTAAGTATAGTTCGAATCATTTCCCGATCGGTAAGTTTCGTTTTTCCCTGTATAATACATAACCTAGGTAATTCATCTTGTCTCGCGCGAAAGACATTAGCTAACATGATAACATGCTTTTTATTGAGCTCATTTTTAATAATCACCAACTCTACTGTATTTAAACTTTTACACATCCCAATCAGGTCTCGTAACGCTACGTCTAAGCGTGCCTTCGTTAATAGAGAATCCTGATTCATATAAATCGTAGAGTCTACACAAATTATATCATTATTACTTTTATTCGCGGTCCGCTTCAAATCATTCATCAGTACTGACATTTTCATAAATTCTTTACTCGAGCGCCCCGTAGTAGACTCGTCCTCTAAATCTTCCTGCAGTAACTTGTCTTCACTTGTCACGGTCGCCATCTAATATGCGTAGCGTCGGGGTGTAGGTAGGTACGGAAACTCGGTGATACTCTACATCGTTTATATATGTGGTTTTAACCAACAACGTTCTATACTCTAGACTACCGTCTAACCTCAGCTATATCTTAATTCTATCCCTAGTGTTACAAATCTTAAGTATATATATAATTAATCTACGTGATCAACAGAGGAAATCCCTTATCGGATAGATAGGCACTTTATCTGGTTTTAACACGTCTATCTACATACGTGTAGATGAGACTGTTTGCCTATCACAAGCTCCTACTATGAATAGTCGGGTTAAACCCACTTTGATCCTGATCCACATGAGTCTTGGGCCGATACACTCAAACTCATTCACACACACACTCATTCTCGCAGAGAGGATGAAATCTACGCCCTTACTACCACGTTCGGTACCACAATAAATGAATAGTAAATATTTGTTATTATAACTTATAACTTCTACACAATGGGGATGTTGGCACCTAACGAAATAATTAATAATGTTGAATTTTCTCGAAAAAGGATTAAAAATATCTAGTCAAATGGAGAAAATAGTAACACAGGGGAATAGTTCATCTCATAGTTATAAGTTTCGTAGGTTTCAAAGGGGCTATCTTCCGGGTCTATGATGCCTAAGGCCCATGATGTCACGGACCTCGAGCGTTTTCTCTCAAACAAGCAACATTAAAACGGTCATACCTTAATTTGTATTTTTTTGAGATACTTGAAAGGTATTTTCATCATTAGGCATATTGTTGAGTGGTTAGATCGGCCCCCCAGAGTCGTTAATTCCGCGTAGCAGAATTTCCATTTTCGCATTTTTCCCCCTGTTTATTTTTCTATGAAATTCGTGAATGGTGAATTTCCATTCGCATCTGCAAACCACTCAGTCTACCAACACGTACAAACGACAACACTGTTAACTGACCATCCTGTGTTTATATAGAACCTTATTACAATGCACTTAAGGTGCACCAATGGTCAGTTAGCTGTGTTGTCGATAGTACACACAGAGGAGCTGGGGTCACAGTATTACAATATATTCCCTACAGTAGTGAAACGCCTTTGCTGTCGGGCGATGCCGCCACTCGTGTAACAAGTACTTAAACGCTGTCACGCGCGGATGTGCCAGGGTTGTCACAAAATGGGAAAAAAACGTTATTATTATTCAATGATTTATTTACATGTGTTGCACAGCCTGATATTTACGTGAGATTTTGTTATAAAGATTTACATTCACGCTGAATATAATTAAACTGTGTTTCATTAATATCATCATCATCCTCCTAGCGTTATTCCCGGTAATGGCCCTAAAGGAGCCTGGGGTCCGCTTTGACACCTAATCCCAAGATTTGGCATAGGCACTAGTTTTACGAAAGCGATTGCCATCTGACCTTCCAACCCAGAGAGAAAACTAGACCTTATTGGGATTATTAGACCGGTTTCCTCACGATGTTTTCCTTCAGCGAAAAGCTAACGGTAAATATTCCGTACATAAGTTCCGAAAAACTCATTGGTACGAGCCGGGATTCGAACCCACGACCACCGCTTGACATCCGCATGCTTGAACCACTAGGCTACCAGCTCATCTCGTGTTTCATTAATATATAACTACTTAAATATCGCGCGGTAGGTTTAATGCCTACCTCCAGCTCACGCGACGTTGCAACACTTGAAACGTTACAAAGTATAAACATTAGAATTATTAGTTCCGCAATTGTTTGTGAGAATTTTATATTGTTGACGTCCTTTTAAAATAACGATAGCAACAAGGGTTATAACTAGAACTTGGGCCCGTATGAACAAACCACACTAAATTCCATAGCCACTGATTAATAAATTATTTTTTGTGAACAGATACGTAACTCGCTATAATATTAATAACTCTATAGGCTGTAGGTATATTAACAAAATACGGTTTCCACGTCAATTCAACGCTATGCCATCGCAATATCATTATCGAACCCAGGTAGGTACAAACACGGAATAAAGTATCCATTGGAAGTGGCATTCAACCGATTTTCATAGAGAACCACTGTCCCCGCACGCACACAGCCACACTTCAATAATACACGCACATACAAGTGCAATACGCCTTCGATTTGTTAAAACGTACCGTGACAATATGCTGTTAACGGTAGCAAATTTTATACGCAAAATCTACTTTAACTGGTACTATTTACGGTCTCATTTAGAGTGTCAAGTAAATATTTCTTACGCCCGTTACCATATGCGTTGTAAGACTTGCAAGAGGCGTGGTCGTTCGGCTACTCGACGCACGATGGCGGTGTTTTCAAAGTATGGAGATGCGACCGCTTAAAACCAAAAAGTCGCATGTACTGCAAAATGTGTATGATGATACGACTATTTGGCTGTAACGGAATAGGGATGTGGATATGGTACGAGTTTGACTATCGATATTTTTATGATATTCATACGGTAAATATTAAGCTAACACTTAGTTATATTACAAATTGTTTCTAATAAGATCTTGTTTATTATATAATTAGTAGTAGGTAACATTTATACTAAATTACTTCTGTTATAAATGTAGTAGCAATCAAACACAGATTTCTAATAAACAAAGAATATAATTTGTTTAATTTAATACAAGCACATCTCAAATACTACGATTATACTCGTATATAATTATTTAACCAGCAATCTACACTGCCGACGTTGTGCGAGTGCGGCCTAGTGGGAATTTACCGTCAAATTTGTTCGTTGTGTGGGATAACAGGAAACTAAATGTCAGTAGTGCGCCGTGCGTATTGCGAATTGAATCAATTGTTCGTACTTACGCTACATACAATACTCTGCGTGGGAATTGAATCTTCCTGAATGAAGCGATTTCCTTTTGGCGAAACACAAATATCAGTTGCATCAAAATGTTTCGAACAAATGGTGTTGAATCGTTGCAGAAACCAATCCTTCCTCCTCGTGGCATCAATCCATTTTTCCTTTGTATTTGTGTCTTTAGGAAAACTATAAGATTGTAATAGTTACTAGCTTCTGCCCGCAACTCCGTCCGCGTGGAACTCGTTTATATCGTAGCTCGATACAAACTTTCATCCCCCATGTCACCCCCTCGGTCCTTCCCCGGGATTCAAACTATCTCCATACCAAATTTCATCTCAATCGGTTCAGCGGTTTAAGCGTGAAGAGGTAACAGACAGACAGACAGACAGACAGACAAAGACAGACACACTTTCGCATTTATAATATTAGTATGGATTTTATTGTGTATGACATAATATTCAGATACATATTACCAGAGCCCGGAATTCTTTAGAGCTGTCATACCGGAATTCTTTAGAGCTGTCATAGGGACTTCCGATTATACATATGAATATCAATAAATACAGAATACAATATGTAAAATATGATTACAAGTAGAAGTAACAACATGCAGTCTTATCACGAATGAGCGATATCTTCGAGATAACCTTTGGATACCAACTTTTAGGAAATTATAAATATAAATTAAAATAATAATATTTTATTCTTTCTTATAAATAATAAGCATGATCTTAGTCCTTATTAAAAGGCAAAAATTATAAAAAAGCAATAAACAATAAAATATTATTATTTTAATTTGTATTTATAGTACTACAATACTTCCGTTTATACAATAATACATATGTATACACGGAAGTCGATAAACGAGAAGTCCCTATGATAGCTCAAAAGTGCTACGAAAATTCTGGGCTCTGCATATTACTCATAAAAATATAATCTTTTTCATTTTGGTTTATCGATAACAAGTATCGACCTTAGCCACAGCATTTGAGTAGCGAACCTTCGGGAAATTTGCCGTGCATTCACGTTCCGAGTAGTGAAATAATACACAGGATTATGAACTTTATTGTTAGAGAAATAGAATTGATATTTACTTGACTACAGGCGCAAATTGTGTCTAAGAAATTGTTTTTTTTTTTTTTTTATACGTATTCTAAAATATTACTTAACGATGATAGGAAATACGTCAATACGCACATCCGTCGCCCAACTGTGTGTAGTTCAACTGTGCAGGGGTAGTGAGAGTATATAGCGCTACCCCTCCGATCCACGCAAAATAGCCACATTGGATGTCGATATGCGGAAAATAACTAACAACACGAAGGGATACGAATGAAAATTCTGCTACGCGAAATTAACGAGTTTGGGGAACCGACCGGTCTAACCACTCATATTGTTTTGCCTTCTTTCTTTATATAATAAAACCCACGTCCACTTCCTAATACCTATACTATTTTTTAACTATTCCCAGGCACCTACGGTTCACAATCCCAACTGCCTCGGAATCGGGGTCAACGCCCTCGCCATCTGCCAACGTACGAGAGAGAGCGCAACAACCTGCCGTGAGACAGAAAGAGATGGACGAATCTATGGAGAGCTACGTTACTACTACGAGTACGACCCATGGCATGGTAAGATTGTACTGAATTTTGAATCTTGTATTGCTGGAGTAAGGTTTATTTTACACTGTGGTTCCCGAGTGTGTGTGCTCACGAAACAATCTTAGCTTGGTTTTGGGTTTAGGTCGGAGTCAGGAACATAGCTCACAAAATGTTAATTTATTTTTAACCTTGTCAGAGTGCATTGAGGTTTATTTTGCACTGTACTGTTTATACTGAAAATGTGATTTTTAATTATTTGCAGAAAGATGAGAATCCTTTAGAATCACCTCCAAAGAAATTTGCTACGGAAGAAAAGGTGTTATCGAGGAAATCTTACAAGGACAGTGTTCGAGCTAGGTATGTGTTTCAATCGGCTGCTTCGCGACAAAAATGATTATTTTTGCATACATTTTTTCTATTGCCGCCCCAGTCCAAGTTGGCTCAGTTCGGGTTGCACAGGGCGGTTCCACAACGCTTCGGGGGCTCAAGTACCGCGAGCCATCCGGTTGCCTCTCGGACACTGAAACTACGCGACATTGCTTTAACTGTATATTGTTCGACGACGCAAGTCGCCTGTTATCATTTAGTTTATGACTAGCCACCCGCCCGGCTTCGCACGGGTACTATATTATACATACAAATCTTCCTCTTGAATCACTCTATCTATTAAAAAAAACCGCATGAAAATCCGTTGCGTAGTTTTGAAGATCTAAGTAAACTTGACGAAAACGTTACAAATAATTAAACCCTGCCTGTGCCTTTTACCTTCTCTAACCAACTAAGCTATCAAGATCCTTTCCGAGGCAATCAGTTTTGTAAATTTCTAGCACCATCGTGTTTTCAGGCATTCCCTCTCAATCTCCGCCAACAGCAGCCTATCCGAAGACCCCAACACCTCCATAGAGAGCATCGCCGATATACCCGTCACTCTCATCAACCCGCGCTACCGCAGGCGCGAGACGGAGACGAGACACACCGCAAGTTCAGAGAGCGTGCTCCGATATCGCGAGACAGAGATGAAGGATACGAGGAATGTGGAGAGGGAGAGGGATAGTGTATCCCCTCCGCGGACGCCGATGGGGAGGAAGAGTATTCGGAGTATTGGGGTGGAGAGCACGCCCCTGGGAAGGTGAGAGTTGCGATTCTGTAGTAGCAAATAAGTGCACGGTCTTCTGAGCGGTCACCGTACACTTCCTACTTCAAGAGCGTCACCCTCAGTCTGTACTGTCACTGCTGTCTAGAGGAATGGCCATAATAGGGGTGTAGACATACATACATACATACATACATTCAAGCCGTAGACTGAGCACATGAAACATATGTTCCAGCGCCACTTTTAGCATAAATGTGGGTATAAAAGATCGATAAAATGTGATATTGCAGTGATAGGTTGCTAGGCCATCGCCCACAACACACTTCAACCCTGGGTGTGGACACGAAATAAAATAACCAATAATGTTGAATTTTCCCAAAAAAGGAATAATCATATTGTCAAATGTGGAAAAATGTAAAGCACCCCATTATATAATCACAAAGTTATAAGCATACCTCGAACAATTGATGCGTATGACGTCAAACCACTCATAGGGATTTCAAATAGTATTTTCATAAACAATGACCACTTATCATTTATCAACCTCTTTAATTAAACGTTATCGTCACTTAAAATGAGCCGAGTAGGTACATGAATAACATGAAATTGTCTTTTTTGATTTTTTTATAATATTATTATAAATAATAGTACTTACGATAGGAAATTTCGTGACTTTTATTTCATTCACGCGTTAAAAGCGGAGCCTATTACGCGCGGTGTCTTGTCGAGCAGCGCGAGGAGACCGTGTCTCTATCCACCACCAGTGAGGTCGGGGTCCCGTTGGTAGCTTCAATGTAATTTGAAAGTCCGTCTTATTGACTTAACTGTTTTCGCCTGTGAACGACATTATACACATAACACACGACATTATTATAGCTGTTCTACTTTCTGTAGGAGCCGCTCTGGAACGCCGGAGCGCGCGGACTGTCCCGCTGTGACGCCGCTGCGGCCTAGTCGCATTACTAGGTAATGGAACAAGTTTACAACTGTCATTATGATGTAATGATTACTAATGCCCGTCCCCTTTCGTTTATGAGAGGGGGCCTGTGCCCAGCAGTGGGCTAGCCTCTATAAGCGTTTATGATGATGATTACTAATGTAGATGAGTTGGGTTCCCACGCTTCATAAGAAATATCTGCGGTTTTTATTGAAAAATTTGGTTATTTGTGAGTAATGATATATTCACCTGTCTTACAAGCTGTCTTTAAGATATTAGTTGGAATAAGTAAAACACTCTCTGGATATTCTCACAACCCCCGTGTTACCTCCAGAGCTCTTCATCTATTTTGAACATTACCAGACTATCGAATAGACCTTCTGGTCTCTCTCTTGAGACATAGGCTAGGCTAAACTATACTTAAGTTAGACTAGACACGTGTCGTCACAGGTCTCGAGCGTCATAGTAAATGACAATCGTTCCATGTGAAGATGCGTTTTGCGGAAAAGGGACAGACACAAAATAAGATAATCAATAATGTCATATTTTCTCGAAAAAGGATTAAAAATGTAGTCAAATGAAGAAATCAACGCAAGAAGTTAAATAATCACGAAGTTATAAGTGTCCAAAGTTTTAAGAATGTTCTGTCCCTTTTTCGCAAAATGCAACTTCATATGAAACGATGACGCTTGTAGATTGTGACGTCACTATAGATGGCGACGTGCGGCGCCGCCGTCGCCGCGGCCCCCCGGCAGCCTCGTGGAATGTGACGTCACACACTGTTTGCGTTTTGTCTCTCTAACAAGCAATATTGAAATGGTTGTAGCTTCGTAATTCTTTGAGATATCAGAATGGGATTTTCGTTACTAAGCATATTTTTTTGCCCTCTTTCTTTTCTCTCTCTACACCCGTATTCTATTTCACGGGCTACAGGCTAGACGGCTTTTGACTAGTGCGGTGTCTTTGGATTCCTTATAATCGTTTGAGTGAAATTGGCTATAATAATTGAAAAAAGCAGTTGTTTTTTGAAATATCTTTTTATATCACATTGAATTATATATTGGTATCAGGAGTCGATCCCGCACGCCGGAGATCAGTCCGCGCGCGTCCCCGCTGGCTCCCATCCCGGAGCAGCCGCGCCAGGAGACCGAGAGCGAGTCCCACCCAGGCCAGACCACGCTCAGTGTGCCTAGCCGGCTAAGGTACAGTCAGTCCGCGCGCGTCCCCGCTGGCTCCCATCCCGGAGCAGCCGCGCCAGGAGACCGAGAGCGAGTCCCACCCAGGCCAGACCACGCTCAGTGTGCCTAGCCGGCTAAGGTACAGTCAGTCCGCGCGCGTCCCCGCTGGCTCCCATCCCGGAGCAGCCGCGCCAGGAGACCGAGAGCGAGTCCCACCCAGGCCAGACCACGCTCAGTGTGCCTAGCCGGCTAAGGTACAGTCAGTCCGCGCGCGTCCCCGCTGGCTCCCATCCCGGAGCAGCCGCGCCAGGAGACCGAGAGCGAGTCCCACCCAGGCCAGACCACGCTCAGTGTGCCTAGCCGGCTAAGGTACAGTCAGTCCGCGCGCGTCCCCGCTGGCTCCCATCCCGGAGCAGCCGCGCCAGGAGACCGAGAGCGAGTCCCACCCAGGCCAGACCACGCTCAGTGTGCCTAGCCGGCTAAGGTACAGTCAGTCCGCGCGCGTCCCCGCTGGCTCCCATCCCGGAGCAGCCGCGCCAGGAGACCGAGAGCGAGTCCCACCCAGGCCAGACCACGCTCAGTGTGCCTAGCCGGCTAAGGTACAGTCAGTCCGCGCGCGTCCCCGCTGGCTCCCATCCCGGAGCAGCCGCGCCAGGAGACCGAGAGCGAGTCCCACCCAGGCCAGACCACGCTCAGTGTGCCTAGCCGGCTAAGGTACAGTCAGTCCGCGCGCGTCCCCGCTGGCTCCCATCCCGGAGCAGCCGCGCCAGGAGACCGAGAGCGAGTCCCACCCAGGCCAGACCACGCTCAGTGTGCCTAGCCGGCTAAGGTACAGTCAGTCCGCGCGCGTCCCCGCTGGCTCCCATCCCGGAGCAGCCGCGCCAGGAGACCGAGAGCGAGTCCCACCCAGGCCAGACCACGCTCAGTGTGCCTAGCCGGCTAAGGTACAGTCAGTCCGCGCGCGTCCCCGCTGGCTCCCATCCCGGAGCAGCCGCGCCAGGAGACCGAGAGCGAGTCCCACCCAGGCCAGACCACGCTCAGTGTGCCTAGCCGGCTAAGGTACATTCTCTCAGGTTTTTTTTTGTCAGAAAGCTGACGTGATCGCGATGGTTCTTAGCTACGTTTCAACAAAATCGGTTTAACCGGTTTTGAGATATTGAACTTTGAAATGAAAATGTCGGGGGGTTTTCTAAGTTGTTAATTATTCTTGTTCCTCAGTACCGTTGACGCGTCTTTTCAAGAGACTATAAATCTGGTTTATTGGGTTTGACAATCGGTTAGTCTATTGGGTAGTGACGCTGCCTACGAAGCTGAAGTCCTGGGTTTGAATCTCGGTAAATATTTGTGTGATAAGCATGTATATTTGTTTCCGAGTCTCGAATGTTTTCTATGTATTTATATCTATTATATATCGTCGTCTTGTACCCATAACACAAGCCTTTTTGGGGTTACTATGGGGCTTGTTCGGTGCATGTGCATCGAACACGTGACAGGCCGCTCGCGCCCTACTTTGGCGATGCGGTCGTTTCCTAAAGTCAGTGCGTTTTATGACACCGTCGCGATCGCATTCTAACATTTTATAACATTTAATTAACCTTAACATTTTACTTATTTTAGTAACATTGTAGAAGTGTAATATATAACAATTGACGTTTAACCCTATTTTTTCATTCCACCAAACAATCGCCTACTTGCACCCCAACAGGGCTAGTTCGATTTGTGTAAGATAGTCCCTTAATATTTATTTAATTATTATTAAATCAACAAAAGATCAGTTTTTGTGACAATCGTAAACCTATATCATCACCGGCAAAGCAAGCAAGTTGAGATTTCATATTTAGACCATTATTGTCAGAAACTTGTCAGTTTTGCCTCCTTGCTTAGAGACAGATTATTATGGGTTAAGTTTCCGAATGTACACGACCCACTCATTGAACAAGACTGTCACCTTATATAGAGGCCGCTCCCGCACCCCGGAGCGACTAGAGAAGGCGGTGGAGTGTCCGCGCCCGGCCGCCGGCCGCGAGCGGCCCGCGGCCCCGCGGCGCGCGCCCGGCGCCCGCGAGCGCTCGCCGCGGGTGGAGATGGACACACCCCAGACTCCGAGGACCCTGAGGTAACATTTACATTATAGAGAAGGCGGTGGAGTGTCCGCGCCCGGCCGCCGGCCGCGAGCGGCCCGCGGCCCCGCGGCGCGCGCCCGGCGCCCGCGAGCGCTCGCCGCGGGTGGAGATGGACACACCCCAGACTCCGAGGACCCTGAGGTAACATTTACATTATAGAGAAGGCGGTGGAGTGTCCGCGCCCGGCCGCCGGCCGCGAGCGGCCCGCGGCCCCGCGGCGCGCGCCCGGCGCCCGCGAGCGCTCGCCGCGGGTGGAGATGGACACACCCCAGACTCCGAGGACCCTGAGGTAACATTTACATTATAGAGAAGGCGGTGGAGTGTCCGCGCCCGGCCGCCGGCCGCGAGCGGCCCGCGGCCCCGCGGCGCGCGCCCGGCGCCCGCGAGCGCTCGCCGCGGGTGGAGATGGACACACCCCAGACTCCGAGGACCCTGAGGTAACATTTACATTATAGAGAAGGCGGTGGAGTGTCCGCGCCCGGCCGCCGGCCGCGAGCGGCCCGCGGCCACGCGGCGCGCGCCCGGCGCCCGCGAGCGCTCGCCGCGGGTGGAGATGGACACACCCCAGACTCCGAGGACCCTGAGGTAACATTTACATTATAGAGAAGGCGGTGGAGTGTCCGCGCCCGGCCGCCGGCCGCGAGCGGCCCGCGGCCCCGCGGCGCGCGCCCGGCGCCCGCGAGCGCTCGCCGCGGGTGGAGATGGACACACCCCAGACTCCGAGGACCCTGAGGTAACATTTACATTATAGAGAAGGCGGTGGAGTGTCCGCGCCCGGCCGCCGGCCGCGAGCGGCCCGCGGCCCCGCGGCGCGCGCCCGGCGCCCGCGAGCGCTCGCCGCGGGTGGAGATGGACACACCCCAGACTCCGAGGACCCTGAGGTAACATTTACATTATAGAGAAGGCGGTGGAGTGTCCGCGCCCGGCCGCCGGCCGCGAGCGGCCCGCGGCCCCGCGGCGCGCGCCCGGCGCCCGCGAGCGCTCGCCGCGGGTGGAGATGGACACACCCCAGACTCCGAGGACCCTGAGGTAACATTTACATTATAGAGAAGGCGGTGGAGTGTCCGCGCCCGGCCGCCGGCCGCGAGCGGCCCGCGGCCCCGCGGCGCGCGCCCGGCGCCCGCGAGCGCTCGCCGCGGGTGGAGATGGACACACCCCAGACTCCGAGGACCCTGAGGTAACATTTACATTATAGAGAAGGCGGTGGAGTGTCCGCGCCCGGCCGCCGGCCGCGAGCGGCCCGCGGCCCCGCGGCGCGCGCCCGGCGCCCGCGAGCGCTCGCCGCGGGTGGAGATGGACACACCCCAGACTCCGAGGACCCTGAGGTAACATTTACATTATAGAGAAGGCGGTGGAGTGTCCGCGCCCGGCCGCCGGCCGCGAGCGGCCCGCGGCCCCGCGGCGCGCGCCCGGCGCCCGCGAGCGCTCGCCGCGGGTGGAGATGGACACACCCCAGACTCCGAGGACCCTGAGGTAACATTTACATTATAGAGAAGGCGGTGGAGTGTCCGCGCCCGGCCGCCGGCCGCGAGCGGCCCGCGGCCCCGCGGCGCGCGCCCGGCGCCCGCGAGCGCTCGCCGCGGGTGGAGATGGACACACCCCAGACTCCGAGGACCCTGAGGTAACATTTACATTATAGAGAAGGCGGTGGAGTGTCCGCGCCCGGCCGCCGGCCGCGAGCGGCCCGCGGCCCCGCGGCGCGCGCCCGGCGCCCGCGAGCGCTCGCCGCGGGTGGAGATGGACACACCCCAGACTCCGAGGACCCTGAGGTAACATTTACATTATAGAGAAGGCGGTGGAGTGTCCGCGCCCGGCCGCCGGCCGCGAGCGGCCCGCGGCCCCGCGGCGCGCGCCCGGCGCCCGCGAGCGCTCGCCGCGGGTGGAGATGGACACACCCCAGACTCCGAGGACCCTGAGGTAACATTTACATTATAGAGAAGGCGGTGGAGTGTCCGCGCCCGGCCGCCGGCCGCGAGCGGCCCGCGGCCACGCGGCGCGCGCCCGGCGCCCGCGAGCGCTCGCCGCGGGTGGAGATGGACACACCCCAGACTCCGAGGACCCTGAGGTAACATTTACATTATAGAGAAGGCGGTGGAGTGTCCGCGCCCGGCCGCCGGCCGCGAGCGGCCCGCGGCCCCGCGGCGCGCGCCCGGCGCCCGCGAGCGCTCGCCGCGGGTGGAGATGGACACACCCCAGACTCCGAGGACCCTGAGGTAACATTTACATTATAGAGAAGGCGGTGGAGTGTCCGCGCCCGGCCGCCGGCCGCGAGCGGCCCGCGGCCCCGCGGCGCGCGCCCGGCGCCCGCGAGCGCTCGCCGCGGGTGGAGATGGACACACCCCAGACTCCGAGGACCCTGAGGTAACATTTACATTATAGAGAAGGCGGTGGAGTGTCCGCGCCCGGCCGCCGGCCGCGAGCGGCCCGCGGCCCCGCGGCGCGCGCCCGGCGCCCGCGAGCGCTCGCCGCGGGTGGAGATGGACACACCCCAGACTCCGAGGACCCTGAGGTAACATTTACATTATAGAGAAGGCGGTGGAGTGTCCGCGCCCGGCCGCCGGCCGCGAGCGGCCCGCGGCCCCGCGGCGCGCGCCCGGCGCCCGCGAGCGCTCGCCGCGGGTGGAGATGGACACACCCCAGACTCCGAGGACCCTGAGGTAACATTTACATTATAGAGAAGGCGGTGGAGTGTCCGCGCCCGGCCGCCGGCCGCGAGCGGCCCGCGGCCCCGCGGCGCGCGCCCGGCGCCCGCGAGCGCTCGCCGCGGGTGGAGATGGACACACCCCAGACTCCGAGGACCCTGAGGTAACATTTACATTATAGAGAAGGCGGTGGAGTGTCCGCGCCCGGCCGCCGGCCGCGAGCGGCCCGCGGCCCCGCGGCGCGCGCCCGGCGCCCGCGAGCGCTCGCCGCGGGTGGAGATGGACACACCCCAGACTCCGAGGACCCTGAGGTAACATTTACATTATAGAGAAGGCGGTGGAGTGTCCGCGCCCGGCCGCCGGCCGCGAGCGGCCCGCGGCCCCGCGGCGCGCGCCCGGCGCCCGCGAGCGCTCGCCGCGGGTGGAGATGGACACACCCCAGACTCCGAGGACCCTGAGGTAACATTTACATTATAGAGAAGGCGGTGGAGTGTCCGCGCCCGGCCGCCGGCCGCGAGCGGCCCGCGGCCCCGCGGCGCGCGCCCGGCGCCCGCGAGCGCTCGCCGCGGGTGGAGATGGACACACCCCAGACTCCGAGGACCCTGAGGTAACATTTACATTATAGAGAAGGCGGTGGAGTGTCCGCGCCCGGCCGCCGGCCGCGAGCGGCCCGCGGCCCCGCGGCGCGCGCCCGGCGCCCGCGAGCGCTCGCCGCGGGTGGAGATGGACACACCCCAGACTCCGAGGACCCTGAGGTAACATTTACATTATAGAGAAGGCGGTGGAGTGTCCGCGCCCGGCCGCCGGCCGCGAGCGGCCCGCGGCCCCGCGGCGCGCGCCCGGCGCCCGCGAGCGCTCGCCGCGGGTGGAGATGGACACACCCCAGACTCCGAGGACCCTGAGGTAACATTTACATTATAGAGAAGGCGGTGGAGTGTCCGCGCCCGGCCGCCGGCCGCGAGCGGCCCGCGGCCCCGCGGCGCGCGCCCGGCGCCCGCGAGCGCTCGCCGCGGGTGGAGATGGACACACCCCAGACTCCGAGGACCCTGAGGTAACATTTACATTATAGAGAAGGCGGTGGAGTGTCCGCGCCCGGCCGCCGGCCGCGAGCGGCCCGCGGCCCCGCGGCGCGCGCCCGGCGCCCGCGAGCGCTCGCCGCGGGTGGAGATGGACACACCCCAGACTCCGAGGACCCTGAGGTAACATTTACATTATAGAGAAGGCGGTGGAGTGTCCGCGCCCGGCCGCCGGCCGCGAGCGGCCCGCGGCCCCGCGGCGCTCGCCGCGGGTGGAGATGGACACACCCCAGACTCCGAGGACCCTGAGGTAACATTTACATTATAGAGAAGGCGGTGGAGTGTCCGCGCCCGGCCGCCGGCCGCGAGCGGCCCGCGGCCCCGCGGCGCGCGCCCGGCGCCCGCGAGCGCTCGCCGCGGGTGGAGATGGACACACCCCAGACTCCGAGGACCCTGAGGTAACATTTACATTATAGAGAAGGCGGTGGAGTGTCCGCGCCCGGCCGCCGGCCGCGAGCGGCCCGCGGCCCCGCGGCGCGCGCCCGGCGCCCGCGAGCGCTCGCCGCGGGTGGAGATGGACACACCCCAGACTCCGAGGACCCTGAGGTAACATTTACATTATAGAGAAGGCGGTGGAGTGTCCGCGCCCGGCCGCCGGCCGCGAGCGGCCCGCGGCCCCGCGGCGCGCGCCCGGCGCCCGCGAGCGCTCGCCGCGGGTGGAGATGGACACACCCCAGACTCCGAGGACCCTGAGGTAACATTTACATTATAGAGAAGGCGGTGGAGTGTCCGCGCCCGGCCGCCGGCCGCGAGCGGCCCGCGGCCCCGCGGCGCGCGCCCGGCGCCCGCGAGCGCTCGCCGCGGGTGGAGATGGACACACCCCAGACTCCGAGGACCCTGAGGTAACATTTACATTATAGAGAAGGCGGTGGAGTGTCCGCGCCCGGCCGCCGGCCGCGAGCGGCCCGCGGCCCCGCGGCGCGCGCCCGGCGCCCGCGAGCGCTCGCCGCGGGTGGAGATGGACACACCCCAGACTCCGAGGACCCTGAGGTAACATTTACATTATAGAGAAGGCGGTGGAGTGTCCGCGCCCGGCCGCCGGCCGCGAGCGGCCCGCGGCCCCGCGGCGCGCGCCCGGCGCCCGCGAGCGCTCGCCGCGGGTGGAGATGGACACACCCCAGACTCCGAGGACCCTGAGGTAACATTTACATTATAGAGAAGGCGGTGGAGTGTCCGCGCCCGGCCGCCGGCCGCGAGCGGCCCGCGGCCCCGCGGCGCGCGCCCGGCGCCCGCGAGCGCTCGCCGCGGGTGGAGATGGACACACCCCAGACTCCGAGGACCCTGAGGTAACATTTACATTATAGAGAAGGCGGTGGAGTGTCCGCGCCCGGCCGCCGGCCGCGAGCGGCCCGCGGCCCCGCGGCGCGCGCCCGGCGCCCGCGAGCGCTCGCCGCGGGTGGAGATGGACACACCCCAGACTCCGAGGACCCTGAGGTAACATTTACATTATAGAGAAGGCGGTGGAGTGTCCGCGCCCGGCCGCCGGCCGCGAGCGGCCCGCGGCCCCGCGGCGCGCGCCCGGCGCCCGCGAGCGCTCGCCGCGGGTGGAGATGGACACACCCCAGACTCCGAGGACCCTGAGGTAACATTTACATTATAGAGAAGGCGGTGGAGTGTCCGCGCCCGGCCGCCGGCCGCGAGCGGCCCGCGGCCCCGCGGCGCGCGCCCGGCGCCCGCGAGCGCTCGCCGCGGGTGGAGATGGACACACCCCAGACTCCGAGGACCCTGAGGTAACATTTACATTATAGAGAAGGCGGTGGAGTGTCCGCGCCCGGCCGCCGGCCGCGAGCGGCCCGCGGCCCCGCGGCGCGCGCCCGGCGCCCGCGAGCGCTCGCCGCGGGTGGAGATGGACACACCCCAGACTCCGAGGACCCTGAGGTAACATTTACATTATAGAGAAGGCGGTGGAGTGTCCGCGCCCGGCCGCCGGCCGCGAGCGGCCCGCGGCCCCGCGGCGCGCGCCCGGCGCCCGCGAGCGCTCGCCGCGGGTGGAGATGGACACACCCCAGACTCCGAGGACCCTGAGGTAACATTTACATTATAGAGAAGGCGGTGGAGTGTCCGCGCCCGGCCGCCGGCCGCGAGCGGCCCGCGGCCCCGCGGCGCGCGCCCGGCGCCCGCGAGCGCTCGCCGCGGGTGGAGATGGACACACCCCAGACTCCGAGGACCCTGAGGTAACATTTACATTATAGAGAAGGCGGTGGAGTGTCCGCGCCCGGCCGCCGGCCGCGAGCGGCCCGCGGCCCCGCGGCGCGCGCCCGGCGCCCGCGAGCGCTCGCCGCGGGTGGAGATGGACACACCCCAGACTCCGAGGACCCTGAGGTAACATTTACATTATAGAGAAGGCGGTGGAGTGTCCGCGCCCGGCCGCCGGCCGCGAGCGGCCCGCGGCCCCGCGGCGCGCGCCCGGCGCCCGCGAGCGCTCGCCGCGGGTGGAGATGGACACACCCCAGACTCCGAGGACCCTGAGGTAACATTTACATTATAGAGAAGGCGGTGGAGTGTCCGCGCCCGGCCGCCGGCCGCGAGCGGCCCGCGGCCCCGCGGCGCGCGCCCGGCGCCCGCGAGCGCTCGCCGCGGGTGGAGATGGACACACCCCAGACTCCGAGGACCCTGAGGTAACATTTACATTATAGAGAAGGCGGTGGAGTGTCCGCGCCCGGCCGCCGGCCGCGAGCGGCCCGCGGCCCCGCGGCGCGCGCCCGGCGCCCGCGAGCGCTCGCCGCGGGTGGAGATGGACACACCCCAGACTCCGAGGGACCCTGAGGTAACATTTACATTATAGAGAAGGCGGTGGAGTGTCCGCGCCCGGCCGCCGGCCGCGAGCGGCCCGCGGCCCCGCGGCGCGCGCCCGGGCGCCCGCGAGCGCTCGCCGCGGGTGGAGATGGACACACCCCAGACTCCGAGGACCCTGAGGTAACATTTACATTATAGAGAAGGCGGTGGAGTGTCCGCGCCCGGCCGCCGTCCGCGAGCGGCCCGCGGCCCCGCGGCGCGCGCGCCGGCGCCCGCGAGCGCTCGCCGCGGGTGGAGATGGACACACCCCAGACTCCGAGGACCCTGAGGTAACATTTACATTATAGAGAAGGCGGTGGAGTGTCCGCGCCCGGCCGCCGGCCGCGAGCGGCCCGCGGGCCCCGCGGGCGCGCGCTCCGGCGCCCGCGAGCGCTCGCCGCGGGTGGAGATGGGACACACCCCAGACTCCGAGGACCCTGAGGTAACATTTTACATTATAGAGAAGGCGGTGGAGTGTCCGCGCCCGGCCGCCGGCCGCGAGCGGCCCGCGGCCCCCGCGGCGCGCGCCCGGGCGCCCGCGAGCGCTCGCCGCGGGTGGAGATGGGACACACCCCAGACTCCGAGGACCCTGAGGTAACATTTACATTATAGAGAAGGCGGTGGAGTGTCCGCGCCCGGCCGCCGGCCGCGAGCGGCCCGCGGCCCCGCGGCGCGCGCCCGGCGCCCGCGAGCGCTCGCCGCGGGTGGAGATGGACACACCCCAGACTCCGAGGACCCTGAGGTAACATTTACATTATAGAGAAGGCGGTGGAGTGTCCGCGCCCGGCCGCCGGCCGCGAGCGGCCCGCGGCCCCGCGGCGCTCGCCGCGGGTGGAGATGGACACACCCCAGACTCCGAGGACCCTGAGGTAACATTTACATTATAGAGAAGGCGGGTGGAGTGTCCGCGCCCGGCCGCCGGCCGCGAGCGGCCCGCGGCCCCGCGGCGCGCGCCCGGCGCCCGCGAGCGCTCGCCGCGGGTGGAGATGGACACACCCCAGACTCCGAGGACCCTGAGGTAACATTTACATTATAGAGAAGGCGGTGGAGTGTCCGCGCCCGGCCGCCGGCCGCGAGCGGCCCGCGGCCCCCGCGGGCGCTCGCCGGCGGGGTGGAGATGGACACACCCCAGACTCCGAGGACCCTGAGGTAACATTTACATTATAGAGAAGGCGGTGGAGTGTCCGCGCCCGGCCGCCGGCCGCGAGCGGCCCGCGGCCCCGCGGCGCGCGCCCGGCGCCCGCGAGCGCTCGCCGCGGGTGGAGATGGACACACCCCAGACTCCGAGGACCCTGAGGTAACATTTACATTATAGAGAAGGCGGTGGAGTGTCCGCGCCCGGCCGCCGGCCGCGAGCGGCCCGCGGCCCCGCGGCGCGCGCCCGGCGCCCGCGAGCGCTCGCCGCGGGTGGAGATGGACACACCCCAGACTCCGAGGACCCTGAGGTAACATTTACATTATAGAGAAGGCGGTGGAGTGTCCGCGCCCGGCCGCCGGCCGCGAGCGCCCGCGGCCCCGCGGCGCGCGCCCGCGCCCGCGAGCGCTCGCCGCGGGTGGAGATGGACACACCCCAGACTCCGAGGACCCTGAGGTAACATTTACATTATAGAGAAGGCGGTGGAGCAACTACAGAATTATCAACATCCATATATCAATATACTCGGTAAAGATAAACAAATGGTGTAAATATTAACCACTATTCATTATTTTGTTATAGATGCCGCTCAAAGACTCCAGAAAAACTAATGTCTCCCAAAGCAGACCGCCCTAGCAAACCCAAGAAACCCCTCTCTAGAATAGTACTAGAAGCTAACACTTTCGTCAAAAAAACACAGCGACAAAGACCGCAATCCTAATGAAGTGGAATCAGAAAATGAAACCGTCAAGGAAAAGACGGAATTAATAGAATGCACACCTATGAAAACTCTAAAACAAGTAGCAAGTATGGACGTGTCGTTCTCCCCTATAGTCAACAAATCCGTCCTAGCCACTGAAACTCCAGAGAAAGATGTCCCATCCGCAGACAGCAGCAAAACCAACATCGGATTACCTACGTTCACCAAAATTAGCGAAACTCAATTCGGCAAATCGATACTGCAAAGCTGCGAGAGCAGTACCGTCGCGACTTCACCAGATAAGGAAAGAGACGACTCTATGGTCAAGCTTCCTGCGTTCACTATGAACGAGAGTATGTTCGGTAAATCTGTGTTGCAAAGCTACGATAGTAGCGTGGCTGAATCCAGTATCGAAGTATCTATAACAAAAGAAGTTTCTGAAGTTGTTAGTGAAGGAAGAACAATAAATACAGCTGAAGTGTCGACTCTCGCTTGCAAATCTGTATTAAAAGACCAATCTAGTCTCATCACCAACGATAGTGACAGTGATGATAATATTAGTAAAGATTGGAAGGAACGCGGGGACGGCACGGCGCAGGATATACAGAAAGAAAAGGAGAGGATAGTGGAGATTCAGAGGGAGATCAATGAGATAGAGGGAGACATGAGCGGGACGTCGGACGAGGAGATCGTTGAGGCTGAAGGGGACAGCGGAGACGAGGAGGACACTACGGAAGAGGATGATGTAAGTGAATATTATGAAAACATGGTGTGATAGCTTTTCTTGTACTAAACATATCACTTATGTTACTTTTACGTGGGAGAGAATAAAACACCAGTGATTTAATTGCATGAGACCTCGTCTATTGAAATCTCTGTTTTCTAGTTATTCATATTTTTAGGGTTCCGTACCTCAAAAGGAAAAACGGAACCCTTATAGGATCACTCGTGCGTCTGTCTGTCCGTCCTTCACAGCCTATTTTCTCCGAAACTACTGAACCAATTACGTTAAAATTTGGTACACATATGTAAGTTTGTGACCCAAAGAGGAACATGTAACGCAAACAAATGAATTTTAAACATGGGGGCCACTTTTGGGGGGGGAAATGAGAAAATTAAAAAATAAAGTTTTGCATATACTATCGTGTTACATACTCGTATCAAATGAAAGAGCTCATTGTGTGTATCTAAAATATATTATTTGTAATTTTAAAATAATTCGTTTAGAAATTATTTAAGAAAATAGCCAAAAAATGACCATTCCCCCCCTTCATCTCCGAAACTACCGAGTCTAAAATTTTGAAAAAAATACACAAAATAGTTCTTTACCTGCTGATGACAGGAAAACCTATTAGAATGTGCAGTCAAGCGTGAGTCGGACTTAATACGGTATTTGACAAAAATCAAATCAGCTTATTTTTATGAAACGTCAAAAACGCTCCTGTTTAGACAACAGATTCATCACCGCGGTCACGATAACGCTGACGCCGCTGACCACTCCAAAGTTAACTAGTTCATTAGCCTGCACGAATATATTTTACTTACTTGCACTTTACATGTATAGAATACAAAGATAATTTACTAGGTTTTAAAGGTTTAAAGGTTTTAAGGTTAGTAAAAAAAATTTTTTTTAAATCTTGTGATGTACGGAACCCTTGCAACGCGAGTCCGACTCGCACTTAGCCGGTTTTTTCACTTCTATACATTAAATAAAAATACCATGTATGTTGTTGTCTAGAGCCCATTACACAAGCCAAGCTTAGTTTATATTTTGTATGTTGGGTCACGAATTGATATCAAAAGAAGGTCGCTTTGCCGGCCTAGGCCTCCAATTTTGTACGAAATGCCATTACGGATCTCTCGTCTCGCTGCGCCCGAAACGTGACACTTCGAAGCCCATTATGAAGAACACAACGTCAATATTTCATTGCATATTTGAGAAAAATTAATTACCTCGGCCAATTAAATAAATCCCAAATACAAATGGCTTCTTCATCATAGATTTTATAAATTGAAGGCATGTTTTGATAGACAATATGTAGACGATAATAACTAATAATAAAACGATAACTATTGACTTAAGATAAACCTGACCAACCTTTACGTAACATTTTATGCAATGGAATATTTAATAAACTGTTAATATTTTGCATGCCACATGTAATGGCTGATTAAGCAGGTGCTGAATTTGTAATAAGACCATAACAACCCTTTTTCTTGCAAAATAAACTATTTGTAGGATTCAATGTCATCACCCGACGACGACGTAATATCCATCGGGGACACTTCAAACTCCACTGACATACAGCTAGACGAGCAGACATCGTCCGACAGCGACCGACTAGAGGTCCAGATACCCGCCGACGAGGGCGGGCGCGGGCGCGGGCGGGCGGCGACGCCCCCGCGGGGCGCGCGGGGCGGGGACGCTGGGGCGGGGGGCAGCCCGGGGCTGAACCAGGGCCAGCTGTCGCTGCTTACTGACGATAACTCGGGGTTGTCGGACCAGATGGACCTCAACTACGATGACGATGACGTGGAGAAGGAACCAGGTAATTGTTTTGTTGTGCAGTATGTAATAGTATGGGGTGCCCTTTGCGTGGCCTAATATTGATTGTCCTAAAACCTTTTGGCTGAACACTTTTGACATAATTTTGAATAGCATACTTTACATTTAGCATAATCTTTTTTTTGCATAATTGTTGATTGTTCTCATATTTTTTTGCTCCTAATAATAAATACTCGAGAATCTTATTGGCTCTAACTTTTTAAGCCTATTAATATATGGCATAAAACATGTCTGGCCTAATACTGGTATTACTAAAATTGCAATGCCCAAAATATTTTAATACTAAAATAGGTACACTGTCAAAAATGTATGAACTGCGAAGATGCAGCTATAGAATTTACCATTATTTTGTGACCAAAATGTTGATAAAACATAAAATAATAGCTACTGAAACGTTTTTACTTTAGTTTATACTGATTTCAAACAATAATTACGATTTGAAATAACGGAACGTGTTTTAATCCAACAATCAGCATATGATGATGTCACTCCTGTCGAAAATCAAAACTTAGGCGACATCTAGGGACGAACCACGGACGAACAAATATGGCGAGAGATACACATGAATGACGTCGCAGGGACTGAAGATCCGTTTAGGCGCGAAAGTTTAAAGTTGACAGTTTGCACACAACAGGAATTTTTGACTATAAATTATAGTATTTTAATTTTTTTATACTTTCGTAGTCTATTCTACATGCGATTCTTTCAAATGAAAGCAATAATGAAAATATCGCATCTTCCCTATTAAATAAAAGTCATCATGAAAAGTAGTAGTAGCAAGTATGACTGTAGGAGCACTTGAAAAGATATCATGATCATATCAGCCGAAAGACCGTTGCTGGACATAGGCCCACGCCCTTTACCAGATCACGTGTCCACTGGGCGGGCCGTAATTCCTCGCAAGATTGTAAAATGTTGTTCGATACACATGCGGGTAGGTGATTTCTAACTCGTGTGGAATCTTCACTCTTTGGGAATTACCTACTTTCCGCACTTGTATCATAAATAACTATTGCTGGATATGTAGATTTAAGGATGTTTCATGTTAATAAAGATGTATCGGACCTCATAAGTCCCTGCTTATAAAACTACTACTTAATTCAAATAAATGTTCGACCTCTAGAGGAAATAACGAAGGTTGTATATTAAAAATCGCAAATATCAATGACAAGTCTTAGATAGTAATATATATTAATGTTTTTTGTTTCTGGTTTTTAATGCATTTTGGTTTAGGTCATATTTTGTGTCTGTTTCTTTCGAATAAATAAAGGGGAATTATAAAACGATCGAATAAAAAAAAACTTAGCGACTGATGGTGGACATATTGTTTTAATAACTTGAGCGGTATGAATTTGAGTAAGCGAAAAATTAACTAAACTAACAAACAATATTGATTAATAATAAAATCCAGAACGAGCTTACTAAAAGTGGGTTGTGATTAATCCATTTCCGATATTAAAATTCTATCCGTGCGACTACATTACTAAGCGAGCGACTAGAAATAGCTCGCGGATAGGTTAGAAGACGAAAGCGGGAACTTTGCTCCCGCTTTCGTCTTCGAGGTTATTTTTTTTTATATAAGAGCGGAAAATCCTCTGTTCATTATAGTATTTTTCAAAGTGGTTTTTGTGTTCGAAACACTTCATTTAATATAAAATGCCGCTCAGTGTAAAAAAAACTTTTGCCAAATATTGAAAAAAGAAGCGGGTTGTGTCGGAGATATAACCGTTAATTAAGTTCAAGTGGATACTTCTTTGTTGGCTATGGAACCCTAATAGAAAAAACCGGCCAATAAACTAAATAACATTTTGTGATTAATAACTAATGGCAAATAAAGAAGGACATGTTACAACATGTAACAAACAATTATTTGAAATCAGATTAGCTTTCTCTATCTCTACAAAAAGTTATTCCGGAAGTCACGTGATACATTTTGAACTGTACCCCTATACAAGGACGCGAGCAAAGAAGTATCCACTTCAAAAATGCAGGACGTAACGTTGACACTCAAACAAATATTAGGTCGCTCAAATACACTGTCACACACTTCACTGTCATCACCAAAATGTTTTAATTTGGCAAACGATGGAGCAAACACCCTGTATTATGAAGCTTCTCATATTATATTTTAAGTAACTCAAATTAATGTTTGTAAGTTGCTGTTCTGTTGATTTCTCATCACGCAGTCGTCGCTCACTTAGTAATACTATAACGTAAATTAATTATTTTTGACACTTAAAACTTTAATTTACAGTCACTCGTTTAAATACTACCCATAAATAAATTCCAATGTCGTCTGTTGGAATAGTATAAACATACTCCTTGCTTAACATACTGTCAGCTTATTAGCTAGGTGACGTGTGTCAAGGTTTTAAAATAACGTTCGTTGTCATCTGTCTGTCCTACTAAATTGTGTTTTGTGAGTTCTCAATATTATCATCATATTGTAGTTCGCGTTTATTCTGCTGGTTTGCGTGTTATTTTTTAGACCATCTGACCTTCCAACCCAGAGGGAAACCTAGACATTATTGGGATTAAACCGGTGTCCTCGCGATGTTTTCCTTCACCGAATGACTTATACGAAGCTAATCAAATTCTTGGTAACTATAAACTATTAATTATTCTCTTTACAGAAACAGAAGCGTTCATAAAGATAGACGTAGTGGTTGAGGAAGTTCCACCTGAAGAAACCAAGGAGGAGCCAGGTGTAACCGTATCAATGAGTGTTGACGTAGTCGACAACAGTGCAGCTATCAACACACCAGCCAGAATAGAACCAGAGCCAATATCTAAAACAAAAGATTCTGAGGAGAAGGACAAAGAGAAAAAGGAAGTAATAAGTGTAGATAATAAGCCGCAAAAGGAAATCAAACAGACTAAAAAACAAACTGAATCAATTAAATCAAAAAAACAAGTAGAAACCGTAGAACCACTAAAAGAAACTGATGATAAATTAGAAAAAGAAAAACCAGCATCTCGTCTACGCAAACGCGCCACATCGACGTCATCCAACAAATCCACATCGTCCAAAAAAGACATGGATGTCGACACAGATAAAGATAAAACTGCAGAAACTGAACCGGAAAAGGAAACACCAAAAAAACCCATGACCAGAAAGCGTGCCAAATCCACAACATCCAACCAATCCGAGGAAGAAACCCCATCTAAAACCAGAGCTCCAGAAACAAGAAAGATACTCACTCGGCGCGCGTCTAAAGAGATCGAAAATGTTGAAGAACCAGTGACTCCGCAACGTAGAACCACTCGTAGTCGAAGCAAAAACGAAGATAATGTTAGTGTGGCCTCTGAGGGGTCTGTCAGGTCGACTCGCAGTAGAGCGAGCGAGAAGAGCGAGGGAAAGGGACGGAAGTCGATCGTGGCGTTGAAGCCCGAGTTGAGCGCCATTCCGGAGATGTCGGTGGACGAGTCCAAGGCGGATGTCAACGAGTACTCCAACTCCAGGAGGTATGTCAAACCATCATTAGATATTAGCGCACATATGTCGCTCGTGTTTACCGGTCGCTACCGGTTAGCTTAGTGGGTAGTGACGCTGCCTGCGAAGCTGAAGGTCCTGGGTTCGATTCCCGGTAAGGGCTAATATTGAATGGTATCATCAAGCTGATCTGAAGATGAAAGTGGGCCACATAAGGTGGACATGGGAATTCAGTACTTAGCCGACGTAACCCCGTTGAGTTTGGGCTCGTTAGAATCGTCTCGATGAGTAGTTGATGACGTTATACAGAAAAGTACAGATGGCAACAAAAAAGTAATATAAGATAAAAAAATTGACAAATTTATTAAGCTATGTTTTCCAGATATCGAAACATTAGCACTCTAGATTCAGATAAAAAGGAATTGTCCCCATATTTCATGTAGGTACTCTCGTGTAGAAAAAAGTAACCTCAACAAATGTGTGTTTCCTTAGGCTGACCCGTCACCAGAAGTCAGTGCTGTCGTCTCTGGAGCTGCGCCCGCGCGTGCGGCGCGGCTCCGAGCGCTCCGAGGGCTCCGAGCGCTCCGAGGGCTCCGAGCGCTCCGAGGGCTCCGAGCGCTCCGAGGGCTCCGAGGCCGCCTTCGACGTGCAGCCCATCGACAGGATCAGCCTGCTCAACAAGACCGACTTTGAAGGTGAGACGTGTTACTTTGTGGTAGCTTTTACCTGTTATATAATCTGCGTTACAGGTCGACACACGTAAAAAGAGCTCTGCGCGCCATATTAAATGTATGGCCGCCAGAGCTCTTTTTACGTGTGTCGACCTGTAACTCCCAAGCTCCATATCAGCTTTTATCCCAATTTTCCTTTGGGGTTGATTTCCGGAATAGAAAAGATTTTATCCAAATCCATTGCGTCGCTTTTATCAATCCATCAATCAATCAATCTTTATTTTCAGACCAGAACATCCATAATTTGTTAGTTAGATACATTTATGCTTACAGACTAGGGTTAGGGTAATTAAAACTAAATCACGTGGAAAATAAAAATACAAAAAATCCACAGATTATATGCACCATCTCTCGACACTGGAGTAGTTTAGTCCCGCATGGAGTTTGTTCCAGTGACTCGGTAATGGCGCATCCAGTTTATCAACAAATGTTTTATAGTACATTTCTAGTTGTTAAATTGGCAAAACAAGAAAAAACATATTCTTAGAATTATATTAACAGTTTTGATGTTTCAACTTCAAAACAAGTTGGTATTTTATTTTGACCAATATGAACTGAAGTCGTTTGAATATATATAATTATACAAATTGACTATCACTCTTAAATTTCAACGAAATTCAAGAAATTTCGCTTTTGAGGTAAAAACTTTAGTTGTCATTTGCAATGAATGTTGAAATTTACCTCATAAAATTATAAGTGGACATTTAATCAAATCTTTTAGCTATTACGTATTCGTAATAAAATACCCATATTCGAAAACTTTACTACTACGGAGAGGCTTTCTTAAAGTTATTGTACCTATATTGACAATTACTCGACTCATTCTGCGTCCTCGATAAGGGCGGGTTACAGTAATTTACGATTACAGACCGAGCGAGGTTAAAGATTGCGCGTCAAATTTTCCATACACCACAGATAAGTACAACCCACCCTATGCAGGAAATACAATAGGATGTGAGCGCGGCCGGCAGAGGCGGGTGCTCATCTGCTCAGGCCACGCGCAGGTCGCGCCGCTCCAGCGCGGCTCCGGCTAACAATGAGCCTCGCTTTCGCTTTCCGTTTACAAATAACCACCATGTTGCTATATACGAGTATACGGCCCGGCCGCGACGTTGCGTGAATTGCGGCGACGCAAGCGTTTTATCTGTTGATTGCGCGGTCGAGGCGCGCAACGCACTGCGGTTAGTCAGAATCACGCGCAATGAATGGCGTCGTGGCCGGGCTGCACTGGTCCCGTAACCATGTTGCGCCCGTCCCTGTCTGTCCTCGTGTAAGTGTAAGGCGCGGCGAGCCCGGCTCCGCGGCGTCGCAGTCCTCCAGTCGCCGCCGCCGCGCACGTGAGTACCGCTTGTGCTTGCTTTTACGAGAACACTGTAACACATGCTTGGCGATACTTCCAGCTGCCACACGCGGCACGCATCTGCCCATTTTGCCACGTCCTCATAATCATTCGTTTATGATACATAGTACTCGTATTTAATCGAAAATACGTATACACTAGCTGATGCCCGCGGCTTCGCCCGCGTGGTTATAGGAAAATGTAACATATTGATTTTTCCCGTGGGAATTAGATGTTTTCCCGCTGGAAAAAGTAGCCTATGTCACTCTCCAGCTTCTAAACTATCTGCATACAAAAAATCACATCAATACGACTCTCCGTTGCGACGTGAAAGAAGGACAAACAAACACACACACTTTCGCATTTATAATATTAGTAAGGATTTCGGTGAAGGAAAACATCGTGAGGAAACCGGTCTAACCCCAATAAGGTCTAGTTTTCCCTCTGGATTAAAGCGCTATACACCCATATAAGCGGATAATCCGACTTAATCTCAAACAAAGCAAACCTTGGACTGCGGGTACTAGGTGACGATAGACATACCTAGATAAATAAATAAATAAATAAAATGCATTTATTTCAGACTAATTTTGTCCATATTTTGTTAGTAAGTGCCTTAAAATAAAAACTAATACTAAGGTTAACTTAAATAATATACTTATATGCTAGGCTTAAATGCAGAGGACCAATGCCGTGTCAGGCCACTGTCCCACCTGTCGGCCACAACGGTCAGGAGACTGTGGCGGCTGTCGCGCACTCTGCGGAGCGTCGCGGCGCAGCGCTTGCGCAGCGTCGCGTGGAAACCGTCCGCGTCCGCGTTCCCGAACATGCCCGACGCATTGCAGTAGCGAGGCAGCCGCAACAGTACCCTAAACGCATCATTGTACTGCACGCGCATGGCGTTAATAGCCCGCTGCGTGTACCTAGTCCACAAGCTGCAGGTGTACAGCGATGTACAGAACGCACGAAATAATGTTATTTTAACTTGCGCTGTACACCGGCTGAACCTGCGAGCTATCATATTTGCCCTGATGGCTAAGGCCCTCCTCTCCCTCTTAATATCGGCATCATCACGAAAATCGTCGGTTAATAAGTGCCCGAGGTATTTAAATGAGTAAACCCTTTCCAGCAGCTTGCCATTCAAATGAATGGGTGGGATGTGTGATGGGCACTTGCCTCCCGCTTTGAATACCATGTACTCTTGTTTGCATTATATTTAAGGTTGTGTGTCAGGGCATATGACTCACACTTTTCAATAAGCAATCTCAGACCACCAACCGACGGGCTCAGCAGTACCATGTCGTCAGCATAGCTTATGTTATTAAAACAGACTCGATCTATGTGACAGCCCACACGCGTACTGTTAAGCTCGCCGATCAGGGCATCGATATACAAATTGAAAAGTTTTGGTGAGGTAAGCCCCCCCTGCCTCACCCCGCACTCCAGGCCGTACTCATCCGACAACACACTACCCCATCGTACACAATTTCGCTGGCCCGCGTACCAACACCTGAATAAGCGCGTCAGCTCCTTAGGAAAGTGCACTTCGTCAAGCTTATATATAAAGAGAATACATCCAACATTTCAGAAACAATATTGTCGTGCTCGTCACACGAGTAAATCCCCATCTACCGACGTCAACTGCTCTCTATCGTTCGGGTTGGTCTGTCTGGTGGCCAACCCATTTTGCAGCTACTTATCGTATCAGACAGAATTGTAGCATACTTCTGTAAGTTGACGTGACGATGACAGATGGTGGCTATTGATTAGAGCAACTAGGGTCATTTATGTGCCGGTTGGCGACCACTTAGCTGAGTTGGTGAACTGAAAGGATATTTCCTCGGTTTTTTTAGTAGATATCTATTCTAAAACAACAAAAAAATGCATGTACAACTAATTCAATAGGGTCTGTAGAATTAATCTTATCTTCAATAGAAAAAACCTTCTCCTTCAGGTGGTCGCTAACCGAAGGTGGTCGCGTAACCAGCGTAATGACCCTACTAAACTACAATAGATACCCCCGGCATGTTTGGACTAAACAAGTACTTTTATCGCTGCAAAAAAGACAGTTAGTAGTAACACTTGATAGAAACTTATTTAAGGTATGATTAACTAAGTAACGTATTATTTTCAGCTCGCACGACTCGTGCGGCGTCCGAGACGAAAACCGTTCCTAAAGCGGCCAAAATTGGGAGACGCGTGTCGGTAGATGTCGGTAAGTTGTTTTTATTCAAAACTCTCTTTTCTTAACTTTCTATTGTGACTTGATTGCATTTTTATTAACCCAGGTCATAATTGTTTGGCCGCCGGATAATTAAATTAATTGACACAAAATAAAAAAAACTGCAACTTATGGTATTTTTCACATCTCATGCTCGAAAAGTGTGTCATATTAGGCTTAGCAAGCGGGGCTAAAGTAGTACATTTAGCCTCTAGGGAAAATATGTAGACATATTTATGATTTTTAAAACATTTAATTTGACCAATCAAAATAACACCGTATTAAATCCACCAATCACAACTCTTTCAAACGAATATTTGTATTTGCTATTATATGTGTGCCTACCGGGCGCTTCAATAATAAGTCCGTTATAGACACACTATACATATATATAATCAAAGTTCCACAATATGTGTAAGCATAAAAAGCACAAGCACGAGAAGATCGGAAGCACAGTTTAAAGTTCAGTAGAAGGGAACACAAAAGAAAGCGAAATTAACTATAAATTGGCAATAGCACTGCACTCGCGTAAGCTTGGAGCGGATAGGCTGAGAGACATGCATTCGCCGTCGTAGACGCGTTAGCACTGCCGGGCGGCGCGCGCGTCGATGTTCTCGCCCGCTCGCCCGCTCGCCCGCTCGCCCGCTCGCCCGCTCGCCCGCTCGCCCGCTCGCCCGCTCGCCCGCTCGCCCGCTCGCCCGCTCTCGAGAAGTACGTCACAGGCGTTGCTATGCGTCGCGCGCGGCTATTACATCTAGTTTAACCGACTGCGCCTGCAGCGCGCGGGTTACTGGTTTTATCTGGCTGGCCGCCTCACTATCAACTAACCAGAATACAGCTACATATTCTAATCGACCAATCAGAAAACATAATTCATGTCAAACATTAGGTGTTTTTAATCCCTAAATCACAATCATTAAAAAAATAAAACGCCTCTGAACGTCAATAGCCGCGTCCAAACGTTCAAGCGTCATTAACTACATACTTGGAATAAGCTTTGAGATTGAGCGGGATAGATGCTCTCTGTCTCGCTTTATCTTATGCCCCGTATGCTGTCCGCCGCGTTCTGACGTTTGGACGCGGCTATAGACGGTGAGAGGCGTTGATTCGTGGTGCCAATATTTTATATCTGTGTCAAAGCAGTTTTGAACCATCTTTTCGCCGTGAAATTTATTAGTGATTATGGATGGATAAATCTTCGTTTTTACTATTTTGTCGCTGTCGAAGTGAAAAGTAGAGTGTATAACTCTGGTTTAAAAGCCATATTACCCTTCGAACAATTTTCCCTCACTTCGCTCGGGAAAATAACCATCTCGTGGTAGTATGGCTCATTTTAGCCCCTTGTTATACAATCTACTATTTAATCAGAACGACAAGCTCTTTTTATCCTCATGAAAAAAGTGTCCCAAAATTTCAATACAGTTATAAATTTTCCTTTCGTGTTACCGCCATACAAAGTATATGGGAAATGGTAACACAATGGGTTTCCCTTGTAACTTTTGAAACTTTGGGACATTTTTATCCTATTAGGATCGAAAGAGCTTTTGATTCTCAATGGAAATAACATAAAACTCCGAGAAAATTTTATAAATCCCATAAAAAACATTCCATGTAAAAAAGACGCCAAGTCTCGAAACTCTTCCACCATAAAAGTTGTGAGATATTTCGTAGAGCCAAGTCTCAGGTTTTCTTATTAATCTTTATTTGATAGCTAAAATTAACCATATGGTTAATTTTTGTGTCACATTCATAGAAAATTTGATTAAGTGATAACTTGCATAATAAGCTGGCCAAGAATTTGATCCCTACCCTTATCTTTTTGTATTGCATAAACAATTTGTTATTGTAGTAGCGGAATCTCCCTTGGATTCGGCCGGCAGCCCGCGGCGCAGCGGCCGCCGCGCGTCCTTCACGCGCGCCTGCGAGGCGCTGGCCACGCCCAAGGGCAGGCGCACCTCCACTGATCTAAGGGTAAGGGAACGGGAATCTCCCTTGGATTCGGCCGGCAGCCCGCGGCGCAGCGGCCGCCGCGCGTCCTTCACGCGCGCCTGCGAGGCGCTGGCCACGCCCAAGGGCAGGCGCACCTCCACTGATCTAAGGGTAAGGGAACGGGAATCTTCCTTGGATTCGGCCGGCAGCCCGCGGCGCAGCGGCCGCCGCGCGTCCTTCACGCGCGCCTGCGAGGCGCTGGCCACGCCCAAGGGCAGGCGCACCTCCACTGATCTAAGGGTAAGGGAACGGGAATCTCCCTTGGATTCGGCCGGCAGCCCGCGGCGCAGCGGCCGCCGCGCGTCCTTCACGCGCGCCTGCGAGGCGCTGGCCACGCCCAAGGGCAGGCGCACCTCCACTGATCTAAGGGTAAGGGAACGGGAATCTCCCTTGGATTCGGCCGGCAGCCCGCGGCGCAGCGGCCGCCGCGCGTCCTTCACGCGCGCCTGCGAGGCGCTGGCCACGCCCAAGGGCAGGCGCACCTCCACTGATCTAAGGGTAAGGGAACGGGAATCTCCCTTGGATTCGGCCGGCAGCCCGCGGCGCAGCGGCCGCCGCGCGTCCTTCACGCGCGCCTGCGAGGCGCTGGCCACGCCCAAGGGCAGGCGCACCTCCACTGATCTAAGGGTAAGGGAACGGGAATCTCCCTTGGATTCGGCCGGCAGCCCGCGGCGCAGCGGCCGCCGCGCGTCCTTCACGCGCGCCTGCGAGGCGCTGGCCACGCCCAAGGGCAGGCGCACCTCCACTGATCTAAGGGTAAGGGAACGGGAATCTCCCTTGGATTCGGCCGGCAGCCCGCGGCGCAGCGGCCGCCGCGCGTCCTTCACGCGCGCCTGCGAGGCGCTGGCCACGCCCAAGGGCAGGCGCACCTCCACTGATCTAAGGGTAAGGGAACGGGAATCTCCCTTGGATTCGGCCGGCAGCCCGCGGCGCAGCGGCCGCCGCGCGTCCTTCACGCGCGCCTGCGAGGCGCTGGCCACGCCCAAGGGCAGGCGCACCTCCACTGATCTAAGGGTAAGGGAACGGGAATCTCCCTTGGATTCGGCCGGCAGCCCGCGGCGCAGCGGCCGCCGCGCGTCCTTCACGCGCGCCTGCGAGGCGCTGGCCACGCCCAAGGGCAGGCGCACCTCCACTGATCTAAGGGTAAGGGAACGGGAATCTCCCTTGGATTCGGCCGGCAGCCCGCGGCGCAGCGGCCGCCGCGCGTCCTTCACGCGCGCCTGCGAGGCGCTGGCCACGCCCAAGGGCAGGCGCACCTCCACTGATCTAAGGGTAAGGGAACGGGAATCTTCCTTGGATTCGGCCGGCAGCCCGCGGCGCAGCGGCCGCCGCGCGTCCTTCACGCGCGCCTGCGAGGCGCTGGCCACGCCCAAGGGCAGGCGCACCTCCACTGATCTAAGGGTAAGGGAACGGGAATCTCCCTTGGATTCGGCCGGCAGCCCGCGGCGCAGCGGCCGCCGCGCGTCCTTCACGCGCGCCTGCGAGGCGCTGGCCACGCCCAAGGGCAGGCGCACCTCCACTGATCTAAGGGTAAGGGAACGGGAATCTCCCTTGGATTCGGCCGGCAGCCCGCGGCGCAGCGGCCGCCGCGCGTCCTTCACGCGCGCCTGCGAGGCGCTGGCCACGCCCAAGGGCAGGCGCACCTCCACTGATCTAAGGGTAAGGGAACGGGAATCTCCCTTGGATTCGGCCGGCAGCCCGCGGCGCAGCGGCCGCCGCGCGTCCTTCACGCGCGCCTGCGAGGCGCTGGCCACGCCCAAGGGCAGGCGCACCTCCACTGATCTAAGGGTAAGGGAACGGGAATCTCCCTTGGATTCGGCCGGCAGCCCGCGGCGCAGCGGCCGCCGCGCGTCCTTCACGCGCGCCTGCGAGGCGCTGGCCACGCCCAAGGGCAGGCGCACCTCCACTGATCTAAGGGTAAGGGAACGGGAATCTCCCTTGGATTCGGCCGGCAGCCCGCGGCGCAGCGGCCGCCGCGCGTCCTTCACGCGCGCCTGCGAGGCGCTGGCCACGCCCAAGGGCAGGCGCACCTCCACTGATCTAAGGGTAAGGGAACGGGAATCTCCCTTGGATTCGGCCGGCAGCCCGCGGCGCAGCGGCCGCCGCGCGTCCTTCACGCGCGCCTGCGAGGCGCTGGCCACGCCCAAGGGCAGGCGCACCTCCACTGATCTAAGGGTAAGGGAACGGGAATCTCCCTTGGATTCGGCCGGCAGCCCGCGGCGCAGCGGCCGCCGCGCGTCCTTCACGCGCGCCTGCGAGGCGCTGGCCACGCCCAAGGGCAGGCGCACCTCCACTGATCTAAGGGTAAGGGAACGGGAATCTCCCTTGGATTCGGCCGGCAGCCCGCGGCGCAGCGGCCGCCGCGCGTCCTTCACGCGCGCCTGCGAGGCGCTGGCCACGCCCAAGGGCAGGCGCACCTCCACTGATCTAAGGGTAAGGGAACGGGAATGCTGCTGGTTATCTTACTTCATCCTGTACCTGCCTGACCTGACCTGCTGCTGTTGCTGAGGGCGATAGTAGTAGTGGGCTGGTATTGCATAAGTCATTGTATTATAAATACTAGCTTCCGCCCGTTACTTCGTCTGCGTGGACCCGGGATAAAAACTATCCTATATTTTAATCCAGGCTATAAACTATCTTCGTGCTAAATTTCATTCAAATCGGTTGAGCCGTTCAAGCTTGATTTAGTAACAAACATCCAAACATCTAAACTTTCGCATTTATAATTTTAGTAGGATTACGTGTCACCATGTAGGTTCGGGAACAGTTGTTTTAATGAAAGCCGCTCTAATAACACCATTTTTAAATACAGTCATCATATTTGTAGGTGTACAACACATTAAAACTACCAACCAAAAGGCAGTGTGATTTATTAGCATTTCAATTATAGATACCTTGGATGCCTCGTGTAACAATTACAGAGGGAATTTCATTTTAAGAAATATACAAACTATTTAACGGCGTTTCAATTATATAGACGCCTTTGATACCTCGTGTATCAATTATACAGGTAATTTATTTGATTTAAAAAAAATCGACATTTAACGGCGTTTCAATGCCTCGTGTGTCAATTACAGGTCTTTTTATGAAAAAAAAAACAGTGATTTAACGGCTTTTCAATTATAGAGGTCTTCGACGCCTGGTGTGTCCTTTGCAGAGGTCATATTAAGAAAAAAAAAGACCGGGTTGCACTCCGGAAGTGCCGGCAGAAGTGAAAACTTGAATATTAACGTTGTGCACTTTTGATATTTTGGAATGGTTAGGGAATCATTTTGCACCAATTGCTTTAATTTGCATGCTAGATACACATGACCATAAATATATTTAACATTCCTGCACTGTGTCTATGCAAATAAATAATTTCGTTTCATTTCAAAAAATGACAATTGGTATTAAATTTCAATTGCAGAGGTCTTTTGGTGCCTTTTAAGGGCCCGGGACCGGACATTTGGTTACAATTATAGAGGTTATTCAATTAACCAGGTTCCACTGCACAAGTATAGGTCCTGAGCATGTGTATTATTCGCAGAAGGAAACGGACAGCCAGCCGGGCTCCCCTGCCGGCTCCGAGGCCTCCGCGCCGGCCGCGCCGGGGAGACGGGCGCGCCGCGCCTCCACGCAGTCCAGCGCCAACACCAACACCAGCACCAACACCAACACCAACACCAGCGCCAAGGAGACCGGCCAACGGTGAGACACCACACACACTACCGCATGCATCACCAGTCGTTCCCTCGATGCTGAGGATCGTGACGTCATTTCCTCTTCAACGCATCATGTACGCCCGAAATGGGCAAACTGTTGGCACTTTAATATTTTTACGTCACACCTGGCCATAATGCGAGTTTTACTGCACGCTGCGCGTACGGTAAAACTCGCATTGTGGCCAGATGAAGACGTGACATTGTGTACTTACCACGGACGGTAATTCGTAAAGCCCCAGATCGCATATTTATGGCCCTAGCCTTCGGTTCGGGCCACAAACAACCGCGATCTGGGCCATTCACGAATTCACCGCCCTAGGTACGTAATGTACTAATTTCTCAAACATGCAACGAAATATTGACGTTGTGTTCTTCATAATGGGCTTCGAAGTGTCACGTTTCGGGCGCAGCGAGACGAGAGACCCGTTGAGACGGGTTGAGCTCACCTACGCTCTTCAACCTGTACCCATGTCGGCTGTCACGTGGACGACGTTTGTGTCAACAACATAAGTTATGCTGATGACATGGTGCTACTGAGTGCGTCGGGTGTGCTTTAAGTCACGGTCTCAAATATAATGCTAAAAAGCCAGTACATGGTTTTTGAGTCTGGTCGCAGCAAGATATCGGAGGTTCCTGTAATTTTCCTTAATGGCAGCCCAATGGACAGAGTCGATAGCTTTAAATATTTAGGGCATGTCGTTGCAGCTGATCTAAAGGATGACTTGGACATCGAACGGGAGCGGAGGGCCCTGTCGGTGCGGGCGAATATGATTGCTTGGAGGTTTGCAGGATGCTCCAGGGAAGTCAAGGTTACCCTGTTTACATAGAGCCTTCTGTGCTTCCATGTACACCTGCAGCCTATAGGGCCCTTCGAATCCAGTATAATAACGCGTTTCGGGTGATAGTGGGACTGCCTCGCTTCTGCAGCGCATCAGGAATGTTTGGGGGGCGCGTGTTGAGTGTTTGTGTGCCACCATGCGCGGGCGCGCCGCGTCCCTGGTGCGCCGGGTGCGGGACAGTCCCAATATCTCCTGAAAAGTAGTAAGTAAACATGTGTTTTCATGTATTTGGCACATTGACAGTAAAGTGTCCAATATATGAAATCGCAGCAGATATTCATCGTTATCGTAGGCATCGACTTTCGATGTTTGATTGCGTGATAAATGTTCGACGCCGAACCTATGTGATTAACTTTTTAAGAGTTAATTTTTTTATACGAGACTAAAATGAGTCTAATGACCTCTTCCCCCTTACTCAATCTAGAAATACCACGAATAATTAATGACTGCTAATCTCAATATTTCACACTATTTGTTTGTGAATCCTGTGTAACGATACATCCTTTTATTTCAGATCCAAAAAGTTATCAACAGTAGAAGAAACTAACGCCTAGAAATAGAAATAAAATAAGTTTAAATAAATGCTGATATTGCTGATAATTACACGGTTCAACTCAAGTATTAAATGTCACTGCGGGCGACATGCCATGGCATGCATGCATGCATGGGCGGCATGTTGCGGGCATCCTGTCATTACTTTTCAACACACTGTTCAGCCCTACTTCCCCTCCTTATCTTTCTGAGCGGTTTAACTATATGGCAGACGGCAGTGGCCACCGCTTGCGGTCGGGTGCTAACCTTACTCTTGCTGTACCGTCTAGAAAGACGCGAACATACCCCAGATCTTTTACCGCGCACGCTGTTAAGTTGTGGAATGAGTTGCCTTTGTCGCTGAGACAGTCGCGGTCTGTTGCGTCACTTAAGATGAATTTGAAGAAGTTGTGACTTTCCAATGACTTGTGAATTGGTTGAATATAGTATTTATTTATTTATTGTATATTTGCGATATATATAGTGTGTATTATATTTTATACTGTATATTTATATATGTATTGGCATGTTTTTATTTGTCTAGAATTAATACCTATTAGGTTTTGTTTTCATTTTCTCTGTGTTTTTGTACACGGTATAAGTTTGCCTATCTCGGTCTACCTACCTTCCTCTCAATTGCTCAAAGGTTAGCTGGAAGAGATCCCTTATAGGGATAAGTTCGCCTTTGTACTTTGATCTATTGTGTGACATGTATATTCTTTAACCTGTTATTGTGTACAATGAAGTGCTTACATACATACATACATACATGTTTTGAACTCTGGGAGTTCTACTTCAGGATGAGTGTTTTCGCGGCGGTATCGCTTGAATCACTGCCCGCGCCCGCTCCGATAGCTTCTCTACTACGGGCGGACTACGGCCAACATTTAATACGCGAGTTGAATCGTGTAATTATTAGCACAATAATGTAGATAATAAACTTAGATTATAACTTTCGTGAGACACGTGGAAGTATCCACATGTCTCACGAAAGTTTAAATTCCAATAAAATAAGTTGTGGTTATTTAAGTAATATTTAGTTATCTTATAGTATAAGTAGGGTTATATGTTTTGCTTTGTTTATTCGCATTAATTATACTAAGCGTGATAGTCGAACCAGAAATAAAGTTATAGGTGATTGAGCGTACCTATTAAAGAAAGTAAGGCATGGTGAAATGCAATTTTTTTTTATTTCTGGTCAGTCTATATTAAGTAACTCTTGTTTTTATTTATTTAACATTTTCCACTGAAATAAAAGTCGAAAATATCAATGTCGTTTTTATTTTATTAGTGTCCAAGAATCAGTCGCTGTATTACAAGTATTAATTAGTTGTGCGTGTTTAATCTTTATTGAACAATCTTTGTAAAACGTTTCGAAATTGTATTTTACGTTAAATTTAGAAAAACAGCGTTTGAGATCACGTCAAAAATCTTATCATATAACTACTTACAGTATACCTTACCTATATTCAAAATAAACTACAAACAAATAAATAACATGAAATTAAAATAAATGCACGTCTTACGTTTATTTCACGGATATGAAAATGTACAATAATTTACATGACAGGATATGATAAGTCTCACTAAAAATCTTAAATAATTGTATCATATGTTACCTTCGTTTCTCTTCATCATAACTCTTCAAGGACCGTATCTGATGAATTATGTTGAGGTCTACCGCCGGCAACTGCTTCGGCAGCGCGTCCCTCAAGTCTACATCTGGCAGTATCTCTGGTGGGCTCTGTCTGGGCACGCTCATGCATATCTCTTTATCCTCTGCTCTGATGGTAGCTTTATTCGAGCAGTCTACTACCTCACGTTTTTGTCTAGGAACTGACTTGTCAATACCGTCTATATTCACTTGTTTAGCACCATTTTGGACATCTAAAGGTTTCTCTTGTTTGATTTCGGCTGATTTGACATGGTTTCCGTTCATAGCTAGCGGCAAAGGCACATTGTTTAGAATATTGTTCCTTGTCTCCGGTTTTTGCTGCAAGTCTTCGCCTTGTTTGTAAGACTGCGGTTCGTCGGGCGAGTGGGAATGCGTCTTTTGGTCTACATTTGCAGGGGCGTTGTTATTATTGACTTGTTGTACTTGTATATTAGGCACAATGTTAATGGGTGGTAATTTTACTGGTGGCTTTTTAACAACTTGATTACTATTTTCAACTGAATTGACTATTGGTTTAATATTATTAATTTGCTGAGGATTTGCCTTATTATTCGCCGCTGCGGCTTCATGTACTGCAGTTCCAATGTTACTGTTTGTTTGATCTACCTTGATTTCGCTATTTTGTAAAAGAACATCTTGTTTGGCTGGATTCAAATTGACATTATTAACAGGAATTAGAGCAACTGGTTCGTTTTGTTTCACTTCGTTTTCAATATTTTGTACTGGTACTAGGGGTACTGCTTTAGCTTCAGGAACTTGAGCAACAATATTTTCGTTATTGATTAAGGGTAGCGCTTCTATCGGTTTGTCTTTAATTTCTTTGATGGCTTCGACGGCCACGTCGGCTATTTTCTTGACAGCTTCATTGGCAGTGTCTCCGGGTTCTATCTTACCCTCGGAAAGAGCGGGTTGTTCCGAAACAGCGCTTAAACTCTGTATCGCCACGTTCGCTATCTTCTGTATACTTTCCACTGCGATTTTCTTAGCCTCGTTTTTATCTTGCTGTATCTCTTGTTTAGTCTTAATGATATTATCGAGAATTTCTTTCTGCTCCTTGATTAACTCTTTCTGTTCTTCTCCGTGTTGTTTGATGGTCTCCGCTAACTTTGCTTGTTTCAGAAGGTCTATTTTCTGTTGATTATTCATCTGTTTTATTTCTTCTTTTATCTGTGTGTCTGTCTTTTGTTTTTTCGTTTCACCGTTCGACCGTTTCTCGTCCGATATTTTGTTTAAATTCCTTGGGTGTGTTCCTGAAACTTTGTCTATCTCTTGTTTTGGTTCTTTAGGTGTCTCTTTCTTGTTAGTTATGTCTAGAACATTCTCCAGAGCAGGTTGTTCTTGCTTCTCATCCGGTTGAGATTCTGGCGGTACTGGGTTCGGCGGTTGCACTTCTGAGTCGGCGATTGCTTCTTTACTGTGTTTCACATCTTCGTTTAATACTTTTTCGACATTTTGCGGTGCTTTAATGATACCTGGAAATAAAAACAATATATAGAAATACATTGCCCCGTACGGCACGGTTTTAGAGGAAATGAGATGTAAAGATTTTCCCGAGGGATTACAATACGAGGTTCCTCAAAATGGAATGAACAGATTTTTAAAAAGGTCGGCAACGTCTATGTGACTCCTTATACTTGCATGCTGCATAGGCTGTGAGCCAAGGAAACTGGATTCCACCAAACAGTTAAGGGGTACGGTAGACCCAGACTGAGATTGGGGGATGACCGCGACGCTTTACTTGAGGACTCGACGGGCAGATAGAGACGCGTGGAAGCGGAAGAAAGAGAGGTAGGCCTTTGCCCAGCATCGGGCAGTATTATGGGCTACGAATGACGAGGGTAATACCATCAGGCGGACATTTGACACTATCATAGTATGATATTACGCACCGTCGTCCGCGTCCCTCTTGTGGAAGAAGTCCTCGACTATCTGGTCGATCCTCTCCTGCGTGATGTGCTCGTCGTACTTGTCCGGCGCGCGCTCGGCCGCCTGCAGGTTGGCGTACGTGCCCAGCACCATGATGATCAGGCCCAGCACCAGCATCACCTGGAACAAGGGCCATGTGTAATTGGCTCGCGTGTAATGAAAAAATTCTAAGGTCACTTGTGTGTTGGGAAACCCACTAGATTCATTCCCCGGGAACACTAAGGGTGGGTTGCACCAAGCTGTCTGTATGAATGGAAAATTTGGCAAGTTTCTATGGAATGAGCTGCCGGCGCCATATTTAACCTGATCGGTCTGTCATTGTAAGTTGGTGCAACCCGCGCTAGAGCGTCCGCACATTACAGATGTATTGCAAAATTATTTTCCTTCGGGAAAACTCGGATCTTTATCGGAATACGATGACACCCGAACTGTCAATGAATTATCGTATTAAATCAGTGACATTCTCATACCCATTAATATGGAACTTTATTGTTAAGTGTCAAATGTCAAAATGAATAATGTTGTTGTATAATATAGAGATATTACAACCGCAACAATTATTAGGTACTGAAAATGGGATTTTAAAACCACTTTCTGTAACTTCAAAAATAATCAGTTTTATTGTCACTACTAAACAAAACATTATCTCCGCTTTAAAACATAATTAAAAGGACAACAAAATAAAGCTTATCGGGAAATATTTACAATGATAAAATTCAGAACCTGTCTATATTTTATCTTTGGCGTCCCTCTCGTACCTAAAAATAACCTGCGTGTGAGAGGAATGCAATCGATTCAAAAGGTTTCATAGGCAATTTCACGAAAGTTATCGCCACGCACACAACCGTTGTAATGAATGATAGAGGAATTTTAAAATTGGTGTTTTTTTGCGTACCGATTGCAAGTTCAGCAGCGAACTGATAGGATGACAAAATGTTTTTTGTTAAGATTCTCACATTGACTCAATCACTTCGTTCATTCGTTTTTCTTGCAATCAGTAACTGAGTGTGGTTTCATTCATTTCAACTTTGGTAAAACTACCTATACCTACCTAACATTACAATTTCATCGTATTTGGATCGATGTTTTCAATATTGTCCATTTCACAATCTGAGTTAGTCATATCATCGTCAGATTCGTCAGTGCTGTCATTGACGTTAATAACAATCCTATCAATGCGATCATCCATAGAGAGTTCCTGTGAGAGGTATTCATTTTCACATTTGATAGCATGATCACAAACTTTCTTCCATTCTTCCGGGCCAATAATATTTATTTTTTCTTCAATATTTTTTTTACTGTACCCAAATTCATATCTATGTTTCTTTTTGATACATAACCTTTTATCTGTGACCATATATTTTCAATAGGGTTGAAGTCGGGGTGGTATGGAGGTAACCTTAACACTTCGTGCCCATGTTGATGTAAAATTTTGTCAATGGAATATTCTACAAAGTCTTCTTTATGCCGGCAAATAATTTCGTATAATTGTATTTTGGTTGACGATGAATTATGTGGAATATTGTATTTTTTTAACCAGTTTATCATAAGTGGCTTTGCGGTATTAGAGTTGGGCGGACATTCCACATATTTATTGTGATAAGCAGCATTGTCTACTACTAGTACAGAATTTGGAGACAAGTTGGGAATAAGTTGATTTCGTAACCATTTTTCATAATTAACATTATTCATGGCATCGTGATAATCACCAGTTTCATCAGTAGACTTATACATAAGTAGAGCACCCGGTACAAATCCTTTGGCACTACCTGCATGTACTATAATTAGACGTTGACCTTTTGAAATTAACTGTTTCACTCCTTTATCCGTAGAATCGATCCAGCACTTTCCTGTTAAATGGGATGTGTGAACATAGGTTTCGTCAGTATACACAATATCTCTGCCTTCAGATCTGTACTTCCTTATTAGGTCTATGAACTTTATTCTTTTAAGTCTAACGTCATCTTTTTCCATCAGCATTTTCCTATTATTAGTAATTTTCTTGAATAAAAAACCCATTTGGCGAAGTATTTTTCTTAGTGTAAAATCGCAGCCCTTAAAATTCATCGTTTCTATTAATTTGGACTTTAGTACTTTTATAGTAGGGACCTGTTTATAAATGAGATGAAAGTTATAAACCATTCGTCGTATCACTGCGTCGTCAAAATCATCAAGATCTAAATAGAATTTCTTGCGTGGTCTACCCAGCTTAATTTTGTTTGTGTTGGGATTTTCATTACTTCTGTATTGTTCTTCCTGGTTCAAATATTTTCTAATTGTTGGTCTAGATATTCCTGTTGCGTCCGAAATTCGCTGTTGAACTTTCCTAAAATACTCTGTCGTTTCTATTTTTGAATTTGCTATTTTCCGATATGAAGTACAGGTAAATATTAAATATAATACCTTGAATTGGATTTTTTAACCGTTTACGAGATTTCGGCATGGCTATACAACCTTATTATAAGTAATCTGAAAATATGATTAAAATTACAGCGAATTTTTAAATTGCGGATTATCCACTCTATATAAGAAGCAATTTGAGAGAGCACGATAAATACGAACTTTTCCGAAAAATTACGAAGGAAAATAATTTCTCACTACATCTGTACAACCACTAGTGGCCACTAGTAGCGAGCGCGAGCCAGTCCCGCGGCTTGTGGCTCGGAGACCGTGGGCCTGCGTCACATGACAACATGATAAGATGCACGGCAGCAGGTCGAGAAAGCTGTGCTGAGCAAGAAAAAAAAGGTTATTTCATATCCTCCCACTAAATTATGCCGTATTGCTAAGTCAGTTCCTTGACAATTTTAATTAAAATTATTTATTATTTTGACATATTTTATAATTCATAATTGCGAATGTTCCCAAATTGATAATCTTTTTTTTTTTGATGTATTGTGTTCTGTTATATAGGTATGTGTAATAATTTATCGTTTAAGTGTTTTGGTGTTACTGTATGCTGTAAACTTACATTGACTTTTAAATCATCATCATCATCATCATCATCATCATATCAGCTGAAAGACGTCCACTGCTGGACATAGGCCTCCCCCAAAGAGTGCCACAATGACCGGTCCTGCGCCACCCGCATCCAGCGGACTCCCGCGACCTTTACCAGGTCATCAGTCCACCTTGTGGGGGGGCCTACCCACGCTGCGCCTTCCGGTACGTGGTCGCCACTCGAGAACCTTTCCGCCCCAACGGCCATCGGTTCTACGTGCAATGTGCCCCGCCCACTGCCACTTAAGTTTAGCGATTCGGAGGGCTATATCGGTTACCTTGGTTCTGCTGCGGATAGCCTCAGTTCTGATGCGATCGCGCAGAGAAACTCCCAACATAGCCCTCTCCATTGCCCTTTGGGTGACTTTGAGCCCTCTTATGAGGCCCATAGTAAGCGACCACGTTTCCGTGTCATACGCCATCACTGGCAACACACACTGGTCAAAGACTCGTCTTGAGACACTGCGGAATATTGGACGAAAAGATGTGCCGTAGCCTCCCGAATGCTGCCCAGCCGAGTCGGATTCGACGATTGACCTCTTTCTCAAAGTTGGACCTACCTAACTGAATAGTCTGTCCAAGGTATATATAATCGTCTACAACTTCGAGCGTAAAGTGTCCGATTGAAATGGGGGTTGGTACTACATGGAGGTTTGACATGATCTTTGTCTTATCCATGTTCATCCTTAGACCAACTCGCTCGGAGGCTTTACTGAGGTCATCGAGCATCGTGCTTAAGTCCTCCATGGTCTCAGCCAAGACTACTATATCGTCAGCAAACCGAAGGTGAGTGATGTACTCGCCGTTGATGTTGATGCCTAGCCTTCTCCAGTCTAGAGTCTTGAACACGTCCTCCAGTGCAGTGGTGAACAGTTTTGGGGAAATAACATCCCCTTGTCTGACAGCCTATTCCGCTGCAGCGGAATAGGCTTCGAACTCTGATCCTGGAGTCGACATAGTGGCGTTCTCGTACAAACACTTCAGCACTTCGATGTAGCGGCAGTCTACTTGGCACCGTTGGAGAGACTGTAGTACAGCCCAGGTTTCGATCGAATCGAAAGCTTTCTCGTAGTCCACGAACGCTAAGCAGAGAGGCAGGTTATACTCCTCAGTCTTCTGTATAACCTGGCGGAGCGTATGAATGTGGTCTACGGTACTAAAACCTCTTCGGAAACCGGCTTGTTCGGGAGGCTGGAAGTCATCAAGCCTGCGTGCGAGACGATTCGTAATGACCCTTGAAACTTGACTTTTAAAGAAGACTTTTAAATGAATAAATGAAAATATGAAATGAAACAAAGCCCCAATATACCTTACAGAATAACATACATATCAATATAACGGCTCCTCTACACAATCGGCCATCATCGCCCAGCATACAGGACGCCACTATGCGTTAGAGGGAGAAATCAATTCCATCGCAATCTAACGCATAACTGCGATCATGATAGCCCATCGTGTAGGGAGCCTTAAGGGGCTCCCATACGCCAATGACCTTCGATCTGAATCCCTTAGTTTTCTAATGTTTTTTGTAGCTTATTATATTAAGAACAACGGCTTTAAGCAATTCCCATATTTACTTTAAAGTTCATTGTTTTCGAGATATTTGGCATCAAAGTTAAACAATTTTAGGCCAAAAAACTGGTTTTCTGGCCATAACTTTTGTGTTAATTAGTTTAAAACGAAAACCCTAGACACGTTTTTAGAGACGTCATAGACGAACCCAAATATGTAGATTTCGTATATGTTAGATCTTTTACGTCAATAGAGATACGAAATAAGTGTTTTTTTAGACAATGTTTAAAAAAATCATACAAAATTAAGTATTCATTTCTTTCAAAATCCGATAGACAAAAATGGAGATAATATTGATTGAGATAAGATTGAAGAACCGATAGCCGTTTGAATTATAATTCTATCCGTAGTGCAAAAGTAGGAGATATGATTCAAAACTCCTCAAAAATCGATGAAAACCTCGGGTAGCCCCTGAATGGTAATGATGGGAGATTTTGGAAAATGGCTAGGATTACCTTAGCCAGCACTCTCTCGTTGGTGTTCTTGAAGGTGACGCTGACGAAGCAGGCGGCCGGGAACACGACACAGACTAGCACCCCGATGGTGGACCCGACCAGCCCGAGCACGAGCTCGATGTTCGGCACGAGCAGGGACACGCACAGCGCACCGAACACGATGCCAACAGTGATGCAGCGGAAGGTGGTTTCTGGGATCGAGTGGTTGATGATGTGGTCGTGCTGGGAGGAGTGCACCTGAGGGGAAACAGGGTTCGCTCGAATTGGTCAGCTTTTCTTGTTGCTCGTTGGCATGGTTACGGCTTTAACTCTTCCACGTGGGCAGTTGAATAATGGCAAACGAATGTCGGTCATATTTATTGACGAGATTACAAGTCTGAGGGGCAGTAAGTGGTCGATTTAACGTCTCTGCCTGCAAAAGGGTTAAAACCACCAAACAAATGTTTTTTCGACAATTGTAAAAGCAATTTATCATGCGGAACTTCCGAAGCATGTTAGGAGTCCATATAATAACTCCTTTTTCTAATAAAAACTGTCTCGTTTTCTCAAATTGTCGGCACTATTAAACCAATATGACTGAAAGACTAAGAAAGTCATAGCGATGCAAATGGGATCTTGTGAAATTGTGATCTTACTAAAGCATTTGATTCGGATCGTTTATTTTGAAACTTATTTATTCCAAAGGATGTAAAATGTATTATATTTTAACATAGAACAAAATGCTTTTTTTAAGTTTCAATAGTAATAATATTGGGACAATAGTAATACATTTGTTGATAATGGAATCAGTCCAGTAGAGGTATAATTACTTTAAGGGCGCCTCAGGGTTCTGTCTTGGGCCCATTTCTTTTCTAGCTTTGCGTTTTTTGAGCTCCGGTGAGGATAGCATGCGTTAAAAACGTGACGAGTACGTGACGTTTATGTTCAATATTTAATATAGGTATTGCAGTCATGTACATTTCGTAATTTTGTCTAAGAACTTAATACTAAAGTACATGAACCCTGATAGGGCAAGGCAATTTTAAATTAACTCGTATACTATAATTCAAAGTAGTAATAATAAAATGAAGCATGCATGTTAAGTTCAATTTTATCGTTTTTTTTTTTTCGAGCAGCATCTGACCTTTTTGTAGAGGAAGGAGTAGAGGCTGGCGCGGCACGGGAAGATGATGAGCGGGAAGCTGAAGGCCAGCGACATGACGAAGCCGAGCTTGATGACGTCACTCGCCGTCGTCGGGCTCAGGCTCATGAGGATGTTGCCTGACAACAACCAGTTATTATAACATCGCTGCAAACATTACAATTTGTGCCTATTCTTGGGATTAAGTGTCAAAGCGGACCTCGGGCTCCTGTAGGGCACAACCGGGAATAACGCTAGGAGGGTGATTTATTTATCTTATGGCAAAGTATGATTACGACTTAAATATAATAATTATTTTAGGGTCAAGTGCAAAAATATGTATCGAATTAACCATCTCATAAATATGTACCTTAATTTGCCGCGCATTTTTGCATTTGGAAAACAAAAAAAACAGTCGTATTTAGCACCTCATTTGTCATAGCAGTGAAAGCAGGTTTAATAAATCAAAATAAGTATTTACACAAGTGATACGCCAGAACGGAAAATAAATATAATAAATTATCAGTGTATTGTGTAATTAATTTACTTGGTCCACATTTCGCGTAACAATAACAATGTTTAAACATAAATTAAGCACAACGCAAAATGACAGTGCAGGCGATCCTTTCATCAAAACGTCATCGTCATTAGCCGTGTCGTGTCTACACCGGACGCACGCTCGGCCGCACGCCTGGCCCGAGGCATGCACTGAACGCGCACGCTCGGGCGAGGCCTGGCTCATGGAGCCATTTCCTCAATTTTGTACTAAATAATTGCACAAAAGTTTAATTACGTCTGGTAAGTTATTACATGTTAATATGCAAGAATAGTAGGCATTGCGTCTATATATATCAGCACATCGAGGTTGATACAAGAAGACTCACCGGATATGTCGTGGTTCCCGAACGCGATGGACCCGAACAGGCCCAGCGTGAAGTACACGCCGGTGCAGATGTTGATCGCGTTCTTCGTCACTACGTTCATCTTCTCCAGGGAGAGCGTCGGCATCGACTCGAAGATCTCGAACAATTGCCTGGAATATCATCAAAGTACTATTTTGGTATGGACACTGGTCCAAGTTGTTCCAATTTTACCATAACAGCTGTAATCCATGCAGCTGCGCCATGGATTGCAATATATAAAATAGGTTTCATACGTCGCGTCGGTATGTGATATCGTGAACCCTTCGATATCACATACCGACGCGACGTATGAAACCTACTGTGCGTTGCGCGCGCTCACATCATTAGGCACCTTTGGCGCCCAACGTATCGCTGTCTGTCGCAAGCACTGCGCTGCGCACGTAAATATGGTCCTCTGGCGCTCAACGCGAAATGATATTGAAATGGGAACTTGTTGGGTGGACTCACGTCTGACAGAACAGCGCCATGGAGAAGATGGGCACGCACTGCAGCACGCCCTCGGCGCGCCACAGCCTGGCGCCGGGGCCGAGGACGGCGCCCGAGCCCCGCTCACCGCCGAGCAGCTGGGTCGCTGCCTCTGATATCACCTGAATAACATCAAAATGTTCAATGCAGGTCTTCTTCTAATGGTATATTGCTGTATTTTTTGAGATGGAGGGCCTACTTTGAGCTACACCGACAAAAGCTTAGCTCTTAAATAAGCAGAAGAATGGCTTTAGCTTTTTGTATGTTGTATTTTGTTCTACGACAGTGGAACTAGCATACATATCTGATGGTAATTGTGAGAGTTCATTGTGTTTATAGCTCGAGATGAAAACTCACTCTCAACACAATGCTTCCTGGGGAGCTCTGGCGAACCAACTTGCCGCCAGGAACCATGAGGCGCAAGATATAATCATTTCCCGCGTGAAATTGTCGCCGCTCATAGTGCATCCATTTTTAAAACTAAACTTAAGACTATGACCATAAGGAACTATTTATCAGTTATAACTAAGTAGCTGTTGAGACAAACCTATGGTTTATAATTTAATTGTTGTTGTTTTTTACATAGCCATTATTGTGTGTTAGTTATTATTTGACATTTAATTTTATATTATCAATAAACTATGAATATGAATGACCACTTAACTATATTTTTATATTCTAAAGGCGGGTCCACATTTGTGACAAACCGCCGAACCGAACACTGTGACGTCGCCGCGGACTTGTTACGTATAGTGTGGACGGGTGAAAGTTTGCATCGGATCGGACGCTGGTGGTAGCTCCGTGACCGTGACAAAGCCCGATGTCTGTAACGATAGTGTGGACGGCATTTGTTACGCGTACAACCGATGAATGCCATTTTGAAACTTCAACCAAGGCAGTCATGTCGTTTCCAGAAGAATTAACCGAAATGTATTTGAATATTGCTCTTGCAAGTGCATCATTTGTTTTACTTTGTGCTTTAAAAAAAAATAGGACGGTGAAAAAAAGGAGATGGTGGCAAAGTGAACTTTTTAGAAATCGTAATATTTATGGTGTAAATTCGTTACTGAGAGATATCGTTTCAATGCCGCGTATTAATACTTAAATTAAATATCTATCAACACAAATTGCCACTCAACTACCTTCAATGTATTGTTGCAATGATTTCGCGGGCGGGGGAGCGGGTGTTGTCTTGTCAAGACGACCGTGCATTCGCCCGATCCATCAATCCCGTGTAGGTACCAGCCTGATGGCACGCGTGCTTGTACGCGTGACAAAAATCGCAGTGTGGACCTCTCCCGCACACCGAGACAGTACCGAACATCCTTTGAAAAAGACCGACTTTGGATGGATCGGCCCGTACCCCGTGTCATTTGACCGTAACAAAACCAAAACATCGTCCACATTTATCACAACCACATTGTGGGAGTACGTACAATGTGGATATTTTGTTTGGAGATTTGAATGGATAACTGATCGTAACATTTGTTCGTGTAACAAATTCCGTCCACACTATCGGTTCAAACTCCCGAGTCTGTCACGGCCACGGTGTTCGGTTCGGCGGTTTGTCACAAATGTGGACCCGCCTTTAACCGATTACAGTAATCTTTGTGAATGTCTCTCCATGAATATTTTACTCACCTTTATAACTAAGCAGAAGTAAAACCCAATAGTAGCGGCACTAACATTGCTCAAGCTGTCGACATTCCTGAGCAAGCCTAGTGGCAACACGCACACCAGCGACACTAGCACCATTATTGATGTCCTGCCAATGTAAGGTATAAATCATTGCCAATAAAGATGTATGGAACTGACACTGAGTAATACAATACAATACAAATACTTTTTATTGCACACCTCACACAAACAAAGCAGTTAAAAGAGAAACAATACAATAACATGTGACTGAGACTAAGTAATTCTTTATTACGAACAAGCACAATTTGGCTAATAGCCTTTATCCTGCTATCCTTATGCTTTTATGTACCACCATACAAGGAAAATCGGCAATTAAATTTGAATCAACTGTAATAGGATATAGATTCTGGTGATCCATTACCTTTCTCTGATAAATAAAAATTCACACATCTTCTAGTTACTTTTGATAAGCAAAACCAGACTGACACTTGTACTCAAAGAAAACAAAATGTTAAATTATTAAATACTAGCTGCCGGGCCTGGCTTTTCACGGATTACCCGTTTTCCCGTAGGAATTAAGCATTTTCCCGCAGTAAAAAGTAGCCTATGTTCATCAGGGATAATGTCTGCTTCTAATAGTAATAGATTTTTTCAAATCGGTCCAGTACTTTCGGAGCCTATTCAATACAAACAAACAAACAATCAAATCTTTCCTCTTTATAATATTAGTGTAGATTAAATGTCATCATTTAAAACAGCACTATTTATGGACTTCTTTACCCTTATTATATCAAGTGTTTCTCTGCAAACATTTAATATATCAAACTTATGAAACACAACAGTTTTAAAAAGATTTATTTTTCATTAAAATGAAATATCAAAGAGATGGAAGAAAACCTAAAGATCCTCACCTGAGCATGTCACTCTGATTGATATTGAACATCTTCGCAATGATCTGTGGCCCCAAGTCTCCAACCACCACAAAGTAGGCTATGCATGTGCCCATGAGGAAACCTATGATGCCCAGCTCGACGGCCACTTTTCCCGCTGCGCCGAACACATGGAATGCTGGAAATAACACATTGAATAATTTTCAAAACCTTTTTCTACTCGTCTTCAAACTGAAAATTGATGACTTACCAAGAAACTCAAAGTTCCTCCTCCGAGCGAGGAGTGCGGATTTGAGCAAGAAGTGGCAGCAGAGCCTGGACACCAGCCCCATTGACAACAAGATGAGTGTAGCAAGCAGAACTCCACACTAAAAAAAACAGATAACTGGGAATACATACCTTTGAATCACAATCAGACTAGTTGATGAAATTAACTAGCTTAGATTGCCAGTTATTTTTATACCTATTATCGTAACTAGAGCCAATAAGGAAGGAAATAAATACGATTCTTACTTTTTGGAAGCAAAACGGCATAGCCAGTATCCCGACACCTATAATGCTGTTAGCTAACGTGATCGATTGACCTGTCGTCCCCATGGTAGTAAAACAATTTTTAATTTAAAAGTTATAATAACGTCTCCAATTAAATCATTTACCACCACATCACAATATTGTTTTCACAATGTTGACAGAGGTTTGGTTTTGACACTATTGACGTATCGTATTTGACAGTTTATTCTTTTTTTTTTTATTCGTCCATTCGGACAGGCTAGGACCATAGGCCATACTGCCTGGTCTTGAGTAAATTTCCAATTCATATGATCAAATCTAGATATAAGGTCATCAGTATTATCAACAAATATGTCAAATCCAAAAAAAAAGGCTTCAGTTGTTCCAATCCAATTCATGAAGTCAAGTCCAGTAATAAAATCTTCAGTATGTTCCAATAAAAGCGTCAAATCCAATATTTAGCTCTTCAACAAAGCTTACACCTCATCCAGACATTCAAATATAAAGTCTTTTAACAAACAAAATATACAATGCTCCAATAAAAATATATACAATTTTGAGCAAGAGTTAAATTTAGATTTTGTATTTACAGCATATACACGGTATTATGTACAAATTTAAACAAAGGTAAATAAGTAGACGACTCCTTTAACAAATCAGTTACTGAAAGCGGGATTCGATTAGAACCTCCATAGATCTCAAGCAACTCATTCATCAGCACTAGGCGCTGAATGCCGAAGGATGAGCAATTAAACAGAATATGGTCTATAGACAGGACCTCTTGCACTTGACAATGATCGCAATAAGGGGAAGAGATAAAGTTTTTACGATGGAGATGAAAATTTAAACGACAATGACCAATGCGCATACGAGTAATTGTAGTGTAAAACCTACGGTGCATGTAAGTTTTAAACTTGCAAAACCAAGGCTTACTATTAACTTGGTTATCTAACAAAGCATACAAATGAGCCTTATTCTCAACTTCTGTAAAATGATACCAATGTCTTCTCCAAAGAACAGTCATACGCTGTTTTAGATTGCTTATAATATCGGAATATGGCAAGGTCACAGCTAAGTCCCTGCTGTCGGGAACCAGGGACAAATCAGATGTATTAGCTATAGTTCTAGCTAGGTAGTCAGCGCTTTCATTATCAGAAACTCCTTTATGGGACGGAACCCATACAAAATCTACTTTAACACCAATTATAACCAGTTCTAACCATAATTCGTTAATGGAAAAAATTTGATAGCAAGTGCTAGCATTCATTTTATTACTCGATAAACTTAATAATACACTCATACTATCACTTACTATGACCCATTCCTTACTATATTGATTATGTTCTTTAACATGTTTCAAAGCAAATAGGAATGCAGTTGCTTCAGCAGTAAAGATACTTGCATTTTTATTAATATTAAACCCAATACCTTTATTAATTTCAGGTTGATAAATTGCGAAGGAAACAGCATTATTCTGCCGAGATTCTTAAAAAGGCAGTCATCTACAAGCAAATTGTATGAAGAAGACTGCCTTTAAAAAAAGTACGGCAGTATTATTTTTGGCACCATCCGTATACACAAATTTACAATTAGATCATTCTGACAACAATAAGTAAGCCTCCTCTTTGGTAGTTAACTTTGAATCTATTACAATTTTTATACACATAGAAGAAGAGGTATAGTGCGATAAAAATCGAGAGTATGTCGCGGCCGTCGTGTGCCAGACGTGCTGCAAAGAGTGAAAGAAAAACGTAAAATCCAGAAGAACAACATCTGCCTTTGAAAAGGCGCTGATTGAAGAGAAATCAAGTTGTGAAGAAGATCATTCTTAGGCAAGCTGTATAACTTTAAAATAAATCTTTCTTTTTAACCGACTTAAAAAAAAGGAGGTTTTCAATTCGGTTGTATTTTTTTTTTTTCAATGTTTGTTACCTCAGAACTCCGTCATTGATGAGCCGATTCATAAATATTTTTTTTTGTTTGTAAGTATATGCTTCCAGGTGGGTCCCATTTTTTAGAAAATTCAATTGGATGATGGGATCCATGAGGAATTGAGGGAACTCTTCAATTATATTAGGCACGCGTGTAGTGATTTTGGTATTTTCTATTATAACTCGTGTATTTACATCCGGAAATCATAAATTGGTGGAGTGGAATTGATGATGAAGACCACAGATGACTTATGGAATTCCTCAATTATGTACTTAAAAGTACAAAAGTATATCACAGATTCTGATAAGATTCCGTTGAAATAGCAACTAATGAAGTGCCAAGGGTGATCCTTGTGGAATTGACGGAAGTCCTCAAATATTATCGGGTCACATACAGCGATTGGGTTTTTTTCTATAATAATCAACGCATTTGCTCTCGGAAATCAGTTTATGAGGTAAATTGGAAAAAAAATGTTCTCGTGGCTTGGCGGAGTACTAAATTGAGGTCGGTTAAAACTTTGTTTTTAAAGTAAATTATAAATAATGCAATCTAATGTGCATAGGAGGAAGATTCGATTCAATTTGCATAGCAGCGATAGGACTAGTTTTAAATGCACCCAGTATTGTGCTCATACATTTGTTTTGTATTTTATCTAAGAATTTACAATTTTATCATCTCCAGCAAAACATAGAAAACCATATTCAAAATGACTTCGAACAAGAGACATACAAGATTAACAATATTTTGGGGTCTGCACCCCATGAAGTGGCGCATAGCGATTTTAGCACATTGTATGCCTTGTTAGCTTTGGTTATAATACTAAATAAATAAATAAATAAATATAGAGGACAATCTTACACAAATCGAGCTAGCCCCATAGTAAGCTCAATAAGGCTTGTGTTACGGGTACTAGACGACGATATATTTAATAGATATAAATACTTAAATACATAGAAAACATCCAAGACCCAGAAACAAATAATCATGCTCATCACACAAATATTTGCCCTTACCGGGATTCGAACCCAGGACCTTCAGCTTCGCAATACTGTCAGCATATTTTATCCAGGAAAGTTTTGAAGTGTATATAACACCTAAAAACTTTATTAGATCATGCGAAATAGGCAGAGGGATGTCATTGTACAAAATAGTGGGTAAAGACATGGTTTTGCGACCAAAAATAAAAACTTTGGTTTTAGTCGAATTTACATTTAAGTTCAGATAAGCAAAGTATTTATTTAAGTTGATTAATGCCTCATTAATAGTCAACGCTAATTGATTTAAATCAGATCCTGACGCGTAAACAATCAAATCTCCTGCATACTGCAGATTTTTAACCTTTGTTCCTAGAATAAGATTTAGTCTCCTAATGTACAAAATGAAAATTAAAGGGGATAAGATCCCTCCTTGACAAACTCCTAAAGAGGATAATCTTGGCCATATCACGAAAAATCTCAATCAAAGAAAAATTTACCACTAAAAGACTATATCACGAATAGACTTCATCACGAAAAACCTTCATCACGAAAACTTTACCACGAATAGACTCGTTTCAAGTCTCTAGTTCAAAAAATAATGTTTACCCCATACAAACTTTGCACCCCTATTTAACCCCCTTAGGGATGGAATTTCCAAAAATCCCGTCTTATTAGTCCAGTCAATGAACTGACAGCTTGTATGGATAAAATGTCAGTTTTGGAAATAATTTATAATAGCTTATTTTTTATGTGTAACGGATATATTATCAATGAAAATAGTTACCCAGCGACAAAATCCGACAACATTTCAGACATCAATAAAATGATAAATTAACTAGCTTCTAAAAAGTGAGAAAAAATATTAATAAATATTTTTGTCTTTATTTTGGTTCATTTACATCTGCTCTATAATATTCAAGATAAATCGTACAAAAAAAGACAATGCATGCTTCATTGAAATCGACATAATTACTTCCGGGTGGAAAGTTTGTCGGATTCTTGAATAAATCATCTTAGAATAACAATTTAAAATGAAATCAACAAAAAAAACGCTATTATAAATTAATGTTTTTCAAAACCGTATTTTGCCTGGAGTATATCCCTTACTACGTCATAAAAGGAAGTTCTGGTGTAAATTTCAAGTTTCTAGTCCCAGTAGTTTCGGCTGTGCGGTGATGAATCAGTCAGGAAATCTTCTTTTATATATATAGATATATATATATTATTAGAAAAAACAACTAAAGATATTATAGCGATTACATAATGAGAATGATTGCAATATTTTTTACTAACTTTTATTTAAATTGCTATGTATGTAAGTAACATGTCTGGTCGGGTTGCGGGTTGCGGGTGCGGATTACCTACGTTTTGGCCTAACAATAACGTTTTGCCAAATTTTATTTAGACACATTTTTTCGCATAATAGCTCATTTTTCCTAATTTTATTTTGCCTAATTTCATTTTATCTAAATTTTAGTTTGTATATACTTATTTTGTATACTGTTTAACTGACATCATTTAATTTTGTCTCATCACTCCCCGCCCTCCACTCGGACTCTCGCCAGAAACTAATGTACGTTTTGAATAAGCTTTCGCTAAGGAAATTCTTTAAAAAAATCGTTTCTGGGTCGCAGTTCTACCTAACACTTTTCGCTTCGCTCGTCGTCGTACCTACACCGACCTGCCTTAAGTTGCCTTAAGGCTGAGGCGAAATTGGTCGATATTTGCTTCTTTTATACAATTACTACTTCTTAACAAGTAAATATTATAATTATTCAGTATTAGACAAAAAAAACCGGTGCAGTGTAGGGTTCCGTAGTTGCCTGTCTGTCTTAGTTACATCGACGTGCGGTGCGGTTGCGTCGGCCGAATTTGTACGAAAATTGTACACATTAAGTTGGTCGATTATTACTCGGTAACTACTTATGCCTATTTGTTCGTGATAGTTTTCCTTTTAAATTCATTTTGTGTACTACCACGAATTTTTTAACATCTCCAGTAGTAGCCATTTAGCCGGCAGGGGGGGAGGGGAGCACATGAACAAAAATTAGGGCTTAAAAGCCCAATATCTCGCAAACGAATACCTGATTTGAAAAATGGTTTTAGAAAACCCATAATATTTTTGAACGAGCTATCTAACGATACAACACCATAGGTTTAACGAGAAAAAAGATTACATCCCCGCTTAAAAAACTTTTTTAGTAGTTTTTTAGTTAGTTTCCGCCACCCCAAAAAAATTTTTTTTTCATTATTTTATTGTACTGTTTTGTCGGCGTAATTGATTTATATACCCATGCCGAATCACTGTTTTCTAGTATTAATGATTACTGAGCTAAGACGAAGACGGACGGACGGACGGACAGACGGACATGGCGAAACTATAAGGGTTCCTTGTTGATTAAGGAACCCTAAAAACTAAAAGGGTTCCTTGTTGACTACGGAACCCTAAAAATCGACAGTGACTTTTAGGTAAAATAATATTCGGCAAAACGAAAGTATGAAATTCGCCATTTAGGGTAAACTTATTTCGAACAATCAATTATTATGAAAAATGAAATTATAAAAATTGACTAGACAAACAATGCATTATACTAAAAGTTGTTAGATAAACTGAAATTGGACAAAACGTTATTTGGCGAAACAAGGGAATCCCGGAGGATTACCTTTGTTTGGCCTAACAACTTTTAATGTTTTCGTGATTACGATTCCTCGTGATAAAGTATTCGTGATGGTCTTTTCGTGATAGTTTTCGGGATAAAGTCTTTTCGTGATTTAGTCTATTCGTGATAAAGTTTTCGTGATAATCTTTAGTGCTAAAGTTTTCGTGATAAATTCTATTAATGGTAAAAAAAAACTTGATCGTTTTCGTGATAAAGTCGTTAGTGATATATCTTAGTGATAGTCTTTTCGTGATAACACTAGATGTAATGAAACTTGCATATCCAGATTTTTAAGCATTAATACATATTCTAGACATTCTACAAAACTACACAAAACTGAAATTGAAATTACGGAAAGTGTATAGAGGGCCTACCGCGAAACGAAAACGAACTACGTTCGTGTATCTCCATCTCCGTCGCACTTGCGAGCGAAAGAGAGGGAGATACACGAACAAAGTTCATTCTCGTTGCGCGGTAGGCCCTTAGGTCTATAAGGAGACGCTTACACGGACCGATATCGGCCGGACTGCATGCAGGGCGACACGTGACTCGGCCCGTGTGGATATGTGTTGGAAGCACGACGGCCAACCAAATCAGTCACTCCATACAAGATTTTCTGTGAACTTGCTTGGCCGCCCGCTGATATCGGCCTGTGTAGCGTCTATACTCGAACTGAGTGGCTACCACGAAACGAAAACAAACTTCGTTCGTGTATCTCCGTCCTTGTCGCTCGAACTAGCAAGTGCGACAGAGAGGGAGATACACGAACGAAGTTCGTTTTCGTTTCGCGATAGGACCTCTGCCCTCCCTCACAAAATCAATGCCAGTATTGCCAGCGCAACATACTCATTATACTCTTTGCCCACTACGCAGCATACTTACTTACTTTACTTTTTTTTCTTTTATTATAGCAATAATAGCAATAATTTGGCGCGCTGTCATTTCGTGATTTTTTTTCGTGTCAACTCAAGAGAGATTAACTTAAATTAAACCAATTTACTCCATCCTAACTTAAATCGTGTCTCTTACACTGTCTGTTCAGTTCACCTGATTCACAAAATGCACGACACTGCCACTTGTTTCGAAACTGTTACCCCGGACTCATGGCTTGCAAACGAGCAAACTTGGAAAGAGAACCTCTTAAAACTACCAAATTGGTACAAGGTATTTCCATTTTCCAATTTATTTTATCGACATAAAACCTCATGAACAACTATAGTGTACAGATCCCGGCAAACAACTTGAACATGCGGGTTGAAGTAGGGGGGGCAGCTCGCACGTACAATTCGCCTTTGCGCAGGCAAGGTTATTTGCTCAAGTTGTTTGCCGGGAATTGTAATGACCTTTGCCTAACCTTGTCAGATACCGCTCATAAACTCAAATGCCTCTCATAACCTGCCCGATGGGACTTTGGTGCGATTCCGGGGGATGATCCAGGACATGCACAACCCGGAATTCTACTTTGAACAGTTTGAAGTATATAACTCTGAAACAAATGAGGTTAGGAACAAGTCGGGAAAGTATCGGGATACAGCTAACATTTTGGTAAGTATACTTTATATTTTCTTTTAGTCTGTATATATTGTCATATTGAATACCGAGTGATTTTATTATTAATGACATTGAGATAGTAGTAAACTGAAAAATATTGAACAATATTAGATAGTATTTATTTTTATTACATTTATACTATTTTTCTGCCCTCCTAACGTAAAGTGCAATAACTTTCAATCGAAATGTAATTCAAATGTGTGCATAAATGTAATATAATAAAGTAAATATTTAATTCATATTTCGAATGAAGTTATTGCACTTATCACAAGCACGGCAGTTTTGTAGGTAATTTTTTTTAACACTACATTTAATTTACCTGTGTTTAGTTAGTTTTTCCCAATTACATGACTAAAGATTATTACAAACATTCATGGTACAGGAAAATGAGAAAATCAACTATTCCACAAACCTCCAAAGCGCACAACGTCAGACAATGGTTGTAGTGTCCATGCCTGGCTTGAATGAGTGGGCACAGTGGCTAGAAGACACTCGCAACCGCCTAACCCACCTAGACCAACAGCCAAACACGTCCAACCGGCTCACATCCTCCACAAAGCTCAAACGAAGTTACGATGAAACAGAAGATGATAAGATGGAGGTGGAACAGGAAGTCACAAATAAGGAACTAAAGACAAAAGAGATGGAGGCTAGTGCAGCTAATCTGGTGTCTCGGGAGCACATATTGAACTTCCCACTGCCTGACGTTGCTAGCAAATCATGTATAGTTAAGGTAAGACATGGTTTACTTAAATTATTATATGTTTACTGGCATTGTATTTGTCATATGGCATGTTATGGGCGTTTTCACTAAATTGTGCACCAGGATGAAAATTATGACTTTTTAAAAAAAAGTGTTTTTATGGTGAATTTTCTAATCTATTATGAAGTTTATTTTCTAAAGTTACTAAAACTGTGATGAGTCCCACCTAAATAGGCTTAGTTTTTGAATTATTGATAAAAGAACCTGACAGTGTAGTCCAGACCGGTCAGTTTTGTAACAATGTTAATTTCGTTGACAAGCTTTAACTACAAAATTAATCCGCAATATTTTGCATTTGTTTTGCTGCAAATGACTTATATTTTCATATAAACAGGTCGTTTAATAAAACAAACAGTTATTATTGCCTGAAAATAAATTTTAATGTCAGTTTTGTAACTATTGATACCATTATGTTATTTATTTTGTTTATTTCGATCAATATTTTGAAAAAATCGTTTATAGATGCATTTGTTTTAATGTATATTTTTAGGTAGTTCTCTATAAAAAAGAAACCTTGGGTTAAAATCGTACAGAAAACGAAATAGAGACCAAACAAAGCAACTCAGCAAGTGGGACAGTTACAAAACTGACAAGCTCAAAATTCTTAGGCTGGGGTTACATGATGCGGTAAGGTAATGAGAAAAATGTAAATATATAAATTCGTTTTATTAAATAATAGGACAATGCGGTAATTATTTAAGAACAATCAGTCTTGCACGTACTTAATACTTTGAATTGGTGAAGTATGTTATACTTAGCATTACTAATGATTAATACTGCAATTTACTTAATTTAGGTACAGTTTCTAATAAAATAATCTCACTGTTAACGACAGTCATATTATGTTAGATGTCAGTCATATTCTTAATATTTTAGTTAACCGTTAGTATAAATCTCACTTTTTTAATTAAATTAGTTAACCAACTGTTTAATCAGTCTTAAAATGTGCTACATTTGACACGTAACTTACCACAGAAGTAATAATCTAAATTAACAATCAAAAAAACATTCACACAGATTCTGTCGAAAGTATCGAAAGATTTGCTAGTATGAAAAATCTAATGTTACATAATGTCGACAATACTCTCAAGAAACATTTCTTCGTAGCAAAAATATACATAAACACATAACTAAACACAAAATCTTAATAAACTTAGAAAAATCAGTACTAAAAGAGCACTTTTAGATACCTACACTTCACCTCAATTTAAACTAGCGTGCGTATTGAAATTCCTAGATGATCAGCTCAAAAAATTTTTAGACAAAATACACTGCAGTAATTTAGATATATATAACAACAAAAATGATATTTTTTTATAGAAATAACCTTAAAAATCGTAGAAAAAATGTAAATCCTAAAACAGTACCATTGGCAAGAGGTTGTATCTTAGGAACAAACATTTCAGAATAGTATTTTATAATATTTTTACCCCTAGCAAAGGCCCGTATAAAAAAGTTTTTACTTTGTGATGTGGAATTTTCTTTTCAACTCCAGTATTAAGAGGAAATGGATAAAGCAAGATTATTAAATTGTGTTAAACAGATGATAAAGCATGATCATATAGTATAAGAAGCTCTTTTGAAACGGACCCGGTCGTACCTACTAAGTTAAATAAACTCTAACAACAAGTACTTATTAACATGGAACATTGTTATACAATGTGCTATAAACTTTCTTCATACAATCTAAAGAACATTAAAAAACAACCCTAATTTAAGACAACAATTAAAAATATTAGATGTTCGCGTTGGTTGGTTCTACATGTATTGTTTTGTTTGCCATCATTACTGGAAATAACTGTACTTACCTACTACGATTCTAACTACAACTAAAAAATTAAATAATCTTCAATACTTTGATAAAATCTCGTGTCATGACTAAAATATCGAACTTTACATAAAAATTAAAGTTAAAAGTATGTATTCAACTCATGCGTTGTTAATAAGTTTTGTTTCTGTTTTTTTTTCAAATTACTGAAGATATCGAGATTTCGAATGGAACGCCCATGTAATACCACCCTAATGACGTCAGTTTTGTAACATTGTCGGTCAGCCTATACGTAACGGAGCGATTTGTTACAAACCTGACGTCACGTTTTTCTACTTTACTATAATCAAAATTTAACACTGAACTCATCTTACATAATAAAACTATTATTTTTATAAAAAAACAGCTGCAAGCTTATCTATTTACATCTATAATATATGAACATTATGTAAAAACTAATATTATTAAAGAAAATTGATCACAAACCTGACTGACGAAATGTGTACGGTCTGCAGTCCACTGACACAACTTCACTTAAGAACCTCCTGTCGCGTACTGGCGGTTTAAAATTGTTTGGTGACTGATCATGTGTTATTAATGTTGCCATTCCCAAAATTTCATGTAGATTAGTAGAAATTTCAATGTAGTTTTGATCGTTACAAACCTGACATGTCAGGTGGCATCAGTTTCAAGCAATGTTATTTAAATTCAGTTTTTAATTCAAAAGCAGCAAGGTTCGATTCAAAACTTTGTTCATGTCCCCCGTAAGACTCTTTAGATTCTAGTAACATTTAAAACTCGACAGCTATAGCAGAAAAAAATTGCACGTTGTGACTTGCAAAACCATAAAGTTAGGGTGGGACACGTGAAAAATCGGTATCTTGGCTGTTTAAAAAATATATTATAATTACATTATGCTTATCTTAACTAAAACTATTGACGAAACCATTAGTTAAATATGTGTTCCATGGGTATAAATTATTAAACTCGGGATAAAATAATGCTTAACGGAGTAAAAAAATGTTGAACACGCGGGACATCAAAAAACGGGGGGTGTCCCTAAAAGTGAAAATGCCCTTATATGTATTATGGTATATATTAACATGTGGGTAGTTATGAAGATCTGTGAGTACCCCCCAGTTCGGTTCTATCCTGGGATCCAACACATGTACGTAACATTCTGAGGGAATAGGTCCATAAAACATAGGCAGATCCACACGGAGCGGCTCGTCCGAGCCAGTCCAAACGCTCGCCCGTACGGCTCGTGCGAGCCGTCCGAATGCTCGGCCGCATGCGCTTGGTCGAATTTAGTCGGTGTGGACACGCCTTGGGCAAATGAGCGTGGCAAGTCCGAGCCAGATTGGTTTGGCCGTATCTACCTACGGATCATTAGTTCAGCTCGCGATCGCCATGAAGTCGCACGTACGCACAGCTCGATATTTATTGGGCAGATGTGCCTTCGTATGTCTGGCCCGGATCTCGGTCAAAAAGCTGACAACTGGGTGAGGCGCGCTCGCCAAGCCACGGCTACACTGAGCGCGCACGTGAGGGCGAGCCGTGCTCGGCCGAGCCGCTCGTCTGGTGTGGATGCGCCTATTGAATGTTTTAAAGTCGTGTTTAGTGTGGTTAAGCAAAATGTCGGTGAAATTTAGTGAGTTTCATATGGACAAAGACATTTGGAAAAATTACGTGGATAGGTTCGAGTATTGTTTCCTAGGAACGGTATTCAAAGTGATGAGTTATAAAAAGCGAATCTTTGCATGTTGTGGTCGTGATATGATTTAATCGTGTCGTTAAGAGGAAACACTAAGGTCAAGATAATTGAGGAATAGGTATTTGTAAAATGTATTGCTGTCGCGCCAACCACAAGCGTACTGTGCCAGAGCGCGATGGAGACAACTGCAGCTTGGACCGAAAATACCTATTAAAAAAAACTTTTTAACAAAAAAATTAAACCGCCGAAAAAAAACTGAAAAGCAAGAAATAATAAACCTTTTTTATTTAGTTTAATAACTAAGTTCTTAAACTATTGTAAGTATACCTAAGTATTTAAGTATACATTGATTGTTTGGCGCCGACTCAAAATTACTTAGGTACACTTACATTAATTTAAGAACTTGGTTATTAAGGTTAGTTAATTAAAAACTCAAAATAAATTAAAACATATATACTTAGGTATACTTACAATAGTTTAAGAACTTAGTTATTAAACGAAATAAAAAAGGTTTATTATTTCTTGCATTTCAGTTTTTTTTCGGCGGTTTAATTTTTTTGTTAAAAAGTTTTTATTTTTCAATTTTCTGTGGCTTACTTTCGTTAATTACTACTTAACTTAATTAAGTTAAACATTTTGCATGTAACTAGTAATTACTAATTACATGCAAATAAGGTATTACACAAACCTCACGATGAACGAGCTTTAGCAGAAATGCAGAGACAGAGATCTACACACAAGAGACTGACAGGTCTAAAGTTCATTCATCGTGAGGTTTTTCACACGACATCACAACACAATACACACACACACACACGCGCACACACACACGCACACACGCACATGCGTGGTCATACATTTCAATCAGTAAGTGAACAATCAATCATCCCCTGTTTTCCTACCCTTAGGGTTGAAATTTTTATTTAAATATTCATGTGGGACCAACTTCGAGGTATACCCTTTCTAATAAAAAAAGAATTATCAAAATCGGACTACTCTGTAAAAAGTGATGCGTGGTCATACATAAAAAAAAAAAAATACGCGTTGACTTGAGAACCTCCTCCGTTTTTTTTGTCGGTTAATTACATAAAATCACGTTTCGTAGTCCCCTGATTTCTTCTCCAAAACTTAACCTATTTAACTATTTTTTGATTAAAAATCAAAGAAGGCTTTGGCCGTGTTCCTATGTTTTCCTTTTTTTAAATAATCTAGTCAAAATTGTTTTCTGGATGTTTGAATACAGCAGAAAATCTATTTTTTTAGGTGTTTGGAGGTTAATATCTCTTTTAAGAATAAATTTATGAAAAAAAGGAAAACATAGGAACATGTCACCATAGATTTATGGAAAAAAAATGATTGCGCTACTGCCATTATCCAGGGAGAAAACAGGGGACTACGTTTCTATGGAAAAACGGCTGTTCTGTTTCCTCATAATTTCACTGCTAAATATTAAGGCTGTAACCTCTTGAAATCGTGAAAACCTGTTTGGACGATCATTCTAACCCAAAACAAAATGAAATAGTGCAGTCATATAAATTACGTTCATCATCTTCTTCGGCCAATTTACATGCTGGGCACAGGCCCCCGTGCATGGGAGATGCTGGCCCAGTGGTAGCTGGAGATCGAATGATATTCTCTACAAAAGTTACAAAAAACTCATTGTTCCAACTCTAGATTCGAACTTCACATTCACAACTCCATTTGAAAGCGTAGCTTCAGTACTGCTGCAGCCTCACTGTAGTACTACAAACATACTTTCACATTCCAGGTATACACAGAAGATGACCAAATAAAGCTTAACGAAATGATAGAAGTAGTAGGCTTCCTCTCCGTAGACCCAGCTTTATCCGGAGAGTTCCAGCCAGAGAAGGATCCTCTCATAGACCCACACAGCGAGAATGATGTAGAAGCAATCACACATAATCCACCACCGAGTCTCGTGCCGAGGCTGCATGCGGTGTACGTGAAGAGGCTGGAGCACTGTAACCCACTGGTGGAAGGGGAGTTTGATCAGAGTAAGTTGACTTGTACATAACCCGTCGACCTAGGGAATGCAATCTCGAACCGAGATCGGTCATTCGAGATATCGCGGTATAATTGTTGAGATTAAGGCATTGAGATCTCGGCAGGCAAATCGACGAGATCTCGAAAAATCTCGACAATATCGAGGTTCCACTTTTTAGGTCGTCAACAAGGAACCCTTATAGTTTCGCCATGTTCTTCTGACCGTCCTTCTTCGGCTTAGCTCAGTAACCATTACTGCTAGAAAACTGTGATTTGGCATGGGTATATAAATCATACACGCCGACAAAACAGTACAATAAAATCTTGAAAAATATATTTTGTAAGGTACCTCTTTCCCCTACACCTAAAGCGGGGATGTAATTTATTTTCTCGTTAAACCCATGGTGTGGGATATCTTTGGATAACTCGTTCAAAAGTAGTATGGGTTTTCTAAAACCATTTTTCAAATCAGTGATGAGTTAGCGAGATATTGGGCTTTAATAGTCGACCAACTTAATATGTACTTGGAAAGGCCAATTTTCGTACAAGTTCGGCCGACGCAATCTCTTTTTGAGTTGCTCTTTATAGGTATTCTAGGTCTTCCTCTTCCTCGCTTCCCCTCTATCTTTCCTTCAGTTATATCGAGTATGAACTTGTCATGTCCTATGAGGTGCCCTATCATCTTCCCTCCTCTATTTTCTAAGTTTCTCATTAACTGCCATTGCCATTGCTATTTTGAGCATAAAATATATCTATGTAATATTGAACAAAAATGTATCGTTGCCTTGTACAACACAACACATGTAAAAAATGCGCACACACGCACTAATATTACATGTTTTCCTTATAATTTCTTTTGAAGCATTTAGTACTTGCCAAGGATTCCGAGACAAATTATTAACATGCTTTGCCTACTGATATATTATTTCACCAGTTTATGGGATGCAGAAAAATGTTGACTGGTTATTTCTGTCGATATCTCGAACGAGATTTCAACACCCGAGACTTGTTGACACCGAGATTGAATTTCGAAAATTGGCTCGAAATCTTGCTAGATCGAGATTGCATTCCCTGCGTCAACCATTCTCATTACTGGTGATATATTTTTCTGCATCCCATAAACTGGTGAAAGGATATTTGGTGCTTGCTGGATTGCAGTACCTAATTGTTCATTTAAACAATGCATTGTAAGTGTTCAATATGTTTCCAGGCACAGTATTAAAAGAGGCGAACACGGCGCGCGAGCACCTGCTGAAGGCCATGACGGAACTGCTGCTCGGAGACAAGTTGGCCGCCGAATACCTGATCTGCCACCTCATTGCTTGCGTGTAAGTTCTCTACTCCATAGCGGGCAAAACTAACACAGAGACCAAGTAACATTGGCGGACCAGGCCAGTTAGAGTCGGCTCGGGGCCGGGGCGGCAAACCATAATGAAGTCCTTCAGTCTATGAAAATATTTGTTTTATGAGCATCTAGGGACCTCGTTTGGAGGCCACCTGGTCCGCCTCCCGGTCAGTGCACCCTTGCTAAGTGGGCTCTGAGACCCAAGGCCAAAAGACTGCAAACTCGTTGGTTTTTTTTACACTTCAGTGTATTAGTGTATTTAGTGTATTTCACCGATAAACGTTTCACCAAATGCATGGTTTCGCCGAATTTCTGTTACTCAGAAACCGTTAACTTTTTACGTACAGCTAAAAGGTAATTCTGTACGACCCATTAAGTATGTTTTATAATTTTCCTGAAAAGTTTACTAATTCTGAAAAATATGGTTTACTATGAAATGAAAATTCTGCGAAACATACATTCGATGGAATAATTGTCTGTAAAACAAGGCACAACCCACCTCATGGGACATCGTGACGGTAGTGACTTATAGTTATAGATCACGGGGCCAAGGTTTCAAGTGATCACGTATTCATTGATGGAATAGTAGATTGTTAACCGAGGGTTTCAACCCTCACCCACCACCCACCCCTGACCACCCATTCCTGACGAGATATTTTGGCGCTCGAACGAAGTGAAGTTCCCCGAGTTAAACACTCTACTTTTCATTTCGAATTCAAGGAAATGAATTGAAAGCCAAAAACTTTAATATTTTCTAAATCAGTAGGATCCTATAGAACTCATTTTAAAAGCGTTTGTTTATGGACCATTTGGGCGGGAACTGTTGATTTAATAATGTAACATTATTAAAAAATGTACATTATTAATTAAAATTAATAAATTTTAATAATGTTAGTGTGTGGACCATTTCCTGGGCGCGCTTTTGAAGTGGTTATGTCGAAAACTAATTTTAATTATTGTTTGGATGAAAAATTACATTAATAATGGTATTTATATACACCACATAAGTAGTAATGAAGAATGAAAACCATCATAATTATCAACAAGCTTCAAAAATCAACACAATTTTATTGAAGTATGGCAGTATAGGTTTTTGTAATTGTTATTTTTTTTAATGACTAGGAAGCTGTTCTGAAGCGGTCACATTGAACTACGAAAACTTAAAAAATATCCAATCGTTTTCAAATAGCATTAATAGTCATACAATAATTGAATTATAATCAATATTAAAAAAAAAAACGCATGATTGTCAACGATTTTCAAAATCAGTAAAATTTTCTGAAACTGTGGCTGTCCAGGTTTCTGCCATTGCTTTTTTATTTTTTATTACTTTTCAGCCCTAGGGGCGACATGCCTCGCTTTCAACCCGCTGTTTAGATAAACAATGAGTAACGTTTACCTAAATCTAATCTAATCTAATCCTAGGCCATGATAATAGTTTTTCATACTCTTAAAGTAGGCTTTAAGAGTATGAAAAACTATTATCATGGCCTGAAAAACTATTACATGGCCTGAAAAACTATTATAATGAATCTTCAGAGCTTATAAAAAGGTATAATACGTGTCAAAAATAAGTTCGCAAGTTAGATTCCCAATACTTTCAGTGCAGCTCTCGTAGGTAGTCCAGAGGCTCTAGTATAAGTTTTAGCGAAACAAAACGTTACGACCGCGTTTGCGTTTAGCTGTCAAATCCCTTACATATGGAGGGTAAAACATAAACGCGATCGTAAAGTTTGGTTTCGGTCAAACTTATACTAGAGCCTCTGAGGTGTGCGTGTTTTTTTTTACCAATAGCTTTACTATCCTCGTTCACTCGCTTCCCATTAGTCCAATTCCCCTCGTACGTCGCTCCGCCACTTTACACAGCTCAAGTGGAAGCTCACCCTGATACTTTTTTTTCAGTTATCTCCGCCAAGAGACCTTAACGCTCGGCTCGTTCTGCCTGAACCTGTCGAACCTCCCGACCCGCAAGTACCCGCGGTACGCGCATCAGCTCTACGATATTATCAAACAGTTCGTCACTAAGAGCTACTATCTGCCGCTGACTATTGAGAACTTGAATACTATGGCTCTGCTTCCCAAGTAAGTACGATTACATAGATACATACCATAGCTCGCCGTAGGCTTGAGTCCTAAGATTTTTTACGATGCCATTCGAACCAGCTTTTGGAGAGCAACAAATGTTTGTATGGGAGCAACTGCAATTAAAGAACATAAATACCCAAAAAATTGAGGTAAAGATTGGCCATACCAGCGAACAAAAAAAAACCATAGAATGCGGGTCCTTACAAATTTCTACCCAAGCACGTGCCTAAAACCCGCGCATGTTCGAACTAAACGGCTGCCTGGCATCGTTTCGCCACCCCGGCCCATCCCCGCATAATGCCAATGGCACGCATTCTGTGGGGCCATTTTGCGGCGCTACTTAGACTTCTGTGGTTTTTTCGTTCGCTGCTTCATACTAATTGTCATAAAATTATGGCGGCGTAAGCGTTATAGGGGGTATATTCTGTCCCTTTTCCGCAAAACACACCTTCATATGAAACGATCGTCATTTACTATGACGGTCTGCGAGCGTTTTCTCTCTCTAACAAGGAATATTAAAACGAATGCAGCTTCGTAATTCTTTGAGATATCTGAATGGGATTTTCGTCATTAGGCATATGTTTTTGCCTTCTTTCTTTTGGAGTAATAATACATTTTGAGTCTACACCCGTATCCACCCACAGACAGCAAAGACAAGTAGCTTTAGGTAGACCGGGTGTAGGGGTATGACGATAACGGGGCGCGCGCTGCGTGCTTTGCCTCCCGCATATAAATCCCTGGGGTTGCTACGTAGAACCTATCAAATAAAAAAGCCAAGCCCGCTTTTACTCAACAACCATGCGTACAAATTTCATTTACCATTTACGGTCTAGATTTTTGTTCCACTGAAAACGTATTTCCAGAAAAGACTACGAGTGCAACCGGCTGACCAGCGGCGTGCTACAACTGGGCCGGCGCACGCACCTCGTCCTCGATGAGACCCAGGTACGCGTCTACTGTCACTATGTTCTCATTTATACATATTAGAGAGAGTCAGTCGAATAAAATAAAAGCAATTGTGGTAACATATGATCTAGTCAAAGGATACAATAATGTATCTTCATTGGCTGATAAACTTGTCATCATCTATTGAAGAGGCTAGGCTCTTGTTGGTGGAGTCATTTTCAACTTAAGGCCGAGAGGCTTATATACCTCGCAATTGGTCACAACAACCTAGAGACGCTGCTATAAGATGCAAAAGGAGACAGAAAACATTCACTACGAAGGCGGTTGTTGTTACAAATTGATAGGTGTATTCTACATTCCGTTCCGTTCATTACATTTCATTAATTATTAAACAGTAGAAAGATATAAACATTAGAATGTGTAAGGTAGATGGAGCAGGGCCGCTTGGACGCGAGGGGCGTTCACAACGTGGCGGCGCTCGGGGACCTCATCAAGACGCAGAGAGTTCAGTACGACTTCAAGTACTACAAGAAGGACTTCGAGGCCGACGTGTCCGTGCTGGTGCTGTCCGAGGGGAAATCTTTATTGCCGGTACGTAATACCAAAGACTGCAATGGTTTCTGTCACCAGCCACCATCACCACCACCACACCCACCCAGAGCTCAGCTGCACCACACTCCAGCTGCACTGTACCAGCTGCTCCTAAAGCCACCTTTTTCCTCGGCTCCTTCATCGCTGTTGTGTCTGTGAATCCTGGCAGAACAGCAACCTGATCTGTCCGGCTAGGACACCGGTCACGCGATCGCTTGCTTGCTTGGTCGCATGCTGCGACCATCACTGAGCTATTGTGATCGCCACTTACTGCAATTCTTGGCCAAGTCCTGCGAACTGAAAGAATTGCAGGATTCTGTTGACCGCAGGAAATTAGATCTCCTCTGGGCACATAATGTGTTTGCCCAACCTATCTAGCTAGGTTACTACTAAAAATATTTGGGTCAATCAACTATTTCTTGTTGTCATTCGGTCCCGTTAGTCCGACAGTATGACAGTTTCTTAGAAACATTGTTAATAGATGCCCCCGCATCTGCCCAGCTAGCACAATATGTCTTATCGTCACATTTTACGGCGAAAATATACTAAAATGTCACGTGACAATAAAACCTATTGCCACAGCCACTGTTTAAATGCAGTCTTAAAAAGTAACCCAAGAGACAACCAATTAACCATGGCGACAGAAAAACTCAAATGGAATACCATTTAATGATATTTTTGTTACAGAGCGACTACCACGTGCCCCTGCGGCCAGAGGAGTCCTCACTGGAAATCTTCGACGCCATTGTTGAAGCGGCCACCTACTACCTGAAGGAAGACATCATGAACCTCATCAGAAAATACTTAACTAATCTCAAGCTTGTTAAATACACAGTGGCAGATGATGTGAAGGTAACGTTACTTAATCATTGTGAGGAAACCTGCATACATTTGCGAAGAAATTCAATGGTGTATGTGAAGTCCCCAACCCGCTCTGGGCCAGCGTGGGGACTACTGCCCGTTCCCTCTCATTCACTAGAGGAGGCCTGTGCCCAGCAGGGGGACGTATATAGGCTAATTTATTATTGTTATTACTTTAAGGGTAAGAATAGCACCACTCCCTTTCTTCCTGTGGGTGTCGTAAGAGTCGACTAAGGGTACAGGGTTGAAGTGTGTTGTGGGCAATGTGCTAGCAACCTGTCACTGCGATATCACATTTTGTCGATCTTTTATACCCACATTGATGCTAAAAGTGGCACTGGAACACAAGTTTCATGTGCTCTGCCTACCCCTTTTAGAGATAAACGCGTGAATGTATGTATGAATTACTTTAATATTGTGGATTCAAAACTGTTTGTGTATTGTTTTATTTAATTATTTATTAATTTGCATGAGGCAAAAAGAGTCATATTTACAAATACGTAAAGGTGGCGACTGATTTGTAACTTATCGGTGTAATGTACCACGATACAAACCGAGCATTACAGCAGTCAGTAGTCAGTAGTCAGTAGTCAGTAGTCAGTAGTCAGTAGTCAGTAGCGAGCCGAACCGCTCGCCGCGTGCTCCGCTCGGCTTCGGCTTAACGCGAATCCCGCGAGTGTTACATTACAAGTCAGTACAGTACAGATTCACGAGTCGCCGCAAGAATGACAGACCAGTCAAGATGAGCGTTCGCCGCGTAGCTGTAATGTAACACGATCGCCGTAAAAGATACATTACACCGAAATTGTACAAGTCAGTCGTCACCTTTACAGACTAACATACATATAGAATAATATCGATGTACAAAAACTTATAAAACGATAAGACGGCGACGCACGGCGCATTTTCTGGAAGTTAAATAACCGCGTTCTTGACGCTTAGAGTCGTCCAACGGTTTTGAAAGAAAGAAAGAAAGAAGACATTTATTCGCTACACAAAAGACACAGAGACAAAGGGAGTACAGATACAATACAATTGACACATAATGTGTGTGTCTTCACGGCAGTGAATCGGTCGCTGTCTCAGCATTATGCCAAGATGTCACACAGACACCTACAGCGCTGGTTTTCAGACAGCACCGTACGTGACCCACGGAACGCAACACAACATACTGCCGATACAAACGTATACACATAATAAATAAATAATTTATATACTAAATCTGTTAAATATGTGACACAAGCACAATGGGATGAAAAACAATGTGAAAAAGGCGAAACGGTTGGGATGTTTAAAAAAAATAGTTAAAAATTAAATAAAGTGCTGGATGGGATAGGGTTGGGATTTTTGGAGCGTCAACAAATAGCCCTTAAGCTGGCGCCTAAAGGTATACCTGCTAGACGCTCCTTGGATAGGTGGGGGGAGAGAATTTTGTTGCACGCATTATGATGAAATTTAAACATTCTATCCGAGAGAATCAACCCATAGTTTGACTATGTTGGATTCTCGTTATATCCTTAATTAGGGACACTACAAGTGTCAGGTCGTATCAGCAAATCAAAGGGCTGGCGTACGACAGAGAGAAATGGAAAATACTCCACCGACAAGAGGATATCTCTTAAATTAATGATGATGATGATGATGACAAGTTTAAGGATTGATTTACTCGCCATTGAAACCCCTATTTCACGGGGCTATTTCTATCCCTTTTCCTCTTCTCTAATTGCAAAGATGTGTTTTAAGAATCCCCACACAAGAGGCAAATCGACTCCACATGCAAACGTAATTAGCATACCTCGAACAATTCATGCGGATGACGTCAAACCACTCGTAGGATGATTTCAAATAGTATTTTCATAAACAATTACTACTTATGATTTATCATCTTTAATTAAACGATTTCGTCACTTGAAATGAGCCGAGTAAATGAATAGGATAAATAATAACATAAAATTGTCTTTTTTTTATATAATATATATACTATTATTATAAATAATCGTACTTACGATAGCAAATTTTGTAACATTTATTTTATTCACGATTATCGTCCCGTCATTGTGTATAAATCTCATTGATTTACTCACGATTATTGTTTAACTTCGTGCGATATGTCACACGGAAGTTTAATACAGACATCATCCTGTGTACAAAGTTACGTCATTTTTACGTGATCCGCATGAATTGTTCGAGCCCTGGTAATTAGGCCCTCGTGTATAAATAGCGTGCTGGGAACAACATGACACGTGATATAGACAGTGGGATCCGCCACATCTAGGTCGGAAACTAGTTACTGTTGCTACTAACTTTAAAAAAATCGACCAAGTGCGAGTCCGACTCGCGCACGAAGGGTTCCGTACCATCATCTATAAAAACGGCAAAAAAATCACTGTTGTATGAGAGCCCCCTTAAATGTTTATTTTATTCTGTCTTAGTATGTGTTGTTATAGCGGCAACAGCAATTCATCATCTGTGAAAATGTCAATTGTCTAACTATCACGGTTCATGAGATACAGCCTGGTGACAGACGGACAGACAGACAGACGGACGGATAACGGAGTCTTAGTAATAGGGTCCCGTTTTTGCCCTTTGTGTACGAAACCCTAAAAATAGAGAAAAGAAGGTTACTATAAAAATAAATCATCTAAGTTTCATGTTATTCCAGCCCGCCGTTTTAAAATGAGAACCAAGATATGCTTGTATAGAGAGTCGAGCGTCCTGCAGACTCTTAAATAGATTCTACTATCTTTGTTACAGTTCGTAGAAGATGACTTCATAGAGATGAGAAGGAATTCAACAAACGATGACCCCGTGACCGCCGATGATCTGCACAGGTTGCTCGTCCTGGCGCGGCTAGTGAGCCTGTCCAGAGGCTACGACACCCTCAACAAGGAGTGCTGGGAAATCACCAAGGCGATGGAGGCTGAAGTACAACACCGGCTGAAGAATAGAGTGCCTTCGAATATTTGAAAAAAAAAGCGATTATTTTTGTTTTGGGACCCGTTAAGCCTCTCACAGACTGGGCCGCGGCGGTCAATAGTAAACTTGTCATTAGCTGTCAAATTTACTATTGACCGCTACGGCAGGCTGCGCCAGTGTGTGAGAAGCTTTACGAAGATACAAGTTACGAATCTGAACCGGCAACACTGGTCGAAAATACCACTCATTGGTCAGGCAAGTGTTGCCAGGTTAGATTTCTATAATTGGAACTTTTATCTAACTGATGTTGAAATAGAGAAACAATTTTTCTCTGCATTTTTTGAAGCATGAACCGCATTGTTTTATTACAAGTTTTTCAAATATTTTATTGTGTTTTTATTCATGTCAAATACGCCTTTCGCCAAATAAATTGCTATACAGTGTAACAAAAATGGGGTATGAACCGATCAAGGGCTTAACAGGTATCGTGTTCTGATAAGAAAAACAGAAAAAAAAATTTTGACGCGATTTTTTTTTACCTTTGTATGGAGCGTCGGCCGACTGGGGCGACAAGCTCCATACAAAAGTAAAAAAAAATCTCGTCAAATTTTTTTTTTCTGTTTTTCTTATCAGAACACGATACCTGTTAAGCCATTTTTGTTACACTCTGTATTTCTAGCATTATGCTTTTACTGCTAGACTTCATACCGCTATGTTAGTCCGTAGCGCAGTAAGGATAATAATCTGTTCATGTGCGGTACGAGACCTGAGGGTCTCGTACCGCCCGATGCCAAGGTACACTGTGACTGTAGTAACGCGATATTAGTATCGCGTTACTACAGTCACAGTGTACCTTGGCATCGGGCACTTATCTGACGCCACTTATCAGTTTGTTGGCTAACATCACTGATTTCCTAGACAAAGGTAATAGTATGCTATCAGCATGTCTATTACGGACACGGTTGGTAATCAGAAGGAATGCTACAGCTCTTTCGATGGGATACCATGTATCGTTGGTGGTGACTGATTACAAGTTTATATTTTCGATATAGAAAAACGCAAACATGAAATTACATGTTTTCAACAACACTACACTGACCACTGCCACTGTTGCCAGTTTTTTTATGTGTGGCAACTTTACTGCTACCTTGTCATGTCAGTGTCACAGTGACGTGTAATATTTTGCGATTATTGATTAGACTAATGAAGTGTATATTAATTTAAATCGAATATTATAATCTAATTTTACCATGTCCGCTAAAAGCAAATCCTCTGACAGTGCCAACAAAGGGAAAACAACAGAATCCATTTGGAAAAAAGCGTTGGAGTCAAACGCGGAATGGCCAGATAAGGTTAGGATTTTAGTCACGGGATTTACGAAAATTGTAACAAAAAACTAGTAAATTCTGACCTTCAATGTGAATTAAATGTTATAGGAGGAGTTCCTGGACGTTATTTACTGGATGCGACAAGCCATGGGCATTATTTTGGGCTTATGTTGGGGCTTGCTTCCTTTGAAAGGATTCTTGGGATTATTGCTGTAAGTAGTTATATTTAAGAATCTATTATCATTTATTTAACCTTCAGAGCACTAGAGCCGACAAATCCCGTTAGTAGAACTTCGTGTACGCCGTCAAATTTCGTCTAGACCGATTGTTAAAATTGTGTGATGTGCAGCATTCACAATCATAATATCTTATTTAGCATTTATTTTTACCTACCAAATTTTATTTTACTGATCCTCACATTCTTATTTTTAATATTTTCATTGCTTATAATATGAGTAACACTTGAATGAAAAACTTAAAAACAATACAATACAAATATTCTTTATATTGCACACCTCACACAAACAAAGCAGTTAGAAAGAGAAACAAACAACAACTAAAAACAACTTAATACATAATTTTTAACACTAACCGCGCTTGCGCTTGTATTTTTTGCTTTATATACATATTTATATTATTATTGTACACATCAGAAATAAAGGTAAATAAATATAGTGTTAGACCCATGCATGTAAAATAATAATATAAATATAAATAATGTTTGTTTAACACTTCACATGGACCTCCATAATCTGCTGCCAAGTAATCTGTGTTTACATATCTGGCTCTCTTTTTGTTCATGGATTAAAAAGAGATAGAGATATAGTGGACATGGATTATACGGCCGTACATTATAGGGTTCCCTTCATACACTTAAACTTTAGTCTAGTTACATGTCTCAAAAGATTATGATAAGTTTCCTTGAAATTATTTGTCTTTAGAGCAACAAAGCTATCTTTTCAGCCCAAGGTAGTTTTGAAAAGTGTATTGTAATATGAATTACATTAAACAATATGATACAGAGAACATATATAATGGAAAAATATACCATCATCATCTGAAACCCTGACCAAGACACAAGTCTTCGCGATCAAAGGGATTATTCTCTTTGATTGTCTTCCACATAAAATTTACATGAAACAAATGTTTAATAAAATAAGTTGTTTCGTTAAAGTATAATGAATTACATTATTTTTTAATGAAAACTTTTACTTTAATTCCAGGTTTGTCGCAGTGAACGCTGCAGTAATCTACTTTTACGTAAACAATTTCCAGAACATAGATGAAGAGGAATATGGGGGGATGTGGGAGATCACTAAGGAGGGATTCATGACTTCATTTGCTGGCTTTTTGGTAAGATACTTCAAGTTGGTTAATTTTGTTATATGACTGAACTTATTAACATGCTAAGAACAAAATACACTCTAGCCATGTCCATAGACCAACTAAAAAACTAATGAAAGCACTGGATCCTAGCGAGCATATGGATAAATAACAATCCCAACTCAACAAACTTAGCCAACAACTATGTCAACAGAAAAGACTTTTAGTAAAAAAACACTTAAATTGCTTTTCAGGTGACCTGGATAATCATGTACACGGGGCTCCATGGCAGCAGTTTATGAGATCCATGCGAGTGAAGTGCTACAGAACAACGGACATTGTAGTCTAAGTACAAGTGCATAGCTTGGGGAGACAATATGTGGAACTATGCCAACTAATCTGGCAATTGTTCATGCAGGTTCTTAAAGTAGAGGAATCTTCTTCTAGACTCTTTACTGTTTTCCCTGCATGATGGTTGATTCAAGCTCTTGTTTCCAACCCAAAATAACATGTTTTAAAACTCCTATGCACAATTTTCCATATTTTTATTTATTATGACACATTCACTGCCAAGAATCCCTATGCACTACGATCGCAGCCGATCCCGTGGTTTTTCTGGTAAGTAAAGGAACGGCGCCCGTTAGGCGGGTTCCTTGCAGTGAGTGTTAACAATCAGGGGGTTTTTGGGTAACATCTGTCATCTGTGACACTTTGGCTGTAAGTGGCAGAAGCACTTTTTATTACAATGAACAAATTTTGTGGCAGGTAATACAAGTCAAAGCCTCTTCAACGTCCATCACTAGAAAGAGACAGGCTTGTGTTACACGTTTTTTATGCAATGGTCGGCAGTGAGAATGTTTTCTTAAAATTCGGGTAAAGCAAGCATTTGGTAGTTTTAAAATGAGGTATTTTGGGACCTTGTTGTGTGTATCCAAGAGTTCTGTCATAACTATTATGGATGGAGGTTAGATTTTATAGCATTCAACATGTTTGACAAATGTTTACCCCTGAAGATATTATTTTGTGCTGTAAATTGCTAAGCTAGTTCTATTGCAATAAGCTTTGGAACAATTGGAACTGTATGTGAAAGTAGTTTAATGGGATTGAAATTGGTTTTTGTTGAGCTGAATAAAGTTATAGAACCAAGAAAGCCTCATTGCTCTTTGGGCTACTGATATATACAGCTAAAACTTCATACATTTAGTTTCTGTTATATTTAGGTAAATATGTATTTTTATATATTCTAATCTTTATTTTTACGTTTTTTCGTTGATATTATTTTGTTAGCCACCCCAGGGTGTATTGCCTGTTAGCCACCCCAGGGTGTAGTGCCTAATATTAACTACCCATCTCATTCTGCTTCATGGAATAAGAAAGATAAGGATGGGTAGCTAATATAATATTTATTACACAAATTAATTCCATGAGATATTTACCTATAAAATTTATTATTCAAAGTATCTCCATATATATTGGAAAATTGAAATATATAATCAATGTACATATTTTATCATTACTGAACTTTATTTTATTTATTCACTGTAATACCTACCGTTTAATAGAGTATTTAATTAGAATCATTGTTAAGTTTTAAAATGGCATATGAGTAATAAAATCATTGTGAATGTAATGGAAATGGAATGTTTATCACGGCTGATTAACTAACCCTATATTATCCCTAAAAAGTCATAAATATTGCCTAATGGTCATAACATAATGCCTGTATATATATTTTGTAAGATTGTCTAAGATGCCACCAAAACAATATTTTACACACGTAAATTTAGGCGTTCTTGGCGTTCAAAGGGTTAGTACCGTGTTGTGAACTTTGAACCGATGCAATAATGGATATTTTACCTTGTTTCTAATATTATTAAACTCATGCGAGGTCCTGTGTTTCCAGTATGTTTTTAAGAACAAAGATGGTTGATTTAATAAATTTTTTATAACGAAATGTTTGTATAAGTAGTGAGTAGAAATGAAACTCGACTTAGAATACACTTTTTAATCCCTCCAAGTAACAAGTACATCGTCGGTCCTGTACCTCTGCGTGATAGTGGCGTCCTTGAACGCCATAGTGACGCCCGCCTGGTGCGCCAGCGCGCCGGCGTACGCGATCATGACGCCGTTGTCGATGCAGAAGCGCTCGTCCGTCGCGAACACTGTGGCGCCGCGCTCCAAGCACATGATGCCCATCATCTGTTGGAGACGCTCGTTGCAGCCGACACCGCCCACTATTAGAACCTGCGACACAGATTTCAGTCATTTAAAAGAATGGCAACAAATAAAGATTGAGAGCACATGAGCGGGCGGTTCTGGTTTGGCGTTACAGGGGCAAACATCCTTTACAACACGCCATTCGGTCATAATTTTTAATTAAACTTTACTGTTCTTTCCAGGTATCGGAAACCGGTATTTTTTGTATGGGAACGAAAACGTTATCTTTTCGTTCTTTGTTAATTATTTCATTTCTAATTGGGCAATCTAATAATAAGAAGTCGTTACCTCAAAACACAACTGAGTCCTACATATGAAGTATAAAATAGTTCGAGATATGTGGTTATATCGAGGTTTTTGCGAAAAACCGGTTCCGATCCCTGGTTCTTTCTGCTCTGATCTACCTCGGCCAGGCAGATACTTCTTCAGCACACACATACTACACACATACACAGACTATCAAATCAAATATACTTTATTTCGACCAACAAGGACCATATACAATACAATACTACATTATTAATACAAATTATAATATTACATTATTTAATTAAATTGAAATATTAATGAATTATGTGTTAGTTACAAATAATGAAATAAACATCTTATCTTATTTTATCTTGCAGCAAGAAGCACTGTCTTCAGGGTCGTACTCAAACAACTATTAAGATATTTTCCTCCAAGTACGATATTATACTACTTGTATCAAACTACCGAGCCGCCAAGGGAAAGTCGAAGACTGGTGTGCAAGCCAGAGACGGATGGATCAGATTAAAACTGCAGAAACACTGCACAAGGTTGGTTATCATAGAGAAATAGCGCAATGTGACGACCACGACCACTGTCTCAGTCTCGGACACGAAGCGAAGCAGAGCGCGGTGAAAACGAGATGAATAGCACTGAAACAAATGAACTGAAATACCTAACCAGTTCCTTTTACCGACTGAACATCAGAGCCCTTCCTTCTATGACCAAGCACTTGTAAGTCCGTAAGTACACATATGAAAGAATTTTGTAATGGTACCTCATCAGAGCCGCAATGCGCCATCGCCCGCTCCGTGATCTCGACCAGCATGGCGAACACAGTCTCCTGCAGCGAGAAGCACAGGTCCTCAGGGGTGTACTGTTTCAGCAGCTCGTCGATTTTGTCCTCCATGTAGGACAGGATCCCGGAGAAGCTCACGTCCATACCTGGTAAATGTTATTAGTCTCAAACAATGACTGAATTTTTTATACTACAATGGTGGAAAACGTACATACAATAGCCGGCGTTCTTCAGAGTTTAGCTTGATACAAGTTACATTTTCCAGCTTGTATCAAGCTAAACTCTGCCCCTTCCTACAAATAAGGCAAGACGTTCAAACGATTATCGCCCTAATAGTAGAACACCGCGAACGCAAGCGATTGCGTGCAGGAGTCGTACGAAGCCTGATGACAAGCGGAAACCGTAACCTATGGGCGCCTGCAAGTCCAGAGGTGTCCTAGAGGAGCGTTGCCAACCCTATATAGAATGGAAGAATCGTAGTATTGATATCTAAGATGTTATGGCAAAAATACCTTTAACAGAGTAGGGCAGATGAGCATATTTGTTTCCCTTCTTAGCAGCTTGCTCGATGTTGTAGCCGGGACTCGGCGCGTTGGATAACTTCAGGACTCTTGCGAACCTGGAATGTAAACTAATTTTAATTACCAGTCCATGAATAAAATTAGGAGGTAGAGTACGTACTGACCATTAGTAGACCATCAGATAAGCAATAATAATAAGTTTCAGTCCAAAATTTCATTTTTGGTACAAGCTTTTATCGCCGACTGTACTTTTCTGTATACCATCATCAATTGCTCATTGAGACGATTCTAACGAGCCCATACTCGATGGGGTTATGTGGTTTTATTACGGAGTTCCTATGACCACCTTCTGTCTCCATCATCAGATCAGCTCGATGGTACCATAATATTGAATTGTCATCCAAACTATACTTATACCCAAAATTTCAGCCCAATCGGTCACCGGGAAGTGGGTCAAATTTAACTTGCAAGATTTGACGGACTTACATACTTTTATACTTACATACGAACAAGTCAAGTTAATATAAAGCTTGTTGAAGGCTTGATCCAAAAATTTAATTTGAAACCATACTGTAGGAATGGAAAATGTCTGCTGAACATACATACGTTACACATTTTCGTAGACTGGGTTTCCGTAACTCGACGTCATATGTGCGCCTATTATGCGTGTTGGTTGGCTTCAGCCGGATGGACCAAAGTATAAATAAGGGAATAGCATTAGCTGAACTTATCTATCTAAACAGTTGCCAAGAACTTACCTATCTAAACCGTTGCCAAGAACTTACCTATCTAAACAGTTGCCAAGAACTTACCTATCTAAACAGTTGCCAAGAACTTACGTATCTAAACAGTTGCCACGAACTTACCTATCTAAACAGTTGCCAAGAACTTACCTATCTAAACAGTTGCCAAGAACTTACCTATCTAAACAGTTGCCACGAACTTACCTATCTAAACAGTTGCCAACTGCAATGTCTATGGTTTCCCCGAATATCCTGTACCTCTGCCGGGAGTAAGCGATGATCTGTGTGTTGCCGCCGCTCACATACAATACCGTCGGGTTGTTGGCTTTGGTGATCAGCCGGCCCATCTCTATGTCTGTATGGATCATGTAAGGGGCAGTTGCAATCATTTTGGATACGTTAATATATAACTTTTAGCTACCCAAAGACCTTTTAAAGGCATCATTCATTCGGTTGTCCTTATACTAGGGGTCGGCGCAGTAGTATGTTTTTTTTCTTCCATATCTCTCTATCGCCCGTCAACTCATCACACAATACTTAATTTCGTTGATTCTAAATTGAAATACAGTTACGAATGAAGGTCGTTTTTTGAATGGACCTCCTTGATAAAATGCCGGCCACCACACATAGAACGCGGAGCGTTCGTGGTGCGAGGCGGTAGCAGCGCGGTTGACGCGGTATATTAATACCGCAGGCGGGTGGCATCTCGCGCGCCTGTCCAGCCCAGCCTACCCTCGTTACTACTGCCCTAGTTGTAGTACGGTGGCGCGGTGAGCGGGCTCGCGCTCGAACTGCCTTCGATGTGCGTTTGAAGTAGCGTTAATGTGTATTCCTTAAAGAACAATCGTATAGTTGTGGGACCTATTTACAGGTCAGAACAAAAAAGAAGCAAAAAAATCAACTTAATTTTAATTGAAATAAATCACACTATAGGCCCCGGCCAGTGCTCTACCGACCGTCAGCGCGTATCATACTGTGCCGATCGCGGTCGGCGCGTCGGTCGAGAGCTTCACTCGCGCTGACGGTCGGTCGAGCACTGGCCGGGGCCTCAGGCGTGTACAGTTACGTACGATCAGTCGCTCGGTCAGCGCTGCACTGAACGCATATATAGCCATATACGTACGATGGTGGCCGACGACGCGACGTAGCCGTACGCGCTTAGCAAAAATCCGCGCTGCACTGTATTACGTGATACATTTTCCTTGATATAGCTACGTCCACGCTGACGGTCAGTCGAGCACTGGCCGGGGCCTTACAACTCGCGCGCTCGACCCGGGTTCACGTCGCAACCGCGACCGGTTTGTGCAGTTTTAAAGAGTTTATTCGCCATCAAACTGCCATGCAGTTTGGTTACGATTACTATATGCTGTGTAACTAATAAAACTTGGGTTAAAAATATTAGTTTTGTAATTTTTTTTAACAAAACTATTTCTAATTATAAATGATTCATTGAAATTTCTTTATCCATTTTTCTTAAAAAGTGGACGACTAGAGGATTAATATGACTTTGGTCACCTACCTAAAACACTGGCCATTGAAAAGAAGCTTAGAGACTGATTCCATTTGTTATAATCTTAAAAATAAAAAGGATACGCCCAATACAATGATTGACACCCAGAATGGGTTTCTTCCACAACAGAGCACAGGTCCTGGCCACTATAGCGCAGACCATCAAAGGCGCCCCCATCCCCGGACCCTTGGTGTAGCACACCACATCTATGTCACTGGGACTCAGACCGGACTGGTTGAAGGCTTCCTGGAGGACTTCATGGATGTTTTGTTGATGGTGCTCAGCTGTCTCTCGGGGTAGGAAACCTAACAAAAATATTCTTAGAGCATACATCTAGCTCCCAATGATCTTTGATTTAACCGCTCCGAGCGCTTTGAGTCCGCTTTTTAGAGTTATTTATGGCTTAACGTATTAACAACGAGGTTTATCGAAATTGTAACCCATATCTAGTTCTCTATAATACTCGCAGTTTTCGAGATTCGAGAGATTGGCACCAAACTTTGTAAATTTTAAGCTGCGTACGAATTTGAGCGGCTCAGCCTGAGGCATGCTCGCCCCGCTCGGCGAGCTGCTCACGAGCCAATTTGGTGCACATAAACATGCGCGGGCGAGGCAGCGTGCTTGCGGCGAGCCGACTTTGTGCGTCGTTCAAAATGGCGTCGGACACGATGACAGCCGCAGCTGCGTTTATCATATTTCACCGAATTGTATTCATAAATTTACGAACAAACTCGATTACACATGCACGGCTAATCCACTTGCCATACGCGCCTGGCCCACAAACAAGTCGGAACGTGTCGCTCTGTCCGCGGCACGCTCGGATACACGTCCAAATTACGCGAGGCACGCACACTGAGGCGCCTTTGAGCACCGTCACAAGACCGCCTCTGGACGGCTCGCCGCGCGCCGCTCGCGGGCTGCTCGCACACAGCGCGTGAGCGCGTACGAATTTGAGCGAAATAGGTGAGCCGTGCGTGCCTCAACCCGAGGCTGCTCTGATTCGTACGCAGCTGGCCAAAAATCAGCCAAGTGCGTGTCGGGCCACGCACAGTGTAGGATTCCGTAGTAGCCTGTGTCTTAGTTACATCGACGTGCGGTGCGGTTGCGTCAGCCGAATTTGTACGAAAATTGGCCTTTCCAAGCACACATTAAGTTGGTCGACTATTACTCGGTAACTACTTATGCCTACTTGTCCGTGATAGTTTTCCTTTTAAATTCATTATATGTTCTACTACCACTATTTTTTCACATCCCCAGTAGTAGCCGTTTAGCCGGCAGGGGACTCGAACAAAATTAGGGCTTTAAAGCCCAATATCTCGCAAACTAATCACCGATTTGAAAAATGGTTATTAGAAACCCATAATATTTTTGAACGAGCTATCCAACGATACCCCACACCATGAGTTTAACGAGAAAAAATAATTACATACCCGCTTAAGGTGGAATTAGTTTTCTAGTAGTAATAGTTATTGAGCTAAGCCGAGGACGAACAGACTGACATGGCGAAACTATAAGGGTTCCTTGTTGTCTACAGAACCCTAAAAACCAGTTTTTGGATTGGACATAACTTTTGTGAAAATGAGTTAAAAATAAAAATCTCTCATGGGTTGTTATAGACGTCAATAAGGAACAGTTATATGTAGATTCCATATATAAAAGTGCATAAACACTACACATGTACTAATATCAAAAACACCTTTTTGGACCATGTTCGAAAAAAACAAAAAAAATGTTTTTTTTTTCAAAAGAAATCTTGCAAATCTAGATAAAGGATTGAAGATCCGCCAAGCGTTTGTGCCATAAATATATCTATAGTTTTGATGGAGGAATATCAAATCAATAGGTACTTGTCAAAACTAGTCAAAAAGTGTGTGGAGCGTTAACTTGTGAGACCGCATATCGGAAAAAATATGTTGGAATTGAAACCAAACAGTTTGGGTAATAGTATTACATTTTGACCTATCGGAACCTTGACAGGACTAGACTAGTACTAATGCAAAATCAATTGATTATACCTATGATGTCTAGACTTCAGTACTACATATGACATCATATGATGACACTGCGCATCGAGAGGTTAATTTCCAAAGAAACAAAACAAATGCAATTCTTGAAACTGACTTAAATTTAATTGAACCATTTTCTTCTATCTATAGGGGCCTGATCCTCAGGAGGTTAACCAGTTATTTCACAACACAGATTTTAGAGATTCTTTCTTTACTTCAGTAGTGTTTCTCTACATTTGTAAAGCACAGATCTCAAATTTCCGGCTCTGAAAACCGATGACTGATTCAGTTGCGAGGTTATTAGTAAAAGGTGTGGAAAGAAGGATTATCTTGATTATACAACAAAATGTACTATACACGGACAGGTCGTAGTTTTATTTGAAATATAGCATTGTTCATTTAAAAAGGTATTTATTTTGCGTGTAAATGTAAACAAATCTTTCTAACCTTCACCGGGCGGTGTGATGTACGTTCTGCGGCAGTTAGCAAGTATTTCCCCATCTTTTACTATGCCAATGCCAAGCTTGTTGGCACTGCCTTCAAAACCTATTGCTATCACCATCGGGATAAGTAAATATGAAGGAGTTTTTGGTATAAATTTATAATAAGATAATGTTCGTGTTTACCATTAGATGGAAATGGAAATGCAATGCAACTGTCAAAACTGACTGACAGAAAAGTTTTAGTGTTGCCAGTAGTCTACCTATATTTATATATGATATTTAAGGGCCAGCACAGACAAGGGGAGCGTAGCATAAATGCAGTTAACCTGTCAGATCTATCGGCCTCAATAGAATCGGACTCTTTGGCGTTTACGCCCTTAGTCCACCTACGCATTCGCATGCGGTAGCGAAGCGAAACGAAAGAGATGGCCGGATTGGATTCTTGCCCTCGCCGCGGCCATCTCTTTCGTTTCGCTTCGCTACCGCATGCGAATGCGTAGGTGGACTAAGGGCGATATTCTCGCAATGGAGTGACGTCTATGGTTGCGGAACACGCACTTCTCAATCTCTCTTCTTCAGAATGTTTTTTGGTCCTGATCTTCAAACAAATTTACCGAAACGTCACGTAAAACTCGACCATAAAAGCTATCATGCTACTTCTCTGAAAACCCGATAACCTGACGTGCGCATTGACCAAAAGGGACGAATTAGAAAGCCCAACACTGAACATAATAATGCTCTTTAAAGTTCTATATAAAAGTTAGTAGACGAAAAGAAAACAACATTTATAATAGATCAGTTTATTAAACTTTAGCAGCTTAGCGTATACATGTCGGATTACATACAACCTTATTGGCACAAGTAAATTAAAGACACATTTATAAAAACACGATCAGACTATTTGAGACTTATAGAGGATCATTTAACCAACTAACTTCCACCCCCCTATAGGCCCCAGGCCCAGCTTATTCGTGTTTTGTAAACATATCTTCAAGTTTATAACAAATCAAGCTTGCGTAACATCTTCATTAACTTCATCAACGAAGTCCGCCATCATATCCTCCACAGTCACCCCATTGGCGACCATTTTCACAGTAACACTACCCTCAATAACATTTGCATCTTCAGGCGAGTTAATAACATTCACTTTAACCTCTTTCATCTCTTTAACCTCCCCAGAATTCATCTCATCCGGCGTAGCCACAACTTGCCCGCAAGTTATATGCACATCGTCCGTCTCATCTGTATTCGGCAGATTCTCCCCTTCCAAGTTCTCTAACACAGGTATCGATCCTGTATTAGTATACCCATAGCCAACTTCTATAGATTTTCCGGATAGACTTTCCCCATCTACTGTGTCATAGACTTGTGTGGTAGCTTCGTGAATGTTATTGGTTACTTGAATACGTTTAGGCAGGTGAATTTCAATGGAATCTTCAGTGCTCTCGTGTATTTGAGCTTGTACTTCAAGTATACTGTCTTCGGGTGCCATGGGTACCTCCTCTATCTCTGAGTCAGATTCGCATATTTCAACGGAGACGTCGGAGGCGCTGCTGAGGCTTATTTTGTCGTCCTCGATACGGGGCTTCTTGGTCGCGGGCTCTTCCTTTTCCTGTGCTTCTATATCGCAGGTCTCTGGTGACTCTGATGGTATTCTGTGAATTAAGAAAACGCATTTAAAACGTTGAATAGATGCCAACTAACCTATGCTTTGTCCCTTTTTCTCATGCAGAAATGACAATGTGATAGACAAAGACTAACTAATTTCAACCGCATTATTTTGTTGTTAAAATTGGCTTGATGAACATTTATGAATAAAAAGAAAGGTATCACAAAAACACATACATACACGGTTTCCGAATCCTGGTATAAAGTTAAATATACAGAAATAACTAAGTCAAACAGTGAAAATGTATTTGCCACGCAACATTCTCACTCCTAAGCTCCTAACGTTGCTTAGCGACTGAGCTCTCGTGAATCTTATTCACAGCGACGATTTTTTTTCAATTATTTCAAGAAATAAGTTTAAGCCGACAATACTTAAGATTCTCTCTTTCTCAAACACATCCATCAACTACTACTCGAGAGCTAGAGGATCCTAATCAGCCTAAGCTGTATAAGATTACAGAGGTTACCACTCACTTGTCAGCCCCCAACAACGACTCCAGCGCCTCCCTGTTCCTTCTCGACATTCTTCTCTTATCTTCTGCGTCCTTCTTAGTTTCCGCCTGCGCTTCGGCCGCGAAGTTGAGCGACGGCGGCGCGCAGTGGAGGTGCAGTCTTATGTCTAGGAGCGCTTGACTGCAGAACTTGGATATCTAGAGAAAAGCGTTTCTTTTAATACAGCAATGGCGGCAATCAAGCATACGCTCTGCTTAATGGCAAGCAGTCCTCGTAACGTATGGAAGCTAGACACAAATGCAGGTCGCTTTCTCTCAATCCTCGGGAGGTGTGGCGACCTTACTCATCATTAGGCGCAATAAGTCAATTAATATTTCGATATCCATTTATTTATTGTGTCGGGACAATCGACTTAATTTCATAGTAAACTCGATAAGAACTCGTATGTACACGTTTTGGCCATCACGATCACCACCACGGCCGGTGAAAACCGTGTCGAACCGTTAGACCCGTGTACATTAACCTTTAAAAATGTTGGTAGTATCAGAAATTCATCACCCGCTAAGGTCTGTTCATCAATTCAACGGAGTAAAGTGATGGGGTATACATATTATGTGATTTTACCCCAATATGTCAGTACAACATGTCGAAGTCATAATTGGGTGTAAGCGTACAGATGTAACAATCCGACCATATTGTGCATGCAATTTCTCAGTACAACTCGTTTGACAGCTGGATCAGCAGCGCAACGTGCCTCCAGACGATAGCAATTAGCGGAAACGGTGCACATCTCTGGCGCACAGGGTGCGGGATAGCGCTAACGGCATCCTGAGGGAATTGTCGGATAGGTTTGATTGCCAGTATCTGAACCACTGCCACATGATTCATGTACTGGCAAACAAACCTGGCAGACCAATGTATAATTATAGATATTAGTGACTAGCAATAGGATAAGATGTTTATTTAATTATTTGTTACTAACACATAATTCATTAATATTTCAATTTAATTAAATAATGTAATATTATAATTTTGTATTAATAATGTAGTATTGTATTGTATATGATCCTTGTTGGTCGAAATAAAGTATATTTGATTTGATTTGATTTGATTAGTCAGCTTCTGATAAATCATGACATGTACACACCCCATGAAAGGTAGAAAATTCAAACAACAAATAATGATACCAGCCTATTACAATCAGTGCGGTGCTATGATTACGGTTTCAGGTTTAATTCTCAATAATCGGTAATAACCTTTATCTTTTTTTAACTATGCTAAAGCTTTGTGTTGGATCAAATGGTATTTACCAGTGATTTCCACAACATTCTACTTTACCTATTTAAATTATTATTATATCCGGGTCTAACGCGATATTTATTTACCCGAGTTATCTGGAACCGTGACCGGTGCAAACGTCAGAAAATAAAGGTAAATAGATATCGCGTTAGACCCTTGTATAATGATAATTTAGATATGTGTACAAGACGCGAGAGTTAATGTAATATTGACCTCTCTATGTTGGCTGTTGGTCTTGGCACTGTACAAGTGCAGGCAGTACTGCGTGGGCGGCGGGACCCCTGGCGGGGCGCTCCTTCTGGAAGCTTCTAGAGCGCGCAGCAGGGCGAGGCCGCGCTCGCTGCTGTAGTCTTCTAGGCGGAAGCATTCGCGGACTAGTAGCTCGTGGAAGGTCTGAAAAAAGTACATTACTGAAAAGCTATTTTAAATACAATGAAACTGTGTCCAGCTACTATGAGTTATTTTTGTATTAAGCTGTAAAGCTGCTAACTAAATGTCATCACCATCATCATATCAGCCGAAAGACGTCTACTGCTGGACATAGCCCCCCCCAATGAGTACCAAAGTGACCGGTCCTGCGCCACCCGCATCCAGCGGACTCCAGCAACCTTTACCAGGTCATCAGTCCACCTTGTGGGGGGCCTACCCACGCCGCGCCTTCGGGTACGTGGTCGCCACTCGAGAACCTTTCCGCCCCAACGGCCATCGGTTCTACGTGCTATGTGCGTGTTAACTAAATGTATAAATTTGAAATTAAAGGGAAAAATGAAAATTTTTATGCACTGTGCTGGATTTGAATCTGCGACCACAGGCATACATGGCTCGTAATTATCAGAAATATACTATTAGCTGTTCCGAAAGGAGGACATTGCTTTTTAAAAAATCAGAAACTTGAATGCAAAATGGCTATGGAGTGATTCAATGCCGAAATAAAAATTATTATTTTCAACACAATTGCTCGTAACGTACCTCTTATTGTGTTGCTTTTAGGCTCATAATCCTGGATATTAAACACGCGTGTTTAATAACATTACGATACTTGTGTGTTATGGTTATATCCCGATTAAGTAACGTTGGCACCTTGCAGCAAGATGTATGCATGCACACAGTGCATTCTTAAACTAACCGGGTTGTACAGAATGTACAGCTTTTTTTAAATTCTCGGCAAATGGATTCTTACCCGACTAAACAAATTAAATCCCTTTTATTAATTAATTGACTATTTCTTTTTGGATATGATATAGAAACGGTTAATTTAGTAAAACTATTCAATTTTGATAACATTTTACATGAATTCATAAAGATAACATTTTAAAACGAAATTATTTATTTTATTTTGTATTGGCTGTTTAGAGATTTCATCTAATGCGCGCGCACTGCGCAAACTTCACAAAAAAAGTTTGATGCGCGCCATTATAGGTTATTTCACAGATATTTGTAAACATTGTTAATGCGTGTTGGGTTATTAACAAAAATGTTGATTCGTGGTGACTAGAAAAGTGATAAAAAGAATGGACGCCACTAGAAATTCTTGACGATGTATACAACATGTGAGTAAAAACCTGTTGACATCAATAAGTAAAGAAAATAACTTGGCAGGCCTATCAAATTTTCATCTTATGAAAAGGATTTTTCCTCGCCAAATGTGTTGAAAAACGTCGTATGAAACGCGTGAGCTTTGATAATTACAATCTTCGGCTCTCTTATCACGCTCACCTGCGGCTCGCGTGATAATTCCGCCTCTGATGTAATTATCAACATACCTCACTTGTATCACAATGTACTATTATGACACAAGTGCGGAAAGTAGGTAATAAATTCCCACAGGGTGACCACTATTTACTACAACCAAAATTCCCTGACTTTTCCCGGTTTTCCAGTCGTTTTTTTAAGTTTTTCCCTGACCATAATCTTAAATGTAATAAATATTAAAAATATAATTGGGATACATTTTTGAGTTTTTGCAGAATTATCTGCTAGCCAATTACAAAAACGGAAATAATAAGAAGTAGTATCTGAATAGCTCAGTTGGTAAGAGCGAAAGCATAGTTAGACGGAAGTCGTGGGTTCACATCTTACGTCAGGTGACGTTATTGTACTGTTTCATTGTATTTATAAATTGTAATTTGCTATCAGACAGTTCTTCAATTACCCAATAATTCATTTAATTTTTGACCATTTTTGTTAAAAGCTGTACAGGAAAAACCAATTAAAACTCTGACAACTGAATTTATTGGATACGTTATATGTATCATATAATGTAATCCAGCGAGAAATACTAAAGGGAACACTTTATACTGGCCTTAACCGTATTAGTAAGTACTAGACTTCAACGTTTTTGCGTATTATGGTACAAATTAAAGCGACGAATTGAGAAACCTCATTTTTTCATGTCGGTTAAAAATCTTGGGTATAACTGAAACAAAACTACCTAGTCACCAGTTAGCATGTTTATTATATGTATATTTGAAAAACTAATAATATAATCTATTGCAACTTGGTAATCCGTTTTTCCAATAACGCAGCTTTTTGGCAGCTCCTTCGAGATTTTTTTGCCTTTTTGCTTCTAGTTCTCTGACCATATTAGCACTATCAGCAGTTTTTCTTTTTCTGCTCTGATTTTCGCCTTTGAACTAAAATTTTCCTTTTATTGTGTAGCTCCTCCGTGTACAAGTAGTGAGCATTACGAGCCGCGTGGATCATTTTTTTCAATATTTATTTTGCTGTAGTAGGATATAGCGTCGTAAACGCGTCTGCGCAATTATAGACTCTTGCGAAAGATTTTCCACTAATATCTCCTTATTGATGGAAAAGCCTCGCTCACTATAAACGTTTCCGTGGGATAACACTATGACCATTTTTATTAAAGTTTGCAAGTCTTTATTTTCCTTTTTTATCAAACCGAGCCAAAGATCATCCAGTCGGTGACCATCCGTAATGGAAAATTGTTTCATTGATTTTACAAATTCAGGTTCATTTACAAATATCATTAAAGGCACTTTTGGCGTTAGCTGCTTCATATCCTGAAAGCCGGTTATTTTTGACAAATATGTCCAACTCTTTATCGAGCCTCTCTCGTCCTCGGAATTCCGCATTGACTGCGATTGCGGGATCGAAACAAGATATTTCCTTAGTCAAAGCATACGAAAGTGGGGATGTTTGGTACAATGACACGCAAAATTCTATCAGATCCTTTCGACAGTCTTGACGAAAACGCAAGATATCGATATCGATATCATTGATATCGCGGCTATTTCGTAGAGCATTCTTTACAGTGATTCGCGATTATCAGATTAGACTCCCTTGATATTAGTGGCAGAATCCAATACATCCGCTTTAACAACTCTTTGCATGTTTTTTTTTTCAGTGTGGCCAAAAGTGATTCGTATAAAAGTGGAGCAAGTGGTGCGTCGGATTGAAATAATGTTAAAAATGGTTTCACTTGCACCGCCACCGATTGAAAAAAGGCCAATTTGTCTTCCAATGCAGCATTTACTAAAGCTTGCGCTGTCAGGTGTTTTTTTTTTCGTTATTTATTCCCTGCACATATTTTTCAACGTTTTGCGTATAAATTTAACAACGCTAAAGTTCTGGAGCCAACGTACTGCACAATTTTTTTATGGAACTCGAGCCTGAAAACCTTGTAGTTTCACGTCGCGCGGGGCTAGGCAGGCTAGGCAGAATAGTTAGTATAGAGAACGTAAAACCGGCGGCGATTTCCGAGTACTACAGTGGCACGTGCGCCGCGTGGTCGCATTTACTATTATTAACCTATTATAGTAGATATATAATGTTTGGAGATGGTAAAATTAATAATTTGTTTTGTTTATTAGGTACAATACAGAGATTTTTTTTATTCCCTGACCTCCATTAAATTTCCCTGACATTTCCCTGACTTTTCCATGACCAACGAAATTCCCTGACTTTTCCCGGTTTTCCCGGTTTTCCAGAAAGTGGCCACCCTGTCCCAACGAGTGACGGTGATTACCGACACGAGTTGGGTATTACCTATCCGCACGTGTGTCATACAACATTTTACAATGAATCATTCGAGGAATTAAAATCCATACTAATGTTATAAATGCGAAAGTGTGTTTGTTTGTTTGTCGTTCTTTCACGTCGCAAAGGAGCGTCTTATTGATTTGATTTTTGTATGGAGATAGTTTAGAGGCTGGAGAGTGACATAGGCTACTTTTTCCAGCGGGAAAACATCTAATTCCCACGGGAGAAATCAATATGTTACATTTTCCTATAACCACGCGGGCAAAGCCGCGGAAATCAGCTAGTAATATATAAAAACATGAAATTTTAACCATCATAATATTTCATTCCCTCAGGTGTGCGGGAATACTCGCCCGCATTTCATTCCCGTAACGGCCCCCGCGGCGTAGAGGATTTCCTATGTTTATGTTAACCCATATATAGGCACACCTTATGAACGAGTGCATTGTAAAAATTTAAAACTTAGTTTCCTTCATAATTCAAATCTTGCGATATTTTGCGGCCCCTACATCACTCACATACGACTTCGACTAAACTGGAGACTGGCAAAACTAATAGGTACAGTGACGCTAAACACATTAAATGAACGTTTATCAAAGACGTGTAGAAGGAACAGGAACTTACCTTATGGGTGGCGGGTTCCAAGAATGTTCCGCACACCGTTAGGAATATTTCAGTGCACTCCAAAGCCGCTATGGCCGTCTGGTCATTCGACTCTGGATTGCTGAAACAGTAATCAGAGTTGACCTCTTCTGAAACCACTATAACCCGTACGCCACCGCAGAAACAAGCTTCTGTCAAAAATTTCATTTTTCGTACAAGCTTTTATTGCCGACTGTACTTTTCTGTATACCATCATCAACTACTCATTGAGACGATTCTAACGAGCCCACTCAACGGGGTTACGTCGGTTAAGTACTGAATTCCCATCCACCCACCTTCTGTCTTCATCATCAGATCAGCTCGATGATACCATAATATTGAATTGTCATCCAAACTATACTTATACCCAAAATTTCAGCTCAATCGGTCACCGGGAAGTGGATCAAATTTAACTTGCAAGATTTGATTACAGACAGACAGACAACGGTACAGGTGGAAGTAAATAAAAGCTTGTAAAAAATGCGATGTGACCCTCACGCCACGCAAGTGTAAACTGTTTTAAGTCAATTGTTTTTGGACTTCGTATAACGTCAGTGGCAGCCGTGGCAGGTGGCAGGTGGAACAGTGACGGACTTGAGTTCAAGTCAGTGGCGGCGCATGGGCCGACCCGGCCACGACCGCCGCTATGAGCGGTGGCTGAGCTGAGTTACCACCACGGGCTGCATACACTTGAAATTATTTAAGTTGGCGGTCATGTCAAGTAATTCGTCCAAACAGCGACTTTATCGTCGGCTAGAAGATTCAAAATCCATTTTACGATTAGACCGAAAGTCAAGGCCTGCCTTGTTGTATTACTTCATCTGATTCTGGGGCATTTAAGAACTCAACTCAAAATACCCTTTTAGTTCATCATATCAGCAGACAGGGTTGAAGTGTGTTGTGAGCGATGGGCTAGCAACCTGTCACTGCGATATCACATTTTGTCAATCTTTTGCACCCATATTATGCTAAAAGTGGTACTTGTAAAGTTCACAAGTTTCACGTGCTCTGCCTACCCCTTTTAGGGATAAAGCCGTGAATGTATGTATGTATATCAGCCGAAAGACGTCCACTGCTGGACATAGTCCTCCCCCAAAGAGGGCCCCAATGAACGGTCCTCCGCCACCCGCATCCAGCGGACTCCCGCGACCTTTACCAGGTCATCAGTCCACCTGGTCGGGTCTACCCCCGCTGGGCCTCCCGGTACGTGGTCACCAGTCGAGAACCTTTTCGCCCTAACGTTGTAATTATAACTATACCTATTACCTATAAGAAAAACAGTTCATAATCATAAAATTGAATTTTGCCTGCTACACCCTTGTCTCTGTCTGATGGATCTGTTTGCAAATGAACCGTCTCGTGATAACGTTGTCACAGTATACCAATCCTTATGCTACGAGTACTTACGTGGTTCGTCTGTTAGCTTCGCCCGGCGCGTATGAGGCTATGGAGCTTTGTTGCAGCATGACCCGCGCATGCTTTTTCTTTTGCTTCTTCGAGAGGTTGCGGGGCGGGTTGTTCATCTGCAGCACAAAGGTAAGATCATTTATTGGTCCACGAGACCCCGCGGCTGCGAAGCGAAAGGTATAGGCTGTGTTGACCCAAAGTACTCCATGGGCTTAAGGCCCGTTGGGCTGGCTCACATGGACAACTTTCACCTGCCAAGTGCCGAAGTGGGCGACCGCTTAGCTTAGTGGGTAGTGACGCTGCCTATGATGTTGAAGGTCCTGGGTTCAAATCCCGGTAAGGGCAAATATTTTGTGTAATGAGCAAGAATATTTGTTTCTGAATCTTGGATGTTTTCTATGTATTTAAGTATATATATCTATTAAAATGTATCGTCGTGTAGTACCCCTAACTCAAGCCTTATTAAGCTTACTTAATCTGTGTAAGATTATCCACTAAAATTATTTATTTAAGAACGATTGCAACTTTTTATTTACTTTCACCTGTCCCGTTGTCTGTCTGTCTGTAATCAAATCTTGCAAGTTAAATTTGGCCCACTTCCCGGTGACCAATTGAGCTGAAATTTTGGGTATAAGTATAGTTTGGATGACAATTCAATATTATGATACCATCGAGCTGATCTGATGACGGAGACAGAAGGTGGCCATGGGAATTCAGTACTTAACCGACGTGACCCCGTTGAGTTGGGGCTTGTTAGAATCGTCTCAATGAGTGGTTTGTGATGGATGGTATACAGAAAAGTACAGTCGGCAATAAAAGCTTGTACCAAAAATTAAATTTTTGTCAGAAGCTTGTTAAGCTTGCCCTTCTAATTTAAATTTCATGACAAAAGTGCAAGGCAAATTAAATGGATCGTCTAGTAAAAAATAAATAAAGTAACAACATTACTAAAAGCCAGACTCTAGGGGTGGGTTGCACCAACTTACGATGACAGACCGATCCACGTTAAACATGGCGCCGGCAGCTGTCATCCCATAGAAACTTATCAAACTTTCTATGCATTCCGATTTTAACGAACACTGCCTATGATTATAGACGGTTTGGTGCAACCCGCCCTTAGTACCTACGACCTTTACAGCGAGCGAGCAGTCCTCTTTATTGAAGTCGGTCTTTCATTGAAGATTGTCTACTATTTTATTATAGCAGCTATCCTCCTCTCCAAGTAGAATCCACCCTCCAGGAGGAGGAGGTATACACTCTGTGAAACATGTATCAGGTTGCAGTGTTGTACAATGTACTCGTCACTGCTGGAGGCAGGCAGTCAGTCGGACTCACCGCGAGCTGCACTTGGGTGGTGTGCGGTGTGACGTCACGGGCCACGTGCGCGCCCAGCTCGCGCCAGCCCGGCGCCGGCGCCGGCGCGGCCAGCCCGCGCGCCAGGCTGCGGTACGCGGCGATGCGTACACTGCTGGGAAGACAACTTCACATTTCCTTAACACGTATTTAACTGACCATCTGTCAACCTTATAACTATGCGAATAAGGTTGACGGAGGGTCAACTAAGAGTGTTACTGTTTGTACTACATATTACAAACAAAGGATGAACGAACGACCCGATTGAAAAATTACGAACAGTAAACGGCACATTAGCAATGAGACAACATGCACCTGAATCCATGAACCGTTATGAACGATGTAGTAAGCACAGTAGTCTACAAATCAATTAGCCGTGGCTACACCGGACGAGCGGCTCGCCCGAACACCGTTCGCCCAAACGTGCTCGCCCGGTGTGGACGTGATTCGGGCCACCGGTGGCTCGCCCGAGCCGTTCGGGCGAGCCTCCGAATGCTTGCCCGAACGGTTTGCCCGAGCCGCGAGCGGCTCAGCCTATGTGGACGGTGGTTTTGTTCGGCCGAACGACAGAAGACGAGGGCGAATTTTGCCCTACGTATTATTATTCAAATTTGTACTTAATTGTTAACAGTATAAGGTCGTAACACATTTTCCGTAAATGCTAATTCCATTTTGTTTTATCAAACTTTTATATTTTGCTGTTAGCCGATTCGACTTTATTCAAATTGCTATTGAGCAAATTCGAATAGTTCGAATTTGGACGTTATTCCTAAAGAGATAAAGCTTTGAAAAATATTTGCAACCTTGTACAATTGACACATGCAACTTAAAGCTAGGCAATGCACAGGACCCCGTTAGGGCATAGCAAACGTTACAGTTAATTATTACAATACAACAAATATCTAAAATATAAAATAAGTTAAAATTTATTTGACTAGTAAAAAAGTTAAAGTATAAAAACTATAATAAAATAACAATCACTTTCTAAAATATTAAAATAATTCGTAAAAATATTTTGGCAGTGGCAAAAACAAATTGGTCATTTATTTCTTCGTTAAGTAGTTAAGTTTAACTATAGCGTACTACCTATAAGGTTGTTATTAGATATATTGGCACGCAGGGGGAGAGAGGGGGGAGGAAGGGTTTTTTTTTGCAAAATTAAAATTATTCATGTTTTCACTCCGCCGGCACTCCCGGTCTTTTTTTTTATCAAGGTAACTTATTAAAGTTCATTCGAAGTCGCTGCGTTGGAAAAAGTCAAAAGTAGCTTGACTTCTGGATACCTACATTACATATTGATATTGGGAAATTAGGGATCAAGGTATACCTACTGGTGGTTGGTAACTTGGTAGTGAGACGAGTTGAGGCGGATTTGGGAATTGCGTAACTGAGTTCGACACGCATGGGTTTGTTTGTCAGCTGGAAGGATTGGTAGATTGAGTAGTGCCTAGTGTTGCAAAGGACTCGAGTTCTGAGAGTCCTTTTTATTAGACTCGGAACCCAAATGGTGAGACTCGACTCAGTACACACATAGGACTCCTTTTATTGCAGAACTCCCAACCAAGCAAGTCTCGCAAACTAAGCGAGTCTCGCAAAGGACTCGAGTCATTTTTCTGCGTTCGAGTCCTTTAGTGCAACGAGTCGTGCTCGAGCCGTATTATTGTTTGAGCCCACCTCACCTTCAACAATGATACTTACATTACAGTACAGTTCTTAGTACAGCGGTGTAGCTTATGTATAGCTTATATACACAGGGTGGAAAAAAAATATGGGCCCTGGAAGGAAACTGCCTTAAATCCTTAAGTTAGCTCAATTTGCTTAAAGGAAACATTATTTTATTTTTAAAAAGAAATTAAACTCATCTTGTTATTCTATGTTTTGGTATAAGTAGTAATGTAAATAATTTTCACTTATTAACATTCTATAAATTTCAATACAATACATTTTCGCAGCTAGACTCGGAGTCATTTTGTAAATCTAGCCGCGAGTCTTATTTGAAAACTAATAGTCGCAGTGAACGACTCAAGTTTTTTTTGAAGACTCGCTTTACAGAAAACTTCGTTGCTGGACTCACGCTCGACAGATGATTCACGCTCGTCGCGACTCGGGACTCGGAGTCTTCGAGTTCACCGAGTCGTCTATTAAGAGAGTCGAGTCTATAAAATTGGGACTCCAGAACTCGAGTCTTTTACAACACTAGTAGTACCTACCTAGTAGGAATTTCAATAGGTAGGTATTTTTGATCGTTGTTGTGTCTCCCTCTGAGAAACCGAGAGGGAGACACAAGTCAATTATAAATATCGAACTCACAAAATTTCACGAGAATCTGTTGACAGATGCGACCTATAGATATAGTTTCTTATTTATTTGTCATTTTACCTACTTTTGTTCTCTCCTTATTACCTATGTAGAACATACAGTACACACAGTGTTATCCGGCCGGATACTACGCCACTATTCATATTCGGCCGGATATTAAAATTGTGGCCGGACATCCGTTGCATCTCTACTATAGACACTTCATCATACAAAATACCGATGAAATGAACGGCATCTTTCATAGCTGGTGGCATTGTGCAATGCTTACAAGGCAATAGGCACAACTTGATGTAGGTACTTATATATGTATTTACTTTTGTGAAAAGTTTTTTCGAATGTACTTACGAGATGAGACGTCGAGGTCGGGACTCATTTCAATGTGCAGCACATTCGCAAAAAAGTGATGAAGTTCATAAATAATCTTTACCTAAACAAACGAATTGTCGAAACTGAAGGCCTTGCTAGTTGAGCGACGAAGACAGATACACGAACGAAGTTCGTTTCGTTTCGCGGTAGCCCGCGGCAGGTGCAATAAATTTATGTTCTGACGATTATGGCATCTCTTACTAAGGCAGCTTGGTGCAAATTTGTTTGACGCAAAAATAGTAGCGGTGTCGTTTAAAAGCTTTGACAACACCGCCGCCTGCTGCCTTTGAGGCCCGGCCTCATTTCGGTTCGCAAAAATTTTGCGCATCCACATTTTGCGGCTTTTTTTAAATACATTTCCTCCAATTTCGAACTAACAGAAGCAAAATTAATGTTGTCGCAGCGACAGCTGTGCGCACGTGCGGCTTCATCGCGATCGCGAGCTCAACTATAGGTAGGTAAATTCCGCGGAGCCGCGCGCGTTTGCCCGAACGCCCGTCCACACCGACCGAGCGCTTGCGGCCGCCGAGTCTTTTGACGGCTCGCCCGAGCCTTCTGACGGCTCGTCCGAACCGTTCAGCGTTTTTGATGGCTCGGGCGAGCCGTTCGGGCGAGCCGCTCGTCCGGTGTGGACACGGCTATTGAATTCAATCAATTTAAGGTGGTTCGCTTTCCATACCAAATGTTATTTGACATTCGCAGGCTAAAGGCGTGATTTTTCAAGAAACTTATGTAACTAACTTTCATAAATTAGCTTTCCATTTGCACAAAATTCCCCCTTTCCTTGAATAAACTTGTATTAGCTAGAATAATTTGAGATATTCGTTTGTGACGTCACACCTACTTAGGAAAAACCATTTTTCTCAAATTATTCTAGTTTATACAAGTTTAGTGCTATTCACCCTTAGTATTATTGTCAAAAATATGCACGAAAAGCGATTGAAAACAAAAATGTTCTATGTAGGCCAATACCTGGATTGTTCCGAGGGGTTTTCTGAACTCCATCGCAGCGTCTGCAGCACACACTTGAAGACGAGAGGCGAAAACGGTATCAAGTTTGGTCCCAAACTGTAACAAGGGTGCTTGTTAATATCATATTTTTAGATGGGCTTATCTAAAACTTCTGAAGTGTCGAAAGAAGTATTTTAAAAACAAAACTTCTTTGAAAGCTGGGTAATGTTAGATAGGTAAATACATCTTAGAAACCACCCTTTGATCCATAACTGAAGCTGTTAGTAAGTTTGACGTATTTATACGGCAAAATTGTGACCGCCTACGTTTAATCTGGGGGCATGGCAGTGCCCGCGCCAAGTCGAGCAAAACAGCGGCACGGCCGTACCATCCTTTTCTCGAAGCAGTTCAGACCATTTTTGACCCCCTCGGTGTGGATAAAACTAGAAGCCTGAATTTTCAGTAACCAAGCGCAAAAATGCAATTTCAGTCCAATTTTCTAGATACACCAATTGCATACATTACTTTGTAATCCGATACAAATATATAGGATTACGAAGTTGCATTTACAGTGAATGGGACAAAAAATTAAAAAGCATAATGGGGCTGCATTCATAGTTAAAAAGAGGCCAAGTCTCGAAACTCTTCCACCGTATAAAGTTGTGAGGGCGAATCTCCGAGCGTTTGAACCGCTCGGTTTTAACGTCATTGTCGGCTCAAGATTATTTTATCAGAGGTAAAACGTACCGCAGAACCTTTAATCAAAAAAGATTCAGTACTGATATTGGCTAACATCTTCATCAAAAGTAGACTCTGATACTCGTACCTTTTAATAGTATTTGCTTAAAAACGCTGAATATTCGCCCGTGAGATATTTAGTAGAGCCAAGTCTCAGGCATTCTTGTTAATATTTATTTGCTTGCTAAATAAAATTTTGTGACTTGGCAATCACACAATACTACATAGTTTTAGGAATGCAAAAATCCATAAATTCAGTAAAGTTGTGTGATTGCCAAGTTGCAGAATTTTATTTAGCAAGCAAATAAAGATTAATAAGAATGCCTGAGACTTAGCTCTACGAAATATCTCACAACTTTTTACGGTGGAAAAGTTTCGAGACTTGGCCTCTTTTTACATGAAATGTTTTTTATGGGATTAATAATACAGTAGCCTTAAGCCGTTGCAAAGTGGAGCAGACAGAAATTGGTCAAACGCAATGTGGAGGAATCAGAGCAGAGTGATCCTCTTTCATTTGGACAAGTCTGATCCGTTTCATTCTCAGTGGAAACCCAGAATAGGATCAATTTTTCTTTATGACCTATACAGGAATCTTGGGCATCCTCATAAAAAACCTGCAGAGAAATGAGAGCTACTGTTGATTAATGAGTTTTATTATGGACTAGTTTTTCGAAAACGCTATTCTTCCAAGCCTTGCTAAGAAGGCATACACGGTTGGTAACTCCTGAGCTACTGTGTAGACTCACCAAGCCACGAGCGCGTCCAGACTGCGCAGCGCCTGCAGTTTGACAGTGCACACTAGCTCAGTGCTCAGTGAAGCGCCGGCCGCGAGCGCACGGATAATGGCGTCCAGGATCAGCTGTGGTCGCACTGGCTTCGCTACTGGGTAGATTTCACTGGAAACATATTGTGGGTGAGTATAGTATCTTACCTTCAGGGTTCAAATTCCAGCGTTTGTATATAATGTTGCTGAATGTAAAGGGATTTTTTTTTCATAAAATTGTTTGTTGAGACAAGCTCCTTTTCCTAACTGTGAACTGAATGTGTGACTGTGTGTTCCAGAATAGAACCCCAGAAGGCTAGGACAAATTGCTGTCTTGTCTCCCATCTCAATCCATGGGCCTACCCTACATACTCAGGATAAGCTATGGTAATAATAATACTACGTCCTAGCCAAATGGTTGCATAGAAATCTCAGTAAGTGTAGCAGTAAGGGAAATATTATTCATTGTCATAGTTCCACTTTTTTTTCTTTGTGGTCAGTAGCAGCAAATAAACCATTACCCGCCCAAATTAAGTAGGTTGTTTATGGTAAGCCATCAGCAATTTTAAAACCAGTTCTTAATGTAACAATAATCATTTTATTTCGGATTAAATCCATATTACAATAATCACTTATAATAATATATTGTTAAAACACTTTTACATTAAACATTTACTACATACCTATATTACAAACTAAGAGGCATGCCTGGCTTTTTTTTTATTGCACTCATGATCATACAGTAGCATAATACATGAACCCTTAGGGGTATTTGCAATGATTATAAAATTGCACATTATTATACAAAGAAAATAAATTAGTGAAAATACATTATCAATTAATATTTTAACCACATTTACAAATACTAGCAGGAGACATGTCAATAGAATTACATTTACAATACCCATAATTAAATTAATATAATATCAAACAACAGCTTATGTCAAAGTAATAATAGTAGGGAACATGCAATAAAATTATAACCATAATTAAAACAATGTTTACCAACAAGTTTTGTCACAGGTATTTTTTAGTTTTGAAATATGTCCTCAATATTATAATTGTTGTTGTTCAGTAAAAACATTTTAAGAGACTTCTTGAAGACGTGGGGCTCTCATATAACTTTCAACTCACTTGGTAACTTATTGTATAAGCTTACTGCCTGATATCGCACGGAGTGTTTAGCCACTTTCAATTTTGGACAAAAGATGTTACAAATTGTTTTTTTTTCTTGTTGCCAAGCGATCTTGCCTTTCCTCCTCTGGCTACAAGGATAACACATGCAATTTATTCCAGTGATACAGAAATGGGCCATTGTTCCTTTCTGCCACTGTTTCCAGGAGGCTGTTGGGGCTCCGGCCGATACGCCTGATGCGCTGCAATGTTTCGGTAGCCCCAACAGCATCCTGAAGTTTGGCTGCATAGGAGCCTTTCCTACCATCATTGTGGCAACACATATAGCTTGTCCTGAGTATTATAGGCCCATGTCTCAATAACACTGCAAGTGTTTGCACCTACTGCACCTACTGCACCTACTGCACCTACTGCACCTACTGCACCTACACTACACACTGCACAGGTGCTAGTTGTGCTGTATGAAACAAACACAACAAGTTAGTAACAAAATAAAATAAGGTACTTACACAAGCATGGCTTGCATGAAGACAAACACATTCTTTAGCCGGGTGGACAGTATGTTCTCTCTGTTGAGGATGCGGTCCTGCCCCGTTACTGTAGATATCTCATTCAGGGCAGACAGTAATGTGGAGTCTGATGACTGGTTCTGTAAGTAAGATTTATAATAAATTCCAAATTAAAGAGAAATATTGACAAGCTGGATTCAAACCAGCAAACTTCTGGCATATGCATATGCTTAATTAACTGAGCTATCGGAAGCAGAATCATTGCTCGCTTCAATTAATCTTTCAATCAGCTCCCTCTTATTATGCCTTAAGGAGAGGAGGTTCAAAATGTCATTGACCATGTTTAGAATAAAATAATATGAGAATTTTAAGACAATGTGCACTATTGGTAATTAATTATGTAGCAGGTATATAATACCCACCCACCCTACACATGGGCTCAAGGTTCCGTGTATAATTTAATGTAACTAACGTAGTTTTATACGTTTTTATTGTTACTAACACGATATGGACACACAAGTCTGAAATAAATAATTTGATTGATTGATTGATAATTTGTTTTTTTTTTGCCCTTACGGATTCGAACCCAGAGCTGTCAGCTTTGTAGGTAGGATTACCCCACAAGGCTATACCAATCATGAACCTATATCTTTTGTGTTTAGGTTGATCAGAGTAGAATCATCATTGGCCTCTACGTCTTTATAAGACAATTCAAGCAGCGCTTTGTGAATACACAGAGCACTATGTGGGAGCTACATTACCTTCGAGAAGCTCAAAACAGGCCCTGTTATGTTTGGTGAGATTGTCCATGAGAGCCTACACCCCTTTTGCTACTGCAATGTAAAACATATTAAGTAGGAATTCTTGTTTTCAATATTATGTCTGGGTTTCCGATCCAGTGTGCAAAAACCCATGATTTTTGTACACTGGATCAGTTATTGTATAAAAACAATCATAGCCTTACCGCTTGTTCTCCATTAGTCCTGTAAATGTTAGCAGCATTGGGGAATATCTCCGAGATGAGTGAGTGCACAGCATTAGAGAGGGCAGTCATGAGGTCCCGCCAGCACACTTTGGGAGTGGCTGCTTTTTCGTGACCTGGTCGCACCTAACATTAAAGTTTAATCTGATTATTTCATTAACGGCTTAGCATAATAATAATATATAGTAGCACCAACCGCCTGCGCCTCTATTAAGATGAAAGGGAAATAAAATATACAGTAGGGTACTCGGTAATCACACCCTATATTATCATAGATTGTCACAGTAAAAGACTCCAAACTATGTGCTTAGAATATGAAGTGTATTACCTGTTGCAACGCATGAGCGCACTTCGCGGCTTCAATTGCAGCGCTATCATTGCCTGTGTCGAAGAAATAGGTTATGTATTTTTCTATAGTTGCCCGTTGCGAACCACAGAGTTTTGGAAACCTACAAATAACGATAATAACTATGTTGTTGCTTTATAATAAAAACTGTTATGCAACTTTTTTATGAAATATCTTAGAAGATTACTATAAAATAGAAAATCACTATACCGGTTTATAACATTTTCTAGTGTTCTCAGCCACCGGACACAGTCACCGTCTTTATGTTTTGCTAGATTAGAAAAAAACGGTGAGAGTGCCTCTTTTGCTGCATCCACATCGTGAGGATCGAGGTCCCGAACTTTGTTTAGAATTTGACCTGCAAAACCATAGCACGATTACCCTTAACAAATCGATTTGAATAATCGAATACGCTTAGAAGCTGGTACTTCACGAAGATTTTCTATGAAATTGCATCACATACTCATTTTTATGTATTAAATCTTCTCTTTACAAATATTAATAGCTATCGTGGTCCTGCTTTATCTTCGTCAAAACACAAGATCAACACATTAAATTCACGCATTTGTTTCACTTTATTTTGAGGTTATCTGTCAAATTATCTGTCACTTTAATTTGTTCAGCCTGTTTGAGATATGTTTATATGCTCTAGATTTGATACCTGTAACAATGTAAGTCTGCTTTTACAAGTTCTCAAATGTCGCAGTTGTTCGAGCCACTAATTAAAACGTAACATTGTATTGAAAATTTGCATTTGTTTTGTTGGAGAAGCGTTGTGGAGGGAGCGTTTTTGCGTGCTAAAAACCAAACGCTGTGAATGTGAAGAAAATAAATACAAATACAAACAGTTTTGCGCGTGCTTTGCTGCTTGTGGTTGTGATTAATTGGTTTTCCTGCCCACTCTCCGTTATTTATTACACTCGTAGTTTTCCTCATCACGATCGTTCAACACTAATTAGCGTTAGATTGTTGTGCTATTGTAATTAAGCTATGGCTACTTTGGATGACAAAATATTGGGTGAAAAGCTGCACAATTATTGCAGTAGCAGTGAAGATGATGGTTCTGATGATGAAGACAGCAAGAGCGGGGACGAGGAAGGCAATCCACCGAAAGCAGAGACGCCAGAGCCACCGCCCATCAACAGTTGGTCGGGGTCCGCGAGTAACACAGGACCCAAAGGAGTTTTGGAAGACTGGCGGCGTTTCAAACAGCTAGAAGCGGAAAATAGGAAAGCACTTGAAAAGGAACGTATTGCGTTGGCAAAGAAACTTACTTTAACAGTGAAGCCTGAACGCGAAGAGAAAGCGGACAAGGAACTCAAAGTTCTTGAAGATGAGCTAGAGGAGTTATTGGATGAAGACTTCCTGATGAAGTACCAGAAACAACGGATGCAAGAGCTCATGGCTCAGATGAAGAAAACACCCAAATTCGGTAAAGTAGTCACTCTAAACACTCAAGAAGAATTTCTGAACTCCATTGACAAGGAGGACCCCAAGGTTGCGGTCATCATCCACATCTACAACAACAGTTCCATCGCCTGTGGGACCATGGACGGATGCCTTAACATTTTAGCTGCTGATTACCCTGAGATAAAGTTTTGTCGCATTGCTGTGGGCATCACAGGGCTGAGTCGGCACTTCCGCATTGATGGTGTGCCAGCAATCTTGGTGTACAAAGGTGGCCAAATAATTGGTAACTTTGTGCAACTTGTCACTGAGTTGGGTAATGATTTCTATGCTACAGATGTGGAGCGTTTTCTTATAGAATATGGAATGCTCCCAGAAAAGTAGATGAATTAATTTTCTTTTATTTTAAGTGTGTTCTTTGTTTGGTTTTGAGGCGTAAGGACCATTTCCCATTTACATGCTGCAACAACTTGTGTGCGAGTTTGATTTAATTCGTCATATCTGAAGTGAAACCTCCTTGCTATGTATTTATGAAGATAGATACTTTTCATTTCAGTCCCAGTAGACCACAGTGTTAATTAATTCATTTTTTGTCACTTCACTCTTGATGTGTATCAAGCCAAGTATGCCTTATGAATTGATAGAGAAATTATTACCTAAGACCTTCTTTATAGTCTATAGACATGCTATGGAAAAATTAGTGTAAGCATTCCTGTGTGGTTGCAAAATCTTATATAAAAATCTAGAATGTTTGGCTAATACCTATCTTGACATATTTCTTATTTTCATAGAAAAACTGTCTTCTATTTGAATTTTTAATTGCATGTCTGACTAACAATTTTAGTTGAAATATGTGAAATAGTATTCAACTAAACCAACCTAGCCTTCCAGTGGAATGCCAATAAGGTACATGTAGTTAATTGTGTATTATCTAAGTACCCATTGTCCTTTATGATTAAGTATAAGCATTTTCAGGCATGATCTTTTTGATCATTGAATTTTACACCCTATTTCTAATGTAGTTAAGGTGAAACTAATTAGTTCATATTACTAACTTATTATGACATCAAACCTCCATGATTGTACTTAGTGAGTAGTATTATGTGTTTGTTTACATAATTCTGGTATAGTTTTCCTGTTTTGTAACCATAATCATGTTCTGTGAACTTTGTTAACCATAGGGCCTCATAATGTTATGATTTCATAAATATATTGTATCTCAGTTGAGTTTATAAATATATTGTGTGCTCCCAAAGGTTCAAAAATATCTGGGCAACTATGCCTTTAGCTGTGTCTATACCAGTCGCATGACTGACGAGCTCGCCTCGCCCGAGTGTGCGCGCGCAGTGTACACGTGCCTCGGGCGAGGTGTGTGGCCGCGCCTGCGTCCGGTATAGACACGGCTATTTACAATAGGTAATGTAATACCAGTGTTCACATATTTTCGATCACTTATATCATTTCAAACTCAACTGTAGTTGTTGAGAATAATTCTTGGTTTTCAAGTGCATTTATTATTTTGGTACTTTTTGGTGCTCTCCCATTTGTTTATAAAAGCATGTTACTTCAATGTTGTGTATAAAATAAGATCAGTATGACCCTGGTGTTCATATTATAATGCAATACATGAATTTAAGATGCTAATTAACTGTAATTTAGCAGTAATTATACTTTATAGATATAATACACATAAATTAATATTAAATGTTTTTATATATACCACCAATCACCTACTTATGTACAAACGCCAACACAGTTAACTGACCATATTGAACCTTATTACAATGCACATAAAGTGCACGGATGGTCGGTTAACTGTGTTGGCGCTGGTAGTCATGGGTAAAGCCAGATTCATACATGTGACGTGTCGTGGTCGTCGTGCGTGACCGACAGAATTATATTATCAGATCGCGATTAGAATACGATTGGAGGTGACTGCCACACCACACCACACTGATATTATAAATGCGAAATTGTATTTCTATTACCTCTTCACACTTATACTGCTGAACCGATTTAGATGGCATAGAAATTGTTTAAGAGTCCCGGGAAAGGACATAGGATAGTTTTCCGGAAATCATTCCCCTTGGGGGTGAAAGTTTGTATGGAGCTACGACTACGATATAAACGAGTTCCACGCGAACGGAGTCGCAGGCAGAAGCTAGCGACAAAAATACTTCGTTTATATGAACTTGACAGCTATTCAAATCCCATAATAATCGCGGTTTGGATATCTGATTTCATACATTTGGTATGGTGAGATTCAGACTCCTTTGATGAGCAGTTCTAGAAAAGTTTTTACAAAGTTAGCATGTCAATTAAGACTGACTTAACTTTCCTTTTTTGTTACAAATGATGACATTAATTTTATTACTATTTTTAACAATTACCGTTTTACTTCTATTGTTATCTTATTTCCAAAGAATCCCTAAACAATGTATTAGAAATTACCTAGAAAATTGGTAACAAAAACTTTCTAAAATTACGCTGATGCGGTTTGACGTGACAGCTCAACATTCAGGCGTCAGGGGGCAGCTCGTCAGATATGTGCGAATCCGGCTTAAACCCTCCTAAGCCGATGTCAAAATTAGCTAATGAAAAGACGACCTTAAGGCGGATGCGGAGCTGCATACAAATTTCGCCGGACGGAGGTGCGGTGCAGTGTGCCGTACCACACGGAATTTATATACAAACTGAGGTACTTTCATACAACGAGCTCCGCATCTCCGTCCGGAGATACGGCGCAGTGTGACATCCACCTAACATTTAAAACTTTAGGCTGATATGCTTGGCGCGGATTTGCGCTCATGCCATACGACGGGTAGATATAGGTAAGCACTATACTAGAACTATATAAAGGTAGGATGACGTAACAGAAGAGAAACCCCCGACATTACATTTAAAAGTTCAATATATCAAAACCAGCTGAACCGATTTTGTTGCAACATAGCTAAGAACCATCTCAACACATCAGCTTTCGGACAAAAAAAAAACGCATTTAAATCGGTCCATTCGTTTAGGAGCTACGGTGCCACATACAGACACAGAGTCGTCAAACTTATAACACCTCTGTTGTTGCGTCGGGGGTTAAGTAATCACAATAAAATCCAAATATATGTATTTCGTAAATTTATTTCAGACAGTTTTAAAAACAACTTACAGATCTTAAATTAGGTTTGTTCTTATACTTACGGCGAATCCTATCGGAGTTACAATACTAAGAATTAACACTAACTACATCACAAAGTTAATGTTATTGTGAAACATGTATGTCAAAATTCATCTTAAGTAGTATCTTCCACTTGATCAGTCCGTATAATCTGATTCTAATTTGAAAAGCCTTTAATCTCCTGAACAGAATGCCGTTACATTACGTCATCAAGCAGGAATCATTATTAAAGCATGACCACCTAGACCATGTCATAACACTATTAACATATGATTGGTATGAGTATTTACCAGAGCTGTGCAAGGAAAAAAAAACGCCAATAGCATTGCTGGCCATTCTCACGCACCGCGCTATTGATGGATTTACCCTCGCACACAGCTCCGCTACCTCACAACCGCTGGTGGACAGTCACCATCACTTTATATACAAAGAAATTATACATAGATCTCTATCAGAAAGTATTAATCTGTAACCGCGATGGTTGGTCTTGGTAGAAAATAATGCTCAAAAATACTATCCAACTGGGTTCCCGGATGCTGTTTTCTATGTATGATAGTCCTATTGGTCTATATATTGAGTGTAGTTCAGCGGCGCACATTTTTGAAAGTGGTCATAGGGGGCGCGAGCAATTACGATTACAACACATCTTCAGATACATCTCAAATTCCAAAACATCTTATAGTAGTTTATAACTTTTCTTAATCATACAAGCCAGATAGATGATAGGAATACTAGCACAGTTCAACGACCTCACCTGTCTCCACGCGCCTGCGCTTCGGCGGCTTCACAGTCGGCTCACCGTCGTCATCTTCGTCTATAATCTCCATGTCACTGTCACTGTCATCTTTCCTGGACGTAGACGGGCCAGGTTTAGGCTCAGAGCCGTTGGAACCATTCGCTTTCGCTTTCTCCTCTGCCTTCGGCGCTGGCATGGGCTCATCAGCTTGAGTCACGACTCTCCACGATTTCTCTTCATCCTCTTGCTGTAGTCGCACTCTCACCTCATAGTTTTGAAGGAAATCGTCGACTAGCAAAGCGGAGCCGTCGGTAAGGCCTAGCTGATCCAGTGTTTTGTCATTGTTGTGTTCTGTTTCTCCGGGCTCTGATGATAGCACGACGAGACCCTTGCCCTCGACGGTGGCGTCGGGCGCTTGCATGTTGAGGCCCTCCTTGAACGCTGTGTTGAGGTCCTTAAGAGTGAGTTGTTTCAAGTTACAAGCGAGGGCGACTTCTGGTTTTGGAGCGCAGACGTAACATTTCGGATTGGGGGGCGTTAGTGCTGAAACAAACGAAACGTCATTAGTGAAGTCACGTATCATGTACACTCATAAAGTAACAATTTAGTACAATACTTTCTATTCGTGAGGAAACCGGTCTAGTCCCAATAAGGTATAGTTTTCCCTCTGGGCTGGAACTGCCACCTGACTGTAGGTTTAGTTACGCCAAAACTTGGTATTAGGTGCCAAATCGGGCCCCAGTCTTTAGGATATCACCACCGGGAAAAGCTTAGGAGGATGATGATCATTGATGACTTTCTCTATTCGTGTTATTCTTAGGCAATCAGAGAGAATTTCTTAGGCTTCCTATCAAACTTAGGAACTCGGACAACAAATCTAAAAGTTAATTAATCCGAGTAACATTTCTGTTAACGACTTTGTAATCAACCTGTAAAGTCAGAATACAGTATATCACTATTTTGCAGTAAATTGCAACAATTATTGTTTTCTAGAAGCATAACCCATGTTACGCATCCTTCATAATAGCAGTTATCGCACACGGGAATTAATCATTCATGGTAGGTGTACCATGACTAATTAGATCAATTAGACAATTACGGTAGCGGTAAGATGTAGCCGACGCTTGCAATAGTGAATCTGTATTTGTGGAATAATGTTAAGTTATTCAATCTTAAAGTCGTGCAGTGCTTGGATTAAAATAGAGAAAGCGATTTATTCCAAGATATGAGACCTAGCTTTTTAGAGATTTTTCGCTCCCGTAATTGTTAGATTCGTCGAAATCCTTATAAGTTATAATAGTCGTGTTACAGATATTGCTTGTTTAATAGTTTAGGGTAGGATCAAGGTGCATTGACCTGGTCTTGTATTTCATTTGATGCTGTACAGACAAATTCCGATTTCGTATCGTAATATGTTTTATTGACGCCCGCTTTAGCCTAGTTGATAGTAACCCTGCCTACGAAGCAAGAGGGCGTGGGTTCGAATCCCGGTAAGGGCATTGATTTGTTTGATGAGCACGGAAATTTGTTCCTGAGTCATGGATGTTTCTATGTATTTAAGTATTCATTTATCTACATAAGTATGTATAACGTCGTCTAGTATCCATAGTACAGTCGACTACAAAGAGATCACTACGGCCAACGTTACAAAAATATGTATACACGACTTTAATTTTAAGGCAATAAAGTCGTGTATACATATTTTTGTAATTTTGGCCGTATCCAACTCTTTGGCTCAGCATCAGTGCTTAGTTTGGGACTAGGTCGAAATGTGTAAGATTGTCCACGAAATTTAAGTATATATATATTTTATTGGCAAGTAGGAGACTTACGTCATTAGATTGATAACATTATATAATAATAATAATAAATACTCTTTATTGCACCACAACAGGAGAGAAACATCTTACAAAAAAATATTGCTTAATAAATAATAGTAACAACAGGCTGTCTTATCGCTTTAAAGCGAACTCTTCCAGACAACCTTTGTATAGCAGGAAACATTTAAATTAGAATTTTAAACAGGTAGTGCAGGAACTCATCAAGAAGAGCATACTAACACATCAATCTTTCAAATATTACTAAACAGGAAACTTTAAAATATTACTAAACATGTGTCCATTAAAATACATACGTAATAAATTAAAAAATACGCAGACATATATACAATCATACACAGATACATACATACAATATATAATGTACTAGCATCTGCCCGTGACTCCGTCCGCGTGGAACTCGTTTATATCGCAGCCACATACTAACTTTCACCCCCTTAGGGGATGATTTCCGGGATAAAAAATATGCTATGTCCTTTCCCGGGACCAACTATCTCTATACCAAAATTCATCTTAATCGGTTCAGCGGTTTAAGCTTGAAGAGGTAACAGACAGACAGACAGACATACTTTCGCATTTATAATATTAGTATATTTTGGGCACGGCTAGATCTAACTAGAGAAACAGAATAAATAATAGTATTTACGTACAGAAGGTTCACTATTTAACAAAACTGATGTTTGACAGCTAGAAAACTCAAATCATGCTAAGCCGCATCACCGCATTGTACAGTAGCAACGCGAGCAGCGACTATGTGTGAACGATTGTGTCAGTCCGGCGGTGGCAGCCGCGTTTACGTAAATTTGTACCTCGGGTGTGAGAGCAGAGCCTATCCGAAATGGTCGCAGCACGGTCTGGCTACAGCAGGCTCGTGTCAGCTGTGGTACTCACCGGTCTCGGGCACGAACAGCTGTCCGCGGTGGTTGACCTTGGGCCGCAGGTAGACGCTGCCGCAGCGGGCCGTGTGTCCGGCGAGGATGGCCTGCGCGCGCAGTACCGCCAGGCCGGCCACGATCGCGTTGGCCGTGGCTATGGCTGGGATTATGTTGCCTGCCATAGCTGTAACGGAAATGTGGATGTCACTGCTTGCGTTCGTAAGGTTATATTCTAAAACGAAGAGGATCTAGCTAGCGGTAGAGCTCGACAAATAATTTCTGTTAACTGGAATATGGATGCACTATGGATGCCACTTTATTCATTGGTAGAGATAAAACAACGTCTTGTACACTTGAGTTCTCCAATATCTATACAGACAACCTTTCAAAAATATCTGTAGATGCGTCATATGTCAGTTATATATTTGAAAGGTTCATATTCATATTCGTTTATTGCTTCATGTGGTTTACAACAGCCTTATTTTTGGGAATAAGTTGCAGACTCCAGGCGCCTCCATGATGCAAGCGAGGATCCCGGTTAGATTCTAGTGGTTGAAAGCATTGACAGGACAGGGGCTACCAGAACTAATACAACACACACAAAAGCGCTCAACAATACAATATGATGAGACACTCACACTTGATCTCGAAGCGGCTCTTGAGCGGTATGTTGAAGATGTGCGCGCGCACGTTGGCGCAGGCCGTCACGAAGTCCATGGCGCTCTTCTCGTCCTTGTCCCACACCAGGTGGTCGCCGGCGGGTCTGCCGGCTAAGTCGGCTTGTAAAGCCTTGCAGCTTGCCGCGAATACCTAGGGAAAATCATTTATTTAGTGTATGACCTAACCTGCACAGTTGAAGTAACTACTAGGAAGGACTAGAATAACTAAAGGCGAATATTTGAGTGTACTGTAATTATTTGAGTGTCTCAACTACTGTAATTATTTGAGTGTCTCAACTACTGTAATTATTTGAGTGTTTCAACTACTGTAATTATTTGAGTGTCTCAACTACTGTAATTATTTGAGTGTCTCAACTACTGTAATTATTTGAGTGTCTCAACTACTGTAATTATTTGAGTGTCTCAACTACTGTAATTATTTGAGTGTCTCAACTACTGTAATTATTTGAGTGTCTCAACTACTGTAATTATTTGAGTGTCTCAACTACTGTAATTATTTGAGTGTCTCAACTACTGTAATTATATGAGTGTCTAAAGTAATGCAATTATTTTTATCAACATGTAAATGTTGATGAAACCGTCCCTGTTTCAAGACTTGTGTCAACTTATAGTAAAGCCTGGCAATACTAATGGCATGTGCAACTCTATTGTAATTTTTTCTGTAAATGTGTAATTCAATCTCATTTGATATAATAATATGGTAATAAAGCAATTTACATTTCCAAGCAACTCTAGTTTATGTCCCGGTAACAAGTGCAAATCACACTTCAGCAACTTATCCCATTTACAATACAATAGAAATACTCTTTATAGCACAACTCAATAAAAGAACTCTCTACTACATAGTAAAATAGTAGGATATTTGCGATATAATGTTTCCTTAGCAGGAATATTGTGGGTTCCGTGAAACTAACCTGTGCGCACTCATGCACCGACCACACCCTCTGGTCCGGCAGCCCGGAATGCTGCGCCTTCGCGTCGTCCTTCCCCGGCAGACTATCCCAAGTCAGAGGCGTTGGAGGTCTCCTCTTCTTCCACAGGTTTTCCATGGACAGTAGGTAGCGGATGTCGTCCCCGAAGAGCTTGGAGAAGAGCTTCTCCGGGTCGTAGCTGGTGTCAGCGGCCCAGGCGCGGGTGCTCTTGCGTTCCACGTTGCCGGCGGTCGTGGACGCCGAGGCGAGGGCGGAGGAGCCGGCGTCACCTGACGAAACAAACAAATATCTTACACAAGTTGACATAGTTCCAGACTAAGCTACGCTATACGTATGATCTACCCTCCTCTTTCTAATTTGCACAGTGCGAGTGAGACAGGAGACGGGGAGTTTTCCCTAGGAGTGGTGGCCCCACTGTGGTGGAAAGAATATAGATATTATAGATAGATAAGAGATAACATAGGGCACAGACTTTTTGACCATAAATTCTATAGTGGTCTAATAAGTCTTTTTAGAAGAAATCACACACACGGTTCGGCCTCTACTTCGGTTCACCATAGGTGGAAGCGAGAGATCGGAGCGCGGCTTCTCGCTCCCACGAATGGCGCTTCGCTGCTAGCTGTAAGTCGTGGCCATACCTTATGACTACATGTTATTTTTTACCTCTGTCTTCCTGTATTTCTGTTGGTTCTTTTATGACATATGTGCATCAATGTATATAAGCACTTTACTGTGCACAATAACAGGTTAAAGTATATACATGTCACAATAGTACATTACGTACCTAGGGCGGTGAATTCGCGAATGGCCCAGATCGCCGTTGTATGTGGCCGAACCGAGGGCCATAAATATGCGATCTGGGGCTTTACGAATTACCGCCCGTGGTAAGTACACAATTTTACGTCTTCATCTGGCCAAAATGCGAGTTTTACCGTACGCGCAGCGTGCAGTAAAACACGCATTATGGCCATGTGTGACGTAAAATAGATTAAATACGAACTTACAAGATAGGCCGAGATATTATATTGTATTCAAACCTGCGGCTTCTGGGTCAGCCGTGTCCGGACTAACGTCCTGATCAGGGTCTTCCTCCCCGAACAGCTGGTTGAAGAGGTGCTTGGCCCACACAATGCAATGGATAGGCTCCGACGGGGTGTTCCGGATGGTGCACCCAGGGAAGGTCTTCTGTGGAGCTTTGGGCTGGCACTCATAGCACTGGGTTAGGCCTTTCTTTATGAGCTCCACCTGAAGTAGAATTTCTAATCTGTTTTGCGGTAGCCTAGGTTTTGCGAACTCCAAACCAAATTACTGACCCTCAGGTTCCTGACGATATAAATATGTAACTCCTCTCTCTAACTAGCATAATTCAAAATGTTGTATCTATTTGAATTGGATTTTCATAATCATCTGGTCAGGTCTGGACCGCAAAGCTAATTATCACTGGCCGCATGGCAGAGGAGAGGAGCATAGGGTAGATGCCTATGTGTTGGGCGGACACGGTGACATGTGTGGCTAGAGCCATCAAGCCCAGGACCGAGTAGCTTGGAGAGTGATGGTGAAGAGCGCCCAGAGCCGTGACGTCCCTCAGCCATGACGATAGGAGGCTTGGACGAGGACGATTTGCAGTGTTTACAAAAACCCAGCAAGGGACAAATACAGTTCCTCAGTGTTTGTCGGCGTTCTAGTACGTAAGAACAAATCCATACTAATATTATAAATGCGAAAGTATGTCTGTCCATTACCTCTTCAGCTTAAATGGCTGTACTGTACCTAGATGAAATTTGGTATAGAGATAGTTTGAGTCCCGAGAAAGGACATAGGATAGTTGTTAGAGGAGAGGGAATTGAGGGATGTCAGCCTTAAAGATGTCCTTCTGTTCTGCAGGAAAGGAAGAGAAGAATGGAAGAGTTTGATGTGGGAACATCGCCGGGACAGTAACCTGAGGCTCCAAACTTAGGGAATGGGACTTAATGAACGCGACAAGCGATCGACCACCCGCCTGTTACCGGCCGGGCGTCCCTTCAGAACATCATCAACATCATCATCATAGGATAGTTTTTATCCCAGAAATCCTCCCCTAAGAGAGTGAGTTTGTATGGAGCTACCCGCCTAGCCCATACAAATCCAAATATTCATTTTTGTTCATCAAAAGAAGTAAACAACACAAGGACCTTAGAGTGATCTCTTCCAGACAACCTTTGGGTCTTATCTTATTGATGAGGGCCCTTTCGGATGTAAAGTAATTCATTTTTGGTCTGGCAAGAGTATTGACATTCACACAATAATACCTACCTTTTGGTAGTGGAATAGTAAAGCTCAATAAGGTTTGTGTTACAATAAATGTAAATATAAGGAAAAGCAGTGTCTACCTGTCCAGCATAGCCAGCAGTGCCCGTCTCAACTAGAGGCACATTGGCGGCGAGACACATGCGGTTGACATGATTGCGCGCCACACGGTTGTCCAGCGCGTTCATCACAATGTTGAACTGCTTGAAGTAGCTCACCCCATAGTCATTGCTGGAACAGAAACAAATTTCTGTTAAAATACTAATACAGCAACAAACTTTTACAGCCAACAGTGCTTTTCTTCACAATTGTAGGCAGGCAATTGTTGACAGTTCTTCCCTAGACTATTGGTACAGGGTTCAAGTTGTGGGTGATGGACTAGCAACCTGTCACAACAATATCATTTTGTCGATTTTTAAACCCATAATTGCTAGAACTGGCACTAAAACTTCAGTTTCACGTGCTCTGCATACACCTTTAGGTAATACATGTGTGAGATTACATTTATGAGACTACAACTTTTACACAAAAGACACAAAATGTGGTCATACATAGAGTGGAAAGAGCTGCACATATGATGAATATCATTGACTGAATAGTCATGTTTTAATTTAGTGAAATCTGTATTTACAGGACTGCTCATTATGTATTTTCGTAATATAACTGTTATTATTTTCACTTGATTTTAGGGTTATGTTATGAACATGTATACATAACAAAAGTACCTGATGACGCTATCATGGTGCGCGACGATGCTCACGGTGGGGTTGAAGCTAAGCGCGCTGTCCTTCGCCACCTGCGCCTTCGATTTACCAACGTGCTCCTTGTGGAACAAGAACTGCCTATTCAAGTTGCTTACGTCGATAGTGTCCAAATCGATCTAAAATCACAAAAGTTTAACAAAAAATAGTGTTTTGACATTTCCAAACAAAGAAATACGTAAATTTACAAAATACATACAATTTCAATAGACGGGAAGCCGGTCAAAACGAGATTCTTCAAAATTTCACAACCTATACCGCCGGCGCCTACAACCAAAATCTTTGAATTTGCGATTTCCCCCGTCAGTTTCTCATCAAAAACACCTGCCACTCTCGCAACCATCTTTCTTATGCTAAGTTATTCAGTATATTTGTAGAAAAAAGATAACTGCAGAACAAATTCAATAAAATCACGGAATGGCAGTATTGGCAGTGGCAGGCAAATTCATTGAGTGAACTGTCAAAATTGGCGTCATTTCGTTACGCGTTCAGAAATTGTGAAAAATAACGAATCGTTAATCGGTATTAACTAGTTAAATAACTTTCGCAGCTATCAAAAGATAAACAGTGTAAATATAATCCATTGGTTTACTTTCCAAACTTTTTAAAATACGTATGTCTCACGTATTAAAAAAACAAGGACTATCAAAAGTATCAAAACATGTCAAACGCCTCACATGTGTAACAAATACAAAAAAATCGGTTGATTTACAATGTAAGTACATATTTAAGTATGACTCGAGGTTTTTTTACCTTCGCATAAAGCTACTGATAGCATCCTGAAGTAAAATTATTCTTCCTTCATACCTACAGTCAGCAGTTAAAGTTAGGTAAGCGGGCGAGGTAGAGTACCTAGGGTCAAGGAGGGTACAGTCACTAGGATTTTTTCAACGGGCTATAGCATGAAAAGTATTAAGTGTGAAATATTTTTGTAAGCACAAAGCAGCGTTAATTATTTAAGTTTTATATGTAGTAAATAGATTTCCAATTGCTTTCACCAAAAAAGAGATAACGACCTTTTTTAAAATAATGGGAATCTAGCCACTGTGTACTATACTATACGTACACAGTGACTAGTACCCCCTAGTACACGGTTGCTCTAACAGTACACTGTACTACCCCCTGTATACAGTGGTTCTAACAGTACACAGTGGCTACGGATGGAATAGAGCCGCTGTGTACTACCCCTAGTAAACATGGATATACCACTTCGTATCAGGTTCCACCCTGTTTTGATCTCCTCCACCGTATCGTTGCCTATTTTCCTGGGCACTGAGGGCGATCTATTTCGTCGCGGCATTCTGTAAATAGGTACAACCTTTAACTCTTATTTTATTAGCAGTCATTTGGTTTTAAATTTGAAGTTCTAAGAACAATTAACAACATTTTTTTATTTGACTTTATAGCGTGTGACAGGGACAACCCTATTTCTCGCACGTTACCTCCTAGGGCCAATAGAGGTAGACCCCCGGCGCGCTTCCAAAAGGACTGAGCCGCGGATCTACATTCGTTAGCCGGTATGCGCGCGCGCTATGTTGGCAGCCCGCGCGATAGTTGAAGTCAGTCGGTTACGGTACGCCTTCGCTAACGGATACGCTCAACCCTTACGCTTGAGATATTATTTATATGTTGTTGAGACTTGTGTAGTTTGTACAATTCGTAACAATACATATGTGTCCTAGTGTCAGTGTTGTGTTTTCTTTATAAACTATACGTCACCCTACATATTTGGCTGCCCAACGTTTGGGGGTCTGAGTCGTTTTATTTCGCCGTTATTCGAAATGTCGAGAAGGACGCGACGTGGCTCGTTAGGGTCTCAAGATAATTCCGATGGGAACATTACCATGAACAACGAAGCCCTAACAGCGATGCTGACCACGCTCCAGCAAACGCAGCATGAGTTCTGCCAGCAGTTGCTGCGCGAGGTGAGGTCATCGACGCCGTCGCAAGCCGACGCCACCGCTGCCGCCGTCGCCGCTGCCGCTACGTTCGCTTCAGTAAATGGCAACTTTGTGCAGTGCACGGCTCGTTACAGTGGCAGCAAGGATGAGAACCTGGACACGTTTATAGATAGCATCGAAAGTTACAAGTCTTGTGTGCACATTACCGACGAGAACGCCATCCGCGGCTTAGCGCTGCTACTCACGCGCGACGCCGGCGTCTGGTGGCAAGGTGTGAAGGCGCAAGTCAAGACATGGGAAGAGGCGCTCGATAGGCTACGAAGTGCCTTTGGCGAACGCCGCCCCCCTTTCGTAATTTACACGGAGTTGTTTTCTATGGTACAGGGAGAAGAGTCTACGGAACTTTTCGTATCAAGAGCGAGAGCTTTGTTAGCTAAATTGCCAGCGGATGATCTTTGTGAACGAGTTCAATTGGATATGGTGTTTGGTCTATTAAATCGTCGCATTAGAAAAAGGTTAAAGAGAGAAGCCGTTGATAGTTTTGAAAGCCTGCTAAAACAGTGTCAAGGCATAGAAGACTCTAGAAGAGAGAATCATGTTCCGGTAGCAACAGCCGCAACAGCGCGCGATCGCCCGAGCGCGGCCGATTCCACGAATCGTGCGAGCGCGAGCGAGGTCACTGACACCTGTACTTCACGAACTTCGGTTTCGTACGACAAACCTCGTCGTAAATTCTGTGTTTACTGTAAACGTAGTGGTCACAGTAAAGACTCTTGTGAAAAGTTGAAAGAAAATAACGCGAAAGTTATTAAAGACTGTAGTGATAACTTCGTTGAAAATGGTTCAAAAGTGAAGTGTTACGGCTGCGGCGCCCCTAATGTTATTCGTTCCAAGTGTCTGAACTGTAACCAAGGACAGTCGTTTTATTGCGTCGACGTAAATTCGTGTGACGCCGACGCCGATGCCGTCGCCGCCGTCCCGCACGGGCGTGGCGCGGTCGGCCTTCACTCGCTACCTATATCGCAGCGTGCGTCACCGGCGCGCGCCGACAACACGCGCCCGCGCATCGGCGGGAGCCCCGCGCGCCTTTGCACGTGCTCACGTGCACGAGATGCCGTTTCTCACGGCGCCGAGGCGACGCGCTCGTCGGACGCGCTGTCGCTGTCGCTAAGCGCCGAACGCCGCGTTAACCCGTCGCCTGCGCTTGGTACTAGAGGTAACCCTACGCGTGCCGTGGGGGATTTTTCTGAACTTTCACAGAGTGAATTATGCAACGTTTCGAAGTGTGTTAATGAGGACGTTGATATTGTTTGTTTCGATAATGTTGATAACGTTTGCAAGAATTATTGTCGTGATATCGTTTCTATGGTCAATGATTGTCAAACCGTTTGTGATGTGGCCGATGATGGTCAAACTGTTTGCCGTTATGTAAAAGATGTTCAAAGATTGTTTGGCAATGGCAAAGATGTTCAAACTTTTTATGATAAAGGCAAGGAATCTCAAACTTTTTCTGAACAAGTCAATGTTTGTCAAACTCTTTGCGATAAAGATAATGTTTGTAAAACTTTTTGTGACAACGTTGAGGTGCGTGCTGTTAAAACTTCTCGCCGCCCTATTTTAAATATTAGTATTCTTGGCGCGAACGGTTCCGCGCTTGTTGATACTGCGGCTAAAAGTTGCATCGCTGGTCACACGTTATATGCTCTCCTCGAACAGAAAGGACACCCGTTAATGTCGTCAACAAAGGTTGTTAGGTTGGCTGACGGTGTAAGCAGGGAGATGATTGTACTCACCACTGAGGTAGAGGTGACACTCAAACACAAAACAAAGAAAGTCAGTTTTGTGATTTTTCCTGGGTCGGATAATAATGAATCTCTTTTAGGAATTGATTTTCTGAGGGCGTTTAACCTTAACTTTGATTTCGGCACTAATAGCTGGCACTTTGGTGAAAATGATAACCAGAAGTATGAGTTACACTTTGAGAACGTGTTACCTCTCACTTCATGTGTAGCAGCTGTAGAGGCACTTAGGGAGGACGAAGCTACGTTACTTAGCGCACAGCGACGCGGGATGCTTGCGCGGCTCCTTACCGAGAACCAGGACCTGTTTGAGCCAGGGGGAGGACCAACTCCTTTTGCCGAGCATAGGATCGATACGGGCGATCATCCGCCTGTTGCCGTGCCGCCTTATCGTGTCACTCCTGCCAAGAAGGAGGTCATGCGGGCGGAGATCGAGAAGATGCTGGCAGACGATATAATAGAGGAGTGTGAGTCTCCATGGAGCTCTCCTGTTCTTTTGGTGCCCAAGGCCAATGGTAAGGTACGTTTTTGTGTGGATTACAGAAAGCTCAACTCTGTCACGAAGACCGACGTTTACCCGATGCCCCTGATCGACGAGCTCGTCCAGTCTACGAAACGGAACTGCTTCATGAGCACGCTTGATATGCGTAGTGGGTTTTGGCAAGTGCCTGTCAGACCGGAAGACCGAGATAAGAGTGCGTTCGTCTGTCCTCTAGGTACGTACCGCTTTAAACGCATGCCGTTTGGGCTCAAAAATGCCCCAAGCACGTTCCAGCGGCTTATCGATAGATTCCGCTCTGGGTCCTCTCTACAGAATGTGACCTTGCTCGCTTATCAGGACGATTTGCTGGTGATATCTGAAGGGTTCGAGCAGCATGTTGCAGATCTTCGCGCAGTGTTTCAAAGACTGAGGATGTTTGGCTTACGCGCTAATCGCGAAAAGTGTGTCTTTGCACGTGATAAGGTAAAGTACTTAGGTCACGTGATCACACAAGATGGCATTTCACCGGACGACGACAAAGTTCGCGCTGTCCTCGAAATGAAGGCTCCATCTTCGCTGCGCCATTTGCGAACCTTTTTACAAACTTGCTCGTGGTTCCGCAAGTTTGTGCCTCGCTTCTCTGCTGTTGCTGAGCCATTGACCCGCCTACTGAAGAAGAATCGGCCTTGGATGTGGGGTTTTGAGCAGATGGAAGCTTTTGAAAAGCTTAAGAGTTGTTTAACCTCTGCTCCAATCCTCATACAAGCAGATTATCGGAGGTCATTTACATTGAGGACTGATGCCAGCAATTATGCACTTGGCGCCGTCTTACTTCAGGGTGAAGGTAAGGACGAACGTCCAATAGAGTATGCCAGCCGTTTGCTCTCTCCAGCTGAAAGGAATTACAGCACAACTGAACGCGAGGCGCTTGCTGTTGTGTGGGCTGTGGAGCGATTTAGAGGTTACATCGAAGGGCAAACGGTTGTTATAGGGAGCGATCATCAGCCGTTGAAGTGGCTTCTAACCTTAAAGTCACCGTCAGGAAGGTTAGTTCGCTGGGCTTTGAAATTACAAGCCTTTAACATAATATTCCAGTATACTCCGGGTAAAGCGAATGTAGTCGCCGACACGCTCAGCCGTCCTACCTGTGAAGAGGTAAATAAGGATCAGTGTGGTGTATGCTCAGTCATCGTAGACTTACCTACTCGCAGCCCCGCTGATCTCCGACGTGCTCAGCTCGATGACCCGGAACTGGAAAAGGTTATAAGTGAGTTAGAAAATACGTCAGATGCTGCAGCCGTTGGAGTGAAGCGTTGGTCGGAGCGAGGGTACTTCATGCAGCAAGGCGTCTTGTACAGGTACAACCCCGATGTCGAAAGCGAAGAGCCGCAGCTGGTGGTTCCCGTTTCGCTTCATCTTGACATCTTGAAGGAATGCCACGATTCTCCACTGTCGGGGCACCAGGGGATTGAGAGGACCTTTTACAAGATCTCGCAACGCTTCTTCTTCACAGGTATGCGTCGTATCATTGCTGAGTACATTAAGACGTGTGTACCTTGTCAGCGGTACAAAGCGTCTAATGAAAAGCCGTCCGGTCTTCTTCAGACTCCCGTTTTAAGTCAGCGCAACGAGGTGGTTGCGATTGACTTGTTTGGTCCCTTGCCAGAAGGTAAAAACGGTGAGCGCTGGATCCTGCTGGTCGAAGACACGGCTACACGTTGGGTTGAGCTTTATGCTCTAAAGGAAGCAACTTCTGAAGCATGTGCTCGTACGCTCGTAGAAGAATACTTCCTCAGGTATGGTTTCCCTCGCAGGGTGGTATCGGACAACGGAGTGCAGTTCGTCGGAGCGGTCATGCAACAGTGTCTCTTTGTTCTCGGAGTTAAGCAGAGCCTCGTGCCGTTGTACCACGCTGAAGCGAATCCCGCGGAGCGTAAAAACCGAGACTTGAAAGCTCAGCTCGCCCGGTTAGTTGAAAATGAACACCCGTCGTGGCCAACTAAGCTTGCTGTCATCCGGTTTTCCATGAACAGTGCCATTTGTCGCACCACCGGAGCTACTCCTGCATATCTCATGTTTGCGCGCGAGATGAGGTCTCCAACAGAGGTGAGCTATGATTTAAGAGCCATACTTGACAAAGAAAACTTTGTCCCTCAGATCACGCCATACCTGCGTTCGTTTATCAGCTCATTGTCAGCAGTTCGAGATCGCGTGGAGTCACAGCAGGACAAACGTAAAGAATACGCTGACAAATCTCGTCAGCCAGGTGATGTATTCGACGTCGGGGATAAGGTCCTCATTACGTCTCACGTTCTTAGCAACGCAGCTAAGGGCGTCTCGGCCAAGTTTATCCCAAAAAGGGATGGTCCTTACCTGGTCGTTAAGAAAGTTAGTCCTACAACTTACCTGGTCTCTGGTCTCAATACACCCGAGGAGGTGCTGGGCAAGTACCACGCTTCACAGCTCGTTCGTTTTAATGGTAGGGATGACGTGGTTCCTTCTCCTGTAGTGCCTAAAAGGAAAAGAGGTCGTCCACGTTGTCGAGATCAGGATGTTGTGCGAGTCCATGGACGTGGGCGTCCTCATGAACTCGAGGGGGAGTCTATAGCGTGTGACAGGGACAACCCTATTTCTCGCACGTTACCTCCTAGGGCCAATAGAGGTAGACCCCCGGCGCGCTTCCAAAAGGACTGAGCCGCGGATCTACATTCGTTAGCCGGTATGCGCGCGCGCTATGTTGGCAGCCCGCGCGATAGTTGAAGTCAGTCGGTTACGGTACGCCTTCGCTAACGGATACGCTCAACCCTTACGCTTGAGATATTATTTATATGTTGTTGAGACTTGTGTAGTTTGTACAATTCGTAACAATACATATGTGTCCTAGTGTCAGTGTTGTGTTTTCTTTATAAACTATACGTCACCCTACAACTTATATATTTCATTTCATTTTCATACGTACACAGTGGCTCGCGAGCCAGTGTGTACTTCTCCGAAACGAGCTACTGTTGACCGTGACACCATTTTGGAATCAAGATCAAACTAGAAATAAACGCATAGACCTAGAGCATTGAATTATCAGTCAATACTAAGTAGATTAGACACACTTGTCGACAAAAACAACAGTAATTAAGAATCCCGCACAAGTTTAGTTAAAAAACGCCTACGTGAAAATGTAAATTCGACCGGGTAAAAAACAGAACACGTCATTACACAACCGCACGGCGCCAGAGCGGCTTACAGAATAGTTCATACACGATCGCGTGTCGAACGCTTCTCATTGACGTAGAGGACAGATATAAAGCTCTTTCCCTTTCCAGCACAGTGCATTCGAGCGACTGTTCCCTCCGAGCAACTGTACCCTCCCTGATACTCAAAATATCTATACAAGCTCTTATTCCCCTGTAATAAAGACGTGTGATCATTTTGAGCTACCTATTCGTACGCGTATCTCTTCTGCTGCTGACCGTATGATAGCTTCGTTCGCAGCTTTCCTTATTAGGTACGGCAGTCACCATCGCTAATGGGATGAGTGTATGTAATAATTTCTCTGGCACTGACACGATTGGTGGCTAGACTTTAATTAAAGGGTTTCCCAAATAACAAATCAAGTTTATACTCTAGGTCCTTCCTTGCTATAAAATAATTTCAGTTGATCAAAAAATTAGCAAGTTTGATCCTGCATCATGGGGCCAAAAAAAGGAAAGGCAGACCCCAAGGCTGCGGCGGCAGCCGCCAAGGCCAAGGCTATGATGACGGGCCCGCCTCCCAAGCCGAAGAAAATACCCCCTCCGCCCGCCTGCTTCACCCCCGAAGACATCGCCAAGTACAAGGAGATGTATAAAGCACATGATGAGGATAACACGGAAAAGGTAACTCACGATAGGTATATATAAGGCCCAAAAATCACGCAACATTTGAATAACAAACCACCTTTTTCCAGTATTTTTATATTGTTATATTGACTTATAAAGTACACGGTACAGCTTTTGTATGGAATAATACATGTGGCAAATGGCCTCCTCTGATGAACCCAACGCGCAACGTACACTATTGCCCACCTTTAAACCTAAACCCTAACGTTGCCCTTTCACCCTCTCCCCCTTTCACCCCCGGTAGCCATGTAGAGTGAGTATCCACTATCCACCAGAACTTTACGAGGTAGCAGAGCGGTGTGCGATGGAAAAAATCCACCAATAGCATTGCTATCTATTATAAATAAATACTTACTATCTAAATAAATACCTACTATCTAAATAATCACCTGCACAGATACCACTCAAACTTATCCCTCTGATGCTGCGAAAGCTCGGCTTCAACCCCAAAGGTGAGGAAGTGAAGGAGCTGTTCCGTCTGTTCCTCGAAGACGACCTCGTGGACACCGTGGAGCTACACGAGTGGTATTTCATGATTGAAGCCAAGTTGAAGTGGGGCGATGACTTTGAGCTCGCTGTCACTAAGGCCATGCAAGTTCTGGGTTAGTCCTACTCCTAGCATGGGTTACTACCCATGCTAGGAGTAAAATTCTTCTGCCTATGATAGGTAACTAGGTATACTTACCTAGTTACCTATCATAGGCAGAAGAATTTTGTGTGAACTACAAGGTCTACCGCTTAAATCTGACGGTGAGTGCGATGGGACAAGAGGTAGATGAAAGAAGGTACTGGGCGTGCTGCCGCGTTGTCTCAGTTTAGCGATCGACCTATATAAATGGTTCTGTACGCCATGCACGTTGAGTAGATTGACAATCTAACTCTCTCTGCTCTGCATATCAAATAGTTTTTCAAGCTTGAAAGGGTTATAAGCTTGTCATTCAAGTTAGACCGTTCTTGACGAACTTTTACGAAACATGGCAAAACGTTTAGCGTGAGCGCGGCAACCCCAACAAGCTCACACCAAGATCCCTCTCGGTAGCAACCCAACCTTTAGGAGCTTTGGCGAAGCCTTCACTAGAAAGAAACATAAAGTGAAGGTCTAGCTCGCAAGATGTCTAGCCTAGCTTTTAGGAGCACTAAGCAACGGCAGCCTAGTGGATCGAGCATGCGACTGTCATACGGCGGTCGTGGGTTCGAATCCCGGCACGTACCAATGAGTTTATAGGAATTGACTTTTGAATGAAAACGTCGTGACGAAACCTGTATACATTTGCAAATAAACTCAGTCAGTGAAGTCTCAAACCCGCTCTGGGCCAGCGTGGGACTATTGCCTATTCCCTCTCAACCTGTAGTACTTTAAACTACACGACTACCGCCGTACTAGGTACTAGGCTTTTATTGTATGCCGAAATACGGTTGATTGTGACACACTCCTAACTCTATTGTAACAGATATATTATGTACTAATATGCACAATCTGTCAATAAATAATTTCTGATATTCTGATTTCTGATTCTGATTCCATGAGAGGAGACTTGTGCCCAGCAGTGTAACGCGTTCATATGACTTGATTATACACAGGAATAACCTGACAGATTTTTGTATATTGTGTGAATTGTGTTATTTATTTTATATTAATTTAATTAGAATTGTAAGTACTTACGTGGTACTTACTTATATATTGTATATACCTTATTAAATAAATTTTGAATTTTGAATTATTATTGCATACCTCGACGATCGCTGCCACGATAAGTAACTACAATTGTACTGTAGATGTGAAAATTGTACAATGAAATGAAAAATAAAGTATATGTACAAAATTAATTAAACATAGGCTAATAATGCTGATATTGCTTTAACTAAATTTTAAAACAAGGCCAAGATGAAGCGGAGACAGGTCTCTGCGACATTGAACTCCTCAAGACAGAACTCTTCCGCTGGGGCGAGGTCCTGAACGAGGAAGAGTTTGTGGACTGGGTCAAGCTGGCAATTAAGGACAAGACGTACAACGTTATGACTGGGGAGTTCAATTATGTGAAGTTTATTGAGAATATGAACGCTAAGGTAAGTTTAACGTTATAGTGTACATACCTAAGTGATTTCATCAGTTATAGGTAGTATAGATTAACCCCCGCAGTATTAAGTATTACAACTTTACAAGTTAAAATTTTACAAGTCTAAACCTCAGACCAAGAAAAAAAGATAGATGGACCCAACAACCAAGTGAAGCCGGTTTTCAACCAAGCCCCATAAGTTTAGCACACGATTACACACACATATACTAACAAAATTGCACAAAACTCGAAATAGGTGATCTTGGCAGCATTGTGAAAAATGCTAAATAGTTTTGTGCAATTTTGTTTCTATATGTGTGTGTGAGCGACTGCTTAACTTGGCTTGGTTGAAAACCGGCTTCAGTAGGTTTTCGTAATGCTCCGTCTATCTTTTTTCTTGGTATGAGGTCTAAACTAGTAGCATCGAGGCTTTTGACCAATAGGAGACGCTACACGAGCGAAATCGACATGACGGAAAATCTAGTATGAAGTGACCTTGTTTTGGCTGGCCGCCGCGCTTCCGACACATGCAATCCTGCCGATGTCGGCCCGTGTAGCGTCTATCGTTATTAACGACTGGCCACTTGACGAGAGTATTACCTGATTAGACTTGGTTTTGTTTTATTAAAGTCAAAAGCGAGAGCTCTTCAGCATATCCTCTTCGCAAGGACGAGAGGAAAATAACGTAGGTATGTAATCATTTGTTATGGTTCAACTAATAAACGTATCTGCAATCCAGGATGAGAAGATGACGAAGGAACCTATCAACTACTTCAAGTTAGACCAGAAGACTCTCGCCGCCATGGCAATGAAGAAGGCTCAAGAAGAGAAGGAGGAACAGGAGAAGAAGGAAGCAGAGAAGAAAGCTAGAGAAGAAGCCAAGAGGCAGAAGATGATCGCCGATGGGTTGTTGCCCCCTGATTAGTTTGGTTACAAATTGTTCACTACAGGTACTTTTAACATTAAAAATGATCCTGATTGTAGTTCTTCAATTCTTTCTCTTGAAGTGATTTGAGAGGTATCGGTATCGCTCTTATTTGGAGCAGCCCTACTGGGGAAATAACTCCCACTTAGCGATACTGTAATGTCATGCCCTTACCAGACAAATAATGAATTACTTTGGTAACGGCTATCCGCAACCAAAGGAATTCAAGGTGCTGCCGCTGAACTGCGTCATCCATTTTGTGGAAGTGATGCAGCGAGCTTGGGAGTAGGCATAAAGGAGAGGGCAAATGCACAAGAGATCCCACTGGGTCGAAGTCGAAGTGTATCCGAATGGGCCCTCACCCTTATAGTGGACCGCAACCGCAGGTATAATAACTCTACTACTTGTACGCAGTTGAATGCTAAGAGCGATCCTGCAACGCGGATAAGGCGGAGACTGATTTCGTTGGTGTGGTTTTAGACGGTAAGTAGTCCAGCTTCGGTTAGCCCGTTATACCCGTCCTGCCGGGACAGGACGGGACGCGTAAAAGCGTTACCCCAACGTTAAAGAAATAACTCTACTACTCTATTATATGATGTTGTGTTCGTGACGGCGAGCAAAGTCATTAGGGCTCCCGACCATGCAGAATAGTATTGAGAATGAGGAACGTGCATTTGACTTCTGCTGTCAACCCAGTGTATCAACCCTTAAACCAATAAAGGGGAACGTATGCGGCTCACCCCGCCGTTCACCCGTCACGAAACTAGACATCTACCGACGCTTAGTTACTACGCATCGCGGTGTCAAGATATATTTGTGGGTGATCGTTGGGGTGAGCTTAAAACAAGTTACAGAATAGGGGGGCTGGAGTTGCAAGCTTCCGTAGTATCTGATTTCCGCTTTTCGTCAGATAGCCCGTACGGTTCATTCATCATTTCATTCATCATCATATTAGCCGAAAAACGTCCACTGCTGGACATAGGCCTCCCCAAAGAGTGCTAAGTGATCGGTTCTGCGCCACCCAGCGGACTCCCGAAAGTTTAGGTAGTAGGTATACAGCGTGTTTTTTTAACTGTCTTAGAGCCGAAGCCCACTTAAAGTATCCAAAACGTACTAATCATTTGTGAAAAAAAATTGATTAGTTAAGTTTTTGGAAATAAAAGGTAATTAATTTTGTAAACTTTGTAGGTAAGGCGCGCAGTGCGAAGTTCATTTACCCGGTTAGAGTTCGTACCTATCTACATAAGATGTAAATTCAAAAAACCAATATTAATAAAAAAAAAACCTTTTTTTAAGTTCTTTGTAATGTATACATGGCTTCGGCTCTAAGACGGTGAAAAAACACCGTGTATTTGGTGTAGTATAGCAACTAAATAAACATTGTTAGTGAGGCCATTACATACGAGTACGTAAGTCACAACAACTTGCTATAGTTGGAACGAGACAAAAATACATATATTTCATTCTAACTATTACAAGTTGTGACAAATTGCTTGGTGTGCAATGGCCTTGTAATGCTAGCAAATATGAATAGAGGTAGATTGTCGATATTCGCATCGCATTATGTTATTGGAGGTGATCCAAGCGAACTTAATAATGTGTTGTCCCGAGCAAAGTATTCAAGCTTTCCACTCTGCAGTCATTATAAATAAAGGCTAGCCTTGATTATTGATTATAAACTTTATATCTATGTGATATGGTTCCATTTTATAAAAAAATCCTGATGACATACATACATACATACATTCACGCCTTTATTCCCAAAAGGGGTAGGCAGAGCACATGAAACGTATCCAGCGCCACTTTTAGCATACATGTGGGTATAAAGGATCGACAAAATGTGATATTGCAGTGATCGGTTGCTAGCCCATCGCCCACAACGCACTTCAACCCTGATGAATTTATGTTTAATAACAGATTGATTTATGATTAGGATATGCAACAGATAAACCTAATGGAGGTCCGAACTGACAGACAAAGCTACTTTTTCATATAATACTAGTGCGGATGACGCATTAAACTAAATGCTTGTCGTGAAAACTCGCGTACCTACGGCGGCACTTGCTGCTACCGCCGACATAAAAGGCGGTTTAATACCAAATGGATTCATTAAAATTGCTTTTAACTTTATTGTACTGCAAAGTGGGACACCACTCCGCTTTTTATTTTATAAATGTAATATATACGAGGGTAGTCTGAAAATTACTTCGGTTTATTGCGACGGAAGAGTTAAATTGCAACCTGACAGTTAGAGCAGTTACCGTTACGTTTATTGACATTTTCGCTATCTTTCTGGTTAATAATTCTTTGACGAAATGAAGCGTTATACGACGGCTCGAATTATAGCGTTGATGGCGTGCCAATTCCAGTTTAATGAGACACTGGATGGCGTACGTTTTGCGTGTTATGTGGGGTCTAATTTACGGTTGGCGTAATAGTGTTCTTTTGGAAATGGCCGGGCACTATTTTCCGGTCGGTTTGTTCGGTCTGTTTGGTCGCGGTTTCATCGGCTGCTAAGCGATTCACGACCTCGCTCGAGTCACTTTCGCGCTCATAGATTGATCAACTTAACCGAGGAAATACCTGTTTACTAAACTTCGGATTGCTGAGCAAATCGTGCATGGCTGTGGTAAATTGCGCCTTAGATACACTATTACAACTTCGATACTATTGCGATGGTAAAAGCCCATCGTGACGCACTGCACTCAGAGATACGAATCTGTAAGATAGAGCAAGCCAAGGTATTTCATCTGCCTACCGCTTTGTTTTAGAGCTCCGTACCATTAGGTACGAGCATTAGCTCGTAGCTACATTTAGCCACGAAGGGCGGTGTGAGTGCGCCTTATCACAGCGGTGTGCGTTGCGATCACTAGGCTCCATTACTGATAAGCTGTATGGCCAGAGAGCTTTGTCTATGGATCGTAAACAGCCTGCGTTTCGTGCCTGCGCACGCGTCACCACCAGCACTTAAATCCCTAAACTAGGCTTCATATTGGTTCACCTGAAGCGGATGTTGGTCTTTGTGAATATCAGCCTTTGTGCCTGATAGAATCCGGCCTCGGACCGTTTGGAAGGTAATGTTGTCGCTATTTTCGGAAGGATGCAATCTACGCCTACGTTTGGTTTGATGTTTTATGGAGCTGAGGCTTCCTCGCTTTGATGCGTGAGGATTCCAATCCTGGATTTTACATGTTTTACTTTTGTTTATACCTACACATGCATAAACTCACGCCCGTGTTCTCAAAAGGGGTAGGCAGAACACATGAAATTGTGGATTTAAGGATGGAGTAAAATGTGACCTTTTCAACCCTATTCCTATACGAGTATAGTAGACTCTTAGGAAGCATACAGGGGAAGAAATGGGGATCCAGATACAAGTGAATGCCAACTATTTGCAATTCAATGTGTTTCGCTTGTCCTTGTCTCCTTACTGATACGTTCATTCGTCGAGCGAGCAAGCGAAAGGACGCAACATACCTATAACTAGGTGTCAGGCAGGTGTTAGTATGGCAACAAACCATCGTGACACTGGGTACGGCGCAACCTAGTATAGCATCGTCTCATAGTTAAGCAGTAAACCGAAAATTATAATTTACTTTGTATCTGTTACAAAACTTTCTTTGTCTTTAGCATGAGGATAGACTTTAGTCTGATTGAATTACTCAGCTAATGTGTTCCAGTTAATTCGTTTTCTAATAAACTCATAAGTGGAACGTGTGGTTTAGGTAAGTAACTAATTTTGCTCTAGGAGCAAGTGGTGAAGTTGAAATGAGATTAATAAGTTGGGGATAATTAATAGTTTTGGTTGCTTTACGGTAGTGTCGGTAGTCATCTAGTCTGAATAGGGGTGTAGACTCAAAATGTATTATATTTATATTTTCATATATTGCAGTCATGTACATTTCGTAATTATGTCTAAGAATTTAATACATGAACCCTCCCTCCTCTCCTCTCCTCTTAAGTACATGAACCCTGATAGGGCAAGGTAATCCTACTAAATGCGAAAGTTTAGATGTTTGGATGTTTGTTACTCAATCACGCTTAAACGGCTGAACCGATTTGAATGAAATTTTGCACGAAGATAGTTTATAGCCTGGATTAAAATATAGGATAGTTTTTATCCCGAGTCCACGCAGACGAAGTTGCGGGCGGAAGCTAGTTACCTATAAATTAACTCGTACACTATAATTCAAGGTAATAATAATAATATGAAGCATGCATGTTAAGTTCCATTTTATCGTATTTTTTTTCTTATAATACATAGTATAATTATTATATGTCCGGTATTAAACTATGTCCAATATAACTATGTCCATCATTATTCTAGTTACAACTAAGTACAGGTACAGTCAATTTACAGTAAAAGGAAAAATATGTGTATACAAAATGAAATCACAAAGTTTCGTCGTTAAGGAATTGATTAACAGTGTAATAACATTAGTCTGTTAATAGTGTTTTGAGGGGTTTTAAATGCGGTTAAACTTCGCTGAGATTTAATGCATTCCGGGATTTTATTAAATATGTCTACAAATCTGGAATGCGGGCTACTTATTCCTATGCATCCGTAGGTTTGAATTCTGTAGCGCTAGTCTATTTTCATGGCGTGTTTTCATGGTGCGGTTTGGACTCCAAACCAGGATCGGAAACCGGTATTTTTTGTATGGGAACGAAAACGTTATTTTCGTTCTTTGTTAATTATTTCATTTCTATTTGGGCAATCTAATAATACACAGTCGTTACCTCAAAACACAACCGAGTCCTACATATGAAATATAAAATATCACGATATGTGGTTATTTCGAGGTTTTTGCAAAAAACCGGTTCCGATCTCTGGTTTAGAGCATCTTTGATTTGTCTAATATATATTTGTCGAAAGAGATTATATTACTCCAATAATAATTTTCGAGTCTACACCCGTATTTAGGCTAGTAGAATTGTAAGTAACTATGTCACTCGGTATTTGTTTTAGTTTCTACGTGACAGCCTGACAGGCCTTGCCTACTGCGAGACCATATCTACTTTGTTTCTGAAAGTCTGTATTATGGTGATAAATATTTCATGTCATTCTCATCTCATGAGCGCCGGATTCCATTTTACCAAGCTACATATCATAATTTGAAAAGTTTTAAACTGGCGACACAGTTCACCAACGACGTGTACCCTCTTTGATCAGCATTGCTGCTTGAAATTTGTAATATTGTAACTTGTAGCTCCAATAGGGTTATTTATAAAAACAGAGCGTGCCAAAAACAGGTAGACTTTATCTCTGTGTATAAAACTATGTATCCTTTTTAACCCCGACGCATCCCGACCATCGACGTATCTGTGTGTCTATCGGTGTCATCGTAACTCCTTAACGAGTAGATGGATTTTAATGCGGTTTTTTCTTAACTACGTTTCAACAAAATCGGTCGGCTTTGAGATATTGAACATTGAAATTAAAGTGTCGGGGTTTTTCAACTTTTCTAAGTTGTTATTTTCACCTTAAAACAATGCCATAAGGTTAACAAAATTGTACCCAATACGAGGTTGCCTATGTGGAAAGTTGGCCAAAATCGGATGATAAGTACCTATACCTACGCCCTTTGCCCCCCGTATACTACTTCTAAAGGTCACGTAGTTTAAAATAGGATGAAAAACACTCACGTACCCCCATACATATTCATATGGCGTTAGCATAATCTTCGTAATACAGTCTTGCGAGCAATGGGACGACAAATATTATGCCAGGCAAAATGGGCCGAACGACCATCACTCAAGTTAAATGAGGTCTTATTTGTAGAGAAATAAGGTTGGAATTTACAAAGGTAGTTAAGGTTATGCTTTTCTAGATTTGGGTAGTCTTGAACGGAGATTTACACGTGAAGGGGCGACAATAAGAAGAACAATTAGTGCGTGAAATTGTTACATTTTCAACGGTTCCTTTAACTTCCATAAATAATGTAATGAGATTCTTGTGACCTTTGTTGTCTTATAGTATTTGATACGACTGTATTTGGAATTGACTCCTTTTTTATATTCCCGCACAGTAACGTGATACTAAACTAATAATTTAATCACTCTAGCAAGGTCTTTTGTTATTAAACTAATCACGAGTCCATACATTTCATAAATTCACGCCTTTATTTCTGAAACCTGAAACTTATGTTCTAGTGCCACATCAGTCAGTGATCTGCAGTATTAACCTTTCGTACCTATGGCTTGTTCCGGATCCGTCCAGAACGGTTCCAACTTACAACTTAAACTTCAAGGTGATTGCATTTTTGACATCGGCATACGAGAACACCAACATAAGTATTGCTATAAAATGTAATTCTTTACTGACTTTTAGCAGAGGCACCGTTATTAATGTCCATAAATATAGTTAAAAGGGGTTCACCAGTTCACTGGTTAATAAATCGCGTGTGTGCGCCGAGAGTCGATCTGCGGTCGACTACCTATGCAAAGTTCGGCCGCCATAATAAGTGCGCCCGCAGCTATTCTATTTCAGCGAGCAAAAACTTATACGCTGTATCAGGAATGTCTGTTAAAGCAATGTGATACGTGACATCAGCATGTTACAAACAATAAAGAACACGTTTCTTAACTCGTTAGCCCGTATCAGACGTCTAAAAAGTTATATCGTTCAGGTAGCTTTAGGTCTATTTTTGTCCGCTGTTTCTGATCTGAATTACATTAATACCTGTCGTGCACGTGCGCTTATCAGAGCAAACACGGACATACTGATACTAAGATCAAAACACAAATTAAAAATTAACACACGCACCGGTGCAGACCGGGAATCGAACCCTGTGTATCTGGATCTGGAATTCCGGCGTTTACCCCTCCATCACCGCTGCGCTAGGTATGCAGACGAATTTTAATTGTTATGTGAGAGGCTTTTCACCTTTAGCGCCATTTATGCAACGATGCTATATCGCTTATGATTTTGCACTTGTTGTGTAAAAATAAAATGTTAAAATTGATTAATTAATTAAATCTATAATTTTATTTGCACTAATCTGTTATGCCATAATTTTACACTTGAATTTAATGACAGATGATATTGTTGCATTTGATATTATAAGAATTGTTGATTATGTCAACTCTAATTATGGCATTGACCGTTATGGCAAGTGAAAATCATGGCACATAAAATTATGGAAAACGTAATCCCATTAAAATACTATGGGGATATGAAAGGCATGAACCGAAAGGAGGGTCAGGAGTGCTCCGAATAACGTGCTTGTCATTCAATAAAATACATACCTACCTATAAAAGGTTGCATTTGGTGCAATGGAGCACAATTAATTTCATATTGAACAATTTGTTAAAAGTTTAAACTTTCGATTGCAACAGGTGTGAGCTGGGTGAAACAGAGGTAGCCATTCTGTTCCTTTGTACGGTGTTTCATTTAAGTTTTACAATGAACAATAGTTTTCTTTCAATCTTTGTGAGCCGGCTAGGTACTGGTTAGGACAAATGATCGGCGGAAATCAAAATGAAACGTTCAGTGCTAAAAAGGTTTGTTGAAAGGAAAACAAGTTAAAAACAACCTGGCTACAGTTAGGTACTAATATGAGGAGACTATTTGCCAGAAATGATTTAGGTACTTTTCACCTAACCAGCTTCAATTTTACAAGCTTTTAATTAACCTGCTATGTATGTAACTATGTTTGTTCGGATGGAATCTTGCAACTCAACTTTGAAGCAGATATCTTCAACCAATTGAGCTGAAATTTGGTACCATCGAGCTGATCTCTGATGATGGAGAAAGAAAGAGAAAGAATGGGAATTCGGGACCTAACAGACGCAACCCCGTTGAGTTTGGACTCGTTAGAATAGTCTCAACGAGTGGTCATCGATGACGGTATACAGAAAAGTACAGTTGGCAATAAAAGCTTGTACCAGATATGTAATTTTTGACAGAAACTTATCATATTTTATCCTGCGACGGCTTTGTGATACGCGCGGAATCGCTATATTAATTAAAAGTTAACGATCTATTGTCTATGTCATTTTGTTACTAACATAATATGGATCGTGGTTTGAATTAAAACATTTTTATTTTATTAATGAACACGGATCAATTCTAATACAATTCCAAGTTATTCTCAAACTTTCGTGTTTTTTTTATAAAAGTACATTACGTCAGTATGTGTTATCCCCAGTAGACGAACTTTACGATTGATTCCCGTAAGTTGAGCTTGAGGGTCAGAAGTTTGCTATGGGTTGACGGTGACAGACCCTTATTAGAAATTCTGATCACCCTCGGGCTGAAAGGCCCAGCGAGTGTGGAAAATGGCCGTTAAAATGAGATGTTGGTTTAGTTTTCTTGGACACTTTATGATGGTTTAAACTAATTTCATGCATATTTTTTTCTAAACGTTAGTGAACTCCTTACTGAATGTTATTATTTTCCCCTCACTGCCTCGGAAAGCCGTCTTATATCCTTTAAAACAGGCGGGCGGGCTTTAAAACGCATTTTATCTACTAGGGGGAAAATAATTTGACCTTGGGGCGCCAAAACCGACCTGAATCCATTGTTGTACCGGACGCTGGAGTAATAGCACGGTAACTGTATTTATTAACAGCACCGTAACTATATTTAGCTAAAGCGGTATCTCAACAAGCGTTGCTTAAGGGGGTGCACTGGAAATTATCGCGTGCTTTGAAACGCCGTTCTGACTAGATTAAGAAACATTAAGGTCTGATTTTCAGATATATGATTCTTGACTATATGATTGTTTATCTGATTTAATCGATAAATGATTGCGTAAAGTTTCCTCTATAGAAAAAAAAACAAAATTGGGTCTCTATTTTCCTTTTATTACTCAGCCTTCTCAAACAATACATTATTTTACGACACAATCCAGTTAATACTATAGTATTTTATACCATCTAAAATCTCTCTTAATGAAATACAAATAAAACTTCACTAAGTTAGGTATTTATCGAAATTTGTCCAAAAAAGCCGTTTCCGAAGAGTGTTGCATCTCTTTTTCTCGCGCGCGGAAGGCATAAGCGTGTCTGTCAAGGGGGCGTGGTCGACTCGAATCAGGGCATCCCCTTAAGACCTTTCTACTCTTTCTCGCGGGCGGCACGCGGGCTGTGGGCGTTACACGTTCCGTACACTCGCATACTTGTCAGAACGCGACGGATGTCTTATCCACAGCGATAAGCGATAAAATGGCAAGCATGCTACACCCACCGATGTGACAAAACCCCTACTTGCACTTTTTTACTGTATCGACGCGTTTGTGTGAGTTTGTACGGATTTCTCTCCCTGCTTGAAGCCGTATATCTACAGTGGTAATAAGGTTTTTTCGCCACGGAACCCTGAAAACGAAGATATTCCAGTTGTGTATCTAGGGCAGACGCGGGTCACTGTTTGAGAGTACCGCCGCGGGGTACAATTACCCATAGATAATGTTAGCTTTTATTGAATTTGGTTCTCTTTCATCTAATTTTAAATCTTCGCTATTGATAAAGAAAACGTATCGTCTGATTTTTACTTATCTAATTAGGTGCCTGCTTGTTTTAAAGCGAATACATAAATGTACCTATTCCAATAGAGCTGTCGTAGCCTAGTGGTCCAGGCATGCGGCTGTCAAGCGGCGGTCGTGTGTTCGAACCCCGGCTAGTATATACCAATGAGTTTTTCGGAACGTATGCGTTAGCTTTTCGGTGGAGGAAAATATCGTGAAGAAACCAGTCTAATCCCAATAATGTCGAGTTTTCCTCTGAGTTAAAAGGACAGATGGCAGTCGCTTTCGTAAAAGTAATGTTTTTTTTTGACAGAAACTTATTAACATTACTAATACTTTACTTCAGGCTAGTTCGACACTTTAATATGTCAATATAAGTCTAAGGCAGGATTTCTTCTTCAGTTATGTAGGCATAGACACATAAAAATGAGATTTGTTTCAACATTTTCTTCAACAGAGGTCCGCGGTGTTTATGAAATTTTGAAAGCGGTTTATGCCTAACAAAAATTTAAGAACCACTGGTCTTATGTGTATCTAATAAATAGTTTTTAATTTTCTTTTAAAAGTACGTACCTACATTTGATTTGTCCTCGGGTAGGCTGTTGAGAATATATGGCAGGCGTTTTTTTTTTATTTCTCTTTCTTATTACAGTAGAATATTACAAAGAAAACGTCCTAGTGCTATTCACTGACTTAGTTGACATTTTCAAACCGTAGCAATGTAGGGTAAAAATTGGGTATACATTATTGGCATTATGGTGTCAAACATTGGAATGCTGATCTTGGTACGTACTTGTGTATAATTCTAAGACAGAAAACAAAATTAGTGACAAAGTTTGAATTTTTAGCTCTATTATAAAAAGTGCCTGTATTGTTTGAGTGAAATTATATCTATACCCATAATCTAGATTAATCATCTAGCTGAATGTCCACCACCAGAATGTCTTCATTTCCGTTCAATCTTGCCCCGAGGATCTAGCATCTAACTTCTGGTGAGATGAAGAATGGGCATCGTTTGTCCGTTTATAAGTAGTCACCAACGGATAACACATCTGAACAATACATTTGGCTCAAATACAAAAAACTAAGTAAGATGCTTAGCCACTTATGGGTGGCCACAGCTCGCACATGTGTCAAATCAAGAGTAACAAAACAAAAAAAAAACATAGAATTACATGAATGAAGATTCAGATTTTCAGATTAGTAAACATAGGCAAAAGTTTTAAGTAGTAGTAGTAAACACATTTAAATTTTCGCCTATAAAAAATGTAGAATCTTTGTAAATTGGAGAAGTTAAATATATTATATTGATTAAAGTAATCAATACAACATGTAGATTAAATCAAGTAGTAAGTTACAGGAAATTAGAGGTAGGAACCCGAAGCTAACCAAGAAACAAATGGCAATCACCCACCAGACTCCAGTCATATAAGATATGAGATAACAGATTTTTTGAATTAACTTTTAGTATCGTGGAAGATATCAATATAAGTAATATAATATAATTCAAGATTTCTTTGTTGTTGCAACTTATTTCATAGTCATCTGTGTGTACCGGTGACAGTGAATTAAGATGGTAAATATGCATAGGTATCACGCACACAGAAAAATTACAACGTCATGTAATGACAGCGGGATTTTGAAATTAGTGTTCTTTTTTACAAGCTTTATATTAACTTGACTTGTTCGTATATAGGTAAGTATAATATAAAAGTATTTATGTAAGTAAGTTGTCCGTCAAAATTTGCAATCCATTTTTCAGTCACTTGCCGTTATCCGATTGAGTTGAAATTTTGGTTATTAGTATAGTTTGGATGACAATTCAATATTATGGTACCATCGAGCTGATCTGATGATGGAGACAGAAGGTGGCCATGGGAATTCAGTATTTAACCGATGTAACCCCGTTGAGTTTGGGCTCATTAGAATCGTGTCAATTAGTAGTTGATGACGGTATACAGAAAAGTACAGTCGGCAACAAAAGCTTGTACCAAAAATGAAATTTTTGTCAGAAACTTATTCGTACCGATAGTAAGTTCAACTGTGAGATTGACTAAAAGTTTCTTCCAGGAATTTAGTTTAAATATTTTTGAAGTGAAAACTTCTTTAGCGGCGCTGTGCACTTTTTGGGATGGGGAAAAATTGTTAAACTCGCCACAAGAGCGTAAGTCACGTGACCGTAAGGTGAGAGATTCGGGACGAGACTGGCTGCGCCATTCGAGTTAGCGAGAAAAAGGGCGCAAACGCGATGCAATCCGCGGCGCTTACCCGTTCGACACACAATAAGTTCTCACTCACTAATTTGCAAGTGAAATAGTTTAATTCTGTCGCTAAGGTATTCGTCGATTCGAAATGTCAAAATATTCAAGTTTTCACTTCTGCCGGCACTCCCGGAGTGCAACCCGGTCTTTTTTTATATTAGATGTCAATAAAACGTGATCATTGGGTATTTGACAACAGTGAAAATATTTTTTTAAATAAGCAAAAGATAAACATAACGAAAATACTCGGAAAATATCAATCTTTCATTTGTGTTTGCTGTTTTAAGATTTTTTAATTCATAAAAACTAACAATAAGGACGTTGTTTGATTGTGACGTCACAAGCAAGTAATCCCTAAAAATTTCATTACTAACGGAGCGTTTTTGAAGTTTCATAAAAAGAAGCTGATTTGGCTTTTGTCAAATACCGTATTATATAAAATATTATTTAAAATATAGCGGTAATATATGCAACATTCCGTTTAAACCAATTTTATTTTAATGGATAGGTATCTGAATGTATAAAGGATAGATAGGTAGATTAATAGATTTATTATTTTTATTTTTATTGTGCGCTTAATAGTTATTTGTTATACAAGGGTGCAGTTGCATTTTAACCTTGAGTTTGGAATTGAAACACGAGCTAGCGAATTCATTCTAGGGTTGAAGTACAAGCTAGCGACTTGATTCCATGGTGGAAAATAGAATCCTGAGCGAAGCGAGTGGTTCAAATATAGAACCCCGAGCGTAGCGAGTGCTACAACACAAGAGATGCAAAATAACTGCACCCGTGTGTACCACTAATATTTTCACCTTACTAAAGCGACGAAAATACTAAATAAGAAAAAAAATGGTTTCCGTCAAAAATTGAATTTTTGGTAAAAGCTGTTATTGCCGACTGTACTTTTCTGTATCCCTTATCAAATAGACGATTCTTACAAGCCCAAACTCAACGGTGTTACGACGATTAAGTACTGAATTCTCATGGCCACCTTCTGTCTCCATCATCAGATCAGCTCTATGGTACCATTATATTAAATTGTTATCCAAACAATCCTTACCCCAAAATTTCAGCTCAAACCAGGTCAAATTTAACTTGCAAGATTTCATTACAGATAGTGGGACAAGTAAAATTAAATAAAAGCTTGTAAAAAACAGGCGAAAATTGTCCTGTCTGGACTAGCCTTTACATGTTATTATGTTTAAAGAAGTAACTAATAACACGTTCGGATATTCTTTGCGCTGTTGTGGATAAAATGCAGTCAGTTTTGCTATCTGTTATGAAATAATTTATTTTTTCCGAGCTAGTAAGGTGAAAACTCATTCGTTAATTCACTACCTTTTTTGGAATGGCTACACATACAACTACCTAGAGTCCTCTAAGTAGCTGTGTGTGTAATCATTCACCTCAACCCTACTGCCATACCATATGTCAACAAATGCATCCAGCGGGACTAAGTTGGTTGCCAGTTTTATCACTTATCGTTGTGGATATCCGTCACTCTCGCACTCGCACACTTGTCAGAACGCGATAGATGTCTTATCCACGGCGATAAGTGATAAAATGTCAACCATGCTACGCCTACAGCTCAGCTCGTGATGTTTACCTTTATAGCCAGCGCTGGTCTTACGCTTTAATTGCAGTTTCAGTTCCATATAAATTTTCACCGTTGTATAGAAAAGACCGGACTAAGATAGGCTATTTTAGAATGGACTTTCGAGTGACAAAAGATATCTAAAAAAGACCGAACAAGTGCGAGTCGGACGCGCCCATCGAGGGTTACTTACAATTTTTTTCCTACATATATAAATAGCTCAGGAAACGTCTCGCAGTTTTTCCGAACTCACTTTAAATACAAGTATCATCTCATAAGACGATATTACTTGCCTTTCATAGTTCTAGGAATAGATCAACTGAAAGTACCCTATACATTTTGATTTCCTTGAGAATGTCGAAAATTTTATCATGGTGCAATAAATGATTATGATTATGATTAAATATACGTTTTTTGCGGCATAAACGGCCGTATATAAGCTTGATTTTTTCACAGCTTCAAAGAACTGTAGACCTAAGTTTTATGGTTTTAATTTCAATTCAATACCTGCACGCGTTCCCGTCTGTCTGTATGTCAATACCCTATTCTTGACAGACGACAGACCGACAACAAAGTGAACCTATAAGTGTTCCGTTTCTTTTTGAGGTACGGGACCCTAAAACATAACTCCATATGTACCAGCATATGCAACCGACAGGACCAATAAACGTATTCAGGGCACAGCTTTCAGTCTTGAACAAAGAATTCAACTGCCGAAGCAATACGTGTCACATGCAGGATACCAACAGGGTACATTCTGTTGATTGTACTGATTTAGAACGGGTTTTGTATTTGTAGAACAATTGAGCAAGCTTGTTCTGATCCAATACGTTAAGGGCTCAGCCACGACTGTTAGAAGTTAGAAGCCACGACAGGGGAAACGGTGCGCTATGCGGGTGAGTGATCAGAACGCAGCATCTCTCACACATGGTGCACCGCTGCCCCCTCGACTTTATGTCATAAGGCCGCGTTTATGGACAAGCAATGCGTTTTGCGACGCGGAACATGCGTTGGAGCACCTGCAAACGCAAACATAAGAGTGTAACATAAGGCGTAAGCGCTTTTATAGTCGCCTGAAAGCCCGCGTTTAGCACCACCGCACGCGTCGTCTGTTCAAAAACCAGACCTTACTTATAATAAATAAACGGACAATCTTACACAAATCCACCTAGTCCCAAACTAAGCAAAGCTTGTAATATGGGTATTAGACGACGATAAACATACTTATATAGATAAATAAATACATATATTGAAACATACATGAACAAGGAACAAATATTCATGCTCATCATACAAATTAACCGGGATTCGAACCCAGGACCTCTTGCTTCGTAGGCAGGGTCACTACCAACTAGGCTAAAGCGGTCGTCAATAGTACATTACGTAACTAGGGCGGTGAATTCGTGAATGGCCCAGATCGCAGCTGTTTGTGGCCCGAACCGAAGGTGAGGGCCATAAATATGCGATCTGGGGCAATAACAGGTTAAAGTATATACATGTCACAATAGTACATTACGTACCTAGGGCGGTGAATTCGCGAATGGCCCAGATCGCCGTTGTTTGTGGCCCGAACCGAGGGCCATAAATATGCGATCTGGGGCTTTACGAATTACCGCCCGTGGTAAGTACACAATTTTACGTCTTCATTTGGCCACAATGCGAGTTTTACCGTACGCGCAGCGTGCAGTAAAACTCGCATTATGGCCAGGTGTGATGTAAAATAGATTAAGTACGAACTTACAAGATAGGCCGAGATATTATATTGTATATTATGGAATACCGACGCCTATGGGCCTTAGTTGCCTGAAATAAACTGTTATTATTAAATAACAGTTTATTTCAGGCAATTAAGGCCCATAGTTACAAATACCTTAAAGACTAACATACATACAATACAAATATAAACTGAAAACACGAATTATTATTTAGGCGTCGAAACAGTGTGACTCCGTTGTCGACAAGTCCTGTGTAGAATTCGGTAACGAAACACGACACCCTTCGACTAGAAATCAGTGTGCAGCGCACGCGATGGTCTCCTGCAGCAGCCACGGCACTCGCACCTCAAACGTGCGCAATGCGGCAGTCCTATGGCTCGCGCCGCCGATCGCCCCGCCGATCGTCCCGCTTCTTGATAAATGTGGCCTGACACAGCTCTCGTGACTAGCGCGGGAAACATTACATTACAAATCAAATGGAATGCGAACCGTGTGTAACTAATCGACCCCCTAAGTAAAACAATCGGCGGGCAGCCGGCGTCCACTTCGCAACTTTCCCTTTCGTTGTTTTAGCTCTTTTGGCAGCTTACGGCCCGTAGGCTGTAGCTTGCAGCTGTTTTTTTAAAGCTGGCGAGTTTAAAGCGTATACTTGGAAATAAAGTGTGGGACATAGGAATATTTAAGCTTCTTTTTATTATAAGTACTTGCACTGATAGTATGTTTATCGATGCATGTAACGAAACGTTACCCACAAACTTTCTGGCTAATCAAAATTTGCAGTCCATTTTTTAGTCATTTGCTGTTATCCGATTGTGCTGAAATTATGGTTATTAGTATAGTTTGGATAACAATTCAATAAAATGCTACCATAGAGCTGATCTAATAATGAAGACAGAAGGTGGCCATGGGAATTCAGTACTTAACCGACGTAAACCCCTTGAGTTGGGGCTCGTTAGAATCGTCTCAATGAGTAGTTGATGATGGTATACAGATAAGTACAGTCAGTAATAAAAGCTTGACCCTAAAATATATTTTTTTGACACAAACATTCCTTCTACTCTCACCACCTGCGACCCTCAGGCTGACAGTATGTATGTTATTTAGTAGTTAGTGCAATGGTTCCCCGACTCCACCATCAGATCACCTGGATCGTTCAATAACATTACGTTGTCACCGAATTTAATAGGATATTTAAATGTTCGGTCACATTGTGTGCATAGCTGGCCCTGGTCATTGTAAGTATATATGTATAGGATGGTCTGGGTCGAGTCTTCCGTAAATGGCGCTTTTGGTCCAAGTGTTCAAGACGAGCTACTGTATCAAAAGAAATGAAATGAAAATTATTTATTCGTAACAAACAAAATAAAACGTATTCATTACCTACATACATGTAATACTATTCAAAGTTTAATTACTATTCAAACTATTCAGCGCTGGTCTTCCCCCAGCAACTGACAATTTTAAGGGTCACCGTCGTCGGATAGGACAAGGGACTGTAAATATAATAGGAAGTATAAAGATGCAGATCAATCGGATACCGGCAATTGACTGAAACATGGTTTGAAAATTTTGATGACAATTTACATAAACCGAAATGGGCAAATTGTTGATCCTAATTGTTTTATGACTTGTTATAACAATGTCGACAGTTTTGATAATAATCTTATCTTACAAATATACCTAGTTAAACAAGCGTATAAAAACATTTTCGACCCGAAATAGAAATATTCATAAATTCCTTGTGCCTTTTGTAATTGTTCCTAAACAATCCAAAACCGGGTAAAACTCCGCTGACGCGCAACCGCATCTAATAGCTTTGCTTTCAGCAGCAAGTGACCTTAATTAAAACTGTAACGCACACCAGACAGTCCAATTTAGCCCCTATTGCATTGACTTAAGGTTTGTCACGTCAGTATTCAATAGAAAAGTAAAGTTCCTGTGTTCCGGTGCGCTTCCGGCTTTGTTTTCTAGTTTGTTGTGTTGTTTGAATACGTTTTCACTATTTAACCTTTTAGTTTTAAGCTGATGACATTTGCTTAGTGGACTGTGTATTAATACACACAGATGGTATGCGTTCATGCAATTATCATGTTTACAAATGATATTGGGATTTATTCTAAGTAGACCACATGCGCTGTAGGTTTGTGTTGTGTTCTGGTTCTGGTGGTGAGTTAGGTCGCCAGAGCTGCCCGGAATGCACTGAAAAGTGGAGGGATTTTTTGTGTTTGTGTGTGACTATTAGATTATGACGGAGTCACAAGCATCCATAGGCTACAGCTAACTATCCGGCAGGATGCATGCCTGTTTGCCACCGTCGTGGTAAAAAACGTGGCTACTAACGTATCTATACTTACTATGTATATTAGACCTAGAACCGATGGCCGCTGGGGCGGAAAGGTTCTCAATTGGCGACCACGTACCGGTAGACGCAGCGTGGGTAGACCTCTCGCAAGGGGCACTGATTTATTTATTTATTTATTGATACACGGAGAACCAACAGCGCAACATATTTATAGACAAAATACTAAAACCATATACCCAACTACAGGTGAAAAAGCCAAGCCTTTTTGCCATTACTTATAGAAATAAACTAACACAAATAAATCTATACCTAAACTTAAACTTAGCGTACATTACGACGCACAGTAACCATCGCGCACCAATAGCAAGCATGGCAATGAGAATATACAAGTAGTTAATAAATTAGGATATATAAACTCTAGTAACCCGAGCCTACACCTGAATGACCTGATGACCTGGTAAAGGACGCGGGATTCCGCTGGATGCGGGTGGCGAAGGATTGATAACTTTGCCGCTCTTTGGGGGAGACCTATGTCCAGCAGTTGACGCCTTTCGGCTGATATGATGACTAACGTACCTATTCAAACACTATACACTTGACCAATAACGCGGCCGCCAATTCAAGTACTTACATAATCTATTCCAATTTCCGAACTCTAATTTTGTGCTACGCCGTAGCCGCTCGTAGCAGCTTCGTAGCACCCCTTCACCGTATAATATTCAACACACATGTCTCGAAGAGTCCTATAACGGCCATTCCCAATAATCAATCCACGGTTAGTTTTACTTACCAGCAGTTACATTTTGACACATTTTCTACGGGTAATCTGTCAAAATGTTACTGCTGGTAAGGAAAACTATCCGTGGATTGATTATTGGGAATGGCCGTAAGTCAACTTCACGTGGAATATTTATCACTAGAAAGATGAGTACCTTTTTATTTAAAGTCCTTGAAGCGATGAAATTCAAGGACCGCGTCAACCCAGTCGTTATTTAAAAATTCTATTAAGTATGCCGTTAATTTAACTGTCACTGTATTTATACCACGTCCGCAAGTAAGAGTATCCATTTACTATTTAAACAACCTCTCATCTAGTTCAAACAAGCTCTGCGTAACCAATCTTATTATATAACATTACAGTTTAAATTTGAATAAAAGTTTAAACGGTACAGGATACTTCGATAGTGACTTATGCAGTGAAAATGCGCTTTGTATAATCAGTCTTATTTCAAAGTACTAGAGTTTGAACTTGAATAATAGTCTATCCGGTAAAAGATGTTTCGAGAGCTAGTTTCGCTCCAAAGCGTTAGCAAGCTGTTATGAAACCTATTTAACAAGAACTCGCGATTTAAACATTTTATAAAAATGCAAGCTCTTTGGTAGATTTTCCCTTCGCTTTGAATAAAAATATACTAAAATCTCGAGAAAGATCTAAATAAAAGGCTTAACGAGTTTCTATTTGAAAATACGCTGCTTCGTAAAGCGTTAATATGGGACGAGGATGTTTGAATAGGTAAGTAAGATCAACTATACTGTCGTACTAATATACAGTAGGTATGTTCTTCAAGACTGTATTTTTTTATAATACGACGGTGGCTGACAGTCCTATAACCTTCCTGGAGGTGAGTGCGTACAGACTCTAGAGTATAGTTACAGGCGTTCATTTGATATGGCATTTGTTTTTGAAGTGGAAACTCCTTTAGCGGCGCTGTACACTTTTTGTGATGGGGAAAAATTGTTAAACTCGCGACAGGTCACGTGACCGACAGATTGGACAGATTGAAAATTCGTAAGACGGACACGTGACCTGATCGAAAAACTGATGGGGAAAAAATGTCAAACTCGCCACAGGTCACGTGACCGTACGACGGACACGTGACCTGATCGAAAAACTGTTACAATGTCATTGAGTTTTCACTTCTGCCGGCACTTCCGGAGTGCAACCCGGTTTTATTAAAATGAAAGACTGTCCTGTTCTGCGGACTGTCTAGTGATTGACCTTTGTCACCTGATGGTAAGCAACGACAGAGCCCAAGGCGAAACTCAGTTCAGTAATAGCCTATTCACTCTTGTTTTGATAACAACAAAATAAATTTAACACTATATTATGTATCTCTCACTTACTCTGTTTAAGTATGGTGGAGGTATGTTGGCGCTAAAATAATAAACGTCTGTCCATGACTCGACTTACTTGCAGAGCTGCATTCAGTTCAACACAGTAAAAATATTCGTTGAAATAGTATCTGAAGGAGGGTCTTACCTTCTTAAGTTGCGCTCAATTGAAAACCGGTTGTACGCAGCACACGTGACTGATGCACCGCCGCGCCGAGTCCGCCGAAGACCGCTTAAGTTTACTGTAGCGACGCGTGTCTGTGGGTGTGTCAAATTGGACGAGTGTACGAATTTGTTTTACCCCTTTAAAGCCTTAGCTTTAGCCCCAAAAACGCCAATTTGTTTTACGACCGTTTAGCCTAGAGGGTAGTGACGCTGCCTACGAAGCTGTAGGTCCAGGGTTCGAATCCCGGTACAGTCAAATATTTGTGTGATGAACATGAATATTTATTTCAGGAGTCTTCGATGTTTTCTACGTATTGAAGTATTTGTATCTATTAAATATATCGTCGACTAGTACCCAGAACACAAGCCTTATTTAGCTTACTATTGGACTAGTTCGATTTGTGTATTGTTGCCTAATATTTATTTATTTATCTATTGTGCAGACAACGCCTATTAACATCACAATAACACTATGTGATAGCGTTGCACAAATGCTTTCACAAACTACAAAATATTCTGCGACACAGTGTTGCCATGAGCATAAAATTAAATAGAAGACACGCCGTTCTGGCGACGTTCCAACCGGAGATGCAATTGCGTATACAGGGTGGAAAATATGTGGTGTAGTGTTGCCAAAATCAAAGGTTGTGTGTGTTTTTATGCTACAGGCTTGGTATTGCCAAGACATCTTAATACAGGTATTATTAATACTTAAAAAGAGGCACCAGCCTATGTATTGTTAAATAGTTTGTTACTGAATAAATGTTTTTTTTTTTAATGTATTGCCCCGCGTATTGAAAAGAGCGCCAGCATACCCGCATGATAAAATATAGCCAATGGCCATTTGCAAAGTCCATTCTGCACGCAGGTGAAGAATTTTTTTAAACAGGATAATACGCGGTTCCGGAGTTTACCAATTGCATAAAAACGTACAATCTCGCAGACTTTTATAATATTAGTATAGATTAGCGGGAAACTAGCGCACGGTCCTGCCCCTGCCTGATGGTAAATGTTCACCGTCGCCTATGGACGCCTGACACTCTCACGCGAATCACACTCACACTCACACTCACAAATCACACGTGTACTTTTGCTTAGAACTTGCATACCCTCGGAAAAACCACGGCATGGAGGTCGCGGGAGGATTCGCTATCTCTGGATGTGTTGTAAGCCAGAGTTTCATTTGACCTGATTTGCATTTAGTCTGAAACCTATAATTAGATTTCAACTGAGACCGAGGCTAGTATTGATTTAAGAGGGAAGTACTTATAGCTAGCAGCCCGCGACTGATGAGGTACTTTTTATATGAAATTTCCATTTCGGGAGAAAACGTTTTCCACTGACTAAATCTTAACAAATGACGTTGATTTTGATGTCGATCGCTTCAGCATAATAATATCTAGGTTAATAGGTTTCGCTTTTAGAAAAAATGTGCCTATACATTTTAATTTATTGCAAATTTTGAAAAGAGTAAAAAATCATTGACATTGGAAAATATTTAGAAGTGAAAAACACTTTCTCTTTGTATGGACGAGTACATAGTATTCCAAAGGTATACCAACCCTAAAAATAAACGTCCTCAGAAAAAGATACTGAGGCTCGAGGTGAATGGAAAGTTCCTTACTTTCTTTCTTTGTTAGTTTATTTTAATGTTACGTGTATGTTTGTTTGTATTGCATATTTAATGTAAATATTACGCTCTTATCGCTCGGATCTTAAGCGATGTATTTTTCCTTGTTAGCGAAAATTTTGTCTGTTTTGGGAAAAAACATAAGCAATTATGCAGCATCAAAATGAAATCATGAAATTTTGCGCAAATTCTTTGATATTTGGCTAACGTTATAAAAATCCTTGTAGATGCAGATAGGGTAGCCCGGGCCATCCTGTATAACAGGACTGTTCGGCTATATGTTATGCGGGATAAAGTAGTCGGCTCTCGTACACGGCACGCCGCACGGCCGCGGACCGAGAGATACGAGAAAGCTTTATTGGCCGAATATTCCAGAGCATATGTTCCGCAAGCGTATTTATTTATTTCATTAGTAACATGTATTGTAAATTGTGTTGAAAAAGTTTATAAATTAAGAGCCTTATTCTAAAACAAAACACAGTTACAAATTAGACTGTCACAGAAATTCAGTTTAATAACTAGTGCAAAGGTACAAACGTCAACACAGTTAACTGACCATCCTGTATTTATATAGAACCTTATTTCAATGCACATAAAGTGCACGGATAGTCCGTTCGCTGTGTTGTCGATACTATAAATGGAAAAGGGGGAGGTTATATTTATGTACTTTATTTGCGACGGTTCAACCTCGCAACACGGGCCGCAGCGCGCGCCGCATGACGCACGCCTGCACCAAGACGCCGTCCGGCTACACCGCCACCTGCATACACCGGGGCCGACCGCAGCGCGTCAAGGCACGGTCCGGCTACCACACGCTACACGAACACATGGAGCCGGCCGCATCGCGTCACACGCACACACCGGCGCCGGTCGACCACATAAAAGGGAGCGCGCGCAGCGACACAGTCAGTCGGTCTTTGCCATTGTCCCGAGACGGTCGCAGGGGTCGACTGCACCTAGAGCGCGGCCTGGGCTTACCGAGTGCGTGCCTAGGTATTTAGGTAGGGAGTTCTTAGCAGGCGCGGCCTGGGCTTACCGAGTGCGTGCGGCTGAGACTCCACCGTAGCATCCTTACCGAGCGCTCCGCGACCGCGTTCCCGAAACGTCCTACGGGACCCGTATCTTGCTGGTGCATGAAGCACCTATCCAGCCATTACTTAGGTTAAGAGTTTATTCCAATAAAGGGCATAAAAGACCCATATTTGTTACCGAGTCCATCTGTGTTTTCTATTTACCCTAGTGGACATCCCTTCTACCCCTGAGTTAGCCTGGAAACCTTCACTACGCCCTTCAGGCGGAAGGATATGTGTGGCTCGCCCTAAGCGACAACCATCACATTTGGCGCCCAACTTAAAAACTCACGTTTTGCTAGCTCACAAGGGGTCCACTAGCTAGAAACAAGTAAAGTAGAAACTTTCGCAGTTTGCACCATATTAGCCCATCCGGCGCGTAGGAATAACTAACAATTTAATCCCGCCTAGCCCGCCGTTCACCCGCCCAGCGACAGAGACCCGATCACCGAAGACAAGCCCGCCCCGTCCGGCCGGCACCGACAGAGACCCGATCACCGAAGACAAGCCCGCCCCGTCCGGCCCGCACCGACACCGAGCCGATCACCGGAGACAGCGCAGCAACATCCCGCCAGCCGACACCGACCCCGCCACCGACGACAGGTTTGCACGGTCTCCGGACCACTACCGCCGAACAGGAGCAAAAGTGAGTACGTCAGAAACTATAATATCTGTTGCATTTGGTGGAAGTATCACATTTGGCGCCCAACTTAAAAACTCACGTTTTGCTAGCTCACAAGGGGTCCACTAGCTAGAAACAAGTAAAGTAGAAACTCTCGCAGTTTGCACCACATTAGCCCATCCGGCGCGTAGGAATAACTAACAATTTAATCCCGCCTAGCCCGCCGTTCACCCGCCCAGCGACAGAGACCCGATCACCGAAGACAAGCCCGCCCCGTCCGGCCGGCACCGACAGAGACCCGATCACCGAAGACAAGCCCGCCCCGTCCGGCCCGCACCGACACCGACCCGATCACCGGAGACAGCGCAGCAACATCCCGCCCGCCGACACCGACCCCGCCACCGACGACAGGTTTGCACGGTCTCCGGACCACTACCGCCGAACAGGAGCAACAGTGAGTACGTCAGAAACTATAATATCTGTCACATTTGGCGGAAGTATCACATTTGGCCCAACCACTTCCGACACCCCGAGGGCGAACGTATTGCCCACACCGTAACGAGCGCCGCCCGACTCGCCAATGCCGACAGCTTGGATATATCGCCTGAAGAAACCGGAACTTACGATAGAGGCCGAGAAGAGAGGTTTGTCTATAGACGGTCTGACTGTAGAAGAGATCAGGAAGCTCCTCGTAGAATCCCTGATAGCCGAGAAGGAAGTCAAAGACACCAGATTTAAGTCCCCACGGGAAGAACCGGCTCGACAGATGGAGAGCGACGAAGACAGTCACAGGGCGAGAAACCTGGGTAAACTCATAAAGGAATGGAATTTGTCATTCAGGACAGTAGACAACGCAGTCGAGTTCATAGAGAGGCTCGAGGAACTGCTGTCGGCAAGCGCCATCGAGAAGGATGACGTGCTACCGGTCCTACCCCGAATCCTACAAGGTAAAGCACTATTATGGTATCGGAACAATGCCAAGTCATGGCAAACTTGGGACGAATTTCTCGAATTATTCAAGCTATACTACTTCCCGAGCAATTACGAGGAGGATCTGATCGAAAGGATCGTAGCGAGGAAGCAAAGGTACGGAGAAACCTTTACAAATTACCTGACCGACCTGCAAACGTTAATGCGCAGATATAACAGGCTCACAGAGAGTGAACAGATATACCGGATCCACGAGAATATGTTACGGCAATATAAGTTGTACATCAGGAAACAGGACTACGATAGTCTTTCCGGACTCCTCAGACTCGCCACAGAATACGAACGCATATCCACAACGCCGGACAGAAATCGTTACGCGACCAACCGAGACATGGGCACCGACGAGGCAAAAGTAGACCAGAGACCGCAATGGGGTCAACACCGAGCGCCGTCATACCCAGGGCGGACCAGGGAAAGGTACCAGACCCAGGAGGAAACCCCACTCAGCACCAGACCAGAGAAGGGAGCACAGACGAAGGTACATCCCAACTACGACACGAAAACCTGCTGCTGGTCGTGCGGAAAGCCTGGTCATGATGCAAGGGACTGCCGCTCACGACGCCAGATGTTCTGCAGCGGATGTGGAAGGTTGGGTGTCCTAAGCACGAGCTGCTGCAGGCGAAACCGGCGAGGAAGAGATTCTGTGGGAGCAGCCAACGACCAGTACAGACAGGATAACAGGCTATATGTGGAAGTACGCATAATGGGCCATAAACATAGATGTTTGGTAGATACCGGCGCGACAAACACATACATAAACCAGGAAATATACGAGGAGTGCTTAGCTCAAGGCGCGTTAGTAAGTGACAGAACAAGAGAAGTGATCCTGGCAGACGGAAGAACCACACAAGTGGGAAATAGCGTCCTGGTAGACCTGGAAGTAAAACACGCTAATATAAAACATTGGGTAAGAGTACTACCATCAGCATCATGCACGATCATAGGCATGGATGTGCTGAGACGAGTAGGAATGACAATTACCTGGGCAGGAGATGAAATGGAACCGCCAGAAAATAGCGAGCAACAACAAGCACAACCAGAACCGAGTAAAAGTCCAGAAACACGGGCCGAGGCACCCGTCACAACCGAGACCAACGGGGAGGACACGACACCCGAGGTCAGCAATGACAATCAGGCGACACAGACGCAACAGGCCGAACCAGCGCACCTAGACGAGGACCTCGACACAGTGCTCAAGTACCAGTTTGAACTGTGCGAAAAGAGCCCCATGGGGAACACCTGGGTGGAACACAAGATAAAACTAAAACACAACGAACCGGTAAAACAAAAATATTACCCCAGAAATCCGAAACAGCAACAAATAATAGATGAACACGTCAAACAAATGCTCGAACAGGGTATCATCGAGAGATCAGACACCCCATATAGCTCACCAGTGGTCTTAGTGAAGAAGGACGATGGGCAGTACAGGTTCTGCATAGATTTCAGGCAAATCAACGAGATATCGGAAAAAGACGCGTACCCGCTACCACAGATCGATGATACGTTAGAAAAGCTAAGGAATGCACAATACTTTTCCAAGTTAGACCTAAAGAATGGATACTGGAACGTAAAGCTCGAGGAAGCCAGCAGGCCAGCAACAGCATTTACGGTACCAGGGAGAGGTCTATACCAGTTAAAGGTCATGCCATTCGGACTCCACTCGAGCGGCGCCACGTTTCAGAGACTATTAGACAAGGTAATTGGACCAGAGTTGGAACCAAACGCCTACGTATATTTAGACGACATTATCGTGTGCAGCGCCACCCTAAAAGAACATGTACAACATTTAAAAGAGATATTTGAAAGGATACGCCAAGCAGGCCTACGAATCAACAAAAAGAAATGCGAGTTCGCGAAAACCGAAATAGAATACCTGGGACACACAGTCACCAGGGAAGGCATTAAGACAAACGAGGCGAAAGTGAAAGCAATAAAAGAGTTAAGAGCACCGGAAAATACAAGAGAACTAAGAAGGTTCCTTGGAATGACATCCTGGTACAGAAAGTTCATACCGGGATACGCAGAAATAACAGCACCATTAGTTAAACTACTAAAGAAAGACGAGAAATTCATATGGCAACCGCAACAACAAGAAGCAATCGACAAAATTAAGCTGATCCTCACAACAGACCCCGTATTAACGAGAGCAGATTTCTCAAAACCATTTACATTACAAACCGACGCAAGTGACGTCGGCTTAGGGGTAATACTCCTACAAGAACACGACAACATACCGAAGGTCGTGATGTGAGCGTTTCTCAAAAAAAATGCCACTATTATTAATTGTACTTCTAGGATTTTTTTTTTAACTATTTTCACTCAGAATCAGGAGCTCTTTCGACCCTGGTAGGACAAAAAACTGTCCCAAAGATATTTTTCCTATTGTGTTACCATTTACCATACACTTTGTATGGTGGTAACACAATAGGAAAGTTCAAAAATGTATGAAAATTTTGGGACACTTTTTCTCTCCTATTGGGATGGAGACATCGTGATTTTGAGTAGAAATAACATAAAAGTTGCAGAAAATCTCCGAAAAAATGTAGTGGCATTTTTTTTGAGAAACGCTCATGTACGCCAGCAGAACCCTAACGCCATCTGAGACACGGTATTCCACGACAGAGAAAGAGTGTCTAGCGATAGTATGGGGGATAAGGAAAATGAGACCATTCTTAGAAGGCTACCACTTCAACGTAATCACCGATCATCAGGCGCTCAAATGGTTACACAAGCTAAAAAATCCCTCAGGAAGGTTAGCACGCTGGGCGCTAGAACTTCAACAATTCCAGTTTGACATAACCTATAGAAGCGGGAAACAGAACCTTATAGCGGACGAACTGTCACGGAACCCTGTTTGTACGGCCGAGGAACGGGAATGGATCGAAGAACGTCGAAAGCAAACCGAAGAGACCGGATACCAGTCACAGGAATACTGCACGAGAGATGGAAAACTATATAAAAAGAGAATAAACCGCGCATACGACGACCTGGCAGACCCAGCGTCAGAGTGGGCAGTATGTGTACCAAAAGAGGACAGAGAACAGGTAATCAGACAGAACCACGACGTACCGAGCGCAGGACACCAAGGGAGGGCTAAAACAATTAGGAGAATAGCACAGAGATATTACTGGCCGGGAATGAGGCGCGACATAATAAACTACGTAAAGAAATGCGACACCTGCCAAAGGAACAAAGGCTTACAACAAAAGAAATATGGCTTAATGCACATAAAAAACGCGGAAGCTCCATGGGAGGTAGTGACCACAGACCTTATCGGGCCACTACCACGATCGTCAAAGGGATAATTGTATTTCACGATAAATTCACCAAGCGGGCAGAAGCGGGGCATAGTCCGGCTAGCCCCAACCAAACAAGGGCCGCGGAAATAACGAGAACCAGGCCGTGTTTCTTATTGTATTTTTTTTTCATCTTTGTTTTTTGTTTTTTTAAATTTAATTCTATCAATATATATATTATGGTTTTTTTGTTAATGATTGTTTCCGTTAGTAAATAATAAAAAAAAAAACCCCAAACAACAGTAATGCATATCACGATAACTAGAAACCCGAGGGAAAAGAAAAATGATAAAACAGATAGAAACAGTGGTACTATCCACATCCGAAACCGGCACGAATGGACCGTCAGTATAGTTACATAGGTATAGCGAACGTTAGGGGAAACGTTGCATTAAATCAACACAGTAATAGGTGATTACAGAAAACAGCGGCCCATCACGGCGTAGTTATCATCTCATGGCTTGATTAATCATACCTATAGGGACATCAAGAAAAGTAAGTACTTATCCGGGGTACATGTAAGTCCTAGACAGCAGAAACATAATACATAACCAGGTTACCGAGCTAACACGTTCATTTAAATGTTTTAGAATGCCCAGGAAAAGGCAAAACTATTCCGATATTTAGTTTATTACCCTACATCAGCCCGCGGGGACACGGTAGGTACAATAACAAGTCACAGTTTACGCTGGCTTAGGAATGCACGCTGTTGTGACGAACAAATAGGTAGGTTGCATTCAATAAGAATTATCTACAGACAAAGGCAATACTTACTAGATATTAACCGAAGACTAACACTACATACTTGTAGTTATGATTTTAATTATTAGGTATTAGATTGTTAGGTTACTTCTCCTGGTAATAAGAGGGAAACCATGATTATACGGGGGGTAAATCAGGTAAACATAAAGATAGCGAGTGGGCGGAATTAACATATCCTTACAGTAAAAGTGATGTCAGGAGAAAGGCATTCACATTTAATTGTCAAGGTGAATCATTAGAAACATTAGCGCAAAAGCGCGTTACGCCGCCACCAAGGAACCCTGTAATTTCTTTTATTTTCGGCGATTTTTCCCCCTAGGTAAAAATCTCCTGGACGGGGAAGGCAATGCGACGGTTCAACCTCGCAACACGGGCCGCAGCGCGCGCCGCATGACGCACGCCTGCACCAAGACGCCGTCCGGCTACACCGCCACCTGCATACACCGGGGCCGACCGCAGCGCATCAAGGCACGGTCCGGCTACCACACGCTACACGAACACATGGAGCCGGCCGCATCGCGTCACACGCACACACCGGCGCCGGTCGACCACATAAAAGGGAGCGCGCGCAGCGACACAGTCACATTCCGGTTACGGCAGCGGTCGAGTGAGGCCGTGCTTATCGGTGCGCTCTTGCCCTATTGTTGTTGTAGCCCGAATATCATCTCCGACTACCTGCTCGCTCTTATCGCTCCCCCGCGAGGTGATTATCGCAATTACCACGTGGAAGCATCGGGTGTGTTAGTTAAGACTTTCTTAAGTCTCCAGTCGACCCGCGTGTCTCTGCCCCTCTGGAAATCCACGCTCGTAGTGGTCGCAGTCTTTCGAGGCTGTGGGCTAGACACTCTCAGTGGCTACCCGTTAGTTAAGACTTTCTCAAGTCAGACCCGGGTCTCTGTCCCTTAGGAAGACCACGCTCGCAGTGGCTGCACAGTGACGGATCCTAACGGTGCCAACGAAGTCGCTGTGTGGGGTGGATACCACCACGAAGCCCAGTACTGCGATCAGTCCGACTCTTTCCCTTCGTGTTAGGACACATAGTTGACATTGACACGGCGGACAAGTGGACAAGACTCGACACCGACATCAGGATAGCCTTCGGTTCTCATTAGGCATAGGAAAAGTTTTAGCGGCGACCGACCCAGTAGGATGGAGATGCAAGACAGGATCGCGAGGATGGAGGAAGCCATGCGGGCAATGCAGGCCGAAATCGACCGCCTCGCCGCTGAGAATCAACGGCTCAAGTTGGCTCTCAACGGCGAGGACATAGACCCGGCCCATGCGGCCCCCATGCGAGCTCCCACCCCAGCCGTCGCTGACTCGCACCACCAGGCCCATCCGGCCACTCCGACGGCCATTCTGACCGCCCAGGCCCCTAAGGCCATCATGGGACCGCCACCGCCACCGCCGCCGGCGGCAGCTGCGATCCCCTTGTCCCCGTCCCAGGCCCCTAAGGCCAAACCGCCCAAGCAGGGCAAAAATAAGGCAGTAAAGGCAGCCGCGTCTGCCCCAGTAAACCCTCCGGCCCCTCAGGCCCTCCCCGCAGCGGAGTCATATGTGAGGCAGTCGCGTTCTCGCTCCCTTAGCGGGCGATCCTCCTTACGAGAGGAACGCGTTGTCCCACACCCCCGCTCCCCCCGCCCCCGCTGTCCCTCCAGAGACCTACTAACGGACGAAGAGACACTCGAACTCCTATATTCTGACCACGACGACATGGACACGTCAGGATGGGTTACCGTAGGCAGCAGCCGTAAGGGAAAACGTGCGTTGCCGAAGTCTCCGAGGGCTCATTCGCCGGCGAAGAAAGCCCTTCGGACTCCCGCCGCCCCCGCGCCTTCTGCGCAGCCCCCTCAGGCCAGTAGTGCCACTTTGGCAACGGACGGCGGGTCTTCGGCCCCCAGATCGACTCCGTTAGCAAACCCGGACAAGCCGGACTCATGTGTCCTGATCGACACACATAGGTACCACACTGCCATGGCCATAGCCAGCCAGCGTGGCATCCGTGTGGTCGGTTCAGAGATTCTGAAGCCGCCCTTGGAAGGGATGCGCATCACGGTCCAGGGACCCGAGGACTACCGTGCTTTGACCCGTCTCTTCGACGAGCTGTCGATGGCCTACAACCGGAGGCTGACCGTCGAAGAGAAGGGTTACAGGGCCATCCTCCGGGGCATCCACAAAGATATCCCAGAGGATGAGGTAGCTGCGGATCTCAAGCGCAAGGGGATCGCCGTCAGGGAGGTTCATCGCCTCTACAATAAGCAGAAAGGGAAGTACGATATCGTACTAGTAGTCACCGACCCGGACCAGCGTAAAGCAGTTCACTCCCTTAAGGAGGTTCTCAAGATGGCTGTGAGGGTGGAGACTCCCAACAAGAGGACCCACCTCTCACAGTGCCATAATTGCCAGAGGTTCGGCCACGGCGCTCGTGGCTGTCACTCTCCCCCCCGTTGCGTCAAGTGCGCTGGGGAACACGCGACTCGCGATTGCGAGCGCCCAAAAGGATGCAAGGACCCGAACGGCATACGGTGCTGCAACTGTTTGGTTCGCAAGCTCCCCCATGGGCATACTGCCAATTATGGGGGATGCCCTTGCCGCCCAAAGAGTCGCGACATCGGAGCAAAGTCGAAGTCCTCGCCTCCCTCTGGGCGTAAGCTGGGCACGGGCCGTGCTGCTCCCCATAGCACTCCGCAACACTACCCCGCCCTTCCGGCTGTAGGGCTAGGTGCCCCTAGGAACCCGCCGCCTTCTGCGGCCGCAGGTCCCCGCCCGGTGCCTTCTGCACCCCAATCTCAGGCGGGCCCCTCTGCATGGGGGCCCGCCGCTAGTCAAGCGGGCCGGCCCGCTATAGATCCCCTCTATGCGCTTATGCAGGTAATTCAGGTACTCCCACCGGAGGTGGCGAGCGGCCTGACTGCCCGTATATTCGCAACGACGACGCAGTATCTCGCCGCACCAAGCGGCATCCAGGTTCACGGTGCCTACTAGTATGGATAGTACATCCCAAAAGCTTAAACCTGCTTCGATTACCATTGGCATTTACAATGCCAATGGCTTGAGAGGTATGAAGGACGAGGTGATGAACTTCCTTCGCGATCACTCAGTAGATTTACTCCTGGTCAAAGAGACCTTTTATCGTCCCAGCATTAGAGCCTTTCGCGTCCCTGGATACGCTCAGATTAGAGATGATAGGCAAGATGGTAGGCCATTCGGGGGCACGCTCATTTTCTACAAACGTAACTTGCATTGCATAAGACTCAATCCCCCGCCCCTGACAAATATGGAAGTGTCGGTCTGTCGCATCTCGATGGAGGGTCACCCCCCGATATCGATTGCTTCAACCTACCTTTCACCTCAACGAGACTTACTTTTGACTGACCTCAACTCCCTAGCCTCCCTAGGTCCTTCGGTCATCGTGGCCGGGGACCTAAATAGTAAGCATACTAACTGGGGTTGCGTAGCAACCAATCCCAACGGCAATCGGCTTCATCACCTTTTGATCGATAGCCTCCCTTTCGATCTCCTTGCTCCCTTAGAACCGACTCACTTCCCTCATAACGTAGATCACCGACCTGACATACTCGACATAGCACTGCTAAAGAACGTAGCGTTAACTCTGCGTTCTATAGAAGTGATACACGAACTAGACTCGGATCATAGGCCAGTCCTTTTGAGACTAGGTCCTCACCCCAATAGTACTCCTCGTACCAGGACACTCGTGGACTGGGACAAGGTGCAAACAGGTCTCTTAAAGACAGATCCCCCCTTGCTTAGAGACATCCCAGACAATATAACTACAACCGAACAGACAGACCAAGCGATCGATTCTTTCACAAACTACCTCAACGCTGTACGAAGCGAGGCCTCAAGGGAGGTGTCGGCGGAGGACATCCAACACCGACCCCTACCTAGGGAACTGAGGGAGTTGGTAACAAGGAAAAATCGCGCCATCCGTACCTATTCAAGTCACCCTTCTGCCGAAAATCGGCAAATCCTGAGGGACTTGTCTAACGAGTCCAAACAGCGAATTGCCGAATTTCGGGAGAACTCGTTCAGGGATCTGATGGGGGAGATAACGCCTAGTCATCTGGCTTACTGGAAACTAGCGAGATCTCTCAAATCCGATGCCTGTTGGACTATCCCTCCCTTGGATCGACCGGATCACTCAACCCCAGCGTTCGAGGACAGTGAGAAAGCCGAATGCCTTGCGAGTAGCCTAGAGTCCCAATGTTCGCCCAACCTCCTCCACACCGACGAAGCCCACATTAGAAGGGTCGATTCCGAGGTGGACAGGAGATCGCGTCTCCCCGTAACCTCACCCATTTTACCGGTGTCGGTTGAGGAAGTCAGTGCCCATGTCAGGCGTCTCCGTATTAGGAAGGCTCCGGGTGCGGATGGTGTATCCAATCGCATCCTGAGACTTCTCCCCGAAACCCTCCTCCTCCTTTGGTTGGCATCTTCAATGCCGCGCTGACCAATGCTCACTTTCCAGCCGCGTGGAAATGTGCAACGGTCATAGGGATAGCGAAGCCCGGTAAACCCCGGACCTCGCCTGCCTCTTATAGGCCGATCAGCTTACTAAGCTCCCTTGGAAAGCTATATGAGCGGATCCTACTAACGAGAATTCTCAGATTTACGGCCGAGAATAACCTCCTCATCGACGAGCAGTTCGGCTTTAGATCCGGACACTCATGCGTCCAACAGGTGCACCGCGTCACGGAGCACGTGTTGGACGGTTTCTCTCGATTCCAGGGGCTCAAGACCGGTGCTATCTTTCTCGACGTGGCGAAAGCCTTCGATAAGGTCTGGCATAACGGGCTGGTATACAAGTTATACCAGCTCGGTATACCGGACAGACTCGTACTCACCATACGAGATTTTCTCAGTGATCGAAGCTTTCGATACCGACTGGAGGGAACGTACTCGGACCCACACCCCATCCGGGCCGGAGTCCCGCAAGGCTCCGTGCTCTCTCCCACTCTCTACTCGTTGTTCACGAACGACATTCCCAGGAACCCTAAGGTGCAACTGGGGTTGTTTGCGGACGACACCGCGCTCTTTACGACCCATTGTAAGTACGCTACTATCCGGCGATACCTCCAAGAGGCAATCACCGACCTAGGTCGTTGGTTTAATCTTTGGCGTATCGAAGTCAACCCGGAAAAAAGCACTGCAATAGTCTTCCACCCGTCTGACTGCGTTAGTACAGAAAGACGGGTGGCTCCGATCCAGTTGTTTGACCGACCCATCCCCTGGGTCAACGAGGCCAAATATCTTGGAGTGACCCTCGACAGGAGACTGACTTTCCGTAGCCACATCCGTAGGGTTCGCAACCGCGCGTTGGTCGTACTAGGAAGGCTTGGGCCGATGATCAACAAGTTTAGTAAAATGTCACTTAGAAATAAGCTGACACTCTACAAGACTTGTGTTCGTCCAATCATGACATATGCAAGTGTAGCATTTGCTCACGTGCCTATGTCATCACTCAAGCCGCTTCAGGTCATTCAGAATCGTTTTCTCCGTAGGGCGACTGGTGCCCCGTGGTACCAATCGAACCTCAGCCTGCACCACGACATGGAGATTAGCACCATGTATGGTTTCTTTAAGCAGGCTGCCAGACGTTATTTTGACAACGCTCCCCACCATAGGAATCCGTTAGTTAGGAAGGCTGCTGATTACATTCCCATCCCTCCCCCCTCTGTCGTTACTCGGCGCTCACTGATTAGGGGCCGCACGGTCCGGCGTCCTAGGCACACACTCACGGACCCGGACGACGAAATCACAGCGTCCATCGAAAGATGGAACGCTGCGCTTTCGGCGTCCAACACATCGCGTACACTTCGGCATTCCCGCCGGCGGGGACGTCCACCGCGAGATCGCGACAACACAGACACATACAGTCCCTATTCGTCCCGGTACCGCCGCATACCGGGTAGTCAGTCCGACCCAAGTCGGGCCTAGCTGAGTTTCTTGCTGGACTCTTCTCAGCTAGGCTAGGTTTTAGCGAACCAGCGATAAAACTCCCAGTAGTTCGACACAACTCACCCCCCAGATTCGGTTGATACCGTTCAACCAATCTCACTGGAGCGCAAACTCGTAGAGTATTCCAGTGTACAAACTTTCCCGCGTGGTCGTGCCGGAGGCTCCCCCTGGATTTTCCCCAGGCTACCCTCCAACCACGCAATTCGACCGCTATATTGGGTTCGTCCTATTATAGCAACAGTCAGGTTAAAAAAAAAAAAAAAAACGTCGGTCCGGCTACCACACGCTACACGAACACATGGAGCCGGCCGCATCGCGTCACACGCACACACCGGCGCCGGTCGACCACATAAAAGGGAGCGCGCGCAGCGACACAGTCAGTCGGTCTTTGCCATTGTCCCGAGACGGTCGCAGGGGTCGACTGCACCTAGAGCGCGGCCTGGGCTTACCGAGTGCGTGCCTAGGTATTTAGGTAGGGAGTTCTCAGCAGGCGCGGCCTGGGCTTACCGAGTGCGTGCCTGCCAGGATTAGATTAGGGAGCTCAGCAGGCGCGGCCTGGGCGTACCGAGTACGTGCGGCTGAGTCTCCACCGGGAGATACCTGAAGGGCGCGGCCTAAGCTTGCCGAGAGCGTACCCATCAGGGATTAGTTTAGGGAGTTCAGCAGGCGCGGCCTGAGCATACCGAGTGCGTGCGGCTGAGACTCCACCGTAGCATCCTTACCGAGCGCTCCGCGACCGCGTTCCCGAAACGTCCTACGGGACCCGTATCTTGCTGGTGCATGAAGCACCTATCCAGCCATTACTTAGGTTAAGAGTTTATTCCAATAAAGGGCATAAAAGACCCATATTTGTTACCGAGTCCATCTGTGTTTTCTATTTACCCTAGTGGACATCCCTTCTACCCCTGAGTTAGCCTGGAAACCTTCACTACGCCCTTCAGGCGGAAGGATATGTGTGGCTCGCCCTAAACGACAACCATCACATTTTTTTTAACCGAATCAAAGTGGACCCTCATCCCTCAATCAAAAAAATCTACGGCCCCTATTTATCAGTAGGTCTTAGTAAGAACAACGATTATACAAAAAGAACATTAGGATTAAATTCAAATAGCACATTCAATAATAATGCCACCTGCCAGGAAACCCCAGCGGTGTTTATAGGTGTACACATGTATGCGTGACCGAGAGTGGTAATTCTGTTAGCAATTAAATCATCATCTTCATATCAGCCAGATGACTTCCATTGCTGGATATATGCTTATAAGCCGACCCCAATGAGGGCCGCAATGACCAGTCCTGCGCTAGCCACATCAAGCCGACGCCCACGGCCATTACCAGAGTTGGTGATCACGTGACGTTTCGAACGCACGTTAGGACAACTCAACTGTCATTTTCCCATACAAAAACAACAAGAAAAGTTGAAAAACCCCCGACATTTTCATTTCAAAGTCCAATATCTCAAAAACGGCTGTACAAATTTTCATGAAACATGGCTGAGAACATCCGGGATAAAATTATCTGACACAAAAAAACCGCATTGAAATCGGTCCATCTGTTTGGGAGCTACGATAGCACAGACAGATACATAGACACGCTAAACTTATAACACCCCTCTCTTGGCGTCGGGGGTTAAAAAGTGACATTTAGATCTACCTGACGTATGTTCTCGAGCTGCAGGTCATCGTAAACGTATTACTTAATTTTACAAGCGCGGACGCTCTTACACGTTTCATTGCGCGTGAGTGGAGGCGGGATGCAAAATAAAATACGGATGAAATTGTGGTCGAAAAATGCACTCTACGTTTACCCTGCCAAAATTTAATTTGTACTTTCAAAATAAATGTTAACCGGCTCCAGAATATACACCGTAAATTATTTCTCTTACATGAAATTTAGTATAAAGATACCATGCAGTTATGATACCATTCAATATATTATGCTAGGGTGTTTTACTGAAATTCAGCACTAAATCTCGAGGTTATGTACTTAACCGTTATCCCATTTCGCAATGTCGCCTCCATACAGTATGATTATGAAATAAGTATGAATTTAATGGCAATTTCGAGATTTTCGAGAATTGAGAGATGATTTCTATGGGATTTAGCTCTCATCAAACTCAATTATTAAAGTAATTTCGTTCATTTGTTTTAACACATTCACTGCCAAGAATCGCTATGCGCTACGCTCGTACGTCCCGTGGTTTTTCCGCGAAGTAGCGGAAAGCACCTGCCATTTAGGCGCCCGCTTGTCAATCACAAAATAGCATGGTCTAAAGATGCAGAATGCAAAGTTGCAGATGGGAACCATTTATTTTGGTTAAATATGTTTTATATTTATAAAGAACCGTTCCGGAAAGGGCATCTTTTAACACTATTGACTTCCATAGAAATAGAAATAACTTTATTGCTTTCATGTTGGTATACAGGTGGTTAAATACAATATTTAAAGTAGGTACAAACGCCAACACAGTTAACTGACATCCTGTATTTATATTGAACCTTGTTACAAAGCACATAAAGTGCACGGATGGTTAGTTAACTGTGTTGGCGATGGTACACATGAGACCCTGTAAGGGTATTGCAAGTTTTATTTTTAATCTAAAACCTAAAACTGAAATAATATAGGTAGCTAATACAAGTGTTTATTAAAATTAACATATTTAAGTAACTCAGGTTGGCACACAGGCAGATGGCACAGTTAGTATTTTCAAATTAATAAAATATGGTTTGCATGAGTCAGGTATCTTTAGTCCACAAGCAGAACGCAGACACTTCTTTTGAGCCTTAAACACCAATTCTCGATCAGTCGAGTTACCCCAGAACATGATACCATGACGCAATATAGCTGTTACATAAGTAGGCGTGATAAGCAGTAAGTACCTCAGTCCGACTTACAACTTTATTTAAATTGTATAATGCATATGAAAAACTACTCAACTTTTTATATATAATGTCAATCTGGGGTTTCCACGTCAGTTTATTATCTAAATTTAATCCTAAAAATTTCGTATTATCAGTTTCCTCAATTATATAATTATTATATGTCACAGTTATTATTATTATATCATCATGTTATTGGTTCTTTGGTAAAAATTCATAATTATTGTTTTTCCTAAATTAATATGTAAATTATTGTAATATAACCAATTTATTCTTAATTCCAATGTACTATTTATATTGTTTTCACATCTTTGTGGATCTTCTCCAGTCAATATAACCGTACTGTCGTCGGCAAAGAGAACCATTGGGTAGTCAACAGCTTGTGGAAGATCATTTATATAAATGAGGAATAATAATGGACCCAATACGCTTCCCTGGGGAACGCCACGACTAATTTCTCTGTATTTTGATGAAAGAGTAACTTCGGATCTCGTTTTTAAACTTAAGTAATCCATTTGTACTACTTGTCTTCTACCAGATAAGTATGACATTAGCAAATCATGGACGTTGCCGCGTATTCCATAGCTATATAACTTATGCATTAAAATGTCATGGTCAACTAAGTCGAAAGCCTTGGTTAAATCCATATATAGAGCGCAAACTGGTTGTCTTTTATCCATATTAGTAATTATTACTTGTAATAAATCAAAAATAGCCATATTTATTGACTTATTTTTGCGAAATCCCTTCTGTTCTTGCGCAAATAGGTTATTAGATTCAAAAAATAAGCTCAATTCGATTGTAAATCACTTTTTCAATAATTTTAGAAAAAATAGGAAGAAGTGCAATTGGCCTGTAGTTGTTCATATTTTCTTTATCCCCTTTTTTAAAGAGCGGTCGCACAATTGCGACTTTCAACTTTTCAGGATAGATACCCTGTTCTATACACAAATTTATAATATAACTAATAGGGGATGCTAATATATGTAAAACTCTTTTTATGACTTTGGTGCATATTCCATCATAAGCGGTACTGTTACAATTTTTTAAGGAATATATTGTGTTTAAAACTGCTTGCGGACTTGTTGGTTGCATAAATAAGGAACGAGATTAATTAAACGTCAATTTACTATGTCGATGTATATTATTATTTGTCAAAGCATTATTATGCTCATTAGGACTAGTTATAAATTTCACTTGATCTACAAAATGATCATTAAATTCCTGTGCGATTCATTGAGGGTCTGTTATCAACTTACCATTATGTCTTATATTGGATATATTCTCCTTAGGGTTAACAGTTTTAGTACTGTTAATAATATTCCAAGTTGCTTTACATTTATTTGATAAACAATTTGCGCCTTTTTTGTCAGTGATATCACTTTTCTCAACCGCTTGGAATATTGCTTAAGAAGCCTCCTGTTATTTTCATCTGGACATACTCTATATTTCCAAAGCAATGCTCTCTTTTTAACACAACATTTTTTTATTCTAGAGGAGATCCATTTTGACTTTTTTGTTGAATTAACTTTTAATCTAATAATAGGAAAACACAAGTCATAAAACAATTGAAACAAATCTATAAATTGATTATAAGCTTCATTAGCATTATTTGCCATATACATGCAATCAAAGCCCAGGCTTTGTAGACATTCCATAAACTTAACTATATTTTCCATGCGTGTATCTCTCCTTTTAATATACCAGTGTGATAAAAGACAATATTTTTTGACAGGGCAGTTCAAAATTTGTGCTGTGTGGCCTGACATGGCAAAGTCGATAACTTCAGTTTTGCCCCCGCGGCCACAATGTATTATATTATCTATACACGTATTACTATGCAACCGCGTTGGCTCTGTTATGCCCAATCTAAGATTGTAACTATTAACTAAATACTGAAATTCAGTCGTTTATTTTTAATGTCAAAGTTGAAATTGCCGCAAATAATTATTTTCTTGTCCTTACTACGTATTTTATCTAAAATTAATTCTAATCTATTAAAAAATAATGTTATTAAATGTTATTAATTTGTTTTAGGAACTCTATAAATACAAATTATTATTAATTTTAAATCCGTTAATTCTATAGCCGAACATTCTACCATTGGAATAGCCAGGTTTACGATATCACACATAGCCTTAAATTTATATCTATTTCTTAATAAAATACATGATCCACCATTTCTATTCTCTCGAGAAAAGTGGCTTGCCAATTTAAAGTTCGTCACCTGTTTTCATATTATGTTCTGTAGTACAAATGACATCTACACGTTGTCCAGAATCCATTAGCTCTTGTAAGTGGACGGAGAGTAAGTCCGCCTTACTTATCAGACCATTAATGTTTTGGTGCAGGACAAATATATTATTAGACACGAAAAAGATCATTATTGGTACTCAACTCAATGCTGCTATTTTGAGCTTGTCGATTTAGTGGTGATGTCAATTTACTAAATTTAAGGTAATTGTCAATTTCTAGCATGAATTGCTTGAGACTTAGAAATGCAGCTCTAATGCCAAAATTGGTTAGTTTGCCAGAGTTGTGTGAAAACATATAAAGGGTCAAGTCACGGTTAGTGTCAAATAGGTAAGCATAATTGTTGCTTTGTATGTCCATAGCCAATAAATTCCCGAACACTTCAACTGTATAGTTGTGTATAAGTGCCCCACAGATATATGTAGGGAGACAAATTATTTTGTTAGTGTGTGTAATTTTCAAAAGTGATTCAGGTATGTAGTTCACTAATTGGATGCTATCTTCAGTTTCATTTACGCCTTCTTCACTAATAAAAATTATGCAATAGTCTTTCATAGTAAAGTTTTTTAATTTGTCCTCTAAATTATTCAGTAATTCTTTAATACTCCTGTTTGGTGCGTTATAATGACAATACTTAACATCATGTTCAAAAGTGCATTCCATAGCACTCAAAATGCCGCTATTTTTTTATTACTTAAAACACACAATTGGATTGGTGACTCGTCCATAGCAGCTGTGGCGGCGTAACATTGTGGATGCGCTGGAGACTTCTGCGGACTCCATAGTAGTTTAATTGGAATACCTACAAAGCGAAGCTGGTGAAGCACTTGATATCACGTTTACAATTAGAATGAATACGGTTGCCAACACATTCAACGCCAAGAAATGATGCCTCATGTTCAAATTGATAACGTAGTGATGCTAAATGGATAGTAAACCATAAAATTATCGTAATAAAGTATAAATTATAAAATATAATCAAAATCATAAAAAGATATGAACCATGAAAGTAGAAAAATATGCATTTTTATTTATTGTCTAAGAGTAAATTTCAAGCTACCAATAGAATCCTTACGCTATTATAGAAACAAAATTGTATAACAACTATGTACTTAAATGCAGTATTTCGCTACCGAAACAACAATTTACCTGATTTTCCATACAACGATTAGTACAAATGTCAGTTGTGACGTCATACCTGTGTGTCTATCAGTATGAAGCGTTTTGCGCTGCCGGCAGCGAGGTCAATCTTTGTTTCAAATTTTTGGGTATTTATGTTCTTTAATTGTAGTTGGTCCCATACAAACATTTGTTCCTCTCCAAAACTGGTTCGAATAACATCAGAAAAAATCTTAGTTATCATCCCTATTGTGCTGCTACGCCATACCGCAAAGCAGCATTTTTCCGCTTCGTAGCAAATTATACTCGTCGGTCTCGTAGAATGTGAGTCATTGGCCTTGAATGGATAAACTAGTCCTTATCCACTGAGGGCGGGTTGTACCAACTTACGATTACAGACGTTAAACATGGCGCGGCAGCTGTCATTCTAGGTTTAAGATTCTGGTGGCAGTTTAGCACAAGTAATGCAGTGGAGTCGCCATTGTATGTTTTTTTATTTGAATAAATGAAACTGAACGATAAATCTATATTACAGTACCGGCCATTAATATTAGAAATTCTACATAAAATGTTTTTACCATTCAGTCATTCGTTCAATTATAAAAGTATAAAACGGCGGGTTTACTACATTTCTTGTGCCAAAGTGCCACGAGAATCCTAACCCTTATCATTATATCATTGTACAGTACAAGTCAAATCAAACAAAAATGAATATTGACGTAGTAAGAGAGGGTATTTCTAATGAATATTATATTGATACTGAAACTGAAATATCAGTGGTATACTGAAACTTATTCCAATGAAAAATTGTTCAAGACCTTGAATAGGTATAACATTATACATTTCAACAATATATTATGTTTTTATTACATTTTAATGAATCAATTTATTAAAGCGAAACCAATAAATTTAATTATACATTTTTGGATTATTAATCATTTATCCATTCATTCATTAATTCAATCAAAAAAGATATAACAACGACTCCATTGCTCTTTGTTCACCCCAATGCCACCAAACATCCCAGCAAACTTTATACACACAAAACGAAGAACGACATTTGTGTGGCTCTTACTACAATGAGATAAGGTGTATTAATGGTTACTCGTGTATCTTGATTTTGTTCAGGTACAAGCGGACGCGAGAGCGAATTAAGTGAGTCTGTGTTCACATTAAACACCAGACCACCGCGCAATCAGTATGAATTTTTAATACTTGAGCGGGTTAAAAATTCATACTCATTGCACTTACCTGGCACCGCAGCGCGCAGTTTGCTTCTCTATTAGTTTTCTCTCTAATAATGCATTCGGTCAAATGAAGCATTTAGGACTAAAGTAGTCTAACAAGGGAGAAACGTGAATAAAAACTAGCCAGAACTCAAGAAAGCTATGATGGATCGGTGCGTAATAAATCGTTAGACCGCAATATCAAGCCCGACCGGCCACATCTGTTACGTTCGTTTACTTCTTGACGAGCTTGTTGTTCGGGAAATCGAACTATCTGTTTAGCAGTCTTTTGTTATCTGTCTGTTTTCTGGGTTCATATCTCTGATTTGAAGTCCGTTCTATTCTGATTAAAAAAAAACATGAAAGTCGGAATATGTCGAAGATCGCAGAAAAATCGCAAATAAAATCTCGCCCCTGCAGCACTACCACGAAAATCGAATATTAAAGATCGTATAATTATCATTTTCTTGCTCAAATATGATAATCGCGAAAGAGATAATATTCGTATACCTGAGCTCGAATATAATTTTTCGTGTAGTGTAACGGAAGTTTTGGACAGAGGTTCAATTTGAAATGCTTGTAAAACGTTAAACTAAAAGCTTGTAACACGGTCGCTACAGTTTAGAGATGTGTCAACTCGGTTTGCCAACCCGGTCCAAACCGAGTCAAGCTAAAGTCGAACCGACCCGGTTTGTTAGTCCACTAACTCGATTCTATAACGAGCAGCGAACCGCAACATTCGAGCCCGCTCGCCGACAGCAGCCCGAGCCAACGAAACCGAACCGACGCGCGCGACTCGCGCGAGCGGGCTGGGCCGGAGCGGGCAAACCGAATGAGTAGCCGAATAAACCCGATTTCTCCCGAACAGGTGGGCGGGTGACGACGACGACCATTAGTAGACCTTATCTCGTTGCAACAAGGTTTGTAGTTTCGTTTTGAAATTTAATTTTGAATGAAATATAGTGAGCAATTTATAATTACTTATTACTCTATGGCGCTACCGAGGTAACGCTCACAAATGTTAAACAATAACCTATAAACAGTTTAGTTTAGGTTTAAAACCCGAACAAGTAGGTGTTTAAATTCACGGATCGACTCGGACAGGTCAAACCGAATACCACATTAATATTAATACGTTTAGGACCGTCATAGCAACTCGGTTTGATCAACCCGGGTTGAAACCGGTTTACATAGAAAGTCGAACCGTTCAATTCGGTTTGAGATATTTTCGGGTTGGCACATCTCTACTACAGTTAGAACAATAACGCGTAGTTTCATTGTCAGAGAGGCATCCGGATGGCTCGCGGTATTTGAGCTGCCGAAGTGTTGTGGAACCTCCCTGTGCAACCCAAACTGAGCTAACTTGAACTGGGGCGAAAATTGGAGGGGGGGTGAAAAAAATTTTGTGGCCAGGTATTCGATTTAGACCAGCATATCATTATGTAACAGCGTACACACTTTCAGTCAGCCGGTGTGTCAATCGGTTGCGTCGCGACATTGTTTTGTTTTTCATTAATTTTTTCAATTTCCGCCCTAGCCCAAGTTGGCTCAGTTCGTGTTGCACAGGGCGGTTCCCCAACACTTCGGGAGCTCAAATACCGCGAGCCATCCGGTTGCCTCTTGGACACACAAAATGCAACGGGTGACTTACGTCTTTGAGGTCGAATATCGCGGGACATGTTTCGAACCTATACGTGGCTGCAATCCAAAAGTCCGCGAGTGACCCATTTCATTATATTTTCATATCTCCGAGACTCACGGGAGTTTTCTATATTAAAGTGCAAATAGGGTAGTAGATGAGCTCGATCGGTCCATTTAACCCTTTTGTCGCCATGCGTCACGTACGAATTGACACGTACGCCAAGCTTTTTTGCATGAGTGTGAATAGATTAGATTAGATTAGATTCATTTATTTCATTTTGAAAATTGACGTCATTTTTTGAAAATTAAATAGCATGAATTCACAAAAAAGATCGTCAGAGTGTATAAGAATAACAATAATATAAATGAAAGTCAAAAATCTAAATATGTACATTGCAAAAATGAAAAAACAAGAATAAGGAACAATTGAAATAATATTAAAATGGTACAAATGTCAAAGGAGCAAAATGTGTTTAAATGTCAAATTATTAATAAAAGCTAGGGTATCCTAGATATAAATAGTCAATATGAACTAAGGTTCAAGATGACTTTGACAGCACACACCATAGTACTTAAATGTGTTCTTGGCGCCGTGGGTGCGACCACACGCAACGCTTTCGGTGTTCTTGGCGTCCAAAGGGTAAAAAACAAGTTGCACAACTAACATACCCTCTAGTTACAAAGCAGCCTAGAGTCTGCTCTATACAGTGGGCCATCACGACCCATCGTACAGGACACAACTATGCGTTAGACGGAGAAAGACATCGCCGCGCCATAAGCCATCTGACACCCCCTACCTACCCTCTCCACACGCTGGCCCATCCCAGTGGGCCATCATGTAGAGGAGCCATATAAGGCCATCGGCTCCTCATTTTCGAACTGGACTTGTAGGCTCTTCTCTGTGGTACATTCCCGAATTCAGGAAGTGATCTAAAGACGTTGCACTGCATTTAATTTTTAACACTGAAGGGTAAATCATTAATATTCTCATCAATTTTCAAAATCGTAACCATTTTAACTCACACCTTATTTCTTTTATCTCACAATTTCATATGTATTTCGCATATTCAAGTTCTGCTCGTGAAATGTGGATAATAATTAATTTCATAATACGACAAGCCATTATGGACGGTATACGAGGTGACCTATTTGTCTTGACTCAGGGATATTATATTAGAATGACATTTATACATTTCAAATTACGGGGAAAAATTGAAAAATGTATTAGCCGGTCGGACGCGCTTAGTATTTATAGACGACCACTTTAACCTAGTTGGTAGTGACTGTCTACAAAGCTGGAGGTCCTGGGGTCGAATCCCGGTAAGGGTATTTATTTGTGTGATGAGATGAGCACGAATATTTGTTCCTGGGTCACGGATGTTTTGTACAACTATTTATTTATGTATATCGTCGCCTATTACCCATAGTACAATGTTTTATTTATTGATTTCGTTTAGCACGTTTTTGCCAGACAATTCTCACTTGCCTCTTCAGCCAGACCCGGCTCTGGCGCTCCGAGGTATCAATTTATCTGGTCGTGGTTAACAGTGACACTCATCGTTGCGCGGCAAGCAATTGGCAAATTAACCATTTTTTTTTTCACGCTGCCATTCGAACCAGATTTCTGAGTGGATCAAATTTCTCTTAACACTTTCACTACCAAGAATCGCTACGCTCTACGCTCGTAGCCGATCCCGTGGTTTTCCTCGTATGTAGCGGAAAGCGACTACGGCGTAGGCGCCCGCTAGGCGGGTTCCTGGTAGTGAAAGTGTTAAATAATTGCCTAGACATAAAACTAACGTAGAGTTACATTTGTGCTTAACAAATGTAACTTACAATTATAAGGGTCTTTGACCTGAATTTAATAATTCTATTCTAAATCTGTGTATGGGACATGCTACAATTAGAGTACGTAAAAAGACAAAAAACAGGGTCAAAAGCAGACCCTCGAAATGCCTTATACAAATTGTCATAGTATTACGACGTCAGTGCATTATCTTCGTACTAAACGTATTGAATTGCTGTTTTGGTCGTGAAATACTGCGTTTAAGTACATAGTTGTTATACAATTTTTTTTTTATTAAAGTGTAAGAATTCTATAGATCACTTTAAATTTCCTCTTGCTCGATAAATACATATTTTTATGAAACTAGTCTCATATCTTTTTATGACTTTAATTATATTTTGTAATTTACAGTACTCGTATTTGTAATCATTTGATGGTTTACTATCAAAATAGCAATACTACGTTATACATTTTAATATGAGGAAAGTACGCAATTGCTACAATGACGCGCAAATGTGACGACCCTAACTAGACGAAAGAGACACTTGTCCATTATTAACCCCTGGCTAAAACGAGCTCTGGTTGCAAATGTGAAACTAATATCATATCATACTCGAGTAAAATAGACATTGAGGGGTTAGAATATTCCACATGCGAGCAGCTGTATAGGAGTGAGCCATTTCATACAGAGAGGATTTGAATGAATTGTATGGATTGTCGGAATGGTCTGACGTTGGCAGCTTTTCAAGGATATTAGAGTTCCAGGAGCATTATGGAAAATGTACATTAAATCGTGTTATGAAATACTTGGTTTGAGAACTTTTTGAAAGCAAATTTTACCTACGGAAATCTTAATGCTGTCAAGATTTCGATTGATTTGATTTTTGTATGTAAAAGTTGAATACGCCTTACGCAACTCCACTAATACAATATTTAAAAATATCGTACAGAATGAACCTTTTTCTACCGCCGGGTCGAAATTGTTATTTGATCTTTGTTTCAATAACTTATTGAAAGCTTTTGGATATTAAATTTGCAATAAAATTACACGTTGTGCTGAGGACAGTATAATCAAAAAGATTGGTAGGCCAACATGAAAGCAATAAAATAGGTATTTTGTAGTCATTGTTTATTTAACAAGTTCTCGTAGGCGCATTAATAAGCATACTTTTGACCGATCTATCTCATTAGATCCATCAATCATGTCCACTGTGTATCTACTGAGATTTTTTTTTACCGCTAGATACATTCGTATTTACAATGGATCTACTGGGATATTTTCTTTCATCTGATACACTCATTGTTATCTGTGTGAGAACAAACTTGCTAACTTTATTATCCGCTGAAATTATTTGACACTGACAAATATATAATAAGCACACCTTCGTTTAGAATCCATCTTGGATTTGGCGTACTTCAGCCTAAACTCAATGTTAGCAACGATTATTTTATAATAACTTTATTGTTACCTATTTCGAAGTATTGAGAATTCATACCTATTCAGTGGACAGTGAAATTCGGTAAAATGAAAACGACTGCTATACGCTAACGATGCCTTCGTATGTTATTCGATGCGTGAAATTAAACTGTAACAATCCATTTGCCATTGACACTATCCTGAAAATGAACTGTTTGGAGACGAGTTTTGGACGAAGAGTTTAATTATCCGACGGCTGAAGAGGCAATGTAAATACAAATACTCTTTATTGCGTAAGAGCCTCAATTTGTGAAAATAGTACAGAACTACAACAACTAACACGAAGACAATAGGCGGTCTTATAGCCGAAGAGCGACCTCTTCCAGTCAAGTTTTGGGTAGTGGAGAAATTGTAGAAGATATTCTAAAATATATAAAGTAGGTGGCCAAAAAATATAAAAAAAACGAACTAAACGACAATCATGTCAATGATAAACACACACACATAAACACATAGTCACGGGAAAGACAGATAGTGATCTTTTAGAAGAGTTTTATTAAATGTAATGATTAAGTTAGAGCATAGGTAGTGCTCCGGCGCGTGCGGGCCGGCGACAACAACAACACCGTCCCGTCCTAGCGATGATGACTTAGGGGATGATTTCCGGGGTAAAAACTATCCTATGCCCTTCCCGGCACTCAACCTATTTGTATACCAAATTTCATCTAAATCGGTTTTGCGGTTTAAGCGTGAAGAGGTAACAGATAGACCAACAGACAGGCACACTTTCGCATTTATAATATTAGTATGGATAGTATGGAAGTATGGATATAATCGTCATGGACTTTTGTGTTCTATATTTTATGAAATCGTCGACTCCTAAGACAACAATCCTTTATTTTTTGATTATAATAAGTATAATGTAGATATTAAACATTCTGAAATCTTAATATAACAGCAGAAGTAAAGTTACCTAATGTCTTTCTAGAAAGTTTAATGCGAAGGACCGCAATTAACATTTGGTAAGCTTTCAGCTCGGTTACTTATTTATCCCGGAGCGGAGCGATTGAATAATGAATGGATTTAAATGGCATTATATGTATACTCGGCGACGATGACCTTTTCACTCGATAGCTCTGCAACTTTACAATAAGTTTAAACGAACGATGCAATGGTCGCACCAACTTGCTATAGTTGAAATGAAAGGTGTGTATTGCTGTCTAATTCTATAGAAAAATGCTGTGACAAATTGCTAAGCGCGTAATGGCCTTAAAATAATAGCAGGGCTAACACAATGTGATACGTTCAACAAAAACATCAAAATAAGTAAATATTTGAGGAGAAATGTACACTAATCGATCTAGTCCCAAACTAAGCAACGACGCTTGCATTATAACTATATACACTTAGAAATAATTTAGCTTTTTAATGATTTGCGTATTTATTCGTCCGCAGGGTGGGAAGTCGCATGCAAAAATAAGGAAGTAGGCACATCTCATTATCGCTACTCCACCTGCACTTTTAGCGAAATAACATAGAAATATTGTTCAAGTAACTGCTGGAGACTAACATGAGAGAGACCCAGGCAAGTTCGCACTACTACTAACATGAGAGAGACCCAGGCAAGTTCGCACTACTACTAACATGAGAGAGACCCAGGCAAGTTCGCACTACTACTAACATGAGAGAGACCCAGGCAAGTTCGCACTACTACTAACATGAGAGAGACCCAGGCAAGTTCGCACTACTACTAACATGAGAGAGACCCAGGCAAGTTCGCACTACTACTAACATGAGAGAGACCCAGGCAAGTTCGCACTACTAGTATAACTAGGTATATTCTTCCGTGAACTTTTCACATAGGTGGAAGTTTTGCATGGTTGAAAATTTATCATCGTTGCGTTGTTACTCGAAGCGGTGGCTTGATGTTGAAATCCTGAAAAATAAAGAAAACTCTCAATTATTTATAGATGTAGGGTCATTCTACGAGTGTTCTTACCGCCGCCAAACTGGCACGGCATCATCAGGTATTTTTAACAAGTCCAGAACTAATACAAAAATACCGGGAAACGGGATCCAAATCTGCAAGAACTTCGACAATAATGCGAGCGGGACTGACGGCGGTTATAACGCTCGTAAAATAACCCTTTAAACTATTTCGTCATAGAAAAATCCTGTAACCAAATGTACCTTATGGTAAATCAAACTACGTCGTGGATAAAAATACGTGGTCTGTTGTGAGGGAGCCAATCCCGGCCTCTTGTGTACGGACAAGAGCCTCTGACGAAGGCCCACTTTGGGGGCTGGCTCAGAGTGAGCGGTGACTCGTTTATAGCTAGACCAGGAAAATGCGGGATACAGGATAAATCGAAGAATCGAGAACGAGTACCCTAGCATTTTAATTTTACGAGACACGATTAAATTTAGCTCGAGTTGTATTTAACACATTTACTGCTAAGAATCGCTACGCGCTAGCCGATCCCGTGGTTTTCCCGTATGTAGCGGAATATGACTACGGCATAGGGACCCGCTATGCGGGTTCATGGCAGTGAAAGTGTTAAGTCACGTCTAACCTGTCAGTTTTGTGACAACCTTGTAATAAAAAAATGGGCATTATCCATTTCATTTACCAACGGATTAACAGAGCAGCCGACTCCAGCTCAAACTGACACTGAGATCGAGGTACCGGAAATGAGAAAAAAAATACCGTTTGTGCAAAGTCCATTGGGTTAGGTAAACTTATTGAATGAGCTAACGGTTTCTGAAAATGGATGTTGAAAAGTGAAATATATTCGTGAAATCATATTCATAGGGATTTATTGATCATAAATTTTGACAATATTCCGCTCTAGAATAGTCACAGACAATAAAATCTAGACGGTAAAGTTTTAGCGATACTTATAATTACAAAAACATATCCGCTGATAGTGACACCCCAGCCTTTGTCAAAGCCAAAGAAAATTAGTGTTCTCCTGAGAATGATCGCTAACGAAGTCATTTCTCGCGCACAGCCTATTTTCCTACCAACCGGTTGATATACGCTGACTGGGTAAATAAATATGGCGGACGAAATCATCTATTGAGTGAAACCCATGCCTACGAAACTGCAGGTCCTGGGTTCGGATCCCGGTAAGGGCAAATACTTGTGTGATGAGCATGAATATTTTTTATGTTTTCTATGTATTTAAGTATTAATAAATATTAAATTAAATTAAATATATCGTCGTCTACATGGTAACCATAACACAAGCCTTATTGAGCTTACTCGTATTATGGGACTGGTTCGATTTGAGTAAGATTGTGCCCCAATATTTATTATAATTATTCATATCTTGTTAGTGTGTCAAATAAATAATATAAGCCCCCGAACCTGTCTTTTCTTAATTTTTTTAAATTTCCAAAATCGGAATCGACACAAAATAATCTAATTAAGAATAAGAATAAGAATAGGAATTTATATATTTAGCACAAAAAACACGGAAAAAAGAAATGCAATCTAAAAGGTAACCTTATATTACAGTGCTAAACGGGAGCCTCACTCAGCATGTTGTCACGGGGCCGTGACGCTGGTTTTCAGTGAGAGCCCCAAAAATAAATAAAACTAATTAGTTATTGAACCGGCTCACAAAAAATCACGAGAATCGGTTGAGAAATGCTACCTGTAGTAGAGAAAACCCGGGCAGCGGAACAGTGGGATACCCGGACACCAGACATACGAACGATTTTCGGCCCAAGCTGCAGCATGAACTTCGTTCGCTTCGGTCGCTCTTTCAATAAATAGATGAAACGGTGGCGGCCTAGCGTCACTTTATCTTGATGACGTAGTTTAAGAGTCCTCAGCACACTCGACACAGGTCTGATCTCCATACCAATGTAGTTAGGCTCTCATTTTAAAACAGCGCAGCACACATGAAACTTTCTTTGTTTACACAATGGGATCTGCCATCAATTTACAAGCTTTTATTTACTTTCACCTGTCCCGTTGTGTGTAATCAAATCTTGCAAGTTAAATTTTATCCACTTGCCGGTTTCCGATTGAGTTGAAATTTTGCACGAATATGCAAATCGCGTGACAATGCAATATTATGAAGACGTGGAGCTCTACGTCAACATAATCAGCTGATCTGATGACGGAGCTGGAAGGTGGCCATAGGAACTCCGTAATAAAACCGCATAACCCCGCACGCAGGTAAAATATTTTTTGAAATCGGATAAGCGATTCCGGAGATCACCCAAAACATACAAACTTATATACTTACAAAGTTTTAATATCACAGACTTTTATCCTTTGTACTTTTTTAGTTTATAGATAACGTAAAAGCTGTATCTTATAGTTCTTCAGAGCATAAAATTGTAGGCTTATATATGCTTAAATGAGAATGATTATTATTAAGACGACCGTACCTTGAGGTAATTGCGCAGCAATGGCTTACTTAATTTGGAATGGCAATGCGAATTAATCACTACATAGTATATAAAACAAGGTTTTTTTAATAGATAATAGAGTGATTCAAGAGGAAGGTTTTATATGTATAATACACGGGTACTAACCCGTGCGAATCTAGTGGCAAATAAACTAGATATAAAGCCATAAAAACAAGTGCAATTCAAACTCGAATTATGTGAATCCGTATCCTTTTACGAAGTAAAGTACTACAATTATTCGAGTAATTTCATTCAATTTTTCGATTATGTTATTCCAGAAATATACAATAGGCAGGAGACACGACAATAGAGAGATCTCTCAGGGGCCGAAATCCAATCGGAGTGGTTTGGATGTTAATATTTATGCTACTGTTTTTTCTTTCTTTTCAATTTTTGTAATTGATTTAAGAAACTTCGATAGCGCGATGCAGAACACGTCAGATTTGACAGCAGACAGGAGTGACGCCACAATCTTTAATAACTAAAATAGAGATTTGACGTGCGTCAATGCGAGTAGAAAATCCACAAAAACAAACATACTTACATACATATATGTCGACATACTCGTACTGTGTTCTTGTGTTTTCTATGATATTGTGAAATACGGAGGGCACCGACGTGGAGAAGGGCAAAGGCAGGTGACAGGTGTACTACTTAATAATACAACATTACGAATAGAGCATTGCTTTTGGTAAAATGTAACGGGATAGGAAAATGACAATGGATTGGCACTTGTAATGTTGTATCAAGAAATGTACCCTAACGCGCATTCGAAAAGTTACACGATTACATTCATCATATCAGCTGAAAGAAGTCCACTGCAGGACATCACGACGCGATGATTTCGTAACTTTTTAATTCAGCGTTATGACATATCAGCTGTCATTTTTTGAAGGCGATCTTGAAAGCCAATGTTCCTTTACGTTCATTGAATAATTACCTTTTATATCAATACTAGCTTCCGCCCGCGACTTCGTCCGCGTAGACCCGGGATAAAACTATCCTATATTTTAATCCAGGCTATAAACTATCTTAGTGTAAAATTTCATTCAAATCGGTTCAGCCGTTTAAGCGTGATTGAGTAACAAACATCCAAACATCTAAACTTTCGCATTTATAATATTAGTAGGATTTACTTTGAAAGAAAGAAAGAAAGAAAGAAGACATTTATTCACTACACAAAAGACACAGAGACAAAGGGAGTACAAATACAATACAATTGACACATAATGTGTGTGTCTTCGCGGCAGTGAATCGGTCGCTGTCTCAGCATTATGCCGAGGTGTCAGACACCTACAGCGCTGGTTTTCAGTCAGCACCGTACGTGACCCACGGAACGCAACACAACATACTGCCGATACAAACGTAACTTACTACTTTGAAACATCTTATAGATGCAAAAAAACCTGTACTAGACTCATCCATCGCCACGCTACGCTGGTAGCGCTACGCAGTAGTCTCCCGCAGTAGTCTCACACACTCACTGCCAGGAATCGCTACGCGATTCGCTCGTAGCCGATGCTTTTCCTGCTAAGTAGCGGAATGCGGCTACGGCGTAGGCACCCGCTAGAAGGGTTCCTAGTGTTAATACATTAACTGCCAGAAACCGCTACGCAATGCGCTCGTAGCCGATGGTTTTCGTGCTAAGTACCGGAAAGCAGTAACGGCGTAGGCACCCGCTAAGCGGGTTCCTGGCTCTGAAAGTATTAACACAATCACTGCCAGAAATCGCTACGCTAGTAGCCGGTCTCGCTGAGTAACGGAAAGCGGCTACGGCGTAGGCGCCCGCTAGGCGGGTTCCTGGCAGTGAAAGTGCTAAATTCCATGTGTAGTGAAAAGCACCTATTGCGTTTTGACGCATGTGTGCCTTGATTGACATTTAATAGGTTAATTGAAAGGTAAACTAAATACGAAACGGTATATACCTATACACTCCAGGGCAGACAAATTCAAGTTAACGAGCGAGATTAGAGCCCCGGCGGTGCCTATTAGGCGGACAGCCTGTACTGATGAGGGTTACCACGAATCATGTCAACAACCGCCCATTAAAATAGTACCTAGGATAGCTATTTTTATCAATGGTACCAAATTGTGGTGAATTTCCGAAATAAAATTAAGTACTACGCATAACAATCCTACTATATAATATTATAAATGCGAAACTAGATGTTTGGATGTTTGGGTGTTTGTTACTCAATCACGCTTAAACGGCTGAGCCGATTTGAATGAAATTTTGCACTAAGATATTTTATAGCCTGGATAAAAATATAGGATAGTTTTTATCTCGGGTCCACGCGGACGAAGTCGCGGGCGGAAGCTAGTGTTTCAATAAAGCTACTTAACTATTTTTATCACAAAAGTTTCTTTCGAAGTACACTTTGGAAATATATTTTTTATTTCATATATTTTTTACTCTACGACGGTGGCAAACAAGCATACGGCCTATCTGATGGTAAGCAGACACCGTAGCATATAGACGCTTGCGATTCCAAATGAATCACAAGCGCGTTGCGAATCATTTATAGATTTGAGGATTCGTTGGGTAGATAGCTAGAGACGAACTCGGGTCCCTCGCTCTCAACACGATACATCTTCGGGAGCTATAGTCACCTTAACACTTTCACTGCCAGGAACCCGCCTAGCGGGCGCCTACGCCGTAGTCGCTTTCCGCTACATACGAGGAAAACCACGGGATCAACTACAAGCGTAGCGCGCAGGCAGTGAAAGTGTTGATCACCATCGAGTGCTCCTGCCACCACACCGCACACCTAAAGTTATTACATGATTATAGTTAGGATTGAATGTCCAGCAGGTAGATCACGTAACGCATTGTACAGTCAGCCTCACATAGTTAGTAGCAGCCAAAGTAGCCAAATATAGGAATATAGGAACACATCCTTACTCCCATAGTAATAGAGACGTGTTGCGATATATTTGGCAACTTTGCCTGCTACCAACTATATGATGCTGACTGTATGTACGTTAGGTAGCTCTAAATGTATTTTTTTATATGGAAAAATGACAGTTGGATCTACCGAACGCGCGTTCAAAACGTTACGCGATTACTCCTCAGGACGCTTTATTTTTGGACACCAACTTTGCTTATGTATTAGAAACATTTTATGGCACAAATAAACATTTCATAGAAAAAAACATGGACAAACATTTTCTGTTATTCATGCATTCAATGCAAGTCAATTGTTGTAACGTATGTCATCAATGAACGCAATATAATACTTCATTACGTAAAACGTGAATATCCTCAAATTGCCATTTTCCGTTTTCCAGCGAGCGAGGCGAATAATTTTTCCCGACAATTGGAGGAAAAATGTTCAACAATGTACCACTTGTAAAGGGAAAGTAACGACATATTTGTACTTAAAAAGAAAAAAACTATTAAATTGTGAGAACTGCGGCAGTATAGGAATATACAATACAATACAATACAAATACTCTTTATTGCACACCTCACACAAGCAAAGCAGTTAAAAAGAAAAACAATACAATAACATGTAGGTAGAGGTAGACAACAGGCGGTCTTATCGCTGAAGAGCGATCTCTTCCAGACAACCTTTGGGTATCTGAGAAAGAGATAAAACTAAATTATGTAGTAGGTGGTGCAGAGATTATAATAAGCCAAAAATCGAAATAATTATATATGGAGTATTTGTTTTTTTCATACTGATCCTACTAATATTATAAATGCGAAAGTTTAGATGTTTGGATGTTTGGATGTTTGTTACTCAATCACGCTTAAACGGCTGAACCGATTTGAATGAAATTTTGCACGAAGATAGTTTATAGCCTGGATTAAAATATAGGATAGTTTTTATCTCGGGTCCACGCGGACGGTCGCGGGCGGAAGCTAGTTTCTAAATAATTGTCAAAGTCTAAAGAACTATAAAGTTCTCTAAGACGTAATGTTGTGTAACAAAACAGGATCCTACATCTTTTTTTTTAACAAAGACGGAGTCAATAGACGTACGTATTGAACGCTGGTGGCGGATAACGGAGCCTGTGGATGGACGCTTACGAATTACTTTGTAATTAATATAATATATTAAATACCATATAGGGCTACTAACTTTTAAAAGATACATACATGGAATCTTATAAAGTAAGTAAAAATTTTATTCAATATAAATTCACGGCGAACACTTTTTGAATGTCATATTTTTACATATACTGTGTGGAACGAAACGATGGACTTTCCCGCAAGAGGGGGATTATTGAGCGCTAGTACGTCACATTTTCCAGATAATCTATTTTTTTTGACGCGATTTTTTTTCACCTTTGTATGGCACGTTGGCCGACTGGAGCGACGAGCTCCATACAAATGTAAAAAAAATCGCGTCAAAAAAAATAGTTTATCTGGAAAATGTGACGTAATGTGTCGCTCTTCAGCGATAAGACCGCCTGTTGTCTACCTCTACCTACATGTTATTGTATTGTTTTTCTTTTTAACTGCTTTTTTTGTGTGAGGTGTGCAATAAAGAGTATTTGTATTGTATTGTATTGTACTAGCGCTCAATAATCCCCCTCTTGCGGGAAAGTCCATCGTTCCGTTTCACGCAGTATACTTTAATACAAGAGGTAACTTAATTAATGGCATTAACATTTGTCCATATATCCTTATCTGGTAAATATTCGTCCAATCTATAATAAGCTCTATTATGCAAAGTTTGCCTTACAAAGTAATTAAATTTATTCTCAGACATGTCTAAAACATGATCTGGTAACTTGTAGTAGCGAGTACGTGTATAAATATCTATAGTAGATTTATTTGTCCAACATAGGTATAAGTAGGCAGTTATTTAGGCGTTACATTTTAGTTCCTAGATTCAGTAATTTCTAGATCCATAATGATTACTAAATGGAATGTAGTTATTGTATATACATGCGTGTATGTTGTTAGGGATGTATGCGGCCACGTTTAATTTATTACACACGATGGGATCAAATCAAATTAAACCATTATTAATTACGGGCAGTTCTGCTTGACTAGCTTACAATTAGTTCACAATTGATTACAATTTAGTTATGAATGGAACTAGTTTCAATATAGAACATTATGATAATTATTATAAAATGAACTATTGCGAATAAAACATTCATCTTTCAGAAAAGATGTCTAAAAACAATTTACCGTATGAATGTTATATTAGAGACTCCCTAAGACAAGTTTTTCGAGAAAAGCGCTTTCTTACATTAACGGGGATCTACATTTTTAAGGTTAGCTTGTTTGTAAAAGTGTCATCTGAGAGCACAGTATATACAGGGTGGCCCATTTAGATCGGTCAGTATGGGAAAGTCTGAAACTATAAGACATACGAAGATCGTTTTTGGGAACCATGTCATCGATTTTAATAACAAGAAAAACTGCATTCATACATTAAAAAAAACCTGTACTCAGGTTGGGAATCGAACCCGGACGTTTTGGAAAATAAAACAAACTATTTCTATTTAGATATCGATTGTGTAGGTCTTAAGCAGTAAATTTTACTATGAAATATGATATCTAAAATAAATAAAATGCATTGTTTTCATATTCTTTCATTTATTTTCGTACTTAAGTTTTCGAAACGACCACCATTTTTTCAATACAATATTCAACACGTTTATATTAAGCTGCTAACGAAATTATAAATTTTAAATTAAAGGAAAAATTTAAAAATGTAATGCTCCGAGCCGGATTCGAACCGGCGACCACAGGCATTTATTTAATCTTTATTGCACAAAAGAACAACTTATCGTACAAAAGGAATCAACTGAACCAACTGAGCTATCGGAACAATCCGGTTCGGCCACCAAATCTTTCAATTAGTTCCTTCCTACAAACGCCATAGGGAGGCGTGAAGCGACATCTACCAGAAGACTTAGGCTTCTTTAACGGCACCAACGTCTCAAATTATGTTGAGAAATCGTCAGTAACGATGCGCCACCCCATACTAAATTATTTTTTGTATGTGCTCAGTTGGTTAGTAGCGACGCACGCGCCAAGAATGCCTGTGGTCGCCGGTTCGAATCTGGCACGGAGCATTACATTTTTCAATTTTTCCTTTTTCTTTAATTTATGATTTAGGTCTATGATTCATACTTTTGGTTGCCTTCGAGAATTTTTCAAAATGATGTGTACTGTTTTAAATAGCCAAGATGTTAATTTTTATAGTCACTTGGTTAGTTCATTTATGTTTGTTTTTGAATCGCTTCCTGGCATTTCGCATCGTTTCAAACAGTATCCCATTTAATAGTAGATTGTATAACAAGGGTCTATAATAAGCCATATCACCACGAGATGGTTATTTTCCCGAACGAAGTGAGGGGAAATAGTTCAAGGGGTAATATGGCTTTTAGACCAGTTATACACTTTACTTTTCACTTCAACTGGGAGAAAATAGTAAAAACAAAGATTGCCCATCCATAATCAATAATAAATACCACGGCGAAAGGATTTTTCAATTCGGCGTCATTCTTTTTTAAATAAACTGCTTTGACACAGATACAAAATATTGACACCACGAATAAACGCCTCTGACCGTCTAATAACCGCGTCCAAACGGCCGAGCGCGGCGGACAGCATACGGGGCATACGATAAAGCGAGATAGACATCAGTCTATCCCGCTCAATTTTCATAGCTTATGCCATGTATGCAGTCAACCCCGTTGCATGGGCTTCACTATAGAGGGAAAAAGTATCATCCTTAAGTATGCTAAAATCACTCCACACGCACAGCTGTTCAGTGCAAAATGACTGTAGCTCCTCACCAAACCTTGTACCTGGATGTGCGTTAAGGTCACCTAATGTAACATCGCTGCTACATCCCTCTCTTCTATAATTGCACTGAGATCCGCAAGGACATCCGTAAACTCGGGCCGGTTGTCTTCGATGTCGACAGGCATGTAAACGCTAAATACTAGCAATTGAGAGTCACCCTAGTTAATTTGGATACGAGCCAATCTACCACTACTACAGTTTACAACCGTTACACTGCTGAACAATGGTTTTCGCCACAACAGCGACACACCTCCAAACGGACGCCCTCGAAGAATACCGGCTCCCGTATCCACTGTCGACTTAGAATGCTCCAGATCATGTTGCAGGTCTCTTGTAGTGCAAGGATATACCTCACATAATTCCTGAATGTGCTCTCTAGAGCGCTTGATAGACTTGCAATTAAACGAATTCAAGTTTATTTTTATATTTAGTAGCCCTCATCATCGCTCGTCCGCAGTAAGCTCGGCCGAATTTCACCTTCCCATACAAACGTAGTTACGCTCTCATTTTAAAACTAAGCGTTGGATTGTGACGAAACTTTGCATATACATTGACATGAGGTATATATATGTCTGTAATTCGTTTATATGGTTCCAGTTTATAAAACAAACGAAATACAGCAAAAACAAGTTTTGTATGAAAAACTTAAATTCACTGGTTTTTTTTTACTATGGTACCTGAAGCTACATAAACTAATTTCAGACATAGATATACCTCATATACACTCCATTTTGTAAAAGAAAAGCTTTTCTTGACCTTTACACCGAAACGATTTTACATACTTTGCGAATACCTTTCTGGCGATTAATATACACCCCATTTTGTCAAAAAAAACGCTTTTCGTGACCTGTAACGCCCTAACAATTTTACAGACACTGCGAATTAGGGGGTCGTATAAACCTTTTTTTTATTTTTTTAGGGCGTATAATGATCCTATTTTCTTTATTTATTGGTTTATCCTAAATATTATAAAACCAATATGTTTATCTTCAAAATCTAAGATTTTGAGCCAAAAATCAACTTTGTAAGTCTTAAAATAAAAAAGTTATGAATTATTTTCTAAATTTTTTTTAGTTTTTTGCTTCTCCTGAAAAGTGATGTTTTGGCGGTTACACCCTTTGAGTCTAAAGGTATCGATATGGCTTTTAGACCAGTTATACACTTTACTTTTCACTTCAACTGGGAGAAAATAGTAAAAACAAAGATTGTCCATCCATAATCAATAATAACTACCACGGCGAAAGGATTTTTCAATTCGGCGTGCTTTGACACAGATACAAAATATTGACACCACGAATAAACGCCTCTGACCGTCTAATAACCGCGTCCAAACGGCCGAGCGCGGCGGACAGCATACGGGGCATACGATAAAGCGAGATAGACAGCAGTCTATCCCGCTCAATTTTCATAGCTTATGCCATGTATGCAGTCAACCCCGTTGCATGGGCTTCACTATAGAAGGAAAAAGTATCATCCTTAAGTATGCTAAAATCACTCCACACGCACAGCTGTTCAGTGCAAAATGACTGTAGCTCCTCACCAAACCTTGTACCTGGATGTGCGTTAAGGTCACCTAATGTAACATCGCTGCTACATCCCTCTCTTCTATAATTGCACTGAGATCCGCAAGGACATCCGTAAACTCGGGCCGGTTGTCTTCGATGTCGACAGGCATGTAAACGCTAAATACTAGCAATTGAGAGTCACCCTAGTTAATTTGGATACGAGCCAATCTACCACTACTACAGTTTACAACCGTTACACTGCTGAACAATGGTTTTCGCCACAACAGCGACACACCTCCAAACGGACGCCCTCGAAGAATACCGGCTCCCGTATCCACTGTCGACTTAGAATGCTCCAGATCATGTTGCAGGTCTCTTGTAGTGCAAGGATATACCTCACATAATTCCTGAATGTGCTCTCTAGAGCGCTTGATAGACTTGCAATTAAACGAATTCAAGTTTATTTTTATATTTAGTAGCCCTCATCATCGCTCGTCCGCAGTAAGCTCGGCCGAATTTCACCTTCCCATACAAACGTAGTTACGCTCTCATTTTAAAACTAAGCGTTGGATTGTGACGAAACTTTGCATATACATTGACATGAGGTATATATATGTCTGTAATTAGTTTATATGGTTCCAGTTTATAAAACAAACGAAATACAGCAAAAACAAGTTTTGTATGAAAAACTTAAATTCGCTGTATTTTTTTTTACTATGGTATCTGAAGCTACATAAACTAATTACAGACATAGATGTACCTCATATACACTCCATTTTGTAAAAGAAAAGCTTTTCTTGACCTTTACACCGAAACGATTTTACATACTTTGCGAATACCTTTCTGGCGATTAATATACACCCCATTTTGTCAAAAAAAAACGCTTTTCGTGACCTGTAACGCCCTAACAATTTTACAGACACTGCGAATTAGGGGGTCGTATAAACCTTTTTTTTATTTTTTTAGGGCGTATAATGATCCTATTTTCTTTATTTATTGGTTTATCCTAAATATTATAAAACCAATATGTTAATCTTCAAAATCTAAGATTTTGAGCCAAAAATCAACTTTGTAAGTCTTAAAATAAAAAAGTTATGAATTATTTTCTAAAATTTTTTTAGTTTTTTGCTTCTCCTGAAAAGTGATGTTTTGGCGGTTACACCCTTTGAGTCTAAAGGTATCGATATGGCTTTTAGACCAGTTATACACTTTACTTTTCACTTCAACTGGGAGAAAATAGTAAAAACAAAGATTGTCCATCCATAATCAATAATAACTACCACGGCGAAAGGATTTTTCAATTCGGCGTGCTTTGACACAGATACAAAATATTGACACCACGAATAAACGCCTCTGACCGTCTAATAACCGCGTCCAAACGGCCGAGCGCGGCGGACAGCATACGGGGCATACGATAAAGCGAGATAGACAGCAGTCTATCCCGCTCAATTTTCATAGCTTATGCCATGTATGCAGTCAACCCCGTTGCATGGGCTTCACTATAGAAGGAAAAAGTATCATCCTTAAGTATGCTAAAATCACTCCACACGCACAGCTGTTCAGTGCAAAATGACTGTAGCTCCTCACCAAACCTTGTACCTGGATGTGCGTTAAGGTCACCTAATGTAACATCGCTGCTACATCCCTCTCTTCTATAATTGCACTGAGATCCGCAAGGACATCCGTAAACTCGGGCCGGTTGTCTTCGATGTCGACAGGCATGTAAACGCTAAATACTAGCAATTGAGAGTCACCCTAGTTAATTTGGATACGAGCCAATCTACCACTACTACAGTTTACAACCGTTACACTGCTGAACAATGGTTTTCGCCACAACAGCGACACACCTCCAAACGGACGCCCTCGAAGAATACCGGCTCCCGTATCCACTGTCGACTTAGAATGCTCCAGATCATGTTGCAGGTCTCTTGTAGTGCAAGGATATACCTCACATAATTCCTGAATGTGCTCTCTAGAGCGCTTGATAGACTTGCAATTAAACGAATTCAAGTTTATTTTTATATTTAGTAGCCCTCATCATCGCTCGTCCGCAGTAAGCTCGGCCGAATTTCACCTTCCCATACAAACGTAGTTACGCTCTCATTTTAAAACTAAGCGTTGGATTGTGACGAAACTTTGCATATACATTGACATGAGGTATATACACCGTGCCCGCGAATAACCCGAAAGATTTTACCTACGTATTCCCGAGGTCAAAAGAAGTAAAAAATGTCATATGACTCTAGGTCGATTTCGCCTTAGATTCAGGGTTAATGTCAATTTAAAAAAAATTAACACTTGTAACTCAACTGAAAATGCCCGTTTGGTGATGATGTCACCGGTATGGGGCTAAGTATAAAGACATCTTAAGTGACAGATGTCAATGTGATAAGGAACACATTGCTTAACTAGTTATTATGGAAAAAAAACTAAAAAAATCATTTTAACCGACATTTTTTCTAGTAAAAAATGCTTTTTTTGTTTAAAAACGTTCAAAGAGTTACAAAAAAAAAATTAAAAAAAACAGAAAAAAAAATTTTTTTTGGTGAAATTGACCAAAAGTCATATGACATTTACTTCTTTTGACCTCGGGAATACGTGGGTAAAATCTTTCGGGTTATTCGCGGGCACGGTGTATATGTCTGTAATTCGTTTATATGGTTCCAGTTTATAAAACAAACGAAATACAGCAAAAACAAGTTTTGTATGAAAAACTTAAATTCACTGGTTTTTTTTTACTATGGTACCTGAAGCTACATAAACTAATTTCAGACATAGATATACCTCATATACACTCCATTTTGTAAAAGAAAAGCTTTTCTTGACCTTTACACCGAAACGATTTTACATACTTTGCGAATACCTTTCTGGCGATTAATATACACCCCATTTTGTCAAAAAAAACGCTTTTCGTGACCTGTAACGCCCTAACAATTTTACAGACACTGCGAATTAGGGGGTCGTATAAACCTTTTTTTTATTTTTTTAGGGCGTATAATGATCCTATTTTCTTTATTTATTGGTTTATCCTAAATATTATAAAACCAATATGTTTATCTTCAAAATCTAAGATTTTGAGCCAAAAATCAACTTTGTAAGTCTTAAAATAAAAAAGTTATGAATTATTTTCTAAAATTTTTTTAGTTTTTTGCTTCTCCTGAAAAGTGATGTTTTGGCGGTTACACCCTTTGAGTCTAAAGGTATCGATATGGCTTTTAGACCAGTTATACACTTTACTTTTCACTTCAACTGGGAGAAAATAGTAAAAACAAAGATTGTCCATCCATAATCAATAATAACTACCACGGCGAAAGGATTTTTCAATTCGGCGTGCTTTGACACAGATACAAAATATTGACACCACGAATAAACGCCTCTGACCGTCTAATAACCGCGTCCAAACGGCCGAGCGCGGCGGACAGCATACGGGGCATACGATAAAGCGAGATAGACAGCAGTCTATCCCGCTCAATTTTCATAGCTTATGCCATGTATGCAGTCAACCCCGTTGCATGGGCTTCACTATAGAAGGAAAAAGTATCATCCTTAAGTATGCTAAAATCACTCCACACGCACAGCTGTTCAGTGCAAAATGACTGTAGCTCCTCACCAAACCTTGTACCTGGATGTGCGTTAAGGTCACCTAATGTAACATCGCTGCTACATCCCTCTCTTCTATAATTGCACTGAGATCCGCAAGGACATCCGTAAACTCGGGCCGGTTGTCTTCGATGTCGACAGGCATGTAAACGCTAAATACTAGCAATTGAGAGTCACCCTAGTTAATTTGGATACGAGCCAATCTACCACTACTACAGTTTACAACCGTTACACTGCTGAACAATGGTTTTCGCCACAACAGCGACACACCTCCAAACGGACGCCCTCGAAGAATACCGGCTCCCGTATCCACTGTCGACTTAGAATGCTCCAGATCATGTTGCAGGTCTCTTGTAGTGCAAGGATATACCTCACATAATTCCTGAATGTGCTCTCTAGAGCGCTTGATAGACTTGCAATTAAACGAATTCAAGTTTATTTTTATATTTAGTAGCCCTCATCATCGCTCGTCCGCAGTAAGCTCGGCCGAATTTCACCTTCCCATACAAACGTAGTTACGCTCTCATTTTAAAACTAAGCGTTGGATTGTGACGAAACTTTGCATATACATTGACATGAGGTATATATATGTCTGTAATTAGTTTATATGGTTCCAGTTTATAAAACAAACGAAATACAGCAAAAACAAGTTTTGTATGAAAAACTTAAATTCGCTGTATTTTTTTTTACTATGGTATCTGAAGCTACATAAACTAATTACAGACATAGATGTACCTCATGTCATTGTATATGCAAAGTTTCGTTACAATCCAACACCTAGTTTTAAAATAAGAGCGTAACTACGTTTGTATGGAGAATCGAGCTAACTGCGGACTCTTGAGGCTGTTGTTAATAGGTCTATTTTCATACTCGTATCTCTAGGAGCTGCCGCAATATCCCTATAACTAAATGTGTTCGTTATGTTGTCATTAGCGTTGTTACTAAGCTCATCAATAGATGCATTTAAGACCGGTTTATTGCCGGCAGCCACCGCAGCTGGTACCTGCTCGCTTATCAGAGTTGTCAAAGATAACGAGCGTGACTCTGCACTTATTAAACGTTTGCGCTTTCGTTTTTTAGACGCGGATGGTAGACCGTTGTTGCATACCTATGTGTTTTGAGCTGGTTTTTATCAGCTATTGTTCTGCTAGCACATACTTAAGAATAATATCTTTTAAGAATAAGAATTTCTATTTATTTGTAAAACACAGGTGATATAAATGATGTGTTTTCGCTTATTGGACGTACAATATTTCAGAAGAAACATTTACTCAAGAAAAGTAGAATGAACGAAAGAAATTTTTTATACAGGGTCAAACACTAATTTATAAAGCAAAGCTTTCAACCAAAAATCTTTGTCAGCCTGCCAGCCTGCATCTTTGTCAGCAATCTCTACTTAAATTTAAGAATTTAGTGTATTCGCATATTACTATCACGTGCAACAGGGAATCCAAATTAGGTAGTAAACAGCGTAGTTTCAGTTCTGACGTGTACAATTAAAGTCATCCTAAATGTCTATTAACCCTCTTAATCGTTAGTACTAATTAATTAAGCGATGCTGTGGTCTGCTGGGGATCTTTTGTGCCCGAAAGGTAATTAGGGGACGAAAGTAGTACGTCTTATCTGGTGGACAGGAATGTTTCGTATTCATGTGTGTTGTTGCTCGTTTATAACCAGCTAACAGATGGGAAAACAGCGAAAATAGGAAATGATAAATAAGAGTAGGTAAAATGTTTAGAAATAAATAAAGAAATAAATAAAAAAAAATTAGAAAAAAATAATATAATATTGTTTAACCCCTGACCTTCAAAAAGTGTTCTCGAAGAATTTATTTTGAATAAATGATTTTTGACTTTTGACTTTTTTTTTTTGATAATATAAGATAAGATTCATTTGCAACCAAGCACTTAAAACTAAGATACATGGACCCTGGCCCTGACCGGACCCTTTACCTAACTAATATCCACCCGTGACGTCACGGCTCTCGAGCGTGATAGTTAATAGCAATCGTTTCAAGTGAAGGTGCGTCTTGCGGCAAAGGGACATAGTCTTAAAACTTGGTACACTTTATAACTTTGTGACTATACTCGTATTGTCTTGTGGTCCTACTTTTTTTCTTTTTCGAGAATATTCAACATTATATTTGGTGTCACCATCCCTATTGATTGAGCTCTCAGAGCTTACTGATACCGTATCGACAAGGGCTTTACAATTACAAACGCAATTCTAAAACATAAAGTAAATAAATAGGAATAGCACCCACGTTTTTAAAATACCCATCCACAGGTATAGTTAGGGAGCTGGCGAGCAAAATTTCGATATGATCAGCACACAAGGCGGACGTCATTAATAGTGATATTTATGCCCTAAGAAACATCAAGGACCTTGTCTGCCACCATGGTGGCGCTGCGTTGTAAATTTACAGTGTTTCAAAAATGTAAAAAAAAGGTGTGCTATATTATGCGCACACGTCTGCTTCTGGGGCTGATGATCACAGTCATCCTGGAAACACAAAGAATCGAAAAGGCAGACATCCAGGGCTCTAACTTTTGTAGTATTCAATTTTTTAATTTATTTTTATGATTTAAAAAAATGTATATGAAGTGCACACTTGGCAGATTTGAATTGTTCGATCAAAAACAATGAGAAGAACCACGGATAAATAGTCTGCTAACATGTTGCCTCCACGTTGTCTATTGACAGTGCTCCAAAAATGTAAAAAAAAGGTGTGCTATATTATGCGCACATGTCTGCCTCTTGGACTGATGTTTGAATTCCTTATAAAAACCAAGAAAATCGATGAGGCAGACGTTCAGGCCTCTGATATTCCAAAGGCAGACTATTTGATTTTTTTTTAACCCGACGCTCGCGCTAAACCAAGCAGGTATAAATTAAATTGATCAAAATGCTACAGACAAGACCACATCCCGCTTTCGTCCTTGTTTTAAAAAAAAAACGTTCCGAAACGCACTACCGGAGTATGTCATTGACAAGTTCGAGCACTTAAAAAAAGTGAGCAAAGTGTCTGCCACATTTTTATTCGAATCCACGGAGTCATAGTGAATCGAATGGGCGCAATGAGAACCGCGTGCAAATGACTTAGTAGAGCTTTTTTTTAACATCTTTACAACTCCGTCCCAGGAAAATGCAGTCCTGAATGTCTGCCTCTTCGATTTTCTTCGTTTCCAAGATGATTGTGACCATGAACTCCAGAGGCATACATGTGCAAATTATGTAATACCCCGATTTTTTTAAGCAACTTCAATCCGCTGTAACGCGAAAACGCAGCGACATAGGACCTTAATTGATTGGACGAAATCAATTCGTAATGATGTAAACTGCAATCCACCTCGACGTGAAACGTGTGCAAATCATATACCGAAGTGCTCGCCAGCTCCCTAACTAGTACGGATACGGAGAATCTCAATATCTGAAATGCCCCCGGGCGCCGCGAAGGGTTTTCAAATTATTTTAATCAAGCGACTATTAGGATATACTTTGCTGGGAATTAATATTCTTTAGTGAGCCTGGAAGATGTTTTGCATCATTCAGAATCTTTTATGGGATTGCGTGATGATCTGTATTGTGTCAGTAGGTATTACGCAAATTACTAACCTTTTTTCCCGTGTAGTGTCGGACTAGATTAGCACCACCCCTTACTTCCTGTGGGAGTCTTACTAAGGGAACGGGGTTGAAGTGTGTTGTGAGCGATGGACTAGCGACCTATCACTGCGATATAACGGTTTCTCGCTCTTGTATACTCACATTTATGCTAAAAGTGGCACTGGAACACAAGTTTCTCTCAATTTTTAGGGATAAAGGCGTGAATGTACTAACCTTTTTGCAAGCTTAAGAGTCCGCAGTAAGCTCGGCCGAATTTCACCTTCCCATACAAACGTAGTTACGCTCTCATTTTAAAAATATGCGTTGGATTGTGACGAAACTTTGCATATACATTGACATGAGGTATATCTATGTCTGTAATTAGTTTATATGGTTCCAGTTTATAAAACAAACGAAATACAGCAAAACAAGTTTTTTATGAAAAACTTAAATTCGCTGTATGTTTTTTACTATGGTATCTGAAGCTACATAAACTAACTACAGACATAGATATACCTCATGTCATTGTATATGCAAAGTTTAGTTACAATCCAACACGTAGTTTTAAAATGAGAGCGTAACTACGTTTGTATGGAGAATCGAGCTTACTGCGGACTTTTAATTATTTATTCACTAGCTTCCGCCCGCGACTTCGTCTGCGTGGACTCGGGATAAAAACTATCCTATATTTTAATTCAGGCTATAAACTATCTTCGTGCAAAATTTCATTCAAATCGGTTCAGCCGTTTAAGCGTGATTGAGTAACAAACATCCAAACATCTAAACTTTCGCATTTATAATATTAGTAGGATGCAACCATGGTATTACAATCTCTTATATATATACGGAAAGATTCATTTATTCAAGCAACCATAATTAAAAAAAACAAACATAAAACTTAAACTATAGGTAAAAAATTTATACGGAAATGCTTAATTTAAAATTATATTTTACATGTGTGTGCGTAAAATTTCGATCTTGATATTTTAATATGCACGTTTTGCAAAAATTATCAGTAATTAAGAATATCCAATACCGCTGGGAACTCTGCAGCAGGAATAATGGAAGTAGCAGGGAAAATTTGTTCCAATGGAAAAGCGGCAGCGGGGCGAACAGTCAACCACGTGAAGCGGCTGTACAAACACATTTGATGGAGGAGTCTCAATGAGTTCAAAACATGTGGCCAACAAGACTTTCAACCGTGCGTTCGAGTAATTACCTGAAGGATTAACGATTTGAATACATTTTATGTCGATGTCGGGTTGGTTGTTTTTAATAGGTGTGTGTGGTGGATGTCAGGTAATGAATAAGGAACTATCGAATATGGATTTGAAATTGAATAGTTTTTCATTTGCAATGGTACTCGTATGAGTAGATGCAGTTTATTTGGTACCTTTAATATAAGTAAACTATTGAAGAGTAAGGATATCTTTCTAGAAAATAATAGATATATCATCATCATCATCATATCAGCTGAAAGACGTCCACTGCTGGACATAGGCCTCCCCCAAAGAGTGCCGATCGATATATATATTTCATAAATTTACATACACGTTTTCAATAAATACATACATGATCAATTCAAGGCAATTCGTTTATTAATAAAATATAATCTTTACACGTCATATCCTTCCTAATATTATAAGTGCGAAAGTGTGAGTGTTTGTTTGTCCTTCTTTCACGTCGCAACGAAGTGTCTGATGTGATTAATGTGATTTTTTGTATGGAGGTAGTTTAGAGGCTGGAGAGTAACATAGGCTACTTTTTCCAGCGGGAAAATATCTAATTCCCACGGGAAAATTTCAATATGTGACATTTTCCTATAACCACGCGGGCGAAGCCGCGGGCATCAGCTAGTTCTTAATATAAATATAGTTGCATTTTTCGATAGTGTAAGGTTATATTGAAAACTTGATACGTGTCTAGCACGTCATACAACCGATTTTATAGTACAACTGTGAAACTCAAAAATGCGGCTATAATAAAAAAAAAAGACATCATAGAACAGAGGTCTGTTAAGTTTTATGAATCCATACGCTGGGTTAGGGATAAGGGTCTAGTTTACCTCTGGGTTGGAAGGTCAGATGGTAGTCGCTTACGTAAAACTAGTGCCTATGCCAAATCTTGGAATTAAGTGTCAAAGCGGACCCCGAGCTCCCGCTTTAGGGCACAACCGGGAATAACGTTATGGTGGGTAAGGTTTTAGCTGCGACCACTTATAACTTGTACCACACCAAGCTCGCGGGAAAACACCAGGCAGGCTTTCATCTATTATTACTGTTAATAACTACAACTTAGAAAAGTTGAAAAACCCCCGACATTTTCATTTCAAAGTCCAATATCTCAAAAACGGCTGAACAGATTTTAATGAAACAAAGCTAAGAACACTCGGGGCAAAATTATCTATGACCTGAAAAAAACTAAACGAAAATTGGTTCATCCGTTTGAGAGCTACGATACCACACACAGATACACAGACACACAGACACGTTAAACTTATAACACCCCTCTCTTTGCGTCGGGGGTTAAAAAGCTGGATAATCATCATTAGACCTTACGAAGCGCGTATTAAGAAGCGAATATTATAAACAGTAAATTTTACTCCTTGGCTCCGCCTGGGTTCTTTATAATAACGTGCTTGCATGATGGGTACCTCCTAATACGGGTGTAGACTCGAAAATTATTATTATTCCAAAAGAAAGAAGACAAAAAAATATGCCTCGTGACGAAAATCCCTTTCAGACATCTCAAAGAATTACAAAGCTACAACCGTTTTAATATTGCTTTTTGAGAGAGAAAACACTCACAGTTAGTGACGTCACGATCTGCGAATGTCATAGTAAATGACAATCGTTTCGTCGTCGAAGGTGCATTTTGCGGAAAAGGGACAGAACATACCCCTCTTAAACCTTTAGACACTTACAACTTTGTGATTATTTAACCTCTTGCGTTGCTTTATTCTCCACTAGCTTCCGCCCGCGACTTCGTCCGCTTGGACCCGGGATAAAAACTATCCTATATTTTAATCCAGGCTATAAACTATCATCATGCAAAATTTCATTCAAATCGGTTCAGCCGTTTAAGCGTCATTGAGTAACAAACATCCAAACATCTAAACGCATTTATAATATTAGTTGGATTTGACTATATTTTTCATCCGTTTTCGAGAAAATACAACATTATTGATTTTTATTTAGTGTCTACACCCCTATTGGCGCGGGTTGCTACCGCGCACTATAATGATCACCATATCAGCCGAAAGAAGTCCACTGCTGGACATAGGCCTCCCCCAAAGAGTGCCACAATGACCGGTCCCGCGCCACTCGTAATATAGTTGATACAACGCGCAAATGTGATAGTTACCGACAAGTAAGGAAATCTGGACCACACTCATAAGCAAAAGGTAAAGAAAAAAATACCGCAAACCAATTTCGCCCCCCCAAGTCAGGAAGCAGCCTTATCTAGATAGCGGATTACAGGCTCCTCCAGAACGCAAACGGGTTTACATTGATGAAGTGGAGGCACATATGATTTTCCGTATGGAAACCATAATTTCTCAGAATGTACAGTCAACGTCAATGAGATGTCTACATTTCTCGCTTTATGTAAAGAAAATAAGATGCAAATGTATTCTTGCGTTAGTACACTCGCGGGCAAAGAATACGGGTCGGTAAAATACCGTCATATTTCCTAAAATAGTGCTTAAGAGTTTGTACAGTTAATCCTGTCATGATCTTTATTTAATTTTACATATCATCATCATCATCATCATCATCATATCAGCCGAAAGACGTCCACTGCTGGCCTCCCCCAAAGAGTGCCAAAGTGACCGGTCCTGCGCCACCCGCATCCAGCGGACTCCAGCAACCTTTACCAGGTCATCAGTCCACCTTGCGGGGGGCCTAACCACGCCGCGCCTTCCGGTTCGTGGTCGCCACTCGAGAACCTTTCCGCCCCATCGGCCATCGGTTCTACGTGCTATGTGCCCCGCCCACTGCCACTTAAGTTTAGCGATTCGGAGGGCTATATCGGCCTACCTAAACCCTACTAACCTACCTTGGTTCTGTTGCGGATAGCCTCATTTTTTGGATATCGATATTTTTATGATAGGATCCAGGAAATTGTTAATACAGTATTGTAAAGAATAGCATATTATGTAAATAAAACAAGCATTAAATATTTTAAAAAACCTATTGCGGTCCTTTTGGGAAATTATACTACAGTTAACTTTTCATCGAAGTTTTATTTAAAGAGCTACATCCATCACCGGCATCGGCGCCAACACAGTTATTTAATTTAGGGTGACCCGTATTCATTGCCCGCTAGTGTAGTTCGGAGGAGTTCTTAAATGAAACCTTGTCGAATCATAAAAGTAGGTAATTTAGTAATAATTAGTAAGTAAATTGTAATTGAGTAAACTATATAACTTTGACATTAAAAACTATTCAAATTAAAACTTACGTAAATTATACACTCGCGGTGAGTGTATTAAATAAAAATGTAGGAGTCCTTTGTTTAACTACATTTAATTAACATTTTCTCAATTACAATGTTACTTGTTCAAATAATATCTTAGGACTAAAATATGATCGGCGCTCTCACGGTCGGCCAGGCTGCGCGGATGTCGCCGTGGTCGCGGCTTATCGTATAGAAAATGCAAGGTAGCGTCTGGCTTGGCCCGCTCGCTGGAACGCTGATGTTTATCTAATACAGCTTTTTAAACTTACAATATTACTAGTGATATACCTAGGTGGTAAAGTTATGTGAAGCATACATAACACCTCCCCGAATAAACGAGGTCTTTTCTTTAGATTAGCTCAAGAAAGACCGAGGAAGGTTTCCTATTTGTATCGGAGGTTCCACTTCGGCTGCAGCTGTGGCAGTGCCAGTCTCTGTATCTGTTCTTCGTTTAATTTTCTTCACTTTGACATAATATAAATGAGGTAGCAGGCGACCAGAAATATGATAATGTAGAGCGGTGTAGTCCAGTATACATACACTTGATGAGTTATATTTTCCAGCTGGATGGGTTGCTGTTCTCGTTCAATGAGTCCAACTGTTTTGTGAAGTTCCTTTAGGTTCACGTTTTCAAGTTTCAGGGGCTGAAGCCGGTTCGACACGTTTGTTTCGTAAACGTTAAAGGTAAAGAGCTTAACAGGTGTTCCATAAGCGATTGTGAATGTTCGTAAAAGTGACCCTTTCGGTAGCTGCGCTGCAGTTTTCAGGAAGCTTCATTAAATGTGCGCCATTTATTTTCAGGTATTCGTCGTGGGTGCATTGTATGTGCAGTCTTGTAGATTGCGGACTGATTAAGACGTAGTACTCGTCGTTTATTTGTTCAAATATGACGTGATCTATTTTAATTTGGTGGTATTGACATTGCGGTGACGACTGCTGGGTTCTGATCAATGTGTATACGCAATCGGGGTTTCGCTTTGGGTCCTGTATCGATGCTTCTTCTTGGCAGTAGTGAGTATTTCCGACTCTATTGCATTTATTTTCTAGATACTGGTACTCATTTTCGTTCATAACTAGGTAGGGTTTATTAGGAATAATAATAGTGTTATTAGATGCCCACATCTAATAACACTATTATTATCCTCAGATTGGGAACAAATTGTAGCAAGTAAATATGCTTTTAAGAATATTGGTATCTTAACTACGAACACTAGCCTATTATCACTAAAATAAGAACTTACATCTAAGAAATTATAAAAGATGCGTGATTCAGTCACGTCGGAAGTTATCAGCTGCTCAGGACTGTAACATTTCCGAAGAACGGAAATAAAGTGTTCAAGATTTGAAAACGATATCAAATTCCGGTAGGCTATATGCTTAGTAGAAAGAGATGTAGCGGTTTCAAGATCTGACAGAGTACCGAATAAAATTTGTACATTAATTTCTAGTAATTTGTACGCACTGTCTAGTTTCACAAAGCCAATAAATTCCTGCTCTGATATGTTTACTTGTCTTATAATTACAGATATTTTAGAATTAAGTTGATCTTGATTCGATAATGTAGCATTGTAATTTTCTATAAATATTTTATTTAAGGTCTTGTTTATGTGGTGAGTTATCTCATTTTGATTTTTCTGCAAAGTGTTTATAGCGTGGTCGTATCTTCTTGCATCTTCTTGATCCAGGTTGCCTGTGATGCTGTGAATTATAGTTCCTAATCCGTCAATAAGACCTCTCCTTAACCGGTTTTTACTTAAAGAATTATATTTCTCCGAAATAGTGTGATATTTCTCGGTTATGTAATTATGAAGAGCCAGAAATCTTCGTTTGAACTCATTATTTAAGTCTTTGACTAATGCATCTAGGGTGATAATTTGATTTTCAACTGTTTTTATGTTATCTTTTATTGGCTCAAGATCAATAAGATGTAGGAACACATGGTCGGATTGTCGCATTTTGGCTGGACCCAATTTAAACGGTAATATTCCGGGGTTATTTGCTATTGGTGCCAGGATTGCTTCCTCGGCTTGTGCCAGGTTGGCCGCCGTCGTCCTGTAACAGTGAATGTTGCATTTTAAGAGGTCTTCCTATGTTCCGTTTATTAATTTAGTTTTATTTAACATCGGTGACTTTTAATTTGTAATTTCTACTGACATTCCTTCTTACATAACGCGGTTGTTCTTTATGTCGAGCAGCTAGAGGGTTTGTGGAATAAAATGCATGTCCTGCTTCATATTCTAAAGAGATTTCCAATTTTACGTTACGATTATTAATGGTGGTTGTTTGTCTAGAATTAAGACGTTCGTTAATTTTTGCATATAAGTCGGTTGATATTTCTTTATGTCTATTTATGTAATTTTGTAGACACTGTTTTTCTAAATTAAGGTCGAACGGATCTCTGTTATCCAAATGCCCATGAATGATTTCGAGTGGTTTTTTATCTGTGGCTGAATGAATCGAGCTATTGTACGCTAATACGGCGAAAAGCATTAATTCTGTGATTGTCGATTGTTTATGTTTTTCCTGAAGTAGCGAATGTGCTCCGTAATGGTTGAGTGAAATCTTTCGATTGCTCCATTAGACTGGGGGTTGTTGACGCTGGTAAAATGCAGATTAATTTTATGCAAGGCGGCGTATTCTTTCAAGGGAAGGTTTTTAAACTCTGTGCCCTGATCGACCGTGATGTTGATAGGTAAGTTGTGGTGGGTCATTCAGATAGTGATTGAATTGATGACGCTAATTCCTGTCACGCTTTCCAAGGGATACGCTTGGGCATATTTCGAAAATGTGTCTATTATCGTGAGAAATTTTTGACCCTTTATTTGGAAGTATCCATGTGAACGGTTTCGAACGGTTTTGTAGGCACTGGGGTTACCTGGAGTTCTTGTTTATTTGGACGTCTCTCGTATTTATTAATTTGACATGTTGAGCAGTTATTGATAACTTCTGTAACAACTGTTGTCATATTAGGCCAGTAGTAATTTCGTTTTATTTGCTTTTCGGTTTCCTGAATCCCTCTGTGATTGGATTTGCCTTCATGATGTGCCTTCGCTAGGCGGTATTGTTCATCTGTGTCCGTAACGTCGTGTAAATTTTCCTTGCAGAATATAAGGTCGTATGGCAGTGTTTAAATTTTTCTTGCAGGGCCTTGGTAAGGTCAGGTAAATAATTGAAATCTGAAAGCCAAATACCGTATCGGGTGCCTGGTTGAATAAAGTTTTTGAAGAAGTCGATAACTTCCACTTGAAAATTGTTTAAGCCAATCTGAGCCATTATTCGAGTTTTACCTGGAAAAATTTCTTTGGTAAATGTCTTAGAAGGAGTGTGTAAGCACTAGCTTAAAAAATATTTGATTATTTTGGCTATTTATTGGTTTGTCCACTATAGGAATTTCGAAAATGGGCTGTTCTTGGTTGGTGTGGATGGTTTCACATTGTTGTGATCCCGAGTCCAAATTCTCTTTTTGGGAAACGTTGTTGTAGTGACGAGGTATCATCATCAGGAGGTATAGGGGAGTAACGGGCCTCTGGGTCGGTAAAGGTGAGTGATTCTGTCTCGTTATTATGTATTATAACTAGACAGCGCATCTGCGTTGGTGTTTGCTTTTCCTTTTTTGTAGATAACGTCGTATTCGAATTCTTCTATTTAGTTTGAGCCTCCATCTAACCAGGCGAGAGTTAGGCTCTTTTAGTGACATAAGCCATTCGAGGGGTTTGTGGTCGGTCACGATTTTGAACACACGGCCATATATATATGGTCGAAAGTATTTAGTCGCATGGACTATGGCAAGAAGTTCTTTTTCAATAACGCTGTAATTTACTTCACTATCATTAAGTCCTAAATGTGTATGCTATTGGTTTGTCTGAGCCGATGGGCCCTTGAGACAGCACGGCGCCAATTGCGTAATTGGAAGAATCCGTAGTGATGATAAAGTCTTTTTCAAAATCGGGGTAACGGAGTATCGGGTCATTCATTAGAATTTCTTGGCAAATTTTGAACGTGTTTATGTATTTTGGGTATTTTATATCGATTTTTGGGGCGCCTTTTTTGAGGCACGATGTGAAAGGTTTAGTTAATTTAGAAAAATTGGGAATAAATTTACGGTAATAGCCGAGGAGACCGAGAAAACATTTTATTTCCTTCGTTGTTTTGGGAATCGGTTTTTTTTTATGGCGTCATCTTTATCTGGGTTGGGTTTAATACCTTCAGGGGTGACAATATGACCCAAGTAAGCAGTATCTCGTTTCATGAATTCGGACTTGTTAAGTTGTATTTTGAAGTTTGCTTCTCTAAGGCGTTGGAAGACTTTTTCGATGCTCGTGATATGTTCTTGAAGAGACGTCGAGAATATTATATCGGAATAGATATCGGTCACTGATTGTTTTTTTATTTAATTTTCGGTAGTCAACAACGAGACGCCACTTTTGTTTCCCTGTTGCGTCTTTCTTTTTCGAAACTATCCATATAGGAGAGGATCATGGTGACTCGGAGGGTTGTATTATTTTCTGTTGCAGCATTTTGTCGATTTGGCATTTAACTTCCTCTTTATGAATATGTGGGTACCTGTAGGATTTCGTGTATACTGGAATTTCGTCAGTGGTTCGAATCTTGTGTTTTACCGTGTTAGTAAATGTCAGCGGGCAATCTTCATTGTAAAACACATCATTGTATTCTTTGCATAATTTTTTAAGTTTTTGTCTTTCTTCAGAATTCAAGTGGTCGGTTCTCAAAAGATCTTCAATATTTGTAGATTTTGAAAGAGGAGTTTCAATGCTGTGACATTCAAAGTTTCTCTTCATTGGTTGGGAGTTAATGGGGTCCGTTAGGCTGACGATAGCGTCGTTACACGTTGGGTTGTTAAGCTCAATATAAGCATAGCTTTTATCTGATCGTGTTATCAATGCTGGCATGATACACTGATTGAAGGTCATCTCAGGTAAAAAGATATCTCCATCTTTTGTGCTCACGGGGACCTTAAAAATATTAGTGCTTTTGGCTTTCACAATGGCTTCAAATAAATTATGAACGCCGGTTTTCATCATTTGGATTTTATTTTTGGCATGCTCAGTATGAAGTTCCTTCTTTGAAAGGTTGATACATGCTTTCAGTGTTTCCAATAGATCTAACCCTATTAGACCGTCAAAAACGTTATGAAATTTATAAACGTGAAATTTATAAATCGTGTCTGAATTGAATTCACTAAATAGCGGCAGATTGATGGTATATTTGTGATCGGTAGTGCAATGTACATTGGTAACTGAGAAGGGTTCGTGATTCATTTTAAAATTCGGATAATAGTTTTTGACTGCTTCAGGAGTGTGACATATGTTATACACTCTGTGGCAGCGGTAGGGGCTGGCAGATTGCATATGGCGTTGAATACATAACATCACATTAAGAGAGTCTTTTATTTAGTAATACTAGTAAGGCCTGTTCCAAGTCCCATTGCATATAAACATAATATGCAACATGGTGTCAGGTGAAAAGAAGATAAAACCTTAAGTGGCAGCCTAGTTTCAGTGAAGAAAATACCTTTGTGGATTGAGTTGAGGAGTATAAAATGTCAGACAAAAGTAACTTGGGGTTACAGCCACCTAAGGGCTTTAAAATAGAAGACGCAGAGGCGTGGAGAAAGTATAAGCAACTATTCAATTTGTACGTACAGGCGACGGATCTAGAAAAAGAAAAGGATGAGAAAAAGGTGGCCATTTTCTTAACGTGCGCGGGAGAAGAGATTTTAGACATTTATAATGGAATGAACGACAGTTCTACATTAAAATGGTCAGAGTTGTTGCAGAAGATTGATGGTCATTTTAGTAACCAAACAAACACGGTAGTAAATAGTTACCGATTTTACAGTATAAAACAGGAACAGGATGAACCAGTAGAACGGTTCGTATTGAGATTGAAAAATGCAGCTATAATGTGCAGTTTTAAGGAAGAAGACCGGATGGTACGAGACATGCTGGTAATTGGGTTGAGAGACGGAGGCATAAAAGAGAGGTTGTTAAGAGAACGTGATTTGACCTTAGACATAGCAGTGGACTTATGCAAAGCAGCTGAGTATAGTAAGAAAAATATGAGGGAGTTGGAAGAAAAAATACAGACGGTGGATCTTGTCAAGGAAAGTCCGCGTTACAGAAAAGAAAATACGAGTTCCAGTTGCAATAAATGTGGAAAACAGCATGATCCAAGAAGATGCCCAGCTTATGGAAGAAGATGTGCAGTATGCAACGTTTATAATCATTTCGCAGTTATGTGTAGGCACAAAAAGAAAGAAGAGAGACCACATCAGCAGCAAAGATATAGTAAAAAAGTGGATGCCATGAAGGAGTGTACAAAGGACAGTGACAGTTCAGAAGAATTTGTGGTGGACTCCGTAAGTAGTTGCAATAGATTACAATGGTATCAAGTAATAAATGTTGAAGGGGTGGAAATCAATTTCAAACTAGATTCAGGTGCTGACTGTAATACATTACCACTTAACCTATTTGATAAGCTCAGGTTGGATAAAGGCAAACTAGGTGAACCTACAGTGTTGGTGGTGTATAATGGACAAAAAATCAAAACCATAGGAAGTATTGATTTGAATTGTATGGTAAAAGGGAAAAGGGGCTGTATTCGATTTTGTGTTGTGGATATGCCCATTCAACCAGTGTTAGGCTTACCAGATTGTGTCAATTTTGATTTAATTAAGAAAGTAGATGCCTTAGTGACTGAAGATAAGAATAAATTTATACAAATAAATCAGGATGTGTTCACAGGGTTAGGTAACATAGGCACATATAGAATAAAGTTGAAAGAAAATTCAGAGCCAGTAGTTAAACCTATTAGAAGAGTACCACAGACTATTAAGGAGAGACTTAAAGATACATTGGATAATTATGAGAGTAGAGGTATAATAGAAAAAATAGAGGGCCCTACAGCATGGTGCAATAACCTTGTTATTGTAGAGAAACCAGACAAGTCGCTTAGGTTGTGCTTAGATCCCAAAGAATTAAATAAAGCGATTCTTAGAGAAAATTATCAAATCCCATCACCTGAAGAAATATATAATTCACTTGCACGTAAAAGTGTCTTCACAGTATTAGACTTGAAAGATGGGTTTTTTCAAGTCAGTATGGAGGATGAACAAAAGCTCTGCACATTCGGTAGCCCTTACGGAAGATATTTTTTCAAGCGTTTGCCGTTTGGAATCTGCTCGGCCCCAGAGGTAATGCAAAGAATAAACACAGCTATATTTAGTGATATACAAGGGGTTAACGTCTACTATGATGACATAATTGTTGCAGGGGACAACTTAGCAGATCATGATAAAATTTTAAGTAAAGTAATAGACAGGGCAAGAAAATTCAATGTAAAGTTTAATCCAAATAAGGTTCAGTACAGGAGTGATTTTGACAAATATGTGGGATTGTTGGTGTCTAAATCTGGCATTAAACCTGATCCTGAACATGTAAAGGCTATTGTGGACTTGAAGGAGCCAAAAAATGTCAAAGAACTACAAAAGTTTCTTGGTATGTGTAACTATTTGAGTAAGTTTGTACCACAATACTCAAAAACAACAGAAAAACTTAGGGATCTCTTAAAAAAAGATGTATTGTGGAACTGGGATGTAGCACAAATACAAGCATTTGAAGAAATAAAAATGAAAATTAGTAGTTCCTCAACTTTGGATATTCTAAAAAAAGTAGGATTAGTAACATTACAAACAGATAGTTCAAAAAGTGGAATGGGTGCTTGTTTGTTACAAAATGGCAAACCAATATCATTTTACTCAAGATGTTATACAGAATGTCAACAGAGATGGGCTCCGATTGAAAAAGCGCTCTTTGCAGTCTGTTTAGCCATGGAAAAATATCATCAATTTGTGTATGGTCGCAAAATTATAGTTGAAACGGACCATAAGCCGTTAGTGGCGATAATTAATAAAGACATAAATAAAATTTCGGCCCGACTGCAAAGAATGGTTCTTAAACTCTTAAAATATGAGTTTGATATTAGGTACATACCAGGATCTCAAATGTATGTCGCTGACTATTTGTCTAGACATTATAATTCAACAAACGGGAAAGTGGAGCCAACACTTAAAGAGTTAGTGCATTGTGTGGAAGTAGAAACGGTTTATGGGTTAGATAACGACTTACAAATATCAGAGAATAAGCTGAAACATTTTCAGGATGAAACTAATAAAGATGGTAATTTGCAGCAAATAAAGTTATGGTATAATTCAGAGTGGCCAAAAAATTACAGAAATATACAGGGCAGAGAGTTGAAAAAATTATACAAGTTGAGAAATGAGATAATGGTTAAAGATAAAATTATATACTTTGGAAATATGGTACTTGTGCCTAGAGCTTTAAGACAGGAAATGCTGCATATACTGCACTCGGGGCATGCAGGTGTGGTAAAATGTAAAAAGAGAGCAAGAAAAATACTGTATTGGCCGGGAATGTCAAGAGATATAGAGAATCATGTCTTGGCTTGTAAAGCGTGTGAAAAATACAGAGTATCAAATTGCAAGCAGCCTATCATATCTCATGACATTCCTGAACTGCCTTATAGTAAAGTAGGTATGGATGTGGGACATTATGCAGGTGAAGATTTCTTAGTGGTTGTAGACTATTTTTCAAAATGGATTGAAGTTGCAAAGTTAAAGAACAAATCTGCCGCCAACATCATGTTTGAGTTGCTAAAAATGTTTAGCACCCATGGAATTCCTAGACAAATAGTCAGTGACAATATGCCGTTTGGCAGCTATGCATTTGAGCAATTTGCCAGACAGCATGGAATAGAGTTGGTTAAGTCGAGTCCACATTATGCACAATCAAATGGTTTAGCAGAAAAAGCTGTGGGAATTGTTAAAAATATGATGAAAAAATGTAAAGAAAGTGGTGATAACTTTGACTTAGCAATGTTACATTATAGAACAACTCCGGTAGCAAATTTGGATTATAGTCCTTCAGAGTTGTTAATGAGTAGATTATTAAGAACAAATTTACCTTGTTCAAAAGAAATGTTGAAACCTAAGTTATGTGTAAATGTCAAGGAACAAATGTCAATTAACAATGAAAAATCTAGGATCAATTATAATAAAACTTCCAAACTTAAAAAGTCATTTCAGAAAGGGGAAGAGGTAATCATTCAAGATATAAATAAGAGCAAACGTTGGTATGCAGGTAAAATTGTGGAAGAGGCCAGTGGACCTAGATCATTCATTGTTAAAAATTATAAAGGTAATTTAGTAAGAAGAAATGAAAGACATATTAGACCTAGTAAAAATAAGTTTATCGTTCAAAGAGATAATATGCTGGACTCCTCCGAATTGAACCAAACCAGGGATAGAATAGGGAATTATTTAAGGCAGGATGCACCAGTATATCTAGCACCAAGTTCTCCTGCACCTGTAGCTAACCCAGAGCCAGTTGATGTACCCATGGTGACCAGGACAGGGAGGTTGGTGAGGAAACCTGCCTATTTAAGAGATTTTGATTTAAGCTAGCATACTTATAAATAAGCAAATAATAATAACATTAATATGTTATAATAATTTTATTTCTTAAGCGGGGGATGTGACATATGTTATACACTCTGTGGCAGCGGTAGGGGCTGGCAGATTGCATATGGCGTTGAATACATAAAATCACATTAAGAGAGTCTTTTATTTAGCAATACTAGTAAGGCCTGTTCCAAGTCCCATTGCATATAAACATAATATGCAACAAGGAGAAAGGAATGATTGATTCGAGCCTGTGTCAATAAGTAGCTTGAGAGGGGGGTTGTTTATTTGAATGTAAGGAAGCTGTCTCTTAGAATGAACATTGACTTGTATTACGTTTCGTCGTCTGGGTTTGAAGCCGGGTGAAAATTTTTGGTCGTTGCAGATCTCATAAACGTCTTGTTAATTATTTTCTGGCAACACCTCGCATTTGTAGGCTTGTTCGTATGTGGTTGGAATAGGTTGTGGTTGGTAGTCATTAGGGTTGTTTTGATCAGATAAATCGGTATTTTCCATTTCATGCAGGTTCATCTCTTCAAAAGTGAAATCAGGATAGTGCCCTACATTTTGGAAATAATTTGGCTGTCTTGGATTAGGCTGCTGTGGCCGGAAATTTGGATTTGGAATGAACCTTGGGGCGTGATTTCTAGATGGGCTTTGATGTGAAATCCCACTCATACGAGGGGCATTAATATTATTCCTAGGCGTGTTTGAACACGAAATTCCACTCATAGGGGTAGGCCTTGGCCTTGGAGTTGTATTTGGATCTTGATAAAACTAGTTAGTTCTGTTTGGCTGGCTTTGTATTTGGTTGTTGTTATTTGGCCTTGGCATTTGAAAGTTTTGTGAATTGTTTCGATTTTCGAATTGGCGGTTTTCATTCAAGGTCATAAAATTATTTCTTTGTTGAAGCTGGTTTGGAGGAAACCTCGGCATGTTGTATCCATAATTTTGGTTTGAAGGTTGATTTTGCGGCTGGTTGCGTTTTTGTAAGTACATTATATTAGCTTCTTCTTTAATATATTGAAGGGCTGCTGGAAGGGAATCAGGTCGCATAGCGTGAATTGTAGAGCCTAGGGGCTCTTATAAACCTGCCAAAAAAGTTTTCAAGGCTTGAGCTGTGAAAAATTCACGTTTGTCTTCGTTATGTATATTCACATAATTTATTACAGTCGTCAACAGGCTGACGCATCTGTCGTAAAATTGCTGCGGGCTCTCGTTACCTTGGTATAAATTTACAAGGTCACGGTTAAGGAAATTTTCATCCCTTTGATCGGAGAAATTTTCAATTAAAACTGCTTTGATTCTTGCCCAGGTATTGACGGAATTTACATCAATTAAGTTTAGAGCTTTTCCACGCAATTTTCCGATTATGTCATTGATAATAATAACATTCTGAAAATTATTTTCATAATTTTGATCATAATATTGTGTTATGACGCTACTGACAGCATTTATAAATCTGTACAACGAATTTACGTTACCGTCATATTCTGGCACCACTTTTAGCGCTAAATCAAAAAGTTGCAATTGTTGTTGCTCTGCCATGGTTCTCAAATTTTACAATTAACAAAATTATAATATTTATTTTAGGTATTTATTTACGACTTAAAGCATTAAAGTCAAATTGTAAGTTTTTTTTTATCACTTCACTTTTCACTTCACTTTATAATACAATATTCTTGGAATGAGGGATAGGATAAGTTATGAACTGATCTTATTTGTCTAAGAGTACTCACAGTATTATCAGCAAACCAATCATTGTAATTAGTCCCAGGAAGGCGAATTGTGTCCCCCAGGGCGTCACAGCTTCCACAAAAATAAAATGTTCACTTTCGGGAAAAATAGTTCGCACTATAAACCGTTAAAACGGACACTGAACACGATGTTCGGTTGTCCAGCTCAGTGAGAATTACCGACTGCGCCAATTATACACTCGCGGTGAGTGTATTCAATAAAAATGTAGAAGTCCTTTGTTTAACTACATTTAATTAACATTTTCTCAATTACAATGTTACTTGTTCAAATAATATCTTAGGACTAAAATATGATCGGCGCTCTCACGGTCGGCCAGGCTGCGCGGATGTCGCCGTGGTCGCGGCTTATCGTATAGAAAATGCAAGGTAGCGTCTGGCTTGGCCCGCTCGCTGGAACGCTGATGTTTATAAATGATCTTATGCCTAGAGGTTCGTATTCTAATACAGCTTTTTAACCTTACAATATTACTAGTGATATACCTAGGTGCTAAAGTTATGTGAAGCATACATAACACGTACAGATGTCAAATTATTCACTGTATACATATATTAATTTTTACATAATAAGCAGCATGATATAGGATTAAATTACTTATAAGAACATTTGTGTGCCCTAACAGGGTGTCATGGAAGCCTTTTTGTATAATCTGAACACCTCATGTACATGACTTTACAAATAAACATTCTATTCTATTCTATTCTATTCTATTCGACGTCCACCGTACGTCTTCTGAGAAACTCAGGCACAGTATACAAACCCGAACTCGAACCCATCATGATCCTCTGAAAGTCGCTCGTCTGAACCACTCAGTACCGTGGCTTTTATAATACTTACTTTGTACCTACTTTAATATTAGCAAGCGTCTTCTTCCGTGTAATGTAAATTATTTTCCCTGTATACTTGTATACAGGGAAAATAATTTACATTTTCCATTCGGAATCGTGGAGTACGGAGAAGCGGATGTTCTTGAAAACCGGAGATGAAATTTGCTCACAGAAACTTCGTGTATCTTTCATGTGCTTCTCATACTATACTCCTAGCGTTATTCACGGTTGTGCCCTAAACGAGTTCAGGGTCCACTTTGACACCTAATCCCAAGATTTGGCATAGGCACTAGTTTTACGAAAGCGACTGCCGTCTGACCTTCCAACCCAGAGGGAAAGCTAGACCTTATTTATTGGGATTAGACCGGTTTCCTCACGATGTTTTCCTTCACCGAAAAGCTGACGGTAAATATTCCTTCTCATCTAGGCTAGGTTTTAGCGAAACAGCGATAAAACTCCCAGTAGTTCGACACCACTCACGCCCCAGATTCGGTTGATACCGTTCAACCAATCTCACTGGAGCGCCAACTCGTAGAGTATTCCAGTGTACAAACTTTCCCGCGTGGTCGTGCCGGAGGCTCTCCCTGGATTTTCCCCAGGCTACCCTCCAACCACGCAATTCGACCGCTATATTGGGTCCGTCCTATTATAGCAACAGTCAGGTTAAAAAAAAAAGGTAAATATTCCGTACATAAGTTCCGAAAAACTCATTGGTACGAGCCGGGATTTGAACCCACGACCGCCGCTTGACAGCCGCATACCTGAACCAGTAGGCTACCGTAGCTTCCCCTTCAGTGCTAACCCTGACTGAATAGTATCAATGTTCTATTAGATCAGTCGCTTCAAAACCTTATCCGTGAAAGGTAACAGTATACTACATTATGTATCACCGGTACGCTTACCATGAGTTTGACAATGACAGCTTACGCTAACGAGTATCGAGTTTTCTATCTGTGCATCCCGCTCGTACTGTCAAAGTGCAATAGAGATGCACAGATAGAAAACTCGATCCTCGTTAACCAAAAATGACAATGTCAAACTCATGGTAGCCGTACGGTTCTATTCTAAAACGCGCTGTTAGAATTAAGTTTTACGGAAAATAGGAACAAGTGACATAATTTCTATCGTCAAATAGCGTCCATTTTTGAACTTAAGGGGCTACCCGAGGTTTTCATCGATTTTTGTCAAGTTTTGAATCGTATCTCCTACTTTTGCGCTACAGATAGAATTATAAATCAAACGGCTGTCGATTTTTCAATCCTTTATCTCCATTTTCATGTACCGGATTTTGAAACAAATGAATACTTACATAATTTTGTATGATTTTTTTAAACATTGTCTAAAAAAATACTTATTTTAATTTAATGTAATATTTTATTTTATTTTATTTTATTTTAATGAATTATTGTAACTAACCCAGTAGTTAAGTTAATATGTTACTAACCAACTATGGATGATGTCCGAAATAAATTATTTCAATTCAATTCAATTCAATTTCGTATCTCTACTAACGTGAAAGATCTAAAGTATACGAAATTTACATATTTAGGTTCGTCTATGACGTCTCTGAAAACGTGTCTAGGGTTTTCATTTTAAACCAATAAACACAAAAGTTATGGTTTTTTGGCCTAAAATTGTTCAACTTTGATGCCAAATATCTCGAAAACAATGAACAATGAACGCAAAATACGTTTGCTCTGCACTCTCTTCTCCATTCTAAACGATCCAAATTCTCCCGAATACCTCAAAACTCTTTTTCAGTATTACTGTGTCTCTCGAATCCGTCAACTTCGCTCCTCTGGCAACCTTTCCTTATCTATTCCGCCTCACCGTACTGGTTTCATGTCCAATTCCTTCTCCGTCCAAGTAGCTCGCCTATGGAACCATCTCCCTGTCAAAATTCGGCAATCTCCAAACAGGCTTGTCTTCAAAAAGTCCTTACAAAATTTCTTTGCTGGCAGAACTAAAAAATAATCTATCAGATTTGTAAGTTTCATCTATATTCATATGTATGTGTATGTATGTATTAATAGGTATATATTGTTATATCATATTATATTGTATTGTATCGTATTCTACTATATTATTATTCATCGCATCTTTAGACATGTTATAGTTTTTGTTTTAAATTAAGTTGCACTGCCCACATTTTATCTGCTTTGTCTTAAGGTTGACTGGTAGAGAATGCTTTATACCATTAAGTCCGCCTTTTGTACTATAAGATATTCTTTTGTGAAATAAAGATTAAATAAATAAACTTTGAAGTAAATATCGGATACTATATTGCTTAAAGCCGTTGTTATTTATGTTACTGATTAGTAGTAATGGTTACTGAGCCAAGCCGAAGACGGACGGACAGACGGATGGACGAACGGACGGACATGGCGAAACTCCTTGTACTTGTTGACTACGAAACCCTAAAAAGCAGGCCACCATTTGCTTCAGGGTGCTTTTTGCACGAGTAACTTTCGTAGGGTTCGGTTCATTTTGAAACAGCCACACTGTTGATTGTTGTTTAGTTTCGGGATCAAAGGCATCGATGCAGGATTCGTCACCTGTATATTTCTTCAAAATTTCCTTGCACCATTCGACGCGAGCCTCTTTTTGATCCCTAGTTAAGTTGTGCGGTATCCAACGCGAACAAATTTTTTTTACAGCTAAATGTTCATGTAATATCTTATGATTGCTCGTAATACATATTCCCAGAGTGGCGTACGTATCATGGCGGTCATGCATTATGAGATTTATGAGTTTTCGCACAGCTTCAATGTTTTGTTGTACAACGACCGATTTCGGGCGACCTTCCTTAACTTTGTCCGTGAGCATACACTTGAACTCACTAAACCAGTGATACACAGTAGTTTTTGACAGAGCTTCATCACCAAAAAATGTTGAAGTTAATTGATCTATACACGATTATATAAATCAAAACACGAATATTTTCACGAGTAAGTAACATTCTTCCAACGACATGCCATTTTAAACCTCCCAAAAACAAGACTAGCGTACATGGGAAAAAAAACGGCTCTTAAAAAGTTTAAATTTTACCATGGGGGTCAGATATAACGGTTAAAAACTTTGTAATCCCGGATTCTGGATACATAAGTAGCAGCCCTTGTAAGTATAGTTTGGATGGCAGTTTAATATTATTGTATCAACGAGCTGATCTGATGATGGAGACAGAAGGTGGCCATGGGAATTCATTAGTTAACCGACGTAACTCCGTTGAGTTTGGGCTCGTTAGAATCGTCTCGATGAGTTGATGATGATGACGGTATACAGAAAAGTACAGTCGGCAGTAAAAGCTTGTACCCAAAAAGTGCCGTTTTAAAATGAGAACCAAACTACATTGATAGTTTGAGACTCTTTTATCTTTTTATCTCGGAAATTATCCGGAGGTGAAGGATTCTATGGAAGTGCGATAATTGATGATGCGTAGGTATGTGGGGAATCGAATTCCATATTATATTCTGTTAGACTTTGTACAGGGTTGTTATTAACCTCTCGTATGGTTAGGTACGGATCCGAGGCAATATTTGGAACCAAAAAGTAAAAAAGTAATGTTTTAAATTTCAAAGTCTTCAGTCAATTGTGCAATTTTAACATCCACATACGATGAATTAAGGCGATTAACCTGTTTACACAAATGAAGCCGCGGGTAACACCTAGTTGCTTATAAGTTGTAGTTTTTCCCAGCCCCGATCGCCGTTCGGTATTAATCTCCGTCCAATGCCAATCCATCAAAAGTTTGAATTAAAATGCAAATTATTTGGCATCCCATTTACTTAGATTTGCGTGCAAATGAGTTTTTATACAAGTTATAATGGGCCGAGTATCGATGTGTTAACTTCGCGATGCGCGGAAAAATACACGGCAAACGAAAATTTGGGAAAATCGAAACCATCGACAATCGAAAAATAATTTTATGATACGGTATCTAAGGTGGAAATTTCATTGGAATGCCAAAAAATACTAACCCTTAGATTGATGTACACAAAAACATGTATTTTTAAAAACATGTAAGTAGTTTTGTCATACACGACAGCTCTGCCAGGTCTGTGACAGTAGGTACATATTGTGCACTTAAAAGATGACGATTGAAGAAGAAAAAACTACTAATTTGAAAAGGTACTTATTAAAAAAAAACTCGTATACAAATATTGCAGCTTTTGAAAAAGGGTCCGTTAGTATTGATTAAAACTCCCACTTGACGTTAGTTCGGACGCAATTCATCAAAGTGTTGCAAGTCCTTAGCTTTTCCCTTTGAAAAAAAAACAACAAATGTTATGCATACAAAGTGAAACTAATAACAAAAAACTAAAAACTGCATTCCAATTTTCGGCGGGAGCGTAAAGCCGTATAAAAATAAAACCTACAAATTAAGGTTATATCGTAAACAAGCCCCAATATTTTCCAGCCACGGTTTATAGGAGCATTCTTACTTCAAAATAGAATGAAAACAGAAACTTCCAATCGATTCTAAACCCTATTCTGTCCAGCCAGAGTTCGAATTCTTTGTTGTGATTTTTATTAAACTGGCGTTCTATCTTTTCGGCCAGTGATGTGGCCTTGTGACGATTCGAAATTCGAAACCCTGCTGCAGATTCTGCAACAAATGAGCGTTGTTTGTTATTTAGAAAATGGCCACGAACTCGATTGATCTCTATCGCTGTCAGGGCAGCCCGATTCACAACCCGTTTTGGCGCGTTTCTCCAATATTTTCTATAATAACTTGACCTCACGAACAGTCGTGAATTGGGTGTGTAATGATGGGTATAAAAATAAATGATATAATTGCATTCAATATAATAACATTTGATATAATTTCAAAGTATACAATCACTCATTGTATATACTAAACGTTTGTTATAATTTTAAAATATGTTTGTTTATTTTGTATAACTATCGTCTGGTATAACAATTATTTATTATAATCATAATATGGTACAATTCTCATGTTACATAACTATCAAGTACCTAGTATAATATTATGTACATATATTCTAATATAAATCAAAACAAAAGAACGGACGGCAGGTGGACTGTGGTAATACTAGTTGGCGACTATGGCAGAATCTGATCCTTATGGAGACTGCTCTTGAAACTGAAATTTGTACTTTTTCTTTAAGCCAATACATTATTTCTGAATACGCTTTTCCCCATTTTTCATTCAATTTTGATGCGGTCATTATTACAAGCTTAGTAACGCCAATAAAGTAAAGAAAGTATAGCAAACATGACGCTTCGCAAATTGTACTTATACAGGGTGTACCAAAACTGGGGTGTGAACCGATCAAGGGCTTAACAGGTATCGTGTTCTGATAAGAAAAATAAGAAAAAAAATGATTATTGGAGCGTTGGCCGACTGGGGCGACGAGCTCCATACAAATGTAAAAAAAAATCGCGTCAATTTTTTTTCTGTTTTTTCTTATCAGAACACGATACCTGTCGAGCCCTTGATCGTTTCACACCCCGTTTTTGGTACACCCTGTATAGTATCAGTAGTAGGTAAAAAAAGTATTCGGTTCTGGCGCTTCGCCGGCCGCTGTCGCGGCACGCTCCCTTCCCTCGCTCGGCTCGCGCGCTTTAGGGTCGCGGTTCTACCTAACACTCCTCGCTTCGCTCGTCGTCGTACAGTCAAGTGTAAAAATATGGGTGCATAGCTCTTATGTCGGCAGATTAAGGTTTTGGTACTTATTTATGAGAGGATGTTATCGATATATATTTTTGCACTTGACTGTACCTACACCGACCTGCCTTAGAGTCTACCAAATAGTAATTTTTATACTCGTCGACCTTAATGTTTGAATTAAGACTTCGTACACCAAACTTAAGAGCGTGCAAACATTTCGTTACAACTCGACAAAGTCGCGATCGCCTGCGAGCGGCTATGATTAGCAACCCACACTACGATGTTTACTGTGTGCGTGCGGTTCGAGTGCTGCCGTGCTGTTGGACCGACCCTTCTTGATCATTGTTATACTTTCACTTTATAGTGAGGTAGGAAATAAAAATCAGTTTTAGTTGTAGTTTTAAATGTAATAGTATATATAGGGAATAACGCTAGGGGATGATGATGACGCACTTATTTTCTTATGTCATACGGTATAGTTTTGTATGGAGACTCGACCGACTCTAACAGTGTTTAAATTACAAACACAAGCCGTACGAATATTGGTCCGAGTAAATCCGAGCCACTCGTGTGTTTTAAAATGTTCAATTTATTATACCTATAGACGATCTTTACTGAATCCATTTTATTTTTGATGTAAAATAAAGTAATCATGTTGTTTTCGAAAATAAATAAATAAATCTATCTATATTTTAAGTTTCTCCTAGGTAAGTATGTCCCTAATTGACATTGACCAACTTTTCTCCCATCAACCATTTCATTTCTTTCAATATTAATTTTGGCTCCATCTTCTCCTTCCAAAATCTTTATTCATTTTTGCAGTCTTACAGCTGGAACTCTTCTCCTGTCCACACCGAACTGGCATTACATATGGCAACATATATTCCAAAAGAGCTCTTTTTGGAGTTCCTTGACTGTCTTGTGCAATATCCTTTGTTTTTGCAGTATCACATATCATCAGCATCATCATATATCAGCCGAAAGACGTCCACTCCTGGCGAAGAATTTGGTCCTCACCCATATTCGACGGTTTTTCTCATTTTTTTTCTGCCTGAAAATAAAGTTCATCTTTACCACAAAAAGTAATTACCAAAAACATTGATTTCCCTTGAAAAGTACATTTTCTAAGTTTCATAACCGTAGGTTTAAATATAACGTTTTCCCACTCAAACTTCCAACCCCTTTTTCAGCATTCTATGGGTGGAATTTTCTAAAACAGTGAAACATGATTATGTTCTTTTATATCTTTTGAAGAGTATATTCCCAGTTATATGATCGTAAGTTTAAAAAACAAAGTTTTTTTAATTCAGAATTCCACCCCCCTTCTCAGACCCTATAAATTTAGCCTTACCCCTAGTACAAATCATAAAAGAAACCTCTATGCCAAATTTCAGCTTTATATGTGTAAAGGTTTGGGCGCGACGCGCGCCGCAGGTTAAGATGATGATGATGACGAATTTTATAAAACGATTACCAACTCGAAAATATTTCATACAATCGTTACATAACCCCTAGGCAAGTGTGGTATAAACATAAATCATCATCATCATCATCATCATATCAGCCGAAAGACGTCCACAGCTGGACATAGGCCTCCCCCAAAGAGTGCCACAATGACCGGTCCTGCGCCACCCGCATCCAGTGTGCAGAGAAGAGCGTACTCCCATCTTAAAGGCCGGCAACGCACCTACAACTCCTCTGGTGTTGTAAGTGTCCATGGGCGTCGATTATCGCTTACCATCAGGTGATTCGACTGCTCGTTTGCCTCCTATATAATATAATTAAAAAAAAAATTGTGTGTTGCCAGTGATGACGTATGGCACGGAAACGTGGTCACTTACTATGGGCCTCATAAGAACGCTCAGTCACCCAAAGGGCAATGGAGAGGGCTATGTTGGGAGTTTCTCTGCGCGATCGCATCAGAAATGAGGCTATCCGCAGCAGAACCAAGGTAACCGATATAGCCCTCCGAATCGCTAAACTTAAGTGGCAGTGGGCGGGGCACATTGCACGTAGAACCGATGGCCGTTGGGGCGGAAAGGTTCTCGAGTGGCGACCACGTACCGGAAGGCGCAGCGTGGGTAGGCCCCCCAAGGTGGGTAGGTACAAGGTGTACTGATGACCTGGTAAACATAAATAATATGAATAATATTGGTGACTTAACTTTTAACTTGTCTGGCCGTACGTAGTATTATTGGATTTTTTCATCCCAAATAATTTTTGTTTATTACCCATTTCTATAAAAAGTTATATCACTTTAGTGCTTTGTGAAACAATAAAATAAATAAACTTACTTAACATGTAAAATTACGTATTAAGTATCAATCAGTAGCAGACGCACTACAGCTGGTCAGGCGCGTGTCGGGTACGCTCGGTCACCGACCTTTGGGCAGCGACGAGAGCGATACGTCCGTTCTTTGGGAAGGCCCGGCGCGTAATGAATTGAATAACGTTTTCGCTCGCGGCTATATAGTGGTTTTTAAAAAATGGGCTAAATTAACTGGGTCACCCATAAGCGTAAAAAAAATCACGGAATATTAAACAAGTCCTGTAGTTTTATAATAATAGTAATAGTTTGATTTCCAAAAAATCATCAAATACGTGAATAAAAAATGTTTAAACTTACCGAATTAGACATTATGTAGTGCTATTTTTTAATAGGAAAAACCAATATTTTAGAACTAGAGCGATTGTTATGTACTAATAGAGTATATATTCCATTGTAAAAGACAAACATCAATACATTTTTGAAAGTTTAAAATGGAAATATTCTACCTGAAAGATAGCTCTGACGCGTATTTTTGCAAAACACTCCGACGAAAACCTGGTTGTTTTTATAAATAGAATTATAGCAATGGTGTGGTCTAGAATAAGAGTTTATCTATACAAAACAGTAGTTTACTTTAACAATGCAATCATTTGAACGAAACTATGCCCTTTGAAAAAGCCTTACGTTAGCTAAAATACGAACTTTTTGTTTGCACGCTCTTAAATCACATACTTTTTACTATGGAGCTCCCAATATTTGGGAAAGTAATTTTATTGAGCAATTATTTGCAGTGGTTTTAGGGATTTGATAGTAATTAATGTCTTAAAGGGGGTTTGCAAAAATTCCAGTCGTTAATATGTTTAAATACGATTGCATATTCCTACCAGCTTTTCGATATTGGCTTTGTATCGCTGGCACCCTCGCGCTAGCATCTAATAAAGAAAGAAAGAAAAACATTTATTTATGACAAACACAGATGATAACAGAGAGAAATAGTAAATAAAAATAGGACGAACACTGTTTGTCACAAAAGGGCCACAGCTCAGCATGAAGCTGGCAAAGTCAGCGCTGTTCTTCCGTTGTGGCCCGGGTGCATGCAGGTGCCGACGACGCGGCTATACTAGCCGATTATTAACAGGTTTCCCACACTTAAATTCCAAAATATATTTTTTTAACAATATTATAATATATTTTTAATAATGTATACAAAAAATAAATGTACGTGCATACTACACTTAAACTATTCTTAATCTATAGTACAAACTTGCAAAAATGAAACACAAATTACCAAGAAAATACTGATACAAGACGTCACTGTCACGCCGACCAGAGAAGAGATTAGATTAACTTAAATTCCAATTGTAGATTACTGGACAAGCTATACTACAAACTAAATACTTAAGTTCCTTTATTTACGAAACAAGAATGATTAGGAAGGTACATAAAAATATCCGCAACGCAGGCTTCGTCAATTGCGTACAAACAAACATCCCCCTAGGTAGGTACTTAACTAACAGTGATAGAATCCGCAACAGGCTTCGTCAATAACACGTTATAACCTAAACTAACAAAAAGAAAACAAATTATATTTTGCAAAAATAATCAAAATTATATTTTGCAAAAAGAAAAACAAGCAAGGCAAGGTACAAATAGCACAGATTGTCTTAGAGGACATAAACTACAGGTATGTCAGGGGTTGCTTACAGAAAACTAGTATCATGTATAAAAATTTCCTGTCTTTGCTGGTGTTCGTACAACTCTTTTTTAAGCTTAACCTTGAAACTATGCACACTTTTCAGGTTCCTCAGAGGCGGCGAAAAATCATTCCAACATTTAGTAGCCAAATACCTGAAACTTCCGCGAAATGCAGCTGAGCTGCGCTTATGCGTTGACAACTGTAACCCACATTGCCGAGCTCCCCGTAACTTACGGAAGGAAAGCTTCTTAAAGAGATATGCAGTGGACTCGTGGTGTACTACCTCAAAAAGAAGACATGCTAAATGAAGCTTTCGTCGGTGTAGTATTTTAAGCATGTTACATTTGTTTAAATATGGAGTCACATGTGCCCTTAACGGAATATTGAAGCAAAAACGAGCACAGGCGTTCTGTAGTCGTTGCACAAGTCGTTTTGTTTTAGTAAGTAGACATGAACCATACACTATATCCATATAATTTAATTTTGGTAAAATTAGTGAGTCCACTAATTGAATGCGCCGAGTTTCACTCAAGAAAGGTCTTATCTTGAACAAGACTTTCAATTTGTAGAAGCAGTTTCTAACTGAATTGGATATATGTTTTTCATATTCTGAGTTCCGAATCCATTAAAATAATAGAGTAAATTTGTCGTCTCAAAATGTGTTAAGTATACATTAGGACATTTCATTAAATGATGCGCTTCACGGTTAACGATATATTATCCAATCAGGAAACATTGAAGCACATATTTCTGACAAATATTTTTCACATGTTTCCTAAATATTCAACGGTGTGCAATTTCCGGAAAATCGCTGGAAAAGCACGTATTGATACTTAACGTGTGTTACAGGACATTGGGCCCGGTATTTTAAAGATAGATGTATTCACTGGTTGGTATAAAAAAACAAATGAAAGCGGAAATTGTGCGAGAACAGATTAGTAAATACAAGCGTAGAGAAAGTCCTCTGTCTAAATGCGATTATGTCGATCTATATATTTGAAATACGACAGTCTCGATGTTTTTTTCACGATCCAATTAGACGACGGGCTTATCTTGTGCAGCGTAGGCGTTACGGCAACCTTACGCTCTCCATCATCAGATCAGACAGGTGTTGCAATAATAATGCGTTGTCACCAAATTCGCCTATAGCTCACCCATAATTTCAGCTCATTCGGATACTTGCCAGTGGCTAAAAATGGTTTACACGAAGGACAAGTTACGTAATTAGAAGTTAATTTGAAGCGTGTAAAAACTCAATGCTCGACAGGACCAAGACAACAATTTGCGTTATTTGTGCCCTAAATTTTGATCGCATAAAACTTGCTTTGTAATAAGCTATAGTTATCAAATTAACGCGTCAAACACTGCCTACATCAATTCAGGTCCAGGCGCTTGTCAAAGACCTTATATTTTTGAAACTCTGAAGTATTTTAGGTATCCCCCGCTAGTCACTTATGGATTGGTCCGTGTAAATGTCGCGCATGTGATTGTTACGAATTTTTAATTACCGTCATTGGTTTTGCAATATTTCGTGGAATGCTGACGGTCATCGATTCAAAATGTAATTAAGAGCAATAAGTAAAAGCAGGGTAGCATTTTGTAATTACTTGTAATTTATTAATGTGACTATTATCCAACACGCCGCCGACTTGACTTTGTTTATTCTATCCCTACATCCAAGTCAGCGTTTTCCCGTAAATTCCAAATAATTCTAGGGCCTAAACTATATAATCCTATAAGTCAATACATCAAATTGCGTGACTTAAGTTTATATGAATGTAGACGGGTATTGGATATCTTTTTGAATTCACTTAGCTACGACGAGACAGAAAAACTGATAAAGTAAATGGCACTCACATATATAGACACACACACACACTCAAATACTCATTTCTGATGTGTATGACTTTATTCAAAGAAGTGACAGTTGGACATCATGTAGAATACAATAAGTAGTAGAAGAAATATAAATTCAAAATTTTGATTAGCCAGTTATACAACATACTCCCCCGTAATCAAAATAAGATTATAAACATAAACCTACTCCTTTTACACAATTCTGATGCTTAATGCGAGCTTAGTGAGAACATCAGCCCACATCTCCAAAGTAGGTGTATAGACAACACTAATAACACAGTTAGCTAACAAATAGAATAGAATAGAATAGAATTGAATATCATTTATTCATGACAACAACACATACATACACATAGATCACAAATACAAAAGAGAGAACAATATTGCCACGAAATGGCAAATCGCGTATAAAATGAAATCTTGTGTCTATACGCTTGGTTCTATTGTGGTGGCCCGGATTCAATGCCAATTTTTGGGCAGACTGCGAATCATTGTAAATTGTGACAACAGTTGACTCACCAATTAATTCGAACATCAACCGCTTCAGAAACACAGCATCCTTAGCCGCACTCGCCAAGCTCATAAATTCGCTCTCACTGGAAGAAAAGGCAGTGGTAGTTTGCTTCTTACTTTCCCACGAAATAGCTCCACCGGCCAGGGAGAAGTAAAACCCAGTGTATAAGCGACGATCAATGGGACAGTTGGCCCAATCTGCGTCCGCATAACCAACTAAACGTCCTCCGCCTTTCCTGTAAGTAATGCCCAAATCGATAGTTCCTTTTAAATATTGTAATACGCGTTTCGCTGCAATCCAATGACTTTTATCATATTTAGTGTTAAACTGGCTCAAATATGATACAGCAAAAGCGATATCAGGTCGCGTATTAACGGCGAGAAACATCAGGCAGCCGATTAACCTCTGATATGGGTATAATGAAGAATCATCATTACCCTTTTCACACGGCAGCAACTTTTTTACTTTCCAGTGGAGTAGGCATAGCCTTACAGTCGGACATTTGAAACTTTTCGAGCAAATCAGTAATATAAGTTTCTTGCGACATTTTAATTACGTTAGGTTTACATTTATTATTTAAACCTAAATAATAGTTTAAAGGGCCAATGACTTTCAGGCTAAAATAATTCTGTAAGTCAGATATGACAGTGTCAAGCGTTTTATTTTTCTTGTAAAATATGACAATATCATCGAAATGGAAGGCGAGTATTATTAACTCGTTACCAACCTTCTTAGTATAAATACACGCTTCGGAAGGAGTTTGGTTAAAACCTATGCAGTATAAAATTTCCGTTAACTTTTTTATACCAAGCCCTTGAAGCTTGCTTGAGGCCATAAAGTGAACGCTTCAGTAAGCATACTTTGTCTTCTTGGCCAGGCTTAGCAAATCCTTCTGGCTGACTCATGTACACTTCTTCCTCCAAATCTCCGTTTAGAAATGCTGTGTCTACATCTAAATGGTGCATTTTCATTCCTGTTTCTGCAGCCAACGCAAACAGCATTCGAAGAGAAGAGTTCCGGACGACAGGGGAGAAAGTTTCCGAGTAATCAATGCCATACACTTGATTAAATCCTTTTGCGACAAGTCGCGCCTTATATTTGATAACGTCACCATGCGCATTTTCTTCAACTTATACACCCATTTGCAAGGTATGACCTTTTTATCTGGTCTATTGACGAGAACCAGTTTTCTTCTCAAGCAGCGACTGATATTCATTTTGCATAGCTTGATACCACTTATCTCCATCTTCTGCATTCATAGCCTGTGAATATCTTGTACGTTCATCCATATGCTGAGGGGGTGAAGTCTGCATGCATACACAATTGGCAGCAGAATTAGGTTTTCTCGGTCTCAAATTGTACCTTGGTTCTACAACCTCAATATCAGAGTTAATTTCTTCTGATGTAGGTGAAATACCGGGTTGAACTGACTCATCTTCAGTTGCCACTGGCAGTATTATACCATTGCTCAGCAGTACTAGTATCCGCCTTAATTTCTTCTGATATGGATTCAGCAATATCGGGTTGAATCTGCACATCTTCGATGACAGCGCTCGTCCGTTTTGAACTACTCGACGAGTTCTCTTGTGAACTTAACAGAAGAGGTATAAATGCTGGCTCAGGTAAATTATCACCAGACTTACATGTGTTACCTTTACCTTTCAAATCTTGAAAATGATTTTCAAAGAAGGTTATATCTCTGCTTTCACGAATTAATACAAACACACAACAACAACATATAAATTTTCTTGGATACGTAGCGTCCCTAAAGTAATAACTTCTTGGATCTTCTGAATATCCGACGAAAATATGTTCAGACGCTTTCTTGTCCAATTTCTTCCGACTACAGTCGGGGGACATGGATCAAAACTCTACATCCAAAAACACGTAGATGCGATAAGTTCGGTATCTTACCGTACCACTTCTCGTACGCTGTCTTTCCTTCAAGAGCAAGATGAGAAGATCTATTCTTGAGATATACGGCCATTTCTGCTGCATCTTGCTAAAAGGCTGGAGACAGTAAACTATCAGACAGCATTGACCTCACTTTCTCCATAATAGACCTATTGGTCCTTTCTGCGACACCATTCTGATTAGGAGAATAGGGAACCGTAGTTTGGTGTTGAATTCCTTCATTTTGTAAATACCTCGAAAATTCAGCATTAACGTACTCTTTCCCGCTGTCACTCTTCAGTGTCTTAATCTTGGCTCCCGTTTCCCGCTCTACTGAAGACTGGAAACCGCAAAACTTATTCCTTACTTCAGCTTTTGAAGAAATAAAGAAAACAAAAGTCATACGAGAAAAATCATCTATAAAAAGTAAAAGATATATATTGCCTTGAAACGACGTTTAAGGCAGGGGACCACAAACATCTGAATGAATAAGTTCCAGAACTGAAGTTGATATTTTATGCGAAACTTTCTTAAAAGGTTTCCTATTCTGCTTACCTTCAATGCAGGGGATGCATGGTTCCTTATCCGGACTAATCGTGTAGATCGGGGTAATCATGTAATAGTAATCGTGTAGAACCCTATACAATTTTGTTAGGTTTGTTTTATAACAATCCTGAAAGTTTACTGTTTCTGAAAAATCTTTGTGAGTTATATTCCAGAGGAAACCCGCGGAAATAAAGGAAACATCAATCCTAACCCCTTTCATCAATAATTTCGGCAATAATTCGGTAAACTCTGTCGGCGTTCGATAATGGAGGCGCAAATGGGCAGGAACGCCCTTTGATGGAATAAAATGTTACGGACCGGTGAATGTGGATTGGATTACTAGTAATATTGTGCTTAAAGTGCTGGATGAGACAAATGTGTTGTCCAAAGTGGTATACGAATTGCCACCGCTAATATTGCCGGAACTTTGCCTGTATTGCCGTTACATAAAATGTGATATATATTTTTTGCATTTCGAAAAAGTGACTCGACGATTTTTTTTATAATCAACGAACCTGTTCACAAAATTTCACGAGAATCGGTTGAGAAATGCGACCTGTAGAGGAGAACAGCGGGACACCGGACCCGGGACAAACGATTTTTGGGCAAAGCTGAAGCATAGAACTTAGTTCGCTGCGCTCGCTCGTTCAATAAAATTATATAGATGTAATGATGCTCATTTCAATGAGTTGGTTAAAATACGAACATTTGAAATTTTTTAAGCGAGAGATGTACGTACGCGTACGTACCGAAAATAATACCGTATGCGGTCCCTGTTGTTTAGAATTTAGAAAATGTGTTAGGGACCGAAGATACATTTATACTGAAATCTAAATCTATATCTAGCTTTAAATTTGTCACATCAATACGCCATAAATCCATGTGAACTGGTGGTGTTTTATCGACGATATTCCATAAAGGGGTCTGTCGTGTCAAATCCGCCAGAATTCATTTCCTTCGTACAGATTTGATTGTTTACTGACTTTTACGGCCTTGTGTTGTAATGGAATCCGAGTGCGGATGGATTTGATATGGAACTGTTGGACGTTCGGACCCCCCCCCCCCCTCCCCCCCTTTTCGAACGTTTCTTGACGTATGCTTGCAAATTGTAGGTCACTTTGTTCGCACGTCAGCGGGGTAATCACGTTTCGAACGCGCGTTAGTGTCTACTCAACTGCCACTTTTCCATATCAAAATTGACATTTAGATCTAATTATCTTACGTTAGTACAATAAGTTACGTAATCGACCTGCTGATCTCAATCTACAGAACGGTTTTTTTTAGTTTTTGCAGTCTCGACCGCAAAGCGTCTGTTTTAGATATCACGATTTCTTATGTTGTCCATTTTTCGTTTCAGGTATGATATTAGTTTCTTTAGCAGCCAGCAGCCTTATGGGCACCCTACTAAGAAGTGGTACTTGTTTACACAATCATTACATATTATGTAAATATAGTGTAGGCCCCATAGTTAGTTTTAGTCATTTTAGTTCCTAGCTTCATATACATTTTTTAATCTATTGAATAGTTTAATCATTGTGTAAGTATACTTGGTCGAAGAGTAAAAAAATAAATAAAACAACGACAAATACAAGAAAAGTGTAGAGAGCAGAAAATGCCTCTGATTGTTGCGTTTGTTGATCTGAACACATTGAACACATTGGAACATTGATTAGAACACATTGGGTGCCCACCTAAACTGATGGGTAAAGTCCTTTCGCGAGGATATGCAGGGTGCAGTGGTGTTCGATGGTACCGTGCCTGACCCGTTTTTCAGGCGCAGAGGTGTTCGGCAGGGCTGCGTACTGGTGCCTACCCTGTTTGGTATATTTTTCTCGTTACTGCTAAAAACCGCTTTCGGTGACGATCAACAGGGTATCCATCTCCATACAAAGGCTGACGGAAAGCTTTACAATGTTTCTCTCCTAAAGTCAAAGCAAAAGCGAGACGATTTATTCGTTGACAATTTGCTGTTCGCTGACGACGCAGCCTTCATTGCCACATCGCAGTGCGAGCTCCAAACCATTATGGTTGTAAATCAATCACTGCCTTGCTTGCTTGCTGCCACGAACACCCTGCCGCTTACTTGAGGCAAGAAGGGCCTGTGATTTGTAAAAGGCGGTCCATTTTTTACTTAAAAACTTTTCCGAGTAAAAAAATCGAATGTGAACAAAGACACAAGCTCACGTATTCGTCCTTCGCAATTAAAAAGCCCTACACAAATCCAACACTTTGTCCGGCGAACCCAATGAGAGTTGAAGTTGAAACAATAGTATAAAAGAAACCGAGGCCACAAGAAAACTTCATCATCATTTGCATGCCTTTGCGGGTTTTTTTGAGAAAGGACTTTACGGTACACAATTAGTTTCGAGTTTTTACTGGAATTGCTACTGATGTTATTTTTCGGGTATATTATTACCTATTGATGATATTCCATCTTCCTCCATCCATTAACTGTATTTCATCGGTTCTTTTCCATTAACTGTATTTCGGTGGACTTAACTGGCTTTGCTTAAGCTTTGTATTATTTTCCTGAAATGCTTGCATGTCCAAATAAATAAAATAAAATAAAAATATATAACTGCCCACACATCAACTTCATTTTACCGTTGCCCCATCTACTCGTTTTTGATAAAATGCATATCCTATCAATGTGTGTACATATCCTATCAATCTTTGTATCAATGTGTGTACAAAGCAGAGGGCATCGGAGATACAACCGTCAACATTACTTCTTAATACGTATCTATACGTATTTCTACGATAATTCAAAATTAATATGAGGACAGCTATAGCTGTCCTCATATTAATTTTGAATTATCGTAGAAATACGTATAGATACGTACAACTAGCTAGTACAACTAGCTAGTTGTACTATTTCAAAAACGCGGCTTTAGACACAATGAGAAGGAGTGCAGCGCTTCCTCAAACGATCAGCGTACAAATGGGACAATATTTCAAGACAGAAGAGAAACCCCCATGTGGTGTCGGGTTAGGATAACACCACCCCCTTTCTTACCATGGGCGTCATAAAAGTGGACTACGGAGAGTACGGAGTCGGGTTGAGGTGTGCTCATAGGTTAGTAACTAATAACCTGTCACTGCATAATGTCATTTTCTCCGCCTTTAAATAAATCCAGTTCCTAGAAATTGAATTAAAAATGTAATTAAACGTGCTCTGCCTACCCCTTGTAGAAACACGGGCGTAAATGTATGTTAAAGAGAAATGTTGACCTTACATTTTCCTAAGCGATAAAATAGCAGAGGGAGTACTAATAAAAAGCTAAAGCCAAGCAAAAGTACTTGGTTGGTAATGCTGCGTGGGTACAGTCGCCATCAGATATATCAGGGCGGCCAAAGTACTCACAAATATCTGAACACGTCTTTATTGTTTAGGCATTAGAGACGTGTTCAGATATTTGTGAGCACTTTGGCAGCTCCGATATATCTGATGGCGACTGTACATGAGTAAACAGAAGTGTCAGGCCACTGAACAGGACAGGTAGAAGCAGGAACGTCGGCGGACTTAAAACGACACTTATTTGCACATTTTATGCAGGTAGTAAAACGGAGAGGTAATGTTTGCAAAGGGCCAGCGTTACCCGACATTCACACGTTTTGACCTGAATCGAACGGATAACGGGGAAATAGAAAGTTACAAAGGTTGAAGGTGCAAAAGCAACAATATATTTACTAGCAACTAGCTTCGCCCGCGTGTTGCAAAGTAAACAGTCAAACCCGCGAGATTACATAAGCTTATAATCCTGCAGAAAGTCCATTCTACACGCAGGTGAAAGAATTTTTGAAATCGGATAAGGGGTTCCGGTGATTACCCATTTTAGTGGGGCAGAGTGCTCGAACAAATTGTCGTAAATGTGGACACGCTGGACAAAAGCACCAATTTTTTTTCATTCACTTGTTAGGTCAATAGCTTTAAGTTTTTGATAGGAACCAACTCCTTCGTCGGCCATATTTAATTTTATGGCGGCCATTTTGAACTGTAGTTAATTATTAATCTCGAGTTCTAAGTCACTTATTTAGAATCACAACATTTTTGTCTAAATATACATATTTGGGGTCAGGGAATTCAACTAGATAAGCATTTTATCGATATCCTAGTTACTAAATTACTTGAAAATACGAATTTATTGGTGTTTATTTATATATTTGAGTACAACGAATACTACATACTAGTAATATATTAACGTTATTATAGTTTTATTACTTGTTGTTATAGGTAATTACGGTTCTAGAGATATACCGATTGTGATGGGCGAGCAAAAACGCCATAAAATTACGTTTCATGTATGAGAGCACTGTTTAATTTTTAATTTATTTTTATTTTTATCAATGTATGTTAAATCAAAAATCAAAATCAAAAAGGGTTTCGTTTGATATATAAATGTGAAGAATATCATAAAATGTTCAATTATCTCGTCAAAAGTAAAATTTTGGAGAGTGGTTTTGATTATTCTTATTAAATCATAAAGTAGGACAAAGTTAAAAAGTTTTATTTTATATAACTTTACTTCTTTTTGCTTAATCAGTTGCATTGTCTGAAGTGATGAAAAGTAATAATTGTTCTAGTATCATTATTATTTTATCGCGTTGTTCATGTTTTTTTTTTAATTTGCCGCTCTTTTCTGGACTCATTGGTTACAATTCACAAAACGGAACAGCGTTTTGTGAATTGTAACGGTGTCACCGCGGCGAGTAATTACATTCTGTCAGTCACTTGCTACCAGCTGTCCGATAGGAGTCAATTGCTCGGTCAACGAATCTTCAATCATATTGGAATATAAATTTAAAAGATACCATCTGTGTCTATAAACGCCGCTCACTCTTAGTTATAAGCTACTTTGTAAACGTTATTAGTATCACCTGCCTGGCCGTAAGGTGGCGACTCTGTCTATGCGAACTAGAACTTACCGTAATGTTTTATAACGTGTGCTGAGAAATAAAAGAAGTCAAGTTCAATTAGAAATCTTACTCTACTTTAATTTAAATACCCATCACAATAGGTTATGGGCCCAGGGTACGCGAATTCACTGCGTAAATTGAGTAAAGAGCAGATAAATTTTTCGAAGTTATTCACGAGAACATAACCTCAAAGATGGAGGTCGCAAACTCGATGAAGGTGGAAAAATTCGACGGCCGAAATTTCAAGCAATGGAAATTTCAAATCAAGTGTGCTTTGAGAGCGAAGGGCTTAGATATTAACGATTTGAAGCCTGAGAATCGCGAAGAGCAAGTTAAGTGGAACAAGCAAGATGGCATGGCAATGTTTATTCTAACCTCCTCAATGGATCTTCATCAGATTTCCCTGATAGAAAACTGCGAAACAGCGAAAGAAGTCATGAATAAGTTAGAAGCTATTTATGAACACAAGTCTGAGTTTAACAAGATGATGGTACATGAGAAATTTTATCAATATAGTTACTGTCCAAGTGATTCTATGGCACAACATGTATCAAAGGTAGAAAGTCTAGCAAAACAACTGCGTGAATCTGGCGAACAAATCAGTGACACTGCAGTGATGACTAAAATATTGAGTACCTTACCATCATCATACCGTTCTCTTCGACACGCTTGGCTGTCACTCGACACTGCCAGCCAAACACTACAGAACTTAACATCAAGACTGATTGATGAGGAGGCAAGCCTTATTAAAGATACAACCAGTGAGACAGCGCTTGTGACTAGCAAAGGTCAGATAAAATATGGAAAGGCCAAAGAAAACACTAGTCACACCAATGCAGGTCATAGATTTATGTGTTATAATTGTAATAAGACAGGTCATTTTGCAAGAGATTGCAAGGCACCTAAGAAATCTGTTCGTAAGAACCAAGAGCAACCAGACATGTTAGCGTTCAGTGCTGAAAATGATTCTTCTTATAGCCATGGAGAACATGTTTGGATCCTTGATAGCGGTGCTTCAATGCATATGACTTTCAGGCGGGATATCTTCTGTGAACTGAATGAGTACCAAAGTGGAGACGGAAATAGAACGGTTAAATTAGGAAATAAGCAAGATATTGAAGTTCGTGGGAAAGGCTCCATATTGATAAACAAATTAGTGAAAGGAGAGTGGGAGCAAAGTGTACTGAAAGATGTACTTTATGTACCTGACCTGAGAAGAAATTTATTTTCGGAGGGAGCTGCAACCAGAAAAGGATATATGATTATGAAAAATAATCAGAGTGCGCTTATAATGAAGGACAAAGTTGTGGTTATGTGTGCTCAGTTAAAAGAAAACAATCTATATGAATTGGACATAAAGACTGTCAAACAAGAAAGTTGTAATGTGGTGCAGTCTGACATTAAAGTGTGGCACGAGAGGTTAGGTCATGTGAACATTAAAGAACTGCAGAATATGAGTAAAAATGGTGCTATTCCTGTTGAACTGACTGGCAGTGATACTTTTGTTTGTGAAGGGTGTCAATATGGCAAGCAAGCGAGACTCCCATTCAACAAATCTCATAGAGGCCCATCCCAGCCTGGTGATATTGTTTACAGCGATGTGTGTGGCCCAATTAAGGAACTTTCTGTGTCAGGAATGAGATATTTTGTTCTTTTCAAAGATGGAGCTACAAGTTATCGCCATATTTACCTCATGAAGCAGAAAAATGAAGTACTTAACTGCTTCATGAAATATAATGCTATTGTAAAGAACAAGTTTTTACATGATGTGCGCACTTTACATACAGACAATGGCCGTGAGTATGTAAACCATGAATTTAAGAAGTTTCTAGAAGAAAAAGGGATAAACCATGAGTGTACAGCCCCATACACCCCCCAACAGAATGGCCGGGCGGAAAGGGAATTGCGTACGATAATGGAGAGTGCCAGATCTATGCTCTACGCCAAAGATGTCCCCACCAATATGTGGGCAGAAGCTGTGCAATGTGCAGCATACTTGCTCAATAGAATGTCATCCACGCAGACACCTAATTTATCACCATATGAACTTTGGCATGGAGATAGACCTAGTTTAAAGCATATTAGGATTTTTGGCTCAGTTGGCTATGTACACACACCAAAAGAAAAAAGAAAGAAAATAGATAAGAAAAGTATGAAAATGATACTAGTTGGATATGAACAAGAAAACTATAGGATGTATGATCTTAATACTAGAAAAATCACAGTAACCAGAGATGTGAAATTTGATGAATATGGTGTTCCTGAACGAAGACAAAACTATGCACAGATAAAAATAAGTGATACCGAGTTTGAAAATGAGCATGGGCGAGAAGTTTTATCTGTGCCACAAAATTATACTTCACACACGGACCTAATTCAAGAACTGTCATCTGATGACAGTATGCAGAGTATTAATAATGATTTTGATGAATCATACCGCCTTCCCGGACAAAGAAGAAGAAGAGCAGCGAAGCAATGTGACACTTCGTCCCCAGTTAGATAGAAATTTAGAAGCAAATTTTATCGAAGTGGAGATACCAAACTCATATGAAGAGGCAGTAAGTGGCCTGAATGGTCATTACTGGATGGAAGCTATAAAGGAAGAGCTTCAATCACATGAGAATAATCACACCTGGACTGTGATTGATAGAACTGCGAAGAAACCTATTACTTGCAAATGGGTGTTCTGTGTAAAAAGAAATAATGAGGGTGAAATAGAAAGATTCAAAGCAAGATTATGTGCTCGTGGCTTTACACAGATAAAGGACCTGGATTATAAGGAAACATACTCACCAACTACCAGGTACGATTCCAATAGGCTGTTATTGAGTATAGCAGCCAAAGAAGACCTTGAGATTCAACAGTTTGATGTGAAGACCGCCTTCCTGTATGGTGAGCTCTCCGAGGAGATATACATGGAGGTGCCAGAGGGTGTAGAAATAGAGTCATCCAAAGTATGTAAGTTGAACAAATCATTGTATGGACTTAAACAAAGTTCAAGGTGCTGGAATAAAAAGTTTTGTTCCTTTCTCACTACATATGGGTTCAAACCCTGTCAGTCTGACAACTGTGTATTTGTGGGATATTTTAATGATATCAAAGTATTATTAATCATTTATGTTGATGATGGATTGTTGATGTCAAAAAGTAAGGATATTTTGTCTGTAATTTTGAAAGACTTAAAAAATAATTTTGTTATTAAAATACTTGATTGCAATTCCTTTGTTGGTATGGAGATAAATAAAGAACGTGGATGTGTGACTATCAGTCAAAAGCATTACATAGAGAGCATAATAAATAGATTTAATATGAAAAATGCTAAAGGTTGTAATACACCAGCCGATACAAATGTACAATTATCAAAAAACATGGATGATGATATGTTTAATGACTTCCCATATCGAGAGGCAGTGGGAGCTTTATTGTTTTTGTCATCTGTATCTAGACCTGATGTTGCTTATGCCGTGAATCTTGTAAGTAGATATGTAAGTAATCCAAGTACTTCGCATATAAATGCTGTAAAGCGAATTATTCGCTATTTAATCAATACTAAAGACATGTCAATTCGCTATTGGCATGAAAGTGAACTAGTTGGATATTCGGACTCTGACTTTGCTGGTGATGTGGACAGTAGATAATCGAATACTGGATATATATTTCTGATGAATGGCGGGCCAGTTACATGGGCAAGTAAGAAGCAGAACACTGTGGCCTTATCGACAACAGAGTCAGAATTCATGGCTGCCAGTGATGCAGCTAAAGAAATACTGTGGTTAAAACAATTTTTGTTAGATATACACGAGCCACAAGAATCTGTAACTTTAAAAATTGATAACCAAAGTGCCATCAAACTGATCCATAATCCCGTTTCCCATAAACGGAGTAAGCACATAGATATAAGATATAATTTTATTCGAGAAAAAGTTGAAGGAAAAATTATTAATATTAAGTATGTAGAGAGCTCAGCTGGCATATTTTCTCACCAAGGCTTTGCCTGTTGGTAAGTTCAATTGTAACAGAGATCAGGTAATGTTCTGATTTTTTTTGCAGATTTTTTTTGTGCAAGCTGATAGATGTAGTCTTATAAATTTAAGTGGGAGTATTGGAATATAAATTTAAAAGATACCACCTGTGTCTATAAACGCCGCTCACTCTTAGTTATAAGCTACTTTGTAAACGTTATTAGTTTCACCTGCCTGGCCGTAAGGTGGCGACTCTGTCTATGCGAACTAGAACTTACCGTAATGTTTTATAACGTGTGCTGAGAAATAAAAGAAGTCAAGTTCAATTAGAAATCTTACTCAACTTTAATTTAAATACCCATCCCAATAAATCAGTTCTCTCTTACACCGCCTTAGGGGAGGAAGGTGTGCAGCGACATCTACCTCGAAGGTTCAGCGGCACCAACGTCTTAAATTACAAACTGGCGTGTATGTCAGAAAGTCCATCGCCGTTTCGAATCTCGCTCGGAACGTTCAAGTTTATACCTAATTTTAGTCAGCAGACGTTACTACTTATGACAAAAAATAATTTAATATAGCGTGGCGTAAACTTTATTGTACAAAATAAACCTAGACCTTTGTGAGACTACCCATTAAACTTTATTATTAGCAGACTATCCCCCAGGATGTTAACGCGCGTTGAAGAACGATCCATTATGAGAGCTCGTAAATGTGCTTCTGCGTTTATGTGAGTACCTTGCACTCGTCGATGGACGTCATTCCGGTCGTAGACAGAAATAATAAATAATAAATATTGGAAACCGTACCGGACTGGACCGTACCGGAAGACGCAGCCCCGACAAGATGGACTAATGACCTGGTAAAGGTCGCGGGAGTACGCTGGATGCGGATGGCGCAGGACTGGTCATTGTGGCACTCTTTGGGGGAGGCCTATGTCCAGGAATGGACGTCTTTCGGCTGATATGATGAAATATTAGGATCTTACACAAATCGAACTAATCCCGTAGTAAGCTCAATGAGGCTTGTGTTATGGGAGACGACGATATTCTTATTTGATACTAGCTTCCGCCCGCGACTTCGTCTGCGTGGGCCCGGGATAAAAACTATCCTATATTTTAATCCAGGCTATAAACTATCTTCGTGCAGAATTTCATCCAAGTCGGTTAAGCCGTTTAGGCGTGATTGAGTAACAAACATCCAATCATCTAAACATCAAAACATCCAAACTTTCGTATTTATAATATTAGTAGGATAGTAGGATAAATATTTAAATACATAGAAAACCTCCAATACTCTCAAATAAATATACACGCACATTACACTTATCCATACATATATATATATATATACTAATATTATAAATGCGAAAGTGTGTATGTCTGTCTGTTACATCTTCAAGCATAAACCGCTGAACCGATTTAGATGAATTTGGTATAGAGATAGTTTGAGTGCCGGGGCCTTCCCCGTGTCCTTATATAGGATAGTTTTTATTCCGGAAATCATCCCCTAAAGGGGTGTGATGGGGGTGAAACTTGTATGGAGCTACGATATAAACGAGTTCCACGCGGACGGAGTCGCGGGCAGAAGCTAGTATACTATAAATATACATGGAGCTCTTACCGAGATTCGACGAACCCAGTACCGTCAGCTTTTTAGGCAGGCACCCACAAGGCTAAACCGGTTGAATAATATAACATCTATTGTTTTATTGTTGCTGTGTGCTAAATTATATCATTGTAATTGTATTTCTAAGCACTGACTTGTAAATGAGCCCTTGTAAATGAGGCCTACTTGCAGAAAATGTATACTTGAATTGTGAATTATGAATCATGTTTACTCGATAGAAAATGGAGTTGAAAATACCATACAGCCAGCCATGTAACTTAAAACTGTTGTTAAAAGGTATGGAAACTTCCTAATTCATCCATAAAAACCAAAAAAACCTCTGCACGGCTATCACAAGACGGCGCCCGAGCTGTCTCGATTTTTCTCGCAATACGCGCACGAAAAAGACTATACGAGAGTGCGAGAAAAATCCGTGCGCCGTAGCCTTGCTGTTAACTAAAACATGTTTTCTCCTTTTCTACCAAACACAAATCTCAGTCACAGAAAATGACAAGCGAGTTTCTAGGGCATTCTAAAATAGGTTTTATGAGCGTTTATATGCATAAGGCCATAATTATATTGGGTATCTCTGTTTACCAATATTTTGGTGGACATTTTCCCAGCCAAATTGGACGGTTAGCTAATTAATAATAACATATTCCATATTTTAGCTAAGTATTCCATAGAGGAGCAGGATGTGTAGCGTGGCCGCTTTGTTTGCTGCAGCCCCGGGCAGAGGATGTACGCTTCCACACACCTAACTAATTACACTTTGACCTCTGGCATTTGCACTATGATACAGTTTCGAGTAGTTTCATTCCGGCGTATGTTATTTAAAATGTAAAAAATAAAGGAATCCACTGGGAAATTGTAAGATTTGGCAAAGACGATACTGAAGGCCGATTATTGACTTTCTAGCGCTCGAAAAATGAGATAGAAGTAAATGCGATTGTAGTGTCAAAATTGCGGGCACTTGCAAACGCCAACACTGTTAACTGATCATCCTGTATTTATATTGAACCTTATTACAATGCATATAAAGTGCACGGATGGTCAGTTAACTAAGTTGGCGACGGTACTTTCTACCGATAGAATCGAATATGACTGGTCAATATCACTCGTTTTTCAATTTGCTATCGCTATTTCAAAATTGCATTCCATCATTCTTAACAGTTTTCGAGTGAAAGAGTCGAACACTCGAATCTCAAAAACGGTCCCTTGAACTACAACAAAAGGAATAAATTTTCGGATCTATCTAACTCTTTGAGATAGGCCTATGCCCAGGAGTGGACGTGTTTCGCTGATATGATGAAGATGATATATTATGTATCTTGATTAAATATTTTATTGTTCGTCAGAAGCTAAAACAGGACTGCGTAAAGTTTTCTCCATAGCTAGAAAAGCCGAAGTTACATGTAAAGTAAAAGATTATGTCCACACGAGTAAGTAAAGGCACTAACAAAGAGTTTTAAACATTAGCGCGGATTACAAGTTTTACAACAGTACTTTCCGGAAGTGTATTGCTTTGGCTTCTGCACTAGGCGAGGCCTGTCCTGCAGGTAACCAACACGAGTGTGAGTGTGATGTATACAAACACACACTCAAGATATCCCGTAACATACGCATTTCTCATAACGCTAATATTGAGAATCCCATATAACCGTAACACATTTTCACAGTCCTGAACACGAGGAAAACTGTATAAAAACGGGGTTGGAGCTCAGTATAACCATCCTCTAAATTGGATACGTAATAAGTATCAGTTTCCCTAGTCCCTTTCAATCTCGTCCAACAGTCCGGCAATAAAAAACAGGTCTTGTTTTGCTGCACTGCTGGCACATTGCGCTCCGCTATTACATCGCCGTCCCAATGGTCAACTTGAATAATTTACTTTAAAAACAAAGTTTTAACCGACTTCAATTTAGTACTCCGCCAAGCCACGAGAACATTTCTTTTCCAATTTACCTCATGAACTGATTTCCGAGAGCAAATGCGTTGATTATTATTGAAAAAAACCCAATCGCTGTATGTGACCCGATAATATTTGAGGACTTCCGTCAATTCCACAAGGATCACCCTTGGCACTTCATTAGTTGCTATTTCAACGGAATCTTATCAGAATCTGTGATATACTTTTGTACTTTTAGTACATAATTGAGGAATTCCATAAGTCATCTGTGGTCTTCATCATCAATTCCACTCCACCAATTTATGATTTCCGGATGTAAATACACGAGTTATAATAGAAAATACCAAAATCACTACACGCGTGCCTAATATAATTGAGGAGTTCCCTCAATTCCTCATGGATCCCATCATCCAATTGAATTTTCAAAAAAATGGGACCCACCTAAAAGCATATACTTACCAACAAAAAAAAATATTTATGAATCGGCTCATCAATGACGGAGTTCTGAGGTAACTAACATTGAAAAAAAAAAAAAAAAAACAACCGAATTGAGAACCTCCTCCTTTTTTTAAAGTCGGTTAAAAAGACGTGACATTTTGAGATTAGTGGCATTTGCATACACGTATTTGTGCGAAAATTAAAGAGTTAATGTTTTTTCGAACGAGCGAGCGAAGCGAACCAAGTTCTATGCTTCAGCTTGGGCCGAAAATCGTTCGTCCGATGTCCGGCTGTTCTCCTCTACAGGTCGCATTTCTCAACTGATACTCGTGAAATTTTGTGAGCAGGAACAGGAAATAATGATATATTTCAAAATTTAAAACTATTTTATTTTTATTTTTTTTAAATGACAGGCACGCGAGCTCACAGAGCCACTAGTTTATATATTTGGAGGATTCCTTATTTACATACATGTATGTAAATAATCATTTATTCCCTCCTACTAGCTTGGTTTGGGGCTACAAAGATTTGTAAAAGCATATCCTCAAATATTGATTAGTAATTATACTAAAAGAAATAAACGTATTTTATTCTGCAAGTACGCTGTAATGGCACGTTTACAAGTCAAATTTCTACCAGTGTTCTGAATAAGAAAACCACTGCTAAGAAGAAACGCCGAAAAAAAATCAACAGTCAGTCATTTTTTGGCCAATAAAAAGCTTATTACAATGATAGTACTTAACTTACTTATAATAAGTAAAACTGAATTAATTAATTGATTTATAAAGCCTATGCAGTGTCCCACTGCTGGGCAAAGGCCTCCCCTCTCGACTTCCACTCGTCCCGGATTTGAGCAATCTCTGGTCAATCGTTACAAAATGCGTCCAGGTCGTCCCGCCACCTCCGTCTCGGCCGAATATTATTATTATTATTCTTTATTTCAGGCATTGAAAAATATGAAACTAATAATAAATTAGCCTATATACGTCCCACTGCTGGCCACAGGCCTGCTCTCATGGATGAGAGAGAACGGCAGGAGTCCCAGGTTGGCGTTGGCCCAGTCTTCACATATTTTCAGATAACACATCAGTTGTATGCAGGTTTCAATTATACTACATTTTGTTTTTTTTTTCTGTGACATAACACTCTTTCAGGCTCACTAAAGATTTCAATTAACAATAGTCTTCCGTCATTATTGTTAAGCGAAAAAAAACTATATAATAAAGTGAAAACTCTTAAAAGGCCTAATTAAACAGGTTACTACTGCACGCCAAATTGCACAATGCGTCCAGTCCGGGACACTATAGGGGCCAGTCCGGGGGCGTCGCTTTTGTTTCATTGCTTATCCAAAGGAGTCATTTACTACAGTTTACATACATACATCAGCCTATTGCAGTCCACTGCTGGACGAAGGCCTCCCTCAAGGTGCGCCACAAGACCCGCTTTCCCGTTTTCGCCATCCAGTCACTAGCAGCTACCCTTCTCAAGTCACTGTCCATCTGGCCGGAGGGCGTCCAACACTACGTTTCGCAAGCCGTGACCTCCATTAAAGACCCCGCTTATTCCACCGACCATCGTTACTCCAGTTTAATTTGGTAAAATCGCTTTTTCATGAGCTCCCTTCTCATAGAACCAAACATTTTCAACACAAAAGCTATTTCATTTCTCCAAAAACGCCATTCTCGAACAGTGCTGCATCCTATTTCCTCGTGCATGAAAGACACACGCCTAGACGGGTGTCCTACAAGGGAGCGTGGTTTGCAAGTATTCTTCGATCCCCCTTAAATTTAAAACAGCATGTATACTACTCTGTGAGCTGCAGAACTCGAACCAGTACTTTTAGGCTTGTAGGTGAGTGTGCAGCCACCTCGCATATTTTTCGAGGTTTCGCGCCTTGTTCACAATTTTTTGTCGGTTTTTGGCCCGCATCAAAGGGCCTGCGAACGCAAACACTGACAATTGGGAACACTGCGAATGTGGAGCCACGGAAGAGTTCACTCGCGATTCACGCCCGCGAATGTGGAGGGGCCTTTTGACAATTTATTTTTGAATTATGTTAAACTGAATCGATAATTATCTAACTTAACTATCCACTCACTTGCTTTCGGATTTTAAAAAAGGTAGCCTAAACTGCTTTCAATTTTTCTTTATCAAAGAAGTCCATACTTCACTTGGCAACCACAGTTGCCACCATCAGTTTAGGGGTGCGCGAAATTGGCAACTGTGGTTACCACAAGCAAGTGAGTGGATATTGAATTTGCTCTCAATATTTCACCAGAATCGGATGAGAAATGCGACCTGTAGATCAGAACATACGAAAGAACTTTGTCCCAAGCTGAAACGGAGATCTTCTCTTGCTTTGCTCGCTCGTTTAATACACACATCAGAATCCCCGGGGATCCAAACTGAAAGTAGGTGAGCGACAAACCATGTCGCGGCGTTTCGTGAAATATCAAATTTCTTTACAAATGCATTTACTCTCACCTTTAGTTAGGGCGTCGAGAGAACACTAGGAGGGCAAATGGAACCGTTGGAAGTGAAACCTTTAGTTGAACAAAGGTATATGTGACTGCTGTGTGGATGAAGATACGACTTTGTCGGTTTAAACATGCGCAAATTTGGTGTAAAGTTTAGACGTTGACGGGGCTCTGAGTACAGAAGAGATTTCGAGCGAACATTCGTCTCGTTCTCTAAGTTACGAGTATGTACTCGTAGATAAATGTCGTCTCTTATTCGATCCTATTATTGCGCAAGAGTTTTAAGACTAGCACGAAGTCATAATCGTCACACTATATAACACTATACACGTATAACACTATATCGTCAGCATCATCATTATATCAGCCGAAAGACGTCCACTGTTGGACATAGGCCTCCCCCAAAGAGTGCCACAATGACAGGTCATAATTCATAATTCATTTATTATTTGCAAACCATGGTATTACAAGATATTACAAGGGTATAGAGTACAGCATGGACCCTGTTGGGGCAAAGCTAAAACTTATAGTTAACCTATAGAATAAAAATATTTGTGATTTATAAGTTACATGTTCATATATTCTTGATGGTTTAAAATGTTTGTAACAACAGGTAGTTTTTTAGTTTTGTAACAAAAAATGTGTACTTCTCCTCAGCTGATATGTGTCTCGGTAAGTTGTTATATATTTTTATCGACATGGAATGTGGTCCCTGTGAGTTCATTTTAAGTTTGGCTACAGTTGTTTGGTTCAGTTTGTGCCGGGGTCGCAAATGATGGGTTCCTGTAATCATACCTTTAGCTTGGTGTTAAGGCTAGGGTGTTTCCGCACGAATTTGCACGTCTCCAGAATATACAAGGATGTCAGTGTTAGAATGTTTAATTTTGCAACTCATTTTGTCTACATGATTCGTCATTTCGTATATTACTTAGGATCCTTATGCATCTATTGGTATTTAAAAAAACTTGGGAACATCAGTACTGTTGCCCCATAGAATAATTATTAGATCCTGCGCCACCCGCATCCAGCGGACTCCCGCGACCTTTACCAGGTCATCAGTCCACCTCGTGGGGGGGTATACAAACGCTGCGCCTTCCGGTACGTGGTCGCACCTCGAGAACCTTTCCGCCCTAACGGCCATCAGTTCTACATGCAATGTACCCCGGCCACTTAAGTTTATCGATTCGGCTATATCGGTTACCTTAACGTTATTTACCTATAATTCAATAAAACACATTAGTACAGTCAAGGGCACCAATATGTAGTCACTCAAAGTTTCATAAATATGTATACTACAACCTTATTGTTGCAGAAATAAGGTCTGCCTACATATTTTTGAGACTGTGGTGTATACATATTGGCGCCCTTGACTGTATATGCTACTTAGTCAAAACACTTTTGAAACAACTAAATACAAAAATTATAAGTTTAAATTAATCAATTAATGGAATTGTATCTACTAAACTGTATTATAACCATGTAGACGAAGAGCGGAGCCTCCCAACACCAGTTTTGCTATACTTACCCGGAGACGCCAGCCACGAATGTACTTTTACCTACTTTAGTATGATAAATAAATAAAAAATACCAATAAATATTTTTTATTTAGATTTTTTTATTTCAAGAGTAAGATTGAGTAATATTAGAGAGGGAATAGAGTCTATTTTGCAACGAAAAATTTCATTTCATTTTAACACAAGTTCTGACTTATATAGTCCAGTCAATGAACTGACAACTTGTATGGAAAAAATTACAATTTTGGAAATAATTTATAATAGCTTACTTTTTATGTGAAACGGATATAGTATCATTAAATAGTTACCCAGCGACAAAATCCGACAAAATTTGCAGACATCAAAAAAAATGTAAAGTAACTAGCTTCTGAAAAGTCAGAAAAAATATGAATAAATATTTTTGTCTTTATTTTGGTTCATTTATATTTGCTCTATAATATTCAAGATAAATCGTACAAAAAAAGACAATGCATGCTTCATTTAAATCTACATAACTACTTCCGGGTGGAAAGTTTGCCGGATTCTCGAATAAATCATCTTAGAATAACATTTTAAAATGAAATCAACAAAAAAAAAACGCTATTATAAATTAATGTTTATTCAAACCATATTTTGCCTGGAGTAATAGCAGTTATTCACGCTCGTGTTATGTTATGGGTATAACCCAATATTGAACTTATTATGAGGCTAGTTCTGACCCCGTATCATGGTCGGCCTTATCACGCGATAAGTGACAAGATAGAGCGTCCGTCTCGTTCTATTGAACGGTTGTCAGCCAGTGACGGACGCTCTATCTTGTCACTTATCCTGTGATAAGGCCGTCCATGCTACGGGGTCAGAACGCTGTTGATTTCACATCTGTAGTGAAACTGGCAACCATTCCAGGATAGCTTTCGTAAACTTTTGAAACAAATTCCATTTGAACTAGTTTGTAATGTTGTCTTCAACAAACCCGAAACTGGAGTACCTGTGTAGTTATCTGCTAAACATGTTTTTCTGCACTGTTATTTCGTCTCGCAAATTCTAGCTAGATAAACGCTTGACCTTATACCTATCACGAAGAAACAATGCATTTTGACTTGCACTTGCTCACTTGGTATTCACTTAGAAGTCGCTCTTTATATAGGAAATTGATAGAGGTTCCGAAAATATTTATTTATTTAGAAACATCTTACTCACACCAAAAATAAGTCAATCTATCGATGACTAACTAAAAAGTTCAGGAACAGTTTTCGACTAACCTCTTTATTCTGCCTGAAACACAAGGTATCCTTAGTTACGCCCTTGTAATTTATCTCCTATAATATTTTAGTACTTAGTAAGCCATCTTTCTGTAAAATACGTTTTTAATAAATGAATTATTATTATTATTTCTCATTCCATATAACAATTAGTTTTTTTGTCTAGGGAATCAAAGCGAAATATGGTACTAGTTTTAGTTTTCAAACGTAGCAATAATAATGCGTTTGCGCTTTATGGTTTTTCTTGAATTACCATTGATGATGCGCGGTATTTCTAATCTAAAAAGGGGTAAGTAAAGGGTATAAGTTTAAATTGCATTTAATCATGTTTCCCCGATTAGCAGCAGCTAACAAAACTTACCTCTACATTCGACTGTTAGAAACACTGTGGTTTGTAAACTCGTAAACGCACAAAAAAGGATGCTTGAAACAACTACAAAGCAATAATTATACTCATAAAACACATAGCGATAATTATAGCCATTTTTATAACTGACGTGAAGATACCGTACCAATCCATGTAGGTTGTAAAACTATCAATAATTTATTTTCTATAGTAAAAACAAGTAGATAAATAATTTACATTAACTAAATTAAAAAAAATCGGCCAAGTGCGTGTCGGGCCACGCGCAGTGTAGGGTTCCGTAGTTACCTGTCTGCCTTAGTTACATCGACACGCGCGCTCCAAGTTAATGGTGCGGCTGCGTCGGCCGAATTTGTAGGAAAGTTGGCCTTTCTAAATATATTTTAAGTTGGTCGACTATTACTCGGTAATTAGTAAGTTATGTGTGATAGTTTTCCTTTTAAATTCATTATATGTAAGACTGCCACGAATTTTTTCACATCCCCGGTAGCAGCCATTTAGCCGGCTGGGACGATGACGACGACGACACATGATTCGAACAAAAATTACGGCTTTAAAGCCCCATATCTCGCAAACGTATCACTAAATTGAAATATGGTTCCAAAAAAAACGATATAGTACGAAAAATATTTTTAAACAAGCTATCCAACGATACGCCACACTATCGGCCGTATTCATAAACGTTCTACAAGCCTGTTTTAACTAAAATGGCGTTAAAATTCGTTTGTCCTTATCTGTCACTTTGACATTTGTGTTCGTAAGACGGGGACAAAGCACATTTTATTTAACAGGGGCATTTTAAGTTTTATGAATAAGGGGGTAAGGGTTTAACGAGAAAAAAAAATACATCCCCTCTCTAGGTGTAGGGGAGGTACCCCAAAATTAAAAAAAAAACAAGATTTTATTTTACTGTTTTGTCGGCTTGATTGATTTATATATCCATGCCGAATTACAGTTTTCTAATAGTATCGATTACTGAGCTACGGCGAAGACGGACGGACGAACGGACGGACGGACAGACGGACATGGCGAAACTATAAGGGTTCCTTGTTGTCTACGGAACCCTAATAAAAACTAAGTTAAAATTAACACTGAAAAATGCCCTCGAGGCATTGTTCCGACAATGATGGCGGCATTTCCCCGCTGAAATGCAATGCTGATACGTTGCGCGAGAGAGCCGCTAGATATTCGGTTTCCATAATTAGATCAGCCGTGTTCCCTACAAGCCAGCTATTATTCAGAATATCACAGCTCGCGACGAACGCGACCGAGGACCGACAAAAACCAAAATAGCCCCAACAAAAGCAATTACGAACTTCAAGGAAAACTTGGCGAAACCAGCCTCTTCAGCCCACAGTGACAGAACTAACAAACTGGTCGAAAATTAATTAATTAAGGCGCGTTTGCCCAAAGGTTTACCTTTGATCCGAAAGGGAACTGGCCGACTTAAACAGTTTTATTAAGTTGCAGACCACAGATTCAATATTGAAGCTCAATGATTACATGCAGTGACGTTTCCATTAAATTTAGGCGCTTTGCTGTGGGTTAATTATTTGATTAACGGTATAATAAATACGATGCTGGTGGGTAAAGAGAATTAATTTTGATCAATTTCCTTTCATACCCTTCATACCTAATTACCCATTTTTACTTTTGGTGAGCGCATATAGTTACAGCCAGGATGCGTAGTTTCAGTGTCCGAGAGGCAACCGGATGGCTCGCGGTACGTGAGCTCCCGAAGGTTGTGGAACTGCTCTGTGCAACCCGAACTGAGCCAACTTGGACCTTGAGTGAGTAGATCTTGGTTGGCACAATAATTGGTAGAAAATGATATTGATTACAAAGTAATCAATTTAGAATATCCTCGTAGAATCAATCTGTTTGTTCGATAAGTTTAAACCAAATTTAATAAAGTTTCAGTAAGCAAACCATCGACCGAAACTAAAACATGTGACGAACATTGTACTTCGAAATTTTGTACAAACATGTTTGCCTTCAATATGGTTTGGAGTCGAGTGTTAGACCAAATTTTGTACATCACTCACGCAATAAAATTTTACATTAAAAGGTCTTCGTTCTAAAACGGAACTTTTTCGATGTAGTGCTTTTGTTTGGTGAAATTCGCGAACTAATTTGAACTAACACTAGCATAGTCATAGCATAGCATTTCTTACCCATCAAAACCAAGATTTTATTAGTGCAGACATTGATATTGCCCATAATCGACTATGGTGATGTGTGTTATCCTGACTTGAATGGAGAACTTCTTGACAAGTTAGATCGTCTTCTAAATAATTGTATTCGGTTCATTTTCTGTCTTCGTAAATACGATCATGTCTCTTCCTTCCGCTCCCAATTGGGCTGGCTGCCAATCCGCCTACGCCGCAAAATACGTTTGCTCTGCACTCTCTTCTCCATTCTAAACGATCCAAATTCTCCCGAATACCTCAAAACTCTTTTTCAGTATTACTGTGTCTCTCGAGTCCGTCAACTTCGCTCCTCTGGCAACCTTTCCTTATCTATTCCGCCTCACCGTACTGGTTTTATGTCCAATTCCTTCTCCGTCCAAGTAGCTCGCCTATGGAACCATCTCCCTGTCAAAATTCGGCAATCTCCAAACAGGCTTATCTTCAAAAAGTCCTTACAAAATTTCTTTGCTGGCAGAACTAAAAAATAATCTATCAGTTTTGTAAGTTTCATCTATATTCATATGTATGTTTATGTATGTATTAATAGGTATATATTGTTATATCATATTATATTGTATTGTATCGTATTCTACTATATTATTATTCATCGCATCATTAGACATGTTATAGAGTTTTTTTTTAAATTAAGTTGCACTGCCCACATTTTATCTGCTTTGCCTTAAGGTTGACTGGTAGAGAATGCTTTATAGCATTAAGTCCGCCTTTTGTACTATAAGATATTCTTTTGTGCAATAAAGATTAAATAAATAAATAAATAAATAGTCAATCAACTTATTCTTCCTTTTAGTTAAGTTTAACTAGATATATTTTCAATTCTAATTTTACATCACCGTGTTTCCCGCGTTCATTCTAACACGTTAGTTTGTCGTGCCTAACATATCAACAAATAAATAATTAAGTAGGTATTAGAGGGTAATCGGATCCAAACCGAGCTAGCGTCAGAAGCGTCAGTTTTGCAAGCAGGGTCACTTCTCTACCCATTTATAGCCTAACCGGTTGATGTTACATTAAACGCGAAACGTCAGTCCCTAATCACCTACCTGATCAATTATCGCGTAAATCGAAACCTCAAGGGTGGACGTAAACAAAAGCCAGCACAATACTCATACTCATAATAATACTTCATAATACTAAAAAATATTACATGTCAAAATATTACAATAGTTTAATTCTTCTTCTAATCTTAATTTAATTTATATAATTTCATTCATTAGTGCTTAGAGAAGTATAATCATTCTACAAAATTATAATAATAATAGATATCTATAGTTGAGAATCCAATGGCAAAAGAAGCAGCTAAGAGGAACGACTACCACGGATAAGTTAATCAGATCATAATTTAAATTGATTCGATCTTCCGACTCATTGCTCGGTATAGTGACCGTCTTTGTTCAGGGATTAAGATACTTATCTCTTTAGTCTCTTAGGTCTATCAGATTCGAAGTATTGATTTGATATTGGTATGATATTTTTCTACCCGTGCTTGCTAAGCTTGGGGCAGTTTACAGTTTGCTTAGTAATATAACTCGCACAATTTATGACGGTTCGTGGGATCTTTAGCCTGGGATACATCACATCAATTCGATTATTTTTAAGTCAGGAGGGGACAAATGTGAAAGAAGACACGTCGAAGTCGAATTGATACCAATTACTTACTGGACGCGCTCGGAGACTGAATTAGTAATTTATTGGATCACGTCTGAAAATTTAAGTCCGCTCGGCTGAATTTCACCTTCCCATACAAACGTAATTACGCTCTCATTTTAAAACTACTTGTTCGATTGTGACGAAATTTTGCATATACATTGACATGAGGTATATCTATGTCTGTAATTAGTTTATATGGTTCCAGTTTATAAAACAAATGAAATACAGCAAAACCAAGTTTTGTATGAAAAGCTTAAATTCGCTGTATTTTTTTTACTATGCTATCTGAAGCTACATAAACTAATTCTAGACATAGATATACCTCATGTCATTGTTTATGCAAAGATTCGTTACAATCCAACACGTAGTTTTAAAATGAGAGCGCAACTACGTATGTATGGAGAATCGAGCTTACTGCGGACTCTTAACACTGTTTCTGGAATTAGTAATTCAACTAGGACACGTTTCAAATAAGCCATCTTCGACATTCGTCTACTCAATTTAACGGTATATTTAAGTATGTAGTATGTAGGCATCATATACTCGTAAGTATAGCATGGAGCTAATGTACTGAACACTATACACCACCGTTAAATCATCTTCAAAATTATTCTCATCATCAGCCTATATACCTTCGCGTCTCATTGCTGAGTATAAATGTGGTGTGGGCCTTAGATGCCTGAAATAAATGGTTTATTATTATTATTATCTTTATTCGTTTTCCGTCTTAGGCTAGGTTTTTTTTTTTTTTTAATGATATAGGAGGCAAACGAGCAGTCGAATCACCTGATGGTAAGCGATAATCGACGCCCATGGACAATAACTATATAAAAAGTAAAACATAGAACTATACATACAAAACATGAAATCATTATAAAAACCTAACCTAGGGTACCGCCGGCAGCGGGGCGGGGCCTAAGCTGCCGGTGGTCAGGGCGCCAGAGACAGGAAACCATAAAAAAACATAAAAAACCATTATAAACCTCCTCTCATGGATTATTAGATATCAATCACTATTGACAAGACGTTTCAGCCCATCATGGTGAAATGGTATTAAGGGTCCTTTTAGTCTTAGCTCGAACAAACAATCTTTAGCCACTCGTGCCCAGAGTCATTTCCTCACGGAACGTACTTGTTTCGCTATTAACTATCTTTTTCTTCGCCGTATGGAAGATAGAGTCATCAATTCTTGACCTAGACTGCGTCCAGTTTAGGTGAACGCGCAAAACATTACTTCCTAAGTGTAAATGGTATTGATATAGGGCGAGCCTATCTCTGGTACGTCAAAGCTTCTAGGGTCAGTTTCGTTTGCTACCCACGTACGGGGGAAAAGGTATCCAGTATATAAGTTAGCTACGTAGCTGGTCCTATCTCCAGCCTAGTGCTGAGATCGCCTGAGTCTTGGGAGGGTTGACCATGTGCATATGTTATTGCAATATGTGATTGAATTAAATCAGATCTTGCTACCTCTGTAGCTATGATTATGAGTGGCCACTCAATTGTCAACCCTCGTGCACTTCGAATCGGTGGCTGCAGGCCATATAAACACTCGTTCTCTTTGGCAATTAATCAGTTCCCTAATTTATAATAAAGATTAAACAACATCCAGTTATTTAATGTATTCTATCTAAATATTGATACCAAGTTAAATCAGGTTAATTAGAGTAAAATTAACCTATTGTGAATACTATAGAATGGACAAGTCTGTGACCTTAGATTGTACCCCCCAGACAGGTGGAGTCTTCTCTTTGGCCACGTCAAAACTGCTGAAAGAACACCCAGGCTTTCACTAAATCTGACCCTAGTCGCCTATTAAGTAGCTAGATATACTAGGTTTTGATAGAATGATTAATACTTCAAAAGTTAGACACTGCCTGTTCGAGCACAATAGTAAAGAGATTTACTATTGTTATGTTATGATACTTATGACCTTGTCTACGTTGCTCCTAATTATGTAATTTAGTACTTAAAGGTATCCTACTGGGAGTCTGCAGGTAATGGATTAAAAAACCAGTTGAAAGTAGAAAAAGAAAAGGAATTTATTGGTTGTGATTTTAATCGAAACTCTTGACTAATATACCAAATAAAACTAGTTGTAGTCTTATTTGGTGATTGCTTTGATTAACCTAGGCCAAACCTAAAGAGGAAAAATCTAGCAATCTCAACGAAAGAACCTCTTGCCTTTATTAAACCCTAATAAAGTAACAAATATTATACGCTAAAGTTAATTATGACTAACTATGAGTTACAACAAATAACTACCCAATATTCTACTTCCTATATTCTCTAACTTGACAAATACACGAGTTCACGTTTGGACACTAAACAATATACCTAGATCAAATACACTTGCATATCATAAACAATATTGGCTGAAATGACCTTAGCTGTGTTAGGCTTTACGTCAAAATATTCGCTAACGTATTTAGAGCGTTTATACTGTCGGCTTTGGTCAATTCAGACAACAATCTATGTACAAACACACGAGTGGGGATCGAACCCAACTTGTACATAACACTATTTAAAATCGTTCCACAATGAATCGATGGATAATTACACAATAATACAATAAAGGTAGATGAATGAACAGATGGGACTGATTTATCTACAAGTAGGTACTATGCCTACAGAGCGCAAGCAAGCAACTCTTTGTGACAAGGATATTACAATGGTAATTAAAAGGAAGAGTATATATATAAGTGATTTCGCCCGCCAATTCATCTGTTCATCGATCTCTCAAGATTTATACTTAGCCCTTTAAATACTGTATAGAAGCACTACACTGACTCAATTTCTTAAAACACTTAGATGTCTCATATGGACATACTCAGGAAAGACCGGCCATCTAGTAATTTGAAAGTATCGCCTTCTTCCGTGGTTCCAGAACCAGTGTCGTCCTCGCGACATTTCCCCGTTTACTTGAATCTTTCCTCCCCTCAATTAACGATACAACTTTATTTATACAATCGCTTATTCTTATTTTCAACTTAATTCTAATACAATAATGTCTTTCTGCCGATATCCGCCTCTCGTTGCATCCCCGCTTCTCTATGATTTGCGCGTACGCTCCTCGTCTTGCTTCTCGTTCTCTCCTCCAGGCAGGATCACACTCCGTCTCTCTCGTGCCGCTTTCTTCCTGCTCACGGAATTTGCTCCGTCGTCTGTTCAGCACGTGTTTGCACTTTGCTGTAAGTTGAAACAATGGTTTGCGCAATATCTGTATAATAGGATATGCCACAACGAACATTATGCCAATGGTGGCAAAGTCGTCATTTGATTGTACCGGGTGCAAACCTTGCCATTGAATCTATTGTCCATGTTCCTTGAACTGCCATAGTTAAGCGTTATGAGTGCCCAATATTTATTCCCAAGTCCCATTTCTTTTAAGTTTATGACTTCCTAGGGTTAATGGTAAGATGCTGTCTTTATGGTGCCATCACGCTGAGGCGAGTATTATTGTTTTCTTAAATAAATATTCGTAGAATTTCACGGTATATTTAACAGGTCTGGGTTCCCATTACACCGGGCTCTATCTTTGACCGTCGCATCTATTTCCAATCACTTGTCTATCGATTTTAATTCAAGAGCTATCGTGTTAGAAGACCCGCGCGAAACATTTACAATGTGGTTGGGATGTTATAAACTGAATCAGGTATTGGAGGAGAGTTATAGAATAATTGTATTATTATGTTTTCGTTATGCATATTTGTACAATCTAACACAGAATTGCTAAGGTTTTGTGTTGAACATATAAGTGTACAAGTTTGTACAATCAGACACAAAAGTGTTAAGATTTATTTTATTTTATGTACTTAGTACAAAAGTGTTCACACATGTACGTAATAGATTAAGAGGGCGTATTGGAGGTCGCATATGTGTCTACTGGCCATAAGTAATCGTTATTACGACACGATTTAGATATACTTAGAAACCGTTTGTTTACGTTCCTTTGTATTGTCACTTGCTGAAAATAAACAGACCACGAAACATCTAGCGTATCACTGAACTCTGCTGTAGTGTTGATTTATAGACGTTTTATAGTCAATTCACATTAGGTTATGTGCCTCACGCACTGATAGGGCTAGTTTAAATTAATAAATTGAGTGGATTTGATATTTACTGTAATCTTGCGAAAGAATGTCGGAAGAAGGCGGCATAAGTGGTATAAAGAAGCTGAGGGGATCGTCAGACTACCCGACCTGGAAGTTCCTGGTGCGGGATTACCTGGAGAATAAAAACTGGTGGGATGTCATTTCGAAAGACGCCGTTAATGCGGACGTAGATAGGAAGGCACGAACAACTATATGCTTGTTGTTGGAACCAGAGTGCTTTACCCATGTTTACAATGCGAAAACTGCGAAAAAAGCCTGGAACAGTCTACAGGGAGCCTACGAAGATAAGGGCTGGGGAAGACGCATCCACATCCAGCGAGAGCTTTTCAACTGTAAGTTAGAAAATTGTAATTGTATGGAGAGCTACATATCAAAAGTCACATTCTTTGCACAACAATTGCATGATATTGATGCTGGAATCCCTGAGGATTAGATAATTTCAATTTTGCTTGGTGGATTGACTGCTGAGTACAGCCCACTCATAATGGCTGTAGATAACAGTGGTCAAGAGATCACTTTAGAGCAAATTAAAATGAAGTGGTTGCAAGAAGGAAGTAGACAGAGCAAGATGAACACAGACTACGAGCAAGCTTTTGTGACACGTAAAGGACAGAACGATGCCAGATCTACAAGCAAAACTAACGATCATAAGCAGAAGTTCGTCTACAAGTGTTTCAAGTGCCACAAGCCAGGACATAAGGCATCTGAATGTAAAGAGCGAGTCAAGACCGCGAATGTTTGCCTGAACACCAAGGAGGCGATCAACAAGGACAAATGGTATCTTGACAGCGGGTGCTCTAATTATATGACTCATGACCGAAACAAGTTGGTGTCCTATAGACCTGAAAAGGGCAGCATGAAAGTCTCTGTTGCGAATGGCGCGAAGTTATTGGTCGAAGCCTCGACCTTCGACCAATAACTTCGCGCCATCGAACGCTGAACCTCAAGTCGGCGAAAACGAAAAATTGATTTTGGAAAATGTTTTACATGTTCCCGACCTTTCGATGAACTTGATATCGGTTAGCGATTTGACCAAGAAAAATTGTTCGATTAATTTTGACAAAGGAGGATGCACTATTCAAAATAAGAACCGAATTATTGCAAGTTGTCAAGAAGTTGACGGAATTTAAGAGTTGACAGAAAAGAAAAACAACGTCGTAAATGTGACAATGTCAAATCAAAATGGGCAAAATATAAACATTTCGAACATTTGGCATAAACGTTTAGGCCATTTAAGCCGAAATTATATGGCCGAGATGCAGAAAATTGTAACCGGTATGGAATTTAAGAGTTCTGATTTCTGCGAACCGTGTATTCCGTGTATTGAAGGAAAGACATGCAAGAGTCCCTTCAAGAACAAAGGTACGAGAGCGAACGGGATCCTACAAATCGTACACAGCGATATTTGTGGACCAGTTGAGGAACCTTTGTTCGGAGGTGCGAGGTTTGTTCTCCTCTTTATAGATGATTTTACTCGAAAGACGATGTTTACTTTTTGAAACATAAGCATGAGACGTTCGATAAGTTTCGTGAATACAAGGCGGAAGTCGAGAACAAGACGAGTAAATCTATACGAGTTTTAAGAAGTGACGGAGGCGGAGAGTACTGTAATAGAAAATTTAAGTCTTTTTTGAAGTCCGCAGGAATAAAACATCAGACGACGGTACCTTACACGCCAGAACAAAACTCTGTTGCAGAAACATCGAACAGGACGATTATTGAGAAGGCTAGGACCTTGTTGTCGGAGGCGAAGCTCCCCAAACAATATTGGGCGGAAGCGGTAAATACCGTAGTATATTTGAAAAATAGAAGCCCAACAAAAGCTGTGAAAGGAGCAGTACCTGAAGAGCTTTGGGCAGGCAAGAAGGTAGATGTCAGCCATCTACGAATCTTTGGTTGCTTGGGATATCGACTTATACCCAAAGCAAAGCGTCGGAAATTGGATATGAAGACAGAACCAATGCTATTCATCGGATACCCAGATAATCAAAAGGGTTACCGTTTGATGAATCCGAAGACGCATGAAGTTATCACTGCAAGAGATGTGATATTTTTAGAAAATGATTATCTACACAATAAAAAAAACGAGAAGGGGTCAGATGTTATCATCAACCTTAACACAGACTGTTAACAAGAGGCTATCATCAATCTTAACACAGACTGTGAACAGTCCAGCGAACCACGATCTGAAGCATTGGAGAGTCATGACTTCATGAAGTGTTCCGCGATGCTGTTGACGACATCGTAAGCAGTCCTGAACCTGATATACAACAGCCGGTACCGAATGAGGTGTTCACAGAAGATGTGATTACAAGTTGACCGATACGGTTGTAACTATGACGGCGATCCTGTGACTATTGGAGAAGCTTTGGCACGACCCGATAGTGACTTATGGCAAAAAGCGATAGACGAAGAGCTTATGTCATTAAAGGAGAACCAGACTTAGACCTTAACTAACCTATCCTTAACCTATCCAGTGCAAATGGGTATTCAAAATCAAGAAAGACAGCGACGGCAAGGTAACGAAGTATAAGGCTAGACTTGTAGCGAAAGGGTTTACACAGGTGTGTAGACTATACTGAAACTTATTCTCCAGTAGTTAGAAGCTCTACTTTACGATTGTTGCTCTCGTTGGCTGCTGAATACGATTGGTTTATTGACCAATGGGATGTCACGACTGCGTTTTTGTACGGGAAAATAAAAGAGGACATTTACATGCTTCAACCGAAAGAAGCAGTCGCCAAAGGTCAAGAAACCAAGGTATGCAAGCTGCAGCGATCTCTTTATGGTTTGAAATAAGCTTCAAATGCTTGGTTCAAAGAATTAGATAAAGAAATGTTGAATTTAGGCTTTATACAATCAAAAATAGAACCTTGTTTGTACCAAAAACAGCTTAAAGATGATAAGAAGTTAATAGTAGTAATTTACGTTGATGACATTTTTGTATTCGGAAACTGTGAAGTTGAAAAGCAAAAATTAAAATTGAGCTTGCTTGACAAGTTTAAGGTGACGGATTTAGGCGCGGCTAGGCATGTTTTAGACATGAGACTGAGACGAGAGAAAGGTGTTATTCATCTCGATCAGGAGCAGTTTATTCTGGACATTTTAAATGACTTTAACATGACAGACGCTAAGCCGGTTACTACCCCGATGGAAGTGGGAATGAAATTGGAGAGGTCGACAAGTTCTCACTGTCAGCTGCCGTATCAAAGTTCGGTAGGTTGTCTAAATTATGTAGCCTGTAACACGCGACCTGACATATCTCACGCGGTAAGTGTACTTTCCCAGTTTAATAACTGCTGCAGAGAAATACACTTTAATTGCGCGAAACGGGTGCTAAGGTATTTGAAAGGTACGTCAAATCTGTGTCTCACTTTTCAGAAATCAAGTGTTTTAGACTTACGCGGCTATGTGGACGCAGATTGGGGTGGCGCGCTTGATAGAAAATCATTCACGGGTTTAATTTTCAAATTGGGCCTAAATATTGTTTCCTGGGAGAGCAAGAAGCAAGCAACTGTTAGCTTGAGGTCTGCAGAATCTGAATACGTAGGACTGAGTCAGGCTTCAAAGGAAGCACTTTACTTACGAAGCTTAATTAATTATTTGACTACTGTAGAAAGTAAACCTGTCATCATTTTTAATGACAATCAGTCTGCACATAAAATAGCTGCTAATAAGATGATGCATAATAGTACAAAGCACATTGATATAAAGTATCTAGGGCTCACAACAGCTTTCGAATAAAAAAAACCGCATTCAAATCGGTCCATCCGTTTGGGAGCTACGATACCACAGACAGATACACAGATACACAGACACACAGACACATTAAACTTATAACACCCCTCTCTTTGCGTCTGGGGTTAAAAACATCCATACTCAGCTACAAATATTCGTACGCATCACACAATTGCCCTTACCGGGATTCAAACTTGGGACCTCCGGCTTCGTAGACAGAGTCCCAACAAACTAGGCCGAAGTGATTGTCAATGTTCCACACTTTTGTTTGACACCAAGTGTTCACAACTATAGAAATTCATAATAATTAAGATCGAAAGTGTCCGGTCAGTGTCAAGCACTGGGGCGTTTTCTTCATATTCGTATTTGGAACGATATTTCTACGTGTATCTATCTCCCCTTGCCGTACTTATGGATGGATATGAAACATATGCTAGCAGGCAGTTCCGGCTTAAGTCTGTTGACGTTAACGTTGCAGGGGTTTAGGGCAAGTGATCCGCAGGTCGGTTATAATACAGTGCATTGACTAGATACATCACTTTTAGCCGTTCGATTAACTATGTATTAAATAGTATAAAGTCCCTTAGAACTTAGAACACTGGACCTTTGGATACTAAGCGCAACGAGCTACGATGTAGCATGACGAACAGAGCTGCGCAGTGAAAGAGCTAAAGATAAAATCTTGATCACAGTAATGCTTCGGTACACATAAGATGGCCACCGCGACCGCGGCGGGATCGCAGGGCCCAGCAGGCGCAGACGCAGCGGGCAGGCGTGTTGGTATAACGGTGCGCCACTCTCCCTACCCCCTGCGACCTTGGCGGGGCCGTTCCGCTGAAACGGCATTGGTGGGACCGCAGAGGAAGAGAAATGCCGGTATTACGGTTCGCCGCTTTCCCTATCCTCTGCGGCCGAGACGCGGTCAGTGGTGGAACCACAGACCTGAATCGCCACCGAGTGCTGGATTTTCCGCACCCATGATCTCCTCGTAGCGGACTCAGTAGGGTCCGCTACTGAACAGGTGGAGATCGAGGAGGCAGACGCGTCAAAACATCTGGCGCGCCTCACGTGGAGGGCCTCCAGACGTCCGCGAAGAGCCGCTTGCGGGCGGCTGCTGCCGGCGGGGTCGCGGATGTGTGCGCAAGCGTTCAAGTAACCTCGCTACATGGCGGGCGAGGCGGCAAGTGGGGGGGTTTTTAGTGGCTACACCGGATCGGCTGCTCCAAAGTAAAAACAAGTAAGTAGGTTTTAGTAAATTTTACAGGAGAGCCAAACAACTGATTTTAACTTTTTAGGTTATTTTCTCGGTAAGTAATTAACGTATCGAAATGATATATTTTTTCAGGTGTTCGTAAGTATTGACTTTATAACATATTATTTTTTTATTGATGTAACTATATCCGTTTAGGAATGGCAATCGAGATTTTTTTCTGCCTGGTAATTTGACAAAAACACACATATCAATCACTTGGTGAAACCAAGTAACTGTACATACTTGTTTTTAGATAAGTCTACGTTATTGTTTGTAGAATAATAAATCAAAGCAAGTACTACTGTAGATTTAGTTAAATGCATAATATTGGCACAAGAAGGTCAGTATAAAACAACTTGTATTTTAGCTAAATATGTATTTATTAATCATTATGTACAGTAATTTAATGTTAAACATCTTGCATCAATGCTTCGTCACGAATAAGATCACCAACATTGTCACTCTGTAGTAAAGCATGCCAAAATGCTTGTCGACTGATTGGCATTAACGGTACTCATTTAGAAATAATTTCTTGTTTTTTTGACGATCGAACTCCACGTGGTACCGAGTTTTGTTTTGGGAGCTGGTCAACTTTAAACCTTTTTTGAATAAAATCCAGCGTAACATAGGAGGCCTCATCGTCAAACGATTTCTTGTAAAGTAAAGTTTTTTGATTTTTCAAAAACTTTACTTCCACGATGTTTTTTAGCAAAAAGGTTTTGAGGTCCACCGATGTCGCTTTCAGCCCATTTTAATCGATTGTCATGAGTTAAACGCCAGAAACAATCCCAAATATTTTCTCTTTCTTCTCTGCTAAAGTTCACACATTTTTGGTTACATTTAAATTCACAAGGATCGCCCATTGGATGTTTTTGTCTGTTCTTAATAATTTGATCATCTTCCGACTGATTTTCAGTTGTAAAAGGTCTTTGATTTAACAACTCGGGCGATCCAGGATCTTCAAAATTCTGTGCATTAGTCACTGTAGATTGTTCCGAATAGTCTTTAAAAGGATGTTCTGGTGTTTCAGGTATAGTAACTGAGGGTTTATTCATTGAGTTGGATTAAATTTCAGACTGTGATGAATTTGCCAATTTTTTATTCTTTTAGCCTGTCTTTGCCCATCAGCGTCACTTGTATCGTCACTATTATCAATAAAAATACAATTATTTAGATCCTCATCAAAATCATAATCTTGAAAAGGATCCGTTTCTAGTAACAACTTTTGAGTTTCTTTATAAATACTAAGAAATGAATCACTAGCTGGTGGTAAATCAATTCCAAGATCCTCGACGGTGATGAGTTCACTTGTGCTGAAGATGTTACCAAAAGATATATCACCCGAGTTAGAACTACTGACTGACGTTAATAACGGGTTACAAAGTAGTTCATTTACTGTGGGAGATCTGTAAGCAAAACAACGACCAATCAATTTACTTTTGTAGTACATATGAAAAAACCGGACATACCATAAAACGGCAAAAAAATGACGTCTTTTGTATGGGAGCTTGCCTTAAATATTTGTTTTATTTTAATTTCGTTATTTATTTTTAATGTGAATATACAACGAAATATTCTGTGAATATTTTAAGAGTCTACCTGTTGCCGTTATTAATATCGAGCAAAAAACGGAAAAAAAACATATTTGTTGCATGGTAGCCCCACTAAAATATTTATATTGTTCTGTTTAGTATTTGTTCTTATAGCGGCAACAGAAATACGTCATCTGTGAAAATTTCACCTGTCTAGCTATAACGGTTCATGAGATACAACCTAGCGTAACATACGTTTATACTTTATACACCTACGTGTAATGTATGCACACGAGACTATCGTTAAATAGGAGCCAATTTATTAAACAAAATGAATAAAACTGAACCACTTAGTACATACCATCAAGATCCACAGCGCAGGTTTCGTCATTCCACGGATAAAGCATCCACCACAGGTTTCGTCAGTAAAATATAGATAGGTACAACACACACTCCGCAACACGCATCGTCAACTAAAACTTATAATACATAACAATACTATCGTTTAAGAGTATGTACATACATAACAATACAATACGAAATAGTAAAAACAGAAATGAAATTATCATAAACGGTACATAACTTCCATATTATTGCTATGGTACTTACATTCCTTGCCAACTCCTGGCGACCAGCTGTCTTCCTCGACTATTTCTTGCAAACTCCTGGCGACCAGCTGTCTTCCTCGACTATTTCTTGCAAACTCCTGGCGACCAGCTGTCTTCCTCGACTATTTCTTGCAAACTCATGGCGACCAGCTGTCTTCCTCGACTATTTCTTTTCATTATGCCGCTCAGACACATCAATTAAAACTGCACTAAATTAATACGAACCGTGACGATTCTAAACAAACAATCCACCTTGAAACTAGCAATATTAATGGTTGTCCCTTTAAATATGTTTTTAAATCGTACATAGTAGGGTATCTTCACATTTTCAGTTAAAAATGTAACCAAATAATGCCTTACCAACATTACGTTGGCCATGGTGAAAACACGTAAGTTGTCTATCTAACCATGTTAAATTCAAGTAAGTTCGGATAATTTGTTGTTATTTATTAATAGGGCAAAGATGAAAACGAGTATGTGCCACGACCCACGACCAAGGAAGAAACAAGTGACATCGATAGTATTTACTTGATTTCAATATACTTGAGTATAGCATGGTTCTTGACGTCGTTTTGACTTGCTTGAATTAGTTTTTCGCAAATAACTGAAAAACTATGCCACATAAAAATAATACAAAAATATGAAAATATGCGGCTTAGGTCAAGGAATAAGAAAAACAAAAAAAAAACACTGGAGCAGCCGGGATGTGTGCCACCAAATGTCCGCATCTGCGGAGGTCGGTAAAACGGCGGTTACCTATCGCACATTACGCGCACAAAATCGCACTCTCTGGCCAACTTTTTGTACAACGGGCAGCAATAAAGATTTTCATTACGCTGTTTCTTCGTACAAATTTTCAGCACGAGCGACAAATCACAGAAATAATAACAAAAAAAAAAAAAAGATTTGAACTGTTTATTTCAATTAAAAAGAAGTTATTATATGTTTCATCACAAACTTAACTGCTAATCTTAATTATAAAAGATTTTTGAGTTAAGGAGCCTGCCTTATAACTAGTTAATCCTAATTAAGTGTAATAATTTAACTAACTGAATTAATTAGCTTAATTTGACTTTCTTGTGCTTGCCTAACATGTGTCGTTTAATTACATTTTTAATTTGTGCTGCAGTTTGACCCTCAATTGAGCTTGATAAATCATCAGGGAATCTATTTAAAGTACTTGGGAGAAGGCACTTCCACACTCTTTGTCCATATTCGTTGTTGCTTTTTGCAACCTCAAATTTCTGCATGTTTTGTAAGTACTGAAACATTACTTATTCAAAGTAGTGTATACTTTTTCAAATACGAGCGAATTAATATATTTCGCTATATAATCATCATCAGCATTCACCATGACGATTCTTGACATTATTTGAGTTGGCCTAATTGCATAAAAGTAGTCCATTCAAAAAGCAACTCTTCCGTTCAAGGTGGAAGATTCCAATGAACAGTTCTATAAAAAGTCGGCGATTGAATAATCCCAGCCATAAGTATAAAAATATAGAAATAATAATAAAATAAACTATAAAAACCGTTGTTGCTATTCGAAGAGTGGGTAGGTTTTATAAAAACCGAACTGATCATTAATATTATACTAACCTCAGTGATAAAATAACCCGGGTAGCCTGTGTTATAACACAAAATCTGTTGCATACGTTGCAAGTAATATCGCACACAGCATCAGCTGTTTGCACAGCCTAAACAAACAGAGCTAACGATGGTGCCCTCACGTGCACAATGTGCACATTACACACGGCTTGTTCTACATTACACACGGCTTGTTCTACTCGTGCATTATAAGTCTCAAGTTGCGGCTGCTAAGTACACGAACAGTTCGGTTGTTTTAGTATCCTATACTATTAAACGAGCAACATTTGCGGGCGGAAGAAATGTTATTATGTGTGTGTTAAGAATAATAATGTGTTATTAAATAATATCAATTAATAATATGAATAGTACATATATTAATTTTATTCCCAAAAGGCGTAGGCAGAGCACATGTATCTTATGTTCCAGCGCCACTTTTAGCATAAATGTGGATATAAAAGATGGACAATATGTGATATCGCAATAAAAGGTTGCTAGCCCATCGCCCACAATACACTTCAACCCTGCTTCCTTAGTCAAATTTTACGACATTCGGAAAGAAAGGGGATGGTGAAATTTTAACCCGACACGACACGGGGAATTAATCAATAACTGGACCCGATTTTACAGTGGCCTCCTTCCTAATTTTATTTAGGTGTCGCTAAAACACTTTGCTATTCTATGAGCAGCTGTCATTATCAAACGACAGCTCTAATTTGAATCTGACGTTTCTTTTTTTAGGCGGTCTACTCAACTTAGTTTAGCTGCCTGCCAAAATATTATTCTAGACATGTCGTTTTTACGCGAAAACACAGAAACGTAAAACTTTATCGACTAATTTTAGCGGCGAATAAAATAGTCCCGTTTATAATTTGTTTACGTGAAGTCAAGTGGGTATTCTCATTTTTTTTTTCTATTTGAAATTACATTTTGAATTGGATGAAGAATTCGTCGTGGCTGCTGCGGTGGCCAACGAGAGGGAGCATGGCGAGGGTGAAAACTTTATTTAAAGAGGTTGCGTGATGCATCCAACCGATTCGACCGATCCCATTTTATATTTTTTATACTGTTTCTTTTTTTAAAGCTAAGGTAGTATAGTGGTTCAGGCATGTGGCTGTCAAGCGACGGTCGTGGGTTCGAATTCGAATTCCGGCTCATACCAATGAGTTTTGCGGAACTTATGTACTTACGGAATATTAACCGTTAGATTTTCGGTGAAGGAAAACATTGTTAGGGAACCGGTCTATTCCCAATAAGGTCTAGTTTTCCCACTGGGTTGGAAAGTCAGATGGCAGTCAGATAGCACGGAATGCCAATCGGCATTATATCCGCCATTTTTACATTTTTGGTACGTTTTAATTACCAGGCGGCGTGTCTGCGGCGGCACTAACAGCCTCCTGAGCGCAGTCTGTCACTGGATGCGATCTCATAGCTCACTGATGAGATAAGAGAAGTGACGGATTAGATTAGTACTTACTACATAATAGAACCTACAAAGCGCGCAAGTTAATAATGTACCTAAAACTTACAAATATGGATGTATCTTTAATCCGAAATAAACGTATTTATTACATCATTAAATTGTCATACAACAAAAATAGTGCAATAATAAAGAATTATTAGTCGATGTCGTTCGAAAAACCTTTGTATTTAAAGTTCATGCTGTCGTTCTAGTTTAAGGTTCAGACTCACAACAGATCTGAGCGAATTCTTTGCAAAGATGGAAATCTTTGCAAAGAATTCGCTCAGATCTGTTGTCAGACTATATTTCCGCACGTTTTCCAAACAACTAGCAACCTCTGTCGCAACACCGGCTGCAGCGCAGTTTCCTTTTATTTTTCTGTAGGTGAGTTTTGAAACAATGTATTGGAGTCGCTGATATTGGAATTCTTTTAGCAGCGGATTTTTTTAAACCTGCAAGGCCAACACGGGGTATTATACGACCGCTTTAGCCTAGTTGGTAGTGACCCTGCCTACGAAGCAAGAGGTCCTGGGTTCGAATCCCGGTAAGGGCATTTATTTGTGTGATGAGCACGAATATTTGTTCCTGAGTCATGGATGTTTTCTATGTATTTAAGTATTTATTTATCTACATAAGTATGTTTATCGTCGTCTAGTACCCATAGTACAAGCTTTGCTTAGTTTGGGACTAGGTCGATTTGTGTAAGATTGTCCCCTAATATATATATTGTTATGATCAGAGGGGGATTTATTTATCAAAGAAAATAATGTAACCGTAAATAGACTTTAATTATACAACAAAAACTTAGTCGCACTTATTTAACAAAACCTATTCAAATCTAGCTCAATCTAGTTCCAAGAATCAAATACGTCCGTTCCGTCCGAAAGTCGCCTTCCAAGTGCCCTGCTGCGCTGCGGTAAGCCGACCGGCTCCCTACTCCACCGTCCACGCCGTGTGACGTCACGATGACGCGCTGCTTGACCCCGCCTCTCGGTCTGATATTTCTAATACGGCCTCTCCTGAAGGCGAGGCGTCCTCGACCGCATATTGTCCGGATGACTCCCCGTGGTCTTGCCGACTCTCAGCATCATCATCATCTGAAAAGCGACATCATTATAGCCAAATATTCTGTAATCTAAATTGTGATAACAATTAACAGCTCCGTATCACAACTGTAAGCGTGCACTCAAACACTTGTGACCAGTGCATGAACATTGCTATCTAACAGTTATTTACATCAATTATGCAAAAATACAAGTAATGAGACGATGTCTCCCATAGCAAGGCTATATACCAGCCAGTAAAGGCTGCCAGCACACACCATAGGTAGCTGCTATAAAGCAAGCGCGTGTGGCTGCGAGGAATGTAACCTCAATTGAGAAATACTGCACACGTCATAGGTAGCTGCCGTAGGGCAAGCGCACGCGGCTTCTCAAACGACAATGCACACGCCATAGGTAGCTGCCGTGAGGCAAGCGCACGTGGATTGTAAGTCACTCACCACCGGAGAAGAAGGCTGCACACGTATCTGGTGTCCACTCTCCGCGCCATGGAACCATGTGTTCCGCAGCTGCCTGAGTCCTTTTGCCATAGGACCCCGCCAAGAGCTCCAACTCATATCGGTGATGCGGGAGCTGCTGGATTACTTTATAGGGACCCCTCATGCCCGAGTCCAACTTGCCGGAACTCTGCGAGCTTTTGCCGACGAACACAAAGTCGCCCAGGGCATATTCACGTGGCGGCTTCCGCCTATCATTGGTAAGCTGATCTTGTCTGGTTTGGTTCGCTCCCAAGAGTTCTGAAGCATGTTGTCGCCTTAATGTCATCAGTGCCTCGCGGTTTGCGTGCGAGTTTTCCAGTGCTACATCTCTGACCAGCGCTCTCAACACAGGTGTGGTTGCTTCGACTCCAATCAGAAGTTGTAGGGGTGAAGTCTGAATAGTAGCTTGTTTGGTGATATTAAGAGTCAGTTGAATTTTCCATAGTGTGTCGGACCAACTACTGCTTTTATTATTTACCTCGACACGTAACAAGTTTAAGACGGAACGGCAGTAACGCTCAGCTTGTCCATTTTCTTGGTGCATGCCAGGCGTTATTAAATGCGTGGCACATCCCAACCCAAGGACCCAATTTTGAAATCCTGAACTTTCGAACATTCTACCCCGATCGGTCACAATAAGAGAAGGTGTACCGAATAACGAAAGAGCGTTTGTGAATACGCGCTTTAGTTCGTCAGTATCCTGTCTGCGTAATGAATATAGCAGGCAAAATTTTGAAAAGGCATCTATTAGTACTAAAACGTACTTGAATCCATTCGATTCGGGTAGTGGACCTAACACATCCATATGGACAGTGAAGAAGGGACACTCAGGTTTAGTCCATGATTCTATAGGCTGATGGGGAGCCCGTGGAATCTTTTTTTGTGACAGGCAAACCACACAATGGCCAATGTATTTTTTTACAAATTGCCTTAGGCGGGCCCGGAAACCAGAAATGACGGAGAATTAAATCGATAGTTTTATCCATGCCAATATGTTCATGATCGTCGTGAAAAACGCGTAGGAGGCTCAGTCTGTGGCCTTTTGGTATAAAGCATAGGAGACGTGACTCTTCGCCAGAATTACTGTACATGTAGTACAAAAGGTTGTTCTTAACAACATATCGGGATGGATCCAACTGACCGTCTCTCAATTTCTCCATCAGTTCCTGTGTCTCGGAATCGGCTGTTTGGGCAATTTGAGCCCAGTTATTAGGACGGCGAATATGTGACACATTCAATGGGTTTCGACTTAAAAAGTCTGCATGTTGCATTAGAGCACCCTTTCGATATTCAATGGTGAAACGAAAGTCTTGCATGTAGACCCACCAACGTGCTACTCTTGGGATGAGGTCTTTCTTTCGTTCGGTTAATTTCAGTGAGTTACAATCCGTCACTATCTTAAAGTCAATGCCAATAAGATAGTGGCGAAAATGTTGTAGTGCTTTAACTATGGCTAAAGTCTCGAGCTCATAGCTGTGATATCGAGACTCCGCGCCATGAGTTGCTCTACTGAAATAACCGACAACACGTTTTCGTTTACCTTCATGCTCTTGTAACAAAATCGCGCCATAACCGATCGCACTGGCGTCAGTGTGAAGCTCAGTGGGCAATTTTGGGTCGAATATTGCAAGTACCGGTTCTTCCGTTAAACAAGACATGAGCAAATTACGTGCCGCGTCTTGTTCTTCACCCCAAATAAACGGTTGACCCTTTTTAGTAAGCTTCACAATGCTAGCGGTTTTAACTGCGTAGCTAGGTATATATCGTCTAAAATACCCAGCTAGACCCAAAAATTGCCGCACTTGCCTAACATTCGTGGGTTTAGGTGACTTTAACAAAGCTTCTACCTTCCTTGAGCTCGGTCGTACCTGACCTTGGCTAATGAGTCTTCCTAAATACTCGACTTCTGTGTCTAAAAAGGTGCATTTTTTCAAATTTATGGAAAACCCAGCGTTTGTAAGGCAAGTGAGCACCTGACGTAGCAGGTCTAGGCCTTCCTCTATCGAATCTGATAAGACCAACACATCATCTATATAGCTAAGGACCTTGCCAGTGTCGATTAACGGTTTTAGAGTTTTGGATATGATCCTCTGATAAACCACCGGTGCATTTGTCAAACCATAGGGCATTTTTAAATATTCAAAATGGCCCTCGGGTGTGACAAACGCAGTTTTCTTAATGGATTCATCGTCCTTAAGGGGCACCTGGTGGAATCCAGTGGCCATATCCAGACTCGTGAAAAATTTACTGTTGCCTAGCTTGTCTATGTGGTCGTCAATCAAGGGCAAGGGGAATCTCTCTTTAATGGTATTAGCGTTTAATGCGCGACGCACATCCTATCAGACCCGTCTTTCTTTTTGACGAGTATGATAGGACTCGCGTACTCGGACTGCGACTCTCGGATGATTCCTTTACTTAGTAGATCGCTTGTAATGTCGCGAACCCTCACCTTTTCATCAGCTGAAAGCTTATAGGGACGATAATGCACAGGAACATCACTTTTTAACTTTATTTCCATACTGCCAGTATTAACAGTAGATGTCGCTGTGCCGGTAACGAAAGAATTGGAAAATCCATTAATCAGTGAAAGTAACCGATTTTTCTCCTCGCCCATCAATGGCGTATTTATGAGATCAGACTCTAAGTCACGTATGTGATGTACCTGAGCTGCACTATGTAACCTTATAAGCCGTTGTCCTTTACCGGTACGTATATAGGTAACCCCTTTACGGTTTAGGACATCTGTGCCTAACAATACGGGTGCACTAATACAACTGGAAGGCACAACAAATAGATCCACCTCTATGGATATCTCAGGTAATTCAATCATGGTCGTTACATAGTAAGTAGATTCTATCTCCTGACTTCCTATACCACGCATTAATCGATATGATGGAACCCTATTGCAAGTTAGATGTTTAAGGACCGCTTCAGAAATCAAAGAAATATCAGAACCACTATCGATCAAGACGTCTACCGGAACCTTATTAATTACCGCTGTCATGGCATTACTGCATCGGGCGTCGTTTGACAAAAATTTACTTTGTTGCTGCCCTGACCTTTGGATTCGACGCGTTGTTTGGCAAAACACTTATCAGCAGTATGCCCTAGCTTGCTGCAGTAGGTACATAGCATGGAAGTTTTATTTGGTGGTACAAAGGCTGTAGTTGAATTATTAGATTCAGTTTTCCGCCTCTTAGGACAATTAAATTTAGTATGACCGAAATCACCACAGTTAAAACATTTCGTATTTGGCTTTGAAGTCTTATGTTTACGAGAGTCCGATAAATTTGGGTTCAACGGACGAACAAAATCGTGGGTACCTCGAGAATTCGTCTTCGGTTTCGTATAAACAGATAAGAATTCTACCAATTCGTTACGTTTTAATTTAGCGTTCGAAGCGGTGGCTTTGATCTGGGGGTCTGTGATACCTCGAATAACAATAGCCGTTTTTAAGTCATCCGATAGACCTTTCACAATATTCAAACGCAACAACGACCTACGTGCGTATTCGGCATATGAAGGAAAGCTACTAGAGTCCGTTTTCATTACGTCAAATAAGATATTCGCGACATCAATGATTCGAGGACAGAGTGATCGGAATTCTGCTTTAAAATTGGTCCACGAACGGTCATTGGACACCCAATCGTCCAGCCACGTACGCGCATCGCCTTTAAGACAACGCCCTATACGTGACAAACACTCATGGTCGTCCCAACGATTAACCTCGCGACCTTTATCAACCTCTGCACACCAAACATCGAAATCGTGAACATTAGGGTCAAAATTTGAGATGTAATAATGACTAGGTTTGGTGATGAGCGATGTTAACGCAGTCACAATCTTATTTGTAGTATCGCAAGCGGGCTCAACCGGCGCGGTAGCTTCACTTGTAGCAATAGGCAACGGCGGAGTGTAACGTTCACGCACTGAACGTGGCGGTTCAGATACAGAAGTAGAAAGTCTGTCCTCAATTGCATTTAATCTAACGAGAATCGTGTCAAGTGCGTGATTGTAAGAACTGTCAGGTCCAGCGCATGAATTATCGCGACGTCGCTTATGAGTAACACGATGAGAATGAACATGACCCTCCCGTGACCTACTACGATGTCTACCTGAACTATCAGATCTCTTACGAGACCGGGAAGAACGCCCCGTCATTATATAATTAAAGTGTACTTACGTTTTGTGATGACTCACCACAACACTGAACTAACAAAAATTGAGTTTTAATTAATCAGAAACCAGAACGAGCAAGGCTTCGTGGTCTATCCCTACTTCTGATGTTATGATCAGAGGGGGATTTATTTATCAAAGAAAATAATGTAACCGTAAATAGACTTTAATTATACAACAAAAACTTAGTCGCACTTATTTAACAAAACCTATTCAAATCTAGCTCAATCTAGTTCCAAGAATCAAATACGTCCGTTCCGTCCGAAAGTCGCCTTCCAAGTGCCCTGCTGCGCTGCGGTAAGCCGACCGGCTCCCTACTCCACCGTCGACGCCGTGTGACGTCACGATGACGCGCTGCTTGACCCCGCCTCTCGGTCTGATATTTCTAATAATATTTTTTTTATACGTTTTATATGTGTATATGCGTCTGTCCGTGGCATCGTTGCTCTCAAAGAGACGGACTGATTTAAGTGCGATTTTTTTCGTCATTTAAAGTCTTGTCAATCAAGATGATTCTTAACTATTATTATAATATAATAATAAATAATAATAAATTCGTTTATTTCGGATAACAGTACATCCATATTTGTTAGTTTAGTATTATTGTTTTGATCGTGATTTTGTATGTTTTTTTTAAGTTGTTACTTGTCATTAATTTATGACATGGTGATGAACATTCATATTAGCTCCCTTGTTTATTTTTTATATTTCCATTTTCAGATTTTAAGACAAAACTGTTCAGCACACGCTCTCTCTAACACGTTTTCAAATTTGCAGTAAATCGAAACTTTACCAACCCGAGTTGAACTAACGGTTAGGTAGCGTGCCAACTGGGCAGCTTGTATCTTTAGAAAAACTTCCAAGCTTGAACTTTGATACCTGCTCGTTTACCTTGTATTAACTTTCTTGACAGGTGTAAAAGGAAAATAAAATGAAATGAGAAAGCTCTTGTTCGTGAGATTCTGCATGAAGTGTAAATCTAAAGATAACTCGAAGCTCATAAATAAACCTTTCAAATAAATGGGTTAAAGGGGATTTAAAAAGGTGCATACATAAGATAAACGCACGCCTGGGAGCCCAGGCGGGGTAGGCAGAACACATGACATGAAATTTTCAGTGACATCTTTAGCATTTACAGGTTTACGAGTGGAAAATATGTTATTTATTTTATTTATTTATTTAGCTTACTTAAACTACACATTTTTACATAATATAGGTAAACATATCAGGTAACTAATAATTTACGTGTTTTTATTTTACGATATAAGTATAGGTATACATTAAGTTGAAGTAAGGCACCCTCCGTACTAGTTTATATACTGTATTACGGCAAGGCTCCTTCTCCCCATGATCAACCGCGTAGTTATAGATGGTAATACATGATATGAGTTAGAGTTGTTTACATTATGTATATAAGTAATTACCTACAAAGATCGTTAATAATATTTATTGTAAGGCATTTAGTTTTTAATGCAGTTGATAACATCATTAGCATAATTATTGCATGAGTATCTAGAGGGAGACTGTATTAAAGAGTGAGTATAGTAGTGTGGTGTGTGTGTGTGTGTGGGTGTGTATGTTTGTGATGGTAATAGAGTTAGCAGTAGGTACAGTGCGGAGACCAACGATAAAACACTTAAAGAGGTCATTCATGAGTGGCACGGACGGGTCATACAACCGTGTACGTACCTATACAGTTGGGTTTTGAGAGTAGATGCTAGTTCGATACTAGTTAATGTTACATACTGCGCCAAGCCATAGGTACCTATACACGAAAATTAACAGCATCAAGCTAGTAACTGTACCATTTATAGGTAATAGGATAAGTAATAGAATAGAATAAAACTGTTATTAGTATATAGTTATCAAGACATTATTAGGAGGTTTCAGTTTCCTCATAATTTCGGTTTTTAAGAAAGGTGGTAACAGCTCGTTTGCAGTTGTTATTGGTACATTGCTGTAATTCGACTGTTTTAGATACACGGTTATATAAATATGGCCCAAGGAACAGAGGGAAGCTGTGCGCAAACTTGGTTTTGCAGGTTGGTATAGTGTAGACGATGTCTCTCCTTCTTCGATGCGGTCGTGCATCCGAACTATATTTATGTTGTCTGCAGATAACTGACTTTATGAATAATTGCCTGACAGATAGAACATTAAAATCTTTGTAAGCACTAGATGTAGGGTAACGTATGTTTTTGAAGGTGGTAACCTTGATAATCGCTCGCTGCGCACGCTCAATTTTAATTAGGTGGGACTTCTTTGCCCCTCCCCAAGCCTCAATACCGTAATTGACGATTGAATGACAGAGGGCAAAGTAAACGCTTTTTATCAATTGAGGATCACCTATATGTCTAATGTTCTTAAAAATAAAAATTAGTTTTGAGATGCGAGAAGAGAGAGAATTAATATGGTGGACCCAGTTAAGGTTTTGGTCAATATATATTCCAAGATATTTGACAGTGTTGGTTGCTTCCAGCAAATGGCAATTACAAGGTGAAAGTGATGGGTTACTGCATGAGTGAGCCTTAATACTGAAGTTGCTTTGTGGTTGGGTGGTGTTTCTAATACTGAAGGTAACATATTTGGTTTTATTGGGATTAAGTGTGAGTATATTAGAGTTTAGCCAATACATAACCCTGGCTAGACCTAGTTCAGTACAGTATTTGACCTCATCCCAAGATGCTCCGTGGAAGACCAAGACAGTGTCGTCAGCAAAAGTAACAATATCAGTATTGTGAAGCTGAAGGCGACAGAGGCCATCTATATAAATTAGAAAGAGAGTGGGGCCTAATACTTTGCCCTGGGGCACTCCAAAGGTCAAAGGCTCATCGTCACTCATATAATCCCCTATTTTAACAGACTGTGTTCTTTCACTGAGGTAGCTACTAAATAGCCGCAGAGGCGTTCCTCGAATACCCAGGCGTTCCACTTTGTTAAGTAGAATTGGAATGGAGACTGTGTCGAACGCTTTGGCCAGATCTAGGAATACCCCTAGACATTAAGTGTTGTAGTCCAGTTTGCGTGTTATATTACCAATAACATGGTTGATCGCATCAGCAGTAGAAATATTTCTTCGAAAGCCATATTGGTTGGGTGCTATATGATTAAAAGAATCTAGATAGCATACTAGTTGTTTATTTATAACCTTTTCTGCAATTTTACCCAGAGTAGGGAGCAGGGAGATGGGTCGATAGTTGCTGATGTCTTGCTTGCTACCCGATTTGTGTATAGGAACAATAATAGATTTTTTGAGTGCTTTCGGAAATACTCCAGTAGTAATCATTAAGTTGCATATGTGTGCAATAGGATTGGAGACAATACCAACACATTGTTTAAGGAAGGAAGATGAGATGTCGTCCCATCCCGTGGATGTACTGTTTTTTAGGGAAAGTATGAGGTTTTTTATCTCGGTGTGATCAACATGTAGTAGGACAATGGAATTGACAGGGATAGAGGTGCAAGATTTAAGTATGCTGTTCTTGCGCGCAACCAGTTTATGAGCTAGACTTTGTCCAATATTGCTGAAATATCTATTTATGTGGTTTACAGAGTCTAGGGGGTTAGGTTTAATTGAGGTAAGATCATAAGTGGTAGTTCTCTGCTTATTAATATGGCATATGTCTTTAATTACTTCCCATGTTTTCTTTAGGTTATTTTATTTTTGTTTATAAGATCTCGTTCATATTTACGTTTAAGCTTGTTTAAGATTTGGTTGCAGGTGTTTCTATTACTTCTGTATGAGATTTGTAGAGTTTGGTTATGAGGTTTTTTTTTTAGCTTTAGGTGGAGCCGGTCTCTGAACCTAATGCATCGCAGGAGGCCAGGAGTAATCCAGGGCTTACGTGTTCTTTTTCTGTTGGATATCTGACAAGGTACAGTATGCTTTTTGATAATAGAGGACACAGTCGAGATGAATATATCCGTGGCAGTGCTAGCGTTGCAGCAGCTCGTAACACAGTTCCAATCAACGAGAGCCATCTCTTCCATTGCAGCATGGTATAAGAGTTTAGTTTTGGTCTCACCAGTAATTTTAGAAGAGATATTGACGTTTGAGAGAGATACAAGTACACAGGAGTGGTCGGTGACCGTTGTTTCACAGACAATAGTAATTGAGTTGAGTCGAGTTTTAATAAGGCAGTGATCAAGGCAGTTGTTGAGGCGCGTTGGTAAGTAATGACTAGGTACAAGGCCATACATAGCCGCAACGTTCAAATAGTTCGCACACCTGTTGTCATCACTAAGTGGTTTAATATCAATGTTGATGTCACCGAGAGTAATTACATTGGGAAAATGTTTTGTACTCTGCAAGAGGGTATCCAGGCTTGACTCAAAACGATCCAGGTTTCTGAAACTAGGTGGTCTATAGATGCCTAGAATAGCAAAATCACTGCCAATCTTCACTAAGAGGCAATTCGCATCATCAAGGTGAGGTTCAGCTACCTGTGCATTAAGATAATTTCTAATATAGACCACTACTCCGCTGTTTTGATTGAGGCACTTTTGAGTAGCATATCAGACATAATTAGGCATTGTAGGTAAGTTAGAATCCGTAGTTAACCAACATTCTGTTAATATTATAATGTCAAAAACCATGTTAAATCTAGTCAGAAGCACTAGAAAATCATTATATGTTATATTGTGTTTAACATTATTTATTTATTTGTGTAATCGTATGGCAACGTTTACGTTGTTTACTGAAAAAAGATATTCGTGTAATTTAAAACTGTGAAACCTATTTGCGTTATTTAAATAGGTGTTGTTGTTTTTACTGTTTGCGACTTAAAGCAAGGCCATTGTATGAATATTATATCTAAATATATAGAAGAAGAAACTTACTGACATATCAACGCACAGCCCAAACCGCTGCTTCTAGAGATTCCAAATTTGGCATGTAGATTCCTTATAAGGTCTAGGGGAGCACTAAGGAAGGGTTTTTCAAAATTCAGCCCCTAAGGGGGTGAAGTGGGGGTCGAAAGTTTGTATGGGGAAAACATTATTTTTTGAACTAGAGACTTGAAACTTTGTAGGAAGATTACTTATTAAGATAGAAAAAAGTACTTTCAGCATTTTAGAAAATTCCACCCCTAAGGGGGTAAAATACGGGTGCAAAGTTTGTTTTAGAAACTACTGGGACTAGAAACTTGAAATTTACACCACAACTTTCTTTTAAGAGTTATGACGTAGGCAAGGGATGACAGGATTTTTGGAAGTTCTATCCCTAAGGGGGTTAAATAGGGGTGCAAAGTTTGTATGAGAGAAACATTATTTTTTGAACTAGAGACTTGAAACTTTGCAGGAAGATTACTTATTAAGATACAAAAAAGTTCTTTGGACATTTTAGAAAATTCTACCCCTAAGGGGGTTAAATAAGGCTGCAATGTTTGTATGGGGGAAACATTATTCTTTGAGCTGGAAACTTGAAACTTTGTAGAAAGATTACTTAATAAAATACAAAAAAGTTCTCTATGCGTTTGTGAAAATCCTACCCCTAAGGGGGTTAAATAGGGGTGCAAAGTATGTATCAGAAACTACTGGGACTAGAAACTTGAAATTTACACCACAACTTTCTTTTATGACGTAGGCAAGAGATAATACAGGATTTTTGGAAATTCTATCCCGAAGGGGGTTAAATAGGGGTGCAAAGTTTGTATGAGAGAAACATTCTTTTTTTTGAACTAGAGACGACTGTAGGAAGATTACTTATTAAGATACAAAAAGTACTTTGGACATTTTAGAAAATTCTACCCCTAAGGGGGTTAAATAGGGCTGCAATGTTTGTATGGGGGAAACATTATTCTTTGAGCCAGAAACTTGAAACTTTGTAGAAAGGTTACTTAATAAAATACAAAAAAGTTCTTTATGCGTTTGTGAAAATTCTTTCTAAGGGGGTAAAATAGGGGTGTATCGTTTTTATCCGAAACTACTGGGACTAGAAACTTGAAATTTACACCAGAACTTAATTTTATGACGTAGGCAAAGGATAAGACTGGATTTTTGAATTCCATCCCTAAGGGGGTTAAATAGGGGTGCAAAGTTTGTATTAGGGAAACTTTTCCTTTTGAGCTAGGAACTTAATACTGTAGAAATATTACTTATCTAAATATATGAAAGAAGAAACTGACTGACTGACTGACATATCAACGCACAGCCCAAACCGCTGGTTCTAGAGCTTCAAAATTTGGTACGTAGGTTTCTTATAAAATGTAGGGGAGCACTAAGGAAGGGTTTCTCAAAATTCACCCCCTATGGGGTGAAATGGGGTCGAAAGTTTATATGGGGAAAACATTATTTTTTGAGCTCGTAACTTGAAACTTTGTAGAGAAATTACTTATTAGAATACAAAATAGAACTGTCAGTGTTTTAGAAAATTCCACCCTTAAGGGGGTTAAATAGGGGTGCAAAGTTTGTATCCGAAACTACTGGGACTAGAAACTTGAAATGTACACCACAACTTTCTTTTATGAGTTATGACGTAGGCAAGAGATAAGACAGGATTTTTGGTAATTCTATCCCTAAGGGGGTTAAATAGGGGTGCAAAGTGTGTATGAGAGAAACATTATTTTTTGAACTAGAGACTTGAAACTGTAGGAAGATTACTTATTAAGATACAAAAAAGTACTATGGACATTTTAGAAAATTCTACCCCTAAGGGGTTAAATAGAGCTGCAAAGTTTGTATGAGGGAAACATTATTCTTTGAGCTAGAAACTTGAAACTTTGTAGAAAGATTACTTAATAAAATACAAAAAAGTTCTTTCTGCGTTTTTGAAAATTTTACCCCTAAGGGTGTAAAATAGGGGTATCGTTTGTATCCGAAACTACTGGGACCAGAAACTTGAAATTTACACCAGAACTTCATTTTATGACGTAGGCAAGGGATAAGACGGGATTTTTGAATTCCATCCGTAAGGGGTTTAGAAAATTCCACCCTTAAGGGGGTTAAATAGGGGTGCAAAGTTTGTATCCGAAACTACTGGGACTAGAAACTTGAAATGTACACCACAACTTTCTTTTATGAGTTATGACGTAGGCAAGAGATAAGACAGGATTTTTGGTAATTCTATCCCTAAGGGGGTTAAATAGGGGTGCAAAGCTTGTATTAGGGAAACTTTTCCTTTTGAGCTAGAAACTTAACACTTTGTAGAAAGATTACTTATTAGAATACAAAACAAGAGCTCTCAGCGTTTTAAAAAAAAACCACCCTTAATAGGGGTTAAATAGGGGTGCAAAGTTTGTATCCGAAACTACTGGGACTAGAAACTTTTCCTTTTGAGCTAGAAACTTAAAACTTTGTATATAGATTGCTCATTAGAATACAAAAACAGTGAATACTTTCAGCGTTTTACAAAATTCCATCCCTAAGAGGGTTAAAAAAGGATGCAAGGTTAGGATGAGAAACACTTTTTTTTAGCTAGAGACATAAAAAAACAGTCATCGTTTTAAAAAATTCTATCCCTAAGGGCATTAAAATGGGATGCAAGGTTAGGATGAGAAACATTTTAAAGACGTGTATAGACTTATAGGTAGGTAAATACGAAATTGGTTGTTAACTAATTAACTTATAATAGGGTAGGTAGTCGAAGGTATATGTGGCGAACCCTGGGGGAGGCTTACGTCCAGCAGTGGACTGCAATAGGCTGAAATGATGATGAATGAGGGTAGGTAGTTTCCTCATGTTAAAATGGATAACGAAATGTTGCTAAATGGATAGTAAACCATCAAATTATTATAATAATGTATAAATGACAAAAAATAATAAAAATCAACAAAAGATATGGACATCCAAACTTTAGAAAGAAAATGCATTTTTTTATTGTCCCAGAGTAAATTAAAAGCTACCAATAGAGTCCTTACGATATTATGGAAACAAAATTGTACAACACCTATGGATCCAAACAGCAATTTACTTGATTTTCCATACAACGACTAGCACAAATAGCAACTGTGACGTCACAATCGAATGTAGCATTTCGGCTGCCGCCAGCGAGGTCAATCTGAATCAAATTTATGGGTATTTATGTTCTTTAATTGTAGTTGCTCCCATATAAACTTTTGTTCCTCTCTAAATATTTGTTCGAATGGCATTGAAAAAAAATCTCAGGAAACAAGGCTACGACTATGCAATGTCCGGGCCACAAATTTGACTTGTGTGGGAGATATTTTGGTATTTTAATATTATCATGAACATAAACTTGCTTTCATTCCAAAGGACAGATTCTCATTTATCATGATAGTAAATTTAATTAAAAAAATAGGTACCTACATACATACATACATTCACGCCTTTATTCCCAAAAGGGGTAGGCAGAGCACATAAAACTTATGTTCCAGCGCCACTTTTAGCATAAATGTGGGCATAAAAGATCGACAAAATTGATATTGCAGTGATAGGTTGTTAGCCCACAACACACTTCAACCCTGCTCCCTTAGACGAACTTTACGAGACCCACGGGAAGAAAGGGGATGATGAAATTCTAACCCGACACCACAGGGCATAAAAATTAAAGGTAATAAAAAATAATTTACCATAACGGGTTTTGACGAAGGGTTATTCATAACGGAAGTAAGTTAGTAAGTAGGCCGTTGCCGGCGTAACAATTCAACAACTATTGCAAAATTACACTTACTACGCGGGCGAAGCCGCGGGCAAAAGCTAGTTGGACATCAATGTCCCGCAAATATTGTTGCAAGCAACGGCAGATGAGAGTCAAGGCCATCATCTTAGTGCGCATTCAGTATGAAACTAAAATTCACCATTTGTATCGAAACTTGATATGAAAGGTACAACCAAATCTTCCTCCTTTGTAAAATATTGTCATTGCATAAACCTAATCTTCAGACCTGGAAATTTATTTTGAAGTTTTATGAAACCCTCATCTGCTTACGCATATTACTTGGCATCTATCATAATCTGCATAATACCTGGCTCTTATACGGTGTTGAATTTCACGTGTCATTCTCACATAGTGAGTTAGCTACTAATAACATCGTTATTTTAAATTATATCAATTTATCTGTAGTCCTTTTACGATTGTTTATGAAGCCATTTGTTCTGTGTGTATATTTTTTGAATTATTTCGGTACCTTTGAGACTAATTAGATCAAGAATGTGACATGCGTGTCAAAGGGATAAGTATGTTCACTTAGTTAAATTTCTGTGTCTTTCAAAATCAAAGTGATAGAGATATGAAACAAACGCGTTAATGGAATTGAGACCCTCATAAATTTCCAAATTGATGTGTTAAAATGAATAAAAGTTAACTATGAGAACTGGCCGTTGGGACACAGTGTAATTATTCCTTCTTATCTGTCAGAGGAGGCCTGCCCTGTGTGTCCATGTAGTCAAAATTTCGATTGTCATACAACTTTACGCATACAATTGTTTCTCATAAAAGTCTTTTGACATGAATGATTCTGCGCTACTTTATGTTTCATCGTACTGTCATATTTTTTTAAACCATAATGTTGAATTTTTTTTTTTAAATTAATTATATTAAACTTCATAATTATTTTTAGTCATATTAATTGCAAAGCATAAATTATGACAATAAACTGTTATTATGATAACTCTTTCCACACAGGTGAAATTAAACCTTAAGTCAATGACAAAAATATGTATTAATGGGAAAAGCGTTTATTATTTTATCTTTGACTGATTCGATTTACCGTAAATCGCATAATGCTGGGTCATTACTCATAACAAATATAACTTGACTCCGATTGATCTTTAACCCAGAGGGAAAACAAGATCTTGTTAAAATGACTGATTTATATAACAGTTTATTATTTTTAAAAGACTAAGGAGAGTAAGAGAGAGTAAAGAGTAAATAAATCACAAGATTAAACTCTGCGAAAATAGGATAAAGTGCAACAAAGGTTTAATATATAGTGCCGTATTGAGTTTGCCGAATATGTATCGCCTCCCAGGGTATTGGAAATAAATCTTTAAAAGTTCTTAAGGAGAAAGGAGTATTCTGGTCACCCAAAATATGTTAACCTAATGCAAAAGTAACTCAATCATGAGATGCAAAATTGCACACAAACCGAAAAAAGATCCTTGTACCTATTGTTTGGTAAGCCGTCCGCCCGATTCGCCATCGAAAAAGCCAGTTACACCACCAAAAGTCGGCTTATTGGGTATCTTTCAAGCGCGCCCGTACATTGGTGCCGGGCAGATCGCATTTTTTATGCAATGGGTCTTACGCAAGATCGGTTCTCCGCAAATAGTTTGATCCAGATTTAGCAGATACTACTCTTTTTTTTAACGTTGGGTAAATGCGTTTACGCATCCCGTCCTATCCGGGGAGGCAGGACGGGTATGACGGACTAACCGAAGCTGGACTACCGTCTAAAACGACATTCGGCTCCGCCTTGCAAAGGGGGGCGTCGCAGGACCGCTCTTGGCATTCAACTGCGTACAGTAGATACTGCCCTGATCAGTGTGTTGATCAGAGACGTCCGGTTTTGTATACCATATAGATATCAAAATGAAATTGCACGTGTTTTTTCTAACACACGTAATCAGCGTGTGCGTAAATTGCAATGCCAAACATACACTTCGTCCCAGAAACATATCTAAAACTCAAAGCTAGGAACTGAAATATAACCGAATATCTGTCGCAAAGTGAGTTCTAGAATAAGAAACCAAATAATACGGCAGATTTTACAAACTTTCAAAGACGGGACGGGGGTTTGTGACTGTCGGTGTGGAACAGACAGTTGCTTTGAGATATAAACCACCTACCGATATTAAGTTGTACAGTCAGCATCAAAAGTAACTGCGCAATCGAAGGCGTCAAAAGCTCTTACTCCCTTTTAATAAAGACTTTTGACGTCTTCGTTTGTGCAGTTACTTTTGATGCTGACTGTACCTTTGTGTTCATGTGCGAGTTTAAAATAGCGAATTTATTTCGTTAAAATACCAAAGATAATGCTTTTTCTTCGACAACCGTCAAGCTATTTAGCGAGGTACCCTTACCCTTAGCGAGGTACCCTTACCCTTAGACTACCTATACTCCTACTGCTTTGAATAGTTTTGCTTTGAATTAGTATGCTAAGCCGTTGATTCCGGTTGTTGACTACGATAGGATTTGTTAAGCCAAGTTAGAGCCCTTCGGCTGACTCGAGAATCTCGAGATCATCTAACTTTCAAATAACATTTAAAAAATGTGATCTTAATACCAACTAAGTAGCTCTCATACATCGCCTCTGGGTTAGAACAGTTAGAAGAATTAGAGTAACTGAGAATAGTTTTTAATGAGTAGTTTCGGAGGTCATCTTCAACTTTAATCTAACTTAAATATTGGTGTAAAAAATGGGTTGGTTTATATATATAAAACCTGCGTCGTAACCCAATTTATCTCAATTGAATCAAGGAAACCGCAGTAAAAGAGCGGGAAACAAATTGCAATATCTTGAATCCATTGAAATATATCGTTGTACGTTTTCCAATAATGCTAGTACATTGGCACGTGTAAACATAATGGCGACGATGTTGTTGACATTAGCTATTTTTGTTTTGTCTTATGCGAAGATGAACTTGATTGTTCCTGAGCCAGTATTCCATATTACTCAATTGACAGAAGACGACATCCCTAGAATATCTCTTTTGTTTCATGTATTCGTTTTTGAAAGATAGACATGAACGTGGGAATATCCCTATATAATGCTGGGACGCTCTATTTTTAAATCTGCGGGCGTAGCACGGTTGCCATTTTATCACTTATCGTTGTGGATAAGGCATCAGTCACTCTCGCACTCCCATAATTGTCAGAGCGTGATGGGCGTCTTTACCACAACGATAAGTGATAAAATGGCAACCATGCTACGCCCATGGAATTGTACAGTTTTATAGCTTTCATTAAAACCAATATTAGCTAAAATTCCGGTAAATTTCGTCACACATTTGTATGTGAGAAAAGAATAAGACACATTTTCGTTAACAGAGGTTTGTCAAGTTGTACGAATAAGGGGATTAGAATGTAGAACTTTCAGATAAAAGATTTCATAAGAAACTAGGTAACGGCGCCTATTACCGGGGGTATCAAATTCGTCTACCATTACCGCGGCATTTCAAAATACGCATTTTAAAAGCAAACCGTTCGATTTACAATAAAACATATTTTACACAAATGAAGCCTAATTTAGTTGACTAACGGTTCTGTTTACGCAAATGTGTGTGGATGAAATAACAAGCTCGCAATTCGTCAGTTTCTGCGACGGCGGCGTAGGAAGAGGTCGCGTCATACAAACGCGTGGCGTCACTGGTAACTATACCTGAATCTTATTTATTATTTCACGTAATGGCTATGACAATTGAACTAATGCTATGGATTTTAAATGATTATTTATAGTTTTCTGCGCGACTTGTGCGTACTCTTTATATATTTTTTGGCCTGGAAATGCATTTAAAATAGAATATAAAATATAGCGGTGATAGACGCCATTTTTAGTTGGGGTAACTAATACCGTGGCATCCCACGGTAATAGTTAAGTCGGCGATTTGCTTCTTTATACTTTATCTTTTTAATATGTTATCGATTATATAATCTCTTACAGTTATTCGAATCTTGATCTATTGACGCTATTAAAGAACCATTTCCGTGGTATGGAAAGTATTCAACAAACCCTTAATTTTTAACCAAAACTTTAGTACTGAATCTGCAGTTTCTATGGAAACCCTTATTTTGTCATGTCGTTTAAATATTGTAATAATTAACTATATTTACTCACCAGTTATGTGATTTTGGTTTTATACCAAGCTTGTAATATATATGTTTGATTTGTAATGAAAATACAATTATATCCTAAAGTTTCTATGGGTCGGAATTAGTTTTTACAAAATTCCAAATTAAGTCTATTACCGATGGTATGATCCCATACCACTCGGTAATAGTAACTAAAGGAATCTTTTACCGACCCATTCAATATTTGTTTGGGTCGGTAATAGGTTAACAATAAGTATCTATTACCGAGTGATATTTTAGTCTTCTATTAAAATAAATCACATCTAGGGTTCCATTCGTACAATTACAATTGAAAATATCTCTAGAACGCATTATTAAGATATATGGTGAACGGAGATAATAACATATCACAGCAAAATTTTAAAATCAAATAAAGACACCATAATATTACACATACAGAATGTTACGAAACTCCCCTTTAACTATTTAATTAGAGTCTGGCCCAGAATACTAAATTGTTCGAAAAGTATTAGACATAGGCTTGGTTAAATTCGATAAAACTTTTTACATTTTTTTTTCTTTGTATACAAAATACGGAATCCATACTATATGTAATGTAACAGTGATTTAATAAAAGGTAGGCTTTACCTGCTATGTATGTAAGAAGTAGTTATTCTTATAATCAGTTGACATCATTTGTAGATTTATGTTTTTTTTTATATACACATACGCCTACACCCCTGCCAGTTTGGTGCTCCACTGATGGGCAAAGGTCTCTCCTATTTTTATGTTATTACCAAAGTCAGAAATATTATTTTAATCCTCGATATTGGGTACCGAATTGTGTATTAGGTTACTATTACCGATGGTAGAAAATTGCTGCTTTTTGTACCCTCGGTAATAAAAGCTAAATTCGCGGTAATAGAATCACATCCTATCCATTACCTCGGTAATAGAAGAATCTCCTTTCCTGGTTTCAATAATTATTTTATCAAATATAATAAACTAAAATTGGTTCAAAAAGTTACGATTCTGAAAGTTCAATAAACACCCTTAAATAAAAATAAAAAACTAGGATGTTAAGGAGCTTTCATACCCATCATTTTTTATAATCATTTGAAAACTACCTAAATACCACGGTAATAGGCGCCGTTACCTTAACTGACTACAAAATTCCAAGGAATTCCTTACAGTGCAGTTCTGGCAACTTTAATTCATTGTTATGAGCTTGTCGGTATTGAGGAAGGAAAATATTTTCCAATATTTTTCCGTATTTTTCTGTTATAACGAATTCTCAGAATGCCACTGAAGTTTAACTTCAGAATCGATTAATGCAGTCAAGGGTTTCTGGCGGGGTATGTAGCAGTGGGTGGGAACCGTAACTATTACCGTCGTATTCCGGTGTATTTAATACCCAGTATTTAAGACGTAGGTACATACATACATACATAGATTCATTTATTTCCAAAAGGGGTAGGCGGAGCACATGAAACTTTTGTGCCAGTGCCACTTTTAGCATAAATGTGGGTATAAAATATCGACCAAATGTGATATCGCAGTGATAGGTGGCTAGCCCATCGCCCACAACAAAGCTTCAATCCTGCTGCCCAAGTCGACTTTTACGACACCCACGGGTGGTGAAATTCTAACCCGACACCACACGGGGGTCTAACCCGACACCACATGAGGGTCTATGAGAAATGTGGCCGTCAATAGAATTTGCTAATTATGCAAACAAAACGTCGTATTAAAATTGTCTTTCACTATGGCGGTTTGTTTACATAATTATGTAGTTAGCAAATTCCATTGGCGGCGACTTTAAGTATAAGCACCGTGCACCGGTACCTGCACTAGGCTTTGTCATCACAAGAGATAAAATTACATTTTACATTACGTATTACATTTTTAAAACAAAATTGGATAGGATACGTACCTATTAAGATTATTAATTTAAATAAATAATACAGCGTCTGTGTGTTCATTAAAGTATCAGTGTATGTATTTATGAATTTAAACTTTATTGCACAAAAATAAACTCATTTTACAAAAGGCGGACTCAATGCCATATGACAATCTCCACTAGTCAACCTTAAGGCAAATCAGAAAAGATCGTGGAGTATGATGTAGGCTAAAGAAGACCTGGCGTCTACTCCACCGACAAGTCAAGCGGCTCATATAATGACGATGACCGAGGGCCTAAGCACCTCGCGTTTTTTAAACGCGCTGTCGACGCGCGTTTGTGTTAATTTACACGTGATTCGATAGAAACGCGCATAGACGTGCGTTTAAAAACCGCGGTTTGCATAAGCCCTGAATGTCCACGAAAATCCATAGACCAGAATATCAGAATTCGTGTACAACAATCGACGTAAGTATGTCGTTGATGAGCAATATAATTAATACCCCAGCACGGCTATCACAAGACGGCGCACGAGCTCCCTCGATTTTTCTCGCACTATCCGTCTCTCTCTTATTAGAAAACTTAGAAAGAGAGGTAAAGTGCGAGAAAAATCAAGAAGGCTCGCGCGCCGTCTTGTGGTAACCATGGCGACCCATCGACTACTGATTGGGCCGATGTATTTTATCGAAATTGGGAATAAAGTAAATGAAACTTTTAAAACGATGGAAGTTGCCTTTTGTTGACATAACGGGATTGTATTTATTCTGTCTCGAGGTAATTACTGGTATGAAATTGTCGGTTCTCCCAGAAGGTATATCTGACAGGACGTATTGAATTGAAAGTGGCATTTGACGCGTGGCCTCGCTTCTTCGTGATCGAACCATAAGGTACGTTCTGTGAGCGGGGCGTGCATATAAAACAAATGCAGTTTATATGGGCGCCACGCCCCACGTGTACTCGTAGGTTTCGTTTATGGATGAGCGACGCGCGTGAGGCGCGTCACCTAAGGCTGTGTTTATTATTCGTGAGCTACAACTAGTTTGTGGTGCGCACGCGGCCGCTGCAGGAGACCATCGCGTGTGCTGATTTCTGGCCGAAGGGTGTCGTGTTTCGGCGGTTCCGGAGCAACGAGCCGGACGACGACGCAACGGATCCACACTGTTTCGTCACCTAAATAATAATTAATCTGTAAGGTATATTAGTCTGTAAGGTAACCGATCATTTGATCGATAAAATTTTATGGGCCTTAGTTCGGTTTAAAGAAACTTTATTGTCTAAAGAAATTAAGTATTTCACTTACAAGACAACTTATAAATAGTTAACTTATCTAAAACTATTACAATTTAACGCAATAAGCAAGCATGTATGACAATGTTCAACAAACAGTCATATTTATATTTAACCGTACTTAGGGTTCAGAGAGAAAAAAAATAGGAATAGACCCTATATAGTTTTAACATAAGGTTTAGATTTCAGTGATTAGTAACAGGATCATACGAGGGTATCTTTGATTGCTCGACTCGTAACTTGTTTTGACAATCTGGTCCATCGTTGCTTAAAAGCTTTTAAGGATTTTGGTTTTTCGGTTTGTTTCTTATATTCTCTTTTACATAGGGACCAAAACATCTCGATACCGCGAGCTTGTGGTACATTTGGAGCGTTTTTTTCTTTACGTACAAAGTCGATTTCTTCACACTCTAAGTACCGAGTAACTTCAGTAGCGTAGTGGCACGTTGCCATGTCCGACCAAAAGATAACCTTATCTCTGAAATGATGCTTGTCTATGAAAGGTATCAACCATTTAATAATGCATTCATTCAGATACAATTTTCCGTTCATTGAGGCTGAAGTAATGTATGGCTCGGAGACATTACCAAATTCGTCTATAGTTTGCCATACTAAAAATTTTGTGCAAAATTTGGCTTTTGGTAAAATTTTTTGGTCGTAACGACTGGTTGAATGGAAGTACTGCTTTCCAGGAACATCGTTGGGATCTGCCGGGACATAAGTTTCATCGTCAATAACGTGTATACTTTTCTTAATTGACTGTTATAATCTCTTCGGCACCCTCTTTTGGCACGTTCCTCTTGGTCCTTCATGTATTTAGGAGCTGATTGTTTCACATATGTTTTCAAACCTAGATCATTCCTTTTCATTCTGGCGACAGACGACTTCAATAATTGTAATTTATCCGCTGTCACTCGGACGGAGATTGAAGCAGTCTTATCAAAAATCGATTTAACTCGATTTAGATTTCGAGGTACCATCACTGACCTATCTCTTCCCGGAATCTTCTTAAAACTAACCTCTCCCGTTTCTTCATGTCTTATTATTCTATATATACTAGTTTGTACTAGCTCCTTCTTGAAGAAAGTGATTTACTGTATCCTTTTTATTATGTGACTCGTTAAATAGAACAACCCTAACAGCAAAAAGTTTAAATTCTTGACGCTTCATGTTGAAAAAATTGAATGCAATAACGAAATTCCCGCTTTATATTAAATTAAAAAAATTACTTACTTTCTATTTTACTTATATTTTATTTTAATTATGTAAGTGTATTTGGCTTATTCGGATCCACAGTTAAACAATCCTTATAGGTTGTTTATTTTAAATAAAGTATGTATTATAAACATATGACTGTGCGTAACATTAATATATATAGGTACGGGATGTAATTACCTTCTACATGTAAGTATATTTGTTATTGTTTTTATTTATTTAAGTTATATACATTTAATGTGGCTTGTTCGGATCCAAAAAAAATAAAATTTAAAATCCTTATAAGTTGTGTATTTTTAATTAGTTAGTGTATCGCGACAATTACTGAGTATGGAGTATTATTTGGTATTCGTTGGCATTCATGTTAAAAGAGGTACCAAGTTGATAATTAGCATCTGTTTCTTCTGTCTCAATTATCATCTCATCACTATCATTATGGATGGATTTTAGTTTAGGATTATATATTTTTATATGATATTATTTGTTACATGTGATTTTATTGTTTGTATCTCTTTTAATGTTTTGGGTAGGTTATTATATAATTTAGCACCGTATCGGGTTCTAGGAGAACGTAGTGCTAAGTGGTCCGCGTTTCTGAGTTTTATTCTTTGGTATTTACTTTTTGTGCTAAAGGTTATTTCCGAGTGTATATCACCGTCTAGTATTTTACGTATTAGGAGGCATGTTTGATATACATAGTTTTGTTTTAAATTCATAAGACCTGTTTCTTGATATAATGTTTTTGTTGGTGTTAGGTAGTCGTAATTGACTACTTTATTTTGCGTAATTTGAAGACCTTTGAGGCCAACCTCAAAGGTCAAGCTGTAATCTGGGGTAATGCAGCAATGTCTAACATTGCTGCATTACCCCAGATTACAGCTAGATATTCTAAGTGAGGTTTTATTAGGGCATTGTAGATATTAATACGAACTTGTTTTGGGAGACAGTTTGAAATGTTGCGCATTGCGGCTGTTAATGACGCTATTTTAGTTCGTATTTTAGCTATATGGGTTTTCCACGTAAGCTTAAAAGGTTAGTTGGCCCTGTAGTCCAGCTTCATGTAAATTGTTTATGTAAACTAAAAAGAGCAAGGGCCCTTTAATAGAACCTTGCGGTACTTTTATGCGCCATGTCACAATTGAAATATGCTATTGAAATATACTATAAATTTGAAATATACTTCGAAACGTCTTACCGTAAATCCACTTAGATAGTGGCCGCTTGAGTGAGCTTCCACAAATCCGGGAGATCGGGGATATTTTCAACTACATTGTAGGTGGAATAGGCGAGTTTCTTATTTTTTCACAATGCTATTTGATTTATATGGACAAAATTGCTGTTTTGTAAAGCCGGTTGTTGAAATTATAACTTATCTTTTTTGAAAAAATCCTATTAATTGCTTGATAAATAAAACTAGGTATACATAACTTGATTTAATGCGTTATTTTTTTTTGAGGAAATAAAGTTCTTCAATCATAAATATTTATACGAAATTTCGTACCCTTACCCTTTGACGATTTCAATTATATTTTGTACTTAAAATGGTGTGTGATGATTTAATGGTTTACTATTCAGAGCGGCACTACGATGATTAATACGAGGAAACTATCCGTTTTGCATATTATGTAATTGTATATCGCAGCCATTCAGCCGCGCGACATACGCTAGACCAATTTCCAACTCAATATCGTAATCCAAATATACTCCCTGCACCTATATGGTCATGTGTGCCTATGTACTACAATAATTTCGGATTAAGGTACTTAACACGTTGTACTGGAAATACAAGGGGCCATTTTTGATTTAGTATAGATTTATTTTGACAACCGGTTAGCCTAGTAGGTAGTAACGCTGCCTACGAGTTCGAATCCCGGTAAGGGTAAATATTTGTGTGATGAGAATGGATAATACTTTCTGGGTCTTGGATTGTATCTATTTAAGTATTAATATCTATTCCTATCTACAATAATAAATCCTAATCCTATCTAGTCCGATTTGTGTAAGATTGGCCCCTATGTACTTTACTTTTAAGTAAGATTTGTTCTCAAATATTTTATCTGTCATACATATTGATATATTTCGCGTTGCCACGCTGCATGTCAGAGCTGGCATATTCATTCTGCAAATTCCTCATTTAATTTCCACGGATGTGTGCGAAACGCACTAAAACCAAACAACTAGTTGCAGAACGCAAGTGGCAGATTGCCCTCCAGGCTTGTGTGCCTGTTTGCCGACGGGTGTGTCTAAAGTCTGGTTATTCAGTTAAAATTCGCGTTATAGTGTATACCGACATAATTTATTCTGTAAATACCTCATTTAATCGCCACGTATGTGTACGAAACGCACTAATACCAAACTAGTTGAAAAACGCAAGTGGCAGGTGGCCCTCCAGGCTGGTATCTGCCTGTTCACCGAGGCGGGATGTCGGAAGTGCGCTGGATATTCTATTTGCGCTCGCCGGGTTCAGATTTGTGCCCTTTGGCTACGGTCGTGAGTCATGTGTACAGTTCGCGTATCGTTCTTGTGAGGTAAATAGATAAGTATATATAACCAATGTTACACAAATGTAACTAGGTAAATACTATTCGATATATATCATATAAAAAATCGTGCGTCAATCGCCATGCAATTGTAATCATAAGGAATAATATTGTTGTGTTTAAAAAGCACTTAATGATCGAAATCAGTAAAACTAGTACAGTATTTCCCTTTGGTATCCTAGATAAACGAAGAAACACCAGACGAAATTCTAATAATATATGGAATGAGGTATTTGAGCCTTAAAAAATATAAGAGACTAGCTTCCGCCCGCGACTTCGTCCGCGTGGACCCGGGATAGAAACTATCCTATATTTTAATCCAGGCTATAAACTATCTTCGTGCAAAATTTCATTCAAATCGGTTCAGCCGTTTAAGCGTGATTGAGTAACAAACATCCAAACATCTAAACTTTCGCATTTATAATATTAGTAGGATTTTGTGTCATGTTTAATAGATATCTTGAAGCGACTTCCACTCCCACAACTGTTAGTGTAGCTTAAGCACTAACGCAATGTATTTTGTAATAGGTATAGGTATTTGTAGCCTACAACTTGATGTTTGGGTAAGGTGCTGTAAGTCAATTAATAAATACTTAAATACATAGAAAACATCCCAGACTCAAAAACCAATATTTGCTCTTACCGGGAATTGAACCAGGGATCTCCCTCTGTTTGATAACCCCCTCCTTGAACCTAGCTTTTAATTGGATAATGTTTAAAAATAACAATTAAAATACGTACGTATATGATACTCCTGTAGGTATAGTATCAAAATCTAATTTTCTATACCTATCTCATCGTTCTAGTTTTCCAACACAGCGTAATTTCGTCTCATTGCAATTCAAAGCAGCCCAACTGGGGAATTAACTTACAGACAGCCAGAATTAGGTACGTTAATCTACATATTGTAGTGTTGTGGTCCGTGGTCAGGGCTACGGTCACAAAGCTGACAGGGGCGTATTTTGAAATTCGGCGCCCCGGGCCAATAAGTTTCTCCACGCCAAAAGTCAATGAATGGCGCCAAACCTAAAGAAAATGCAATCGGTTAGCGGCGGCTGTGCCCCCTGGCGCCCCTGGCGGATTGGCGCCCCGGGCCATGGCCCGGATGGCCCGGATGGCCCTAGGGTAAATACGCCCCTGAAAGCTGATGGTGCGCTGAGAGGTGGGACGTGAACACACTGCAGCACTGCTGAATATACCTATGCCTCTACTTAAATACTACACTTTCAGCTGAAATGGCGCTGCCGGATAGTGATCTGGCAGACATCGTCTGACCATCAGGTCGTGCACGTAACACATTGTACGTACGTCAGAGGGGTATTCACGTAACGTTTCGAACGCGCGTTAAGACAACGCAAGTGTCATTTTCCCATGTAAAAATTGTCATTTAGATCTACCGTTAGGTACACGATAGTTGTACATATCAGTTACGTGATCGACCTGCAGATAGCATGCACCATCGAATTGTCACTTTATGTAACGGAAAATTACGGTTGAATTGTCCTAACGTGCGTTCGAAAAGTTACTCGGTCACCCCTCTGGTTGCTTGCGATAGATTTAAATGTCATAATTTTTGGGAAAATTACAGTTGAATTCTCCTAATGCTCGCTCGTTCGAAAAATTAGCTATTACTCCTTTGGGCTCACTAAGCGTGATCGCGGGTGCATTCTGAAAGAGTCCGACAGTTTAATCATCATAATAATAATCATTTAATCATCGCTTTGTGTGTACAAAAGATGTTCAAGCTATTAATGTTTCAACACAACCCTGTGCGGGCACAGCAACAGAATATAACAAAGAAAATATAGAGAAAAAAATATAAATAAAGTTCAATTAACAATTTTAAATAATATTATCATGCATTTACATTTAGCAATTGTAATATTTTGTATTAATATATCCGCAAAATACAATAATACTATACTAATTACTCATAATTATTTTATCAACACTACAGACATGGTACATACAGGAAGTCGTCAGGTTGAACAGTAGAGAAGTCGACGTTTGGTTTAACTATAGGTTTATAGCTGGTTTGACATAAGATTTAAAAATTAAATATAACTTTTGTAGGTTAACTGAGTAAAACGCTTTATTCACAAGGAGTGAGAAAATGACTATTAAGTAGGCGCATTTTTTATTTCGTTGGGCAATTTATGGAAGATTTTTATTGACATTGAGTAGGGGCAATTTATGGAAGATTCTTATTGACATTGAGTAGGGACAATTTATGGAAGATTCTTATTGACATTGAGTAGGGGCAATTTATGGAAGATTCTTATTGACATTGAGTAGGGGCAATTTATGGAAGATTCTTATTGACATTGAGTAGGGACAATTTATGGAAGATTCTTATTGACATTGAGTAGGGGCAATTTATGGAAGATTCTTATTGACATTGAGTAGGGGCAATTTATGGAAGATCCTTATTGACATTGAGTAGGGACAATTTATGGAAGATTCTTATTGACATTGAGTAGGGGCAATTTATGGAAGATTCTTATTGACATTGAGTAGGGGCAATTTATGGAAGATTCTTATTGACATTGAGTAGGGGCAATTTATGGAAGATTCTTATTGACATTGAGTAGGGGCAATTTATGGAAGATTCTTATTGACATTGAGTAGGGACAATTTGTGGAAGATTCTTATTGACATTGAGTAGGGGCAATTTATGGAAGATTCTTATTGACATTGAGTAGGGACAATTTTTATGTATAGCTTGTTTTGATGTTGTTTGGAACTGATTGCTTCTAAACCGAGATTCAAAACGACGGAAGGAATATTATTCATTGGAATAGACACTGCTTGGTTCTAAACACCATGACATAGAGTAAACACTGAGGGGTAACTAGATTTTTTAGGATTAGCAAACTCTTGTTCACAATAAATGTTTGATAACCTAACGTCTATACGGACCTTAAGAATACGAGTAAGCTTGTTTAATAATCTCAGCTAGTAACAAAACCTAATATATGACTGATTTACGAACAATTATTTATTTATTTATTTATTAAACTTTATTGCACAGAAGAAAACTTATCGTACAATAGGCGGACTTAATGCCAAATGGCATTCTCTACCAGTCAAACCTTAAGGCAAAGCGGAAAAGATTGTGGGCAGTGCAAATAACAACTAAAAAGAATAATAACATTACGGTAGTCCTATATACAACACTTTACTTGTACCTTAAAAAGAAAGCTACTGAAGCGAAGAATGTTTATGAACCTTAGCCAATTTTCCAGGCCGACTGTACCTCGGTTAAAACAACATTACGACCTGTAATACATCAGGTTATTGGCAACCGTGAAATAGCATCGTGAACGCAGCCATTAAAGAATGCCGTCAAGTTGTCGTTTTATGTGATAAACTGTACTTCGGATATTTCTGGGGACATTGAAGGGTCGAAGTCAGAACAAAATAGATGTTTTTCCTGGAGGACTTCCATTTTAGGTGCGTGAAATTATGCTCTAATAATGCTCTAATGTGCTCTAATAATAGGTCATTGCAATATCAGCCGAAAGACGTCCACTGTCGGACATAGGCCTCCCCTAAGAGTGCTTAAGTGATCGGTCCCGCGCCACCCGCATCCAGCGGACCCCCGCGACCTTGACCAGGTCAGTCCACCTTGCAGTAAATTTACCCTCGCTGCGTCTTCCAGTACGTGGTTGCCACTCGAGCCTCAAATACCATCGGTTCTACGACAGTTGTTTACATATTTTTATTTTTCTTGGTCTGTGTACATATTTTAGCACTCGACTGAACATAACTCTCAAAACGAACTGATGAAAATGAAACAACTGATCGTACAAAAGGACAAAGACATACGATAATTAGTCTTCATAGGAAATTGCTAGCAGTGTTTTTTTTCGGTGGTGTAACTGCTATAGTTTCTTTTGCATCATTTTTGAACGAACGCCTCGTTTGTGGGATTTACTGGCATTCGGCACAAATGAAAACGCGTCAACGCGAAATGACCATTTTGAAAGTGGACCAAAAGTAAGAACCTTCAAAAGTGAATTTAGTTAAATTGTTATTGAGGCAGCAATACATTTTTATGACCGCTTTTTCGTTGATTTTAAACTTCACGTATTAAATGCCACTGCGGGCGACATGTTTCGAACTCTTCGGGAGTTCTTCTTCAGGATGAGTGTCGTCGCGGCGCACCGGGTACCGTACAGTTGGTTAGTGACATTTGACACGTGAGTTGAACCGTGTAATTATTAGATTTTTCTCTCGTTCATAATGAATCTAGCCTAAATGGATTTGTGTCATGTATGAAGTAGGTTTTTATTGAAATACGTGCAAAGTGGATGCTGTCTAATTTAAATTTAAATCAAATTTTTATATGAAAATCGTCTATTTCATACAAAATTCATATATGACGTCATTCATTTCTAGAATGGACGTATTTCTTTCGACCTAGTATATTAAGTACGTCCATTTTACTTTAAGGACGTAATAAAGTTTTAGTAGAATTCAAGCTGGACAATTTTTCATGTCGATAATTTTCAAATTGACAATATTATTGACAAAAAAAAAATAAAAAAAATCAGATTAATTCAATATTTCGTGTTGTAAATTTTCCATTTTTGCTGAATGACGGTAAATCGTTTGTTAATGTGAAGTGCATATAGAATATATAGATACGCCAGGCGTGAAGAGCGTCTAAAAATACGCACGCATGTTGCACTCGAAGGTGGGTGTTATTTGAAATAATATTAGTCATTATTGCGAGCGCTATTGCGGTTATTTGATATAATTCTTGGGTCATATAACAACACTTAATATATTTACATATGGTATAACATTAAATATATGTTATATTTAAGTCTAATGCATATTTCCTATAATGAACATATGATATAATGTTAATTTCTTCTAGCATAATATTTTTTGCTAGCAAGTCGTAGTGGCAAGTGTAGGTGTAGTACGGTCGCGTTCTTTAATTTATGACCCTTTTTGCTAAAATATTCTTTGTATACCTATACAATTTGATAGGATTGTGAACCTTAAGTGGGTCCCAAATTAAAGTTCGTGACTGTACGATGACGAGCGAAGCGAGGAGGTGTGTTAGGAAAAACCACAGTTTTACTTACACGGAACTTTAATTTGGGACCCACTTAAGGTTCACAATCCTGTTAAATTGTATAGGAATACAAAGAATATTTTAGCTGTAGGGTCACGACCCTATAGCGCGGGAGCCGAGCGAGAGAAGCGAGCGTGTCGCGGCAGCAGCCGGCGAAGCGGCAGAACCGAACACTTTTTTACTACCTAATTCAAAAACAATTTGCACAGTGTTATGTTTGCTTTTTTTACTTTATTGGCGTTATCAATCTGTTGTAATAAAATTAATATATAATTTATATACAGGGTGCATGGCGTGTAAATCGAAGGGCATGTTCGGTAGCGTATTGCGATTAAAAACATTTGTTTTCATAACACAGTTGCAAATGAAATAAACCCTACCACCCTTCGCCATAGCGGAGGAATGTTGTCAAATAAAAAACATAAATGCATATTTGGAATCGCAATGCGCTACCGAATATGCCCTTGCTTGGTTCAAACCCCATTTTTGAAACAACCTGTATAACATGAAAAATATACCATATTATAGTTATAGTAGACAATAATTATACAAAATAAACATAGATATATATTTTGAAATTATATCAAACGTTGTTTATTATATAAGTACAATGAGTGCTTATTTACTTTGAAATTATATCAAATGTCATTATTCTGAATGTAACTAAGTATATTATTTATTTTTATACCCATTGTAGCACACCCCTCGAAGGCTCTATATACGATACGAGCGCTGTCAACAAAGTTATGAGGAATATAAAACACTTATGTAAACTTTAAATATCTGGCAATACCTATATATCGGATTTATGATTAAGAAGAATAGGCGAAGCTGAACCTTCGCCATCGGGCTCATCCTGGCCCTCCATAACGCACTCGTGCTAAATCTCGCGACGTACAATTGTTTTACGCAATCAACTTAAAAAATACACGATAAACGCATAAAAACACAAGCACAATAAATAAAGTGAATCAGGTGTGATACAGCTCACCCTTAGGACGCGTAGACAGGCTGGCGGCTCGAGCGAAAGTGAAGCCACCTCCAACCAACCTCTCTAACGGTCACCTGATTCACAGAGTGCGGCCACTAGATGGCGTTGTAAGCCAGGTAGCAAGCTCCCCAGCTAAAACATCGGTAAAGGCGCTTGTCCTTTACTGATTGCCAACAGATGGCGCTAACAAACATTCATAAGTTCAAGTCAATAGCGCCGACACGACCATCCTGCAGCAGGTCGCGCTCGACGTGCATTACAAAAACCAATCATAAATGATCATCCAATAATCAATCACCAGCCACTCGGCCAATTTGACATCAAGATCACACAGAAGGAGGCCCTAGTCCTCAACATCTATGCAACAACATCATATCTTAACGAAGGATACCCTTATCCTCTATACTATGCATTGGATTCAAGTCTTATAGAAGGAGGCCCCTGTCCTCAACGACTATGTGACTGTAAAAATCTTATGGAAGGAGGCCCCTGTCCTCAACAACCTCTAGCATTCGCGACCATAGAAGGAGGCCCCTGTCCTCGACAACTATGTGTCAGCATCGAATTTCATAGAAGGAGGCCCCTGTCCTCGACGACTATGCAAAAATAGCAAACTCAAGAATGGAGGCCCCTGTCCTCAACATCTTTAGTCACTTGCGCTCATAGAAGGAGGCCTCTGTCATCAACAACTACACAACAAGGCCAATAACTGAATTGTCCTAAATAACAACAGCACAATCATTATAACACTGACAATCATCGTAGAATGTAACATAGGCACATACCTACTATTGTGTAGACAGCTTTATGTTTTGAACAGGTTATTCAATCACCATCATTTCTTTAGTCAACAGTTAAAAAGGTATGGATTTGTTTATATTTACTATAATGTATTCCTTGCTGGATCTACTGTTATGAAAAGCAAATAAAACAAAGATAAACATTAAACTGATTGGGTTTTTATTCATCTTTGACCACCTTGATTTTTACAGTAATTAGTTCACTGGACGTTTTCTAATGTTAACAAAACAATTATGCTGATAAAGATTACAATCACAAGAATTTAATTATCAAAGCACTCTTGCAGACTTCTTGCAAAATCAGCAAGGTTTTAGTTTTAAAATCAGTTACCAAATAAATATAGTTTTGTCGATAAGACTTATTGATTACCCATCATCGTTAATCTTGTTGCAAAGTAGATGCCGTGGGTGACTCTTCTGTTTGAACACCCTCAGTAGTGTCTATCGCCGATATGGTTACTTGACAACTGTCGCTGTTGCCGGGCTTAGGTGCGGGACGCAGTTGATCATGGGCAACTTTCTTTGGACGTCCCTTGCCCGTCGCTCTCTTTATCTTGTAACGATCATTAGGCAATAGTTTCCAAATTTCATAAGCGTCTGGATATTTCAGATCGAGTCCGATTTGTGTCCTTGGATTTGTTCTGAATAACACAATCTCCCCTTTTTGAAATCTATTGACTTTAGCTTTCCCTTTGTCGAACCTTTGTTTGTCGTTTAAGCCACGATTCTCAATTCTCTTACTTATGTACTTCTCAAGTTGGTAGCGGTCAATGGTACCTTCTGCTTCATCAATTAAGCACACTAATTCGGCGGGTACTGCACATGACCGTCCCGTTAACGCTTTTAACGGGCTTATATTGGTCGTTTTATTTTTGGTACAGTTTATCGCTAACTGAAGAGCGTCAAGGCCCTTTTTCCAGTCATAGGTTTCATAGTTGCGGATGATTGTTAATCCGTTTTTCACAACAGCCATCATTCTCTCGACTTGACCGTTAGATCGACTAACACCCGGGGCTATAAAATGTTGCTGAATACCATGTTCCTTACAATACTCTTCGAATTCGGCTTTGAAGGCTTGATCTTGGTCACTGATTATCTGATGAGGTGATCCAAATAAGGAAACAAGTTTCTTAAGAGCACTAAGCATGGATAAGGCAGTCTTATTTGTAGCGTAAGTCAGCATTGTGAACTTTGTATATGCGTCAATGACTACAACGACATATTCATGGTTATCATTCCGTTTGGTCAACCTGCCAGTCATGTCGATGTGAATTGTTTGGAAGGGGGTTGACGTCTTCTCAATTGGGTACATTTGTACTTGTTTCGCGCCTGAAGGTCCCTTACTGGTTTTGCATATAACACAATGGTCCACGAACTGTCTGACTATATTGGACATCGCGGGAAACCAGTAAGTTTCACGTAGTTTCGCTAGTGTCTTCTCCCAGCCAAAATGCTTCAGGGCCGTGTGATAAGCATTTATGATACTCCATTGGTACGATCTTGGAATCACCCTTTTCCATTCCATTCGTCCAGGTTCCTCTTCAGGGTCATGACGTTGCAGAACGTTATCGTAGAGGCGGTACTTACTGACATCTTCTCCGCGCTCTAGTTTCTTTATTATAGTGGCTAGGTCTGGGTCTCGTCTCTGTTCTACCACCAGCCATGTATCCACGTTACTGGCTAGGTTGATACACGCTGTAGGATTGCGACTGAAAAAGTCTGCGTGCCTCATGCGACTACCTTGACGATATTCGACGTTGCAAGTATTGCAGATACGTCATCCACCTATGAATCCGCGGAAGTAGCTCATGCTTGTGTAAGGAAGACTTAATCGCATTGCAGTCCGTGACGATGGTGAAACTACGCCCATACAGGTACGGCCTAAAATGTTTCACAGCACGAACTATAGCTAAAGCCTCCAGCTCGTACGAGTGATAGTGACTTTCTGGCTCGGTTGTTCGCATGCTCATATATGCCAAAACGTGCTGTCGTCCATTTTTAATCTGAATCAGAACTGCCCCTAACCCTGTACTACTGGCGTCTGTGTGCAGTTCGGTGGGCAGGTCTTCTCTAAATATGGTCAGCACAGGGACTGAAGTCAATCGTCGGATTATATCGAGTCTGGCGTTTTCGCATCCGGCTGTTCGCTTGTCCTTTACTGATTGCCAACAGATGGCGCTAACAAACATTCATAAGTTCAAGTCAATAGCGCCGACATATATGACTATGCCCTATTTATCATGTTCATGATATTAAACAGAGTGTTATTGTATTGAGGACAAAGCAATCACAACGGAAGTGGCGACACGCTGGCAAAAGCGGTGTCTATCGCGGCTGAATAGACCACATAGGTCACTGCACAGGGGTCGCACTCCACAACGCGTTTACGTTACGAGATTACCATTCTCTTTATTCACGATTGGAGTTGTAATGATGTGCTCCGTTTTTTAGACTGGAATTGTGGCATACAAGCCGGCAATCGATTGTAAATGGAAAGTGTAGTTTATAAACGATTACGACTCTAAAGCAGTCAAGCGGTCGGCCCCTTTGGCTGCGTTGAAAAAAATACCATTGCAGATTACTCTCCCTCAACACAGTGCATCCTCGTGAGCTCTGCCGACTTTAGTCATTATAAGGAAGACAACACCACACACAGTTCACATATAGTTTTGTGCGCTAGTGCACAACTGCGCAGCGAAAGGCTGATACGGAAAACAACAACTAATACTATTCCAATGAATTCGAAAGTCGCGCGTGATTGAGCCCCAATAGCCCCATATTGAGCAATGGGCTCCTGGGCTGTTATTCGCTACGCGCTAATGCGGCTCACACCGCCGGTCACCCGTCATGAAACTAGACCTCTACCTAAGCTTAGTTACTACGCGTCGCGTCAAGATATATTTGAGGGTGAGCGCTCAGGTGAGCTTAATACAAGTTACAGAATAGGGGGGCTGTAGGTATCTAATAACGGCGTGGACCCGATATTCAAGGACGCCTTCATGATATTAATTTTCAAGTCGATGCTAGTATGACATATATTGTCAGTGTGGTTACGAGAGCAGCTTCGGGCACCTGACTACGAAGACCTCCACTATACCCATAATTAACAACTAAAACAAAGTTGAAAAACCCCCGATATTTTTATTTCAAAGTTCAATATCTCAAACCGGCTGACCGATTTTGTTGAAACGTAGCTAAGAACCTCGATTACGTCAGCTCTTGGACAAAAAAACGCATTAAAATCGGTCTATTCTTTTAGGAGTTACAGACACAGATACACAGACACGTCAAACTTATAACACCCTTCTTTTTGCGTCGGGGGTTAGAAATATGGTGACAAGAAATTTTTAAGTAGTCTCCGAGCAATGCCTCATATTTTAATCATGAATAAACTGTATCATTGTCTTATTTACACCAAACCGAATCGCTGAGGCAGCCAACTACATTTACGAGTTTTTCGAATATACCGAATATTTTTATTTGCAGTCGTTCACTTTGGTCGAGTCCAATCGATCAAATTGGTCTCGACGGACGTGAATCGGAAAATTGGCTTAACACCCTGCGTAAACCTGCATAAACGTCGAGGGTCGAGTCAGATTGATCTGCTAGGTCAATCTGACTCGAACCTCGACGTTTCGATCGTAATATGTCACTCCCTTCTACTTTTTTACTACACATAGCTTGTACGACTCAGAAAGTATTATGAAAAGGTCAGCCTGAATATCTTTTTGAAAAATTTACATGGTCCAAGGATGTACAGCCACGAGCATAAATATATGACTATAAGCAGCGCTGCAAAAATAATCTTTTCGAGAAGCGTCAAATAGCGTTATTCAAATTAGGACCGTATGTCATATCTAATAAAGTTCAATCCGATGTTTATGCTTCTACAGCGGATAGATAATTACGCTGGTCATATGTCACATCATTTTGATTTCGTGGAGTAGGCATCAGATATTTTTACTCGGTCTGATCCGATATTTATGCTGTTACAGGCAAATGATTTTTATGCCGGCTTTAAATCATCACATATTTTTACCGCCCGTGTATCGTCATATATTATACCTTCAATTGATGATCAGATATGTTTGCAGTGTTGCCCGTAGTCACATATTTATGCTGGTGGTGGTGACTGTAAATAGCCTTAATACACGGTTATTGATGTGCCGGGGAATATTGAAATACATATTAGGAAAATTAAAGTTGTAATAAAAGTAATTAAAACGAGTAGTGCACCGTCGAATATCGGGAATATTCCCGGGAACATTGAGAATTTACTTTTGCGGGTTAATTACACTGGTTAATGTCATGGTAAAGAAATCAAGAGCCCAAGTTATCATGGAATCCTTGATAGCAAGATATATAAACATACACAATTTCAATATTCCCGTAAGTATGTTCCCTTGTATGGGAATACAGGTAAGGATCTAGGCGACATCAGTAAAATAACGGATCCCGCCCCGCCAAGTCAGGAAGTCTAAGGATGGGTTCACACGGCATTGTCCTGCACGTTTCGTTTTTTTGCAGTATACCTATATCTTAACGTATGAATAGTGGCACATAAAAAATGTTGTTTATACGTTTAAACGAATACTCACCGGACTTGTCAAGCAAACCGAATACGACCGAATACGTGCAAAAAACGTGCAGGACAATACCGTGCGAACCCAGCCTAAGGCGACAATATGGAATTACGCCCATTACTAAAGGAGCTCCTAATTATTTCAGAAGTCCTAAAAGGGCGGTTCGTTTGTTCTTTGTCGATTTATAGTTCTTCCATGACAGGATAAAAATAAAAATAGCTCCTAATTCTGTGCAGCTGATACACCTATATCATAAGTACCCCGAAGATGTGTTCTGAAATAACTAAACTCTTTTCAACTCGGCGGGAAAAATGCCGCACTCAGAAAATAAGGAACATTCGGTTACAATTCTGACATATCTTTAATCCTTATTGTAAAGACATTCCTAAACTTAGAAAAGTTCACACTGTCTCTGCTCCTTTCTATCGTGTACCTTATCCATGACTTCTTTCCGAAGTTCGGTAGTCATCAATCTCTACCGGCTGGGGAGACGACAAATTACCTTGACGCATTACCGCTCTTAAATACACTAGAGAATTATTGTAACGCGGTTCTTATGTGAATTTTTGAGTTATTCGTTCTTCAGAGTTCACTGGGTACTAACGGAGGCGGGATAAATAGAATAGTCCCATTTTGAGGTATTTTCTTGGGTAAGTATTTTATTTCTTCGGTTTACCACTAAATGACAATTTATTACCAAACAATTGAATATCACAGTTACCAAAGATTTACTTGGCTAGGCTACGACATTTTGTATATCTGATAAGTACAGTCAGCAGCTGAAGTTTTTACTTGGGCGAAGCACAACGTAATGTCTTAATAATAAAGAATTGTGCAGTTTATATTAACCACCTTTGTACGCATAGCAGGAGTATACTACGTAAAATCTTGAGCCCTACGACAGCTGTCATCTCAGTACAATTTATAACCATAAAACGTAAAATTGTACTGAGATGACAGCTGTCATAGGGATCAAGCTATATTTTACGTAGTATAGCTGCTGCTTACTGTACTGTTATGACATATTCGGCTATACCGCTACTATATCGTTACTTCAGAGAAATACTTATCTGACATGTTGCTCTCCGATGCACTCTGATACCCAAGCCACACGTCAGATGGCTCATAACTAACTGAGTTTTTGAAGCGTTGAAAACACGATACAGTTTCTATACAGCACGTCTATCATGCGACGGCCGCGACTACTCTCGATTTTTCTCGCACATATCTCTTGTTCTAAGTGTTCTAATAAGAAAGAGACGGATAGTACGAGAAAAATCGAGAGAGCTCGCGCGCCGTCGCATGATAGCCGTGCTGGTGATTTTCAACGAACGAAAAACCATAGAATGCGAGCTCCTTACAAATTTCTACCCAAAAAGTGCCTAAAACCCGGTATGCGCATGTTCGAACTAAACGGCTGCCTGGCATCGTTTTGACACCCCGTCCCCATCCCCGCATACTGCCAATGGCACCCATTCTGTGGGGCCATTTTGCGGCGTTCCTTAGACTTCTAATGGTTTTTTCGTTCGCTGGTGATTGTGACAAGTAATCTATGGCAATTGTCGCGCGACATTCGCACGTTTGTCTTGGTATTGCTGCAAAAAGTCACGGTGTGTTTTTCTTCTTATTCTATATCTATTTGGGGTCGGCTCTCCAAATCCTTAGTCTTCAGAGTGATCGTTTCTGGATCGTCTTTGAGGTCCGTGAAACGGCGCGACGCACGGCGTAAAAACCTACAGCGCAACGTGGGTTTTTACACCGTGCGGCGTCGGCGCCGTGCCGCGGACATGTGGCCACATGCAGGCCGGCCGGGCCCTGAGTCCGTGTTGGAGTTGCACCAAACCGTCTGTACGATTGTATGCGTTGTTTGATAAAATCTAAATGAATGTTTACAAAATTCTATGAAATTACAGATGTATGTGCCATATTTAACGTTGATCAGTTTGTAGTGGTAAATTGGTGCAACCAGCCGATAATGCCATTATACACCTAGCAATTTATCACAACAACCTAGAGACGCAGCTATAAGATGCAAAGAGACAACAAACATTCAATTCATTCACTTTCATAGCGGTTATTGTTGTGACTAATTTTGTTAAGTTGACGCAGTCACATCCACACACATACTTTGAAGCCATACACAGAATACGTTTAAAATGTATAGGTAGGTAGTTTTATAATATTTGTTCAATTTCAGTGCCATCTTGCTTCTTAATGGCTTCACTGAAAATCAGCGTCACGGAGCGCGTCTTGTGGCTCGCTCCGTGACACCAAGCTGTGTGAGGACCTTTTAGCGTAATATTATGGTTAAATTGTTTATAGTTATTTTTGCTTTTATGTACCGAAATCTTTACGCTAATAAATTATTTTCTTTCTTCTTTCTTTGATAGGTGTATAGAATGCTTAATGTCTCCAGAGTGATCGTTTCTGCAAGTCTATCATGCGACGGCCGCGATATACTCTCGATTTTTTTCGCACTATACCTCTTGTTCTAAGTGTTCTAATAAGAGATTGAGAGATTGGGCTGTCGCGTGATACCCGTGCTGGGTCGTTTTTGGGTACGTGTTGGACTCATAAAGTCACTGTGTGTAACCGGTCCGGCCTGAATCACTCTGGCGCGGTCTGCGGTGGCAGTCATATTAAATGTGACTGCTAATAGTCACAACTGACCGCCGTGGCCAGACCGCGCCAGAATGTGAAAGGCTCTAATAGCTTAGTTCGTGATCTGACATAAGGGCAGCGGTTCACAGCCGGGGCAGTTAGGCGGCGTGTACACGACGCAGGACTCCTCGCCGCGGCACGGGTGGTGTCGGCACACGTCGAACGACGACATGCACGATCTGTAAGCTGAACATTCAAATATTTGAACAAGAAAACAGTTCGCTTTTCCTGTAGTCAATACACAGTTAGGATCTGATCAGTCAGTCGTGTCACACAAAACAGCAGCAAATTAAAAAAAAAACGCGTGCTGGTAGCACAAAATGCTTCTAGCGCCCTAATCTGAAATCCTCCTTGCTAAAAAAGGGATACTATACTGTTGAGGACTACCTAAATGATAAGGATGCTTGGCCTAGTTTAGGAGAATAATTTGCCAAATATGGATATTAATCTTTGACATTATAATGTATAAATTGTTAGTATAATTATTGACGATGCATATACAATTAGCTGAATTATCCTTTTTACTAGCTAGGCTTTTATTTTATCTTATTTTTACTTAAAAAACAAATCTATTGTAAAAATCCATGTGGGTATCTTGTGACATGTTTTAATAATTTAAGTTTTAAGTAATTTTGTATAAGTAATTTTATAGAAACTGATGTATCTACTGTTCTGTTAGCTGATGACGATGCAAAAGTGGTTCAAAGAATCCTATTTGAATAAATGAATTCTTTCTTTCTTTCTTTCTAATAGATGGTATATTTTATAACAACCAAAAGATTAATATGCTTTGAAATCAGACTTCTATGGCATAAAACTTTTGTACTCGTACTTATTCCTAACCGCGCACGTTCATGAAATGCTAGAAAAATTGTTCAAGTAGTTGTCGGTTTAAAGTTCAAGTTTAAAACTTGCGGTTAAAATAGTTCAAGCCCGGCAAGTGGCAGTTCGACAACATTATCGAAGGGACTCTTTACGAACTTGTGAAGTTGAGAAACTTGTATTCTATGCTTTTAACAAGCAAACGAACAAGAACTAGAATTATCTATAAGTTAATCTAAAGATCGCCGAAGAGGCCGATTTTATTTTACGGTTTTGTCGGCGCGATTGATTCATACCCATGCCGAATTACAGTTTTCTAGTAGTAAGGGTTACTGAGCTAAGCCGAAGCGGAACAGATGGACGGACATGGCGAAACTATAAAGCATGTGCTACACGGTTGCCAACACGCCCCTCCGACCGAGCGATCTTGGTCCGCACCGACCGTGTAGACAGTAGTTTACAACAAAATTTCATACTACAGCGGTCGGTGCCGACCAAGGTCGCTCGATCGGACGGGAGTGTTGGCAACCGTGTAGCAGACACTTAAGGGTTCCTTATTGACTACGGAACCCTAAAAAGTCGTGGGTGCAAGCTTCGGTTACGCTATACGTATATACCCACAAAACAAATCAGTGTTTGTCCAAAATGCATGAATTTAAACTCATTCAATATACAGCCAATTATCCGTAGAAGGCATCTTTTAACTCAATATTTGATTTCAGAAATTATTATATTAATAATTACATCGTAAATCCAGCTTGAGATAAATAGCTGCTATTTGCATTTAAAGGTCAAACGGTATTTACTTAAAGAAAGCGCCCTTTTTCCTCCGCCCACACTAATGGAACATTTTTCCAGGCACGGTGACGGAAACATACTTCAAACGAGCCATACAGTTTATCACTTCCTTGTCTCTTCCCCGTCTTCCCTTAAACTCCATATTTGTCTCCAACCGTCCGATAATCGTATTACGTAGTCCCTTTATTTTACTGCCGGCAATAAGTCATTTCGCGTAGTCCTGAGCAGTTGCTTTTAATTCTCGCAATGAAATATTTTCCTCAAAAGGTTTTTAAATTTTCTGTACATTCGTTCTGAAAGATTTAGGAGATTAATTGCACGTAATGCCAGCGTGAGCGGATTTTAAGACAATTTCCGAAACTCGTATCGTTTTTCACCGTTTCTCCAAAAAGTACAGTAGGTGAAGCTGATAAGATTTAAATTAGCATGTGCTTAAGAGTTTGATACGAGGTTGAGATGATTGTATGTATTTATGTAGGTTGGGAGGCTTGTTTTCTAAAGTGGAATGCTAAGCGTGTGATTTGGGGGACGGTTCCTCAGATGGAGAATTAATTGAGGATTAGGGAGATATGTAAATTTAGCATTTTTGTTACACGAGCAGCGTTTTCAGCTATTTCTGAATCCAACAGACTTCTAAAGGAAGGAAATCTGGATTGTAGTAAATTGCACGAAAACGTGTACACTTGTTATTTAATCTTCATACAAACTGACCCGCTTTTATACTGTCTTTCGGTTTTCCCGGTTGCACTTTAAAGAAGCCGCTTTGGGACCAACAAGTAATAATCTTAAAGTGGCCGTCAATAGAATTTGCTAACTATGTAAACAAACTGCCATATTAAAACTGTGTTTCACTATGGCGCTTTGTTTACATAGTTAGCAAGTTCCATTGACGGCGACTTTAAAAGATAATTCTAAGTGTCAAACCAAATTCATCTCCAGGTAGGTAAAAAAAGCTTTGGACTGAGTGCACTAATATACAAACAGGTTGTTCATTTGAACATAAATTATGTAAATTCCGAACAACATTAAAATTGAACAATTTATCGTCACGAGTAGCATTTGAACTAACTGCTCCTTAAATTAAACTAAGCCGCAATTAGAGTGGCGATTAATTATTAAATCACCTAGATCGAATTTGAAAATTTCGCTAGCAGTCATTTCAGTTTGGTGAAATTGACTGTTACTAATTATATAGGTACATAAATATAGTTATAATTCATATGTATTTGTGTCGTTTATCTGTTTACAATGCATGTGCTCGAAAAGAGCGTTTTCCAAGCAGCCTAATCGTGCGGAAAGTGCCACTTTTTCGCACTAGTGCTTTTTATTTTATTTTATTTTTCTTTTTAAGTCGGTCGTCAGTAATCATTAATGTATAAAATATTTTATTAATATTTTTAAATTTTGAATTTGGTTCATAAATTAATTCACTTAATGCGTTTGGCTGAATGCATATCTTTCTCATGCCTTTGGCGATACGACAAAATGGCGACTTGCACATGGGCATATGTTGGCCGCTCATGTATTTAAAACAAAAAAAGCCCGGCATTGTTGTGATTGTTGTTTACTTTGGAGTTGTTTTATGTAAATATGTTAAAAATGACAAGTCAAAGTGACTAATCAATTATAATAATAATTTATTGCGTTTCAATAGTGTCAGATAGTTTCTTAGAACTATAACGGTACAGCGTGTTTTTGCTGTGGAATATATTGAGTTAGTACTCAAAATTAATTGTGTTCCAAAACCACAATACAATGTTTTTAACTTTTAAGTGAATAAGCTTCACAGCAATAGATGTGGAGAAGTTCTTAAATTCAGTTTCAGATAATATGTAGGTACCTGACTTGTACCTGACAATCTATCTAGGTTCTTCAATTTTAACCTATTTTAAACTGTCATATAATTTTCAACATTTAATCTATTTCCTCACACAAGGCATAGTAAAACGTTGTATGATACACGGGCGTAAAGATGATTTCCGACTCGTGTCGAATTATACATTAGCTCGCTTCACTCGCTCATGGATAAAAATGACACTCGTCGGAAATCACCTACTTTCTACACTTGTAGCATAAATAACTATTGTCGTGTTATTGTAAGTACCTATGGATTTCGTGTAACCCAATTATGACATTGAAATTGAATAATTGTTCGATGATCCTTTTGTATTCTTATTGCAGACATTTTATTGTTTTACAAGGCGAAAATGAGACGACTGAAGTTTTTTTTTTTAATTTGCCTTTATGTTTAAAGGTAAGTTGTATGACGGTTTTCCTTGGAACTACTCACTATCGAGGCATTCACCCCTGACACAGCATCCACCACAGCACTGTTCGTGATCAGCGCACTGAAAGGTAAATTATACACTGAACACTTTACATAATAGGTGCTAGCGATCTAACTGGCGCGATTGTGTCGAACGTTTATGAATATTATTATTGTAAGCCAGTAGAATATCAAACTCCGCGGTAAAATTTGCAACAAAATCTGCATCAAAGGTTTAGGTCTTTGCATTTCTCCTGTCTATTTCGTGTGATAGTATGGTTCACGTATGGGCCTCTTATGAAGTAAATGTGTAAACTATCACTTAAGGTGGTTCGATTTCCATACAAAGCGTTATTTATTTTGACGCAGGCTAACGGTGTGATTTTTTAAGAAACTTTTATGACTAACTTTCATAAATTGGCTTTCCATTTGCGCAAAATTCCCCACTTTCCTGAATAAACTTGTATAAACTAGAATAATTTGAGATATTAGTTTGTGACGTCATACTTTGGGAAAACCATTTTTCTCAAATTATTCTAGTTTATACAAGCTTTTTAAAGGAAAGGAGGAATTTCGCGCAAATGGAAAGCCAATTTGTGAAAGTTACTTACATAGGTTTCTTAAAAAATCACGCCGTTAGCCTGTGGATGTCAAATAACGTTTTGTAGGGAAATCGAACCACCTTAAGTAGTCCGGTACTAAAAGTATCCGTTTGATTAACATCACGATGTAACAAAAAGGATTTACCCGTTTCCCGCCAACTTTGCAATCCTGAGTAACCACTGTCACGATAAAAAAAAGGAAAACTAAACAATGCATGGCAACATCGAACAATCGATAGATCACAAACTGTACGGAGCATATGCAAAGATCAGAATAACTAAATTTGATACACAAAAAAAAGGGTATTCATTTTCCAAATGTCACTTCTCATTAAACTTCTCTTTTAAGTGACGAAAATAATATGTATAAAGAATATTAAATGATATGTTAGTTCACAAAACGCGTACAAGTCGCACAGGCTGCGCAGTGACAGAAAAACAGAACGGCGTGCAAATTGCAGCGGTGATCGATGTCAGAACAAGTGACGCGCGCGCCGGCCTTGCGCATTGTGTTCGGGTGCATTACGTGTCATTGTAAATTTTGGTGAATAGATACTAGTACATCCCAATAAGGTCTAGTTTTCCCTCTGGGTTGGAATTTCTAATGTTTAAAACTGCCTATGCCAAATCATGGGATTAGGCCCCAAAACGGACCGCAGTGGAGCGGTGATCCTTTGGGGCACACCCGGGAATAATGCTAGGAGAATGACGAGATACTAGTTATATGGGTTTCCTGCTCTAGGGTATTATCACTGTGGGGGTTCATTAGCAATTCTTTGGGAGTAACAGATTTGGTCTATAACGGATGGATAGATAAGGGGCTATTTAAATGGAAGTGAAAGTCAGTTTTCGTAATAGTTCACGGGGGTAACGATATTAAAATGTTTAGAACCGACTGCACTATTACGTCTAGTCTGAGGTCCTAAAGTCTCTGCCCCGGTACAGAGACATACTTACATTCAAAACCAAATCCAAAGTATAAATGGCAGACTTAATGCTACGAGGCATTTTCAACCAGTCGGCCCAACGGCCAAACAGACACTTGTTAAGGTGGGTGCAGTCAGAAAAAAAACCATGAAGAGTGTAATGATCAACTTACATCAGCAGAATAATAAAATAAGAAATATGTTGATAAACTTCGATATTGGAATGACACCGATATCAGATATGAAATGAAGAGTGATGATTGGTCATTACGACAGCTGGAAACGTGACTTTAATCGGTATCGTTTCAAAAACGCATTATTTCGTTAATGTTATCGTGGTCTATTGCAATACGTAATAGCTCCCTGCAGCGACGAATCTTGCAACACTGTGCAACTGAAACGCCTTCTGTGTGTATGTAAATGAATGGTTATACAATATAATGGCGGCTAATAAATGTCCTCGTTATGGCTCCGCCCCGCTAGACAATTTGTAACATTTCGGAGTGGGTTTCGTTGAATTAGCATTCTATTCACTTCATCTCATTAAGAGGCTTGTTCAAATCTCTACACAGGAGGGAGTGATGAGAAGGGATGACATTTCGGGACAAGAAGAGTATTTGGGTATGAATTTGGAAGTTTTATACACTCTTAAGAGATAAAAGAGAATATGGATGAAAGGGAAGAGATAGACTGCGTGAGAGATGACTGGCACCACAAAAAAAGGTAGGGGAAACATGTTTCCGCCACACCTATGTGTTGAAGATATGTAGCATCCAAAAATCTAAACGGGGTTAAGGCAAGCAATCCCTTTGCGTATTCATCACCGAGGCCATCAGCCCAGGAGTGCCAAAGTGATCAGTCCTGCGACACCCGCATCCAGCGGGCTCCCGCGACCTTTACCAGGTCATCAGTTCTCTTTCCTTCCTTAACATCATCCTGTGAATCGCTAAATAGGGGAGTAGGTAGACACTTAATCAAATAATCAACAAGGATGTATTTTCTTGAAAAAGGATTAAGAATGCAGTCAAGTGGAGAAAGAAACAACGCAAGAGGTAAAATTATCACAAAGTTATACGTGTCCAATGTTTTAAGAGAGGGTATGTTCTGTCCCTTTTCCGCTAAACGCACCTCTATATGAAACGACTGTCATTTACTATGGCGCTCGGTGACGTCACGATCTGCTAACGTTTCTCTCTAACAAGCAACAGCTTCGTAATGTTTTGAGATATTTAAATGAGATTTTCGTCATTAGGCATATTTTTTGCCTTCTTTCTTCTGAAGTTATCATAAATTTTAAGTCTAATACCCCTATTTAAGTGGCAGTTGGCGGGGCACATTGCACGCCAATTGGGGTGGAAAGGTTCTCAAATGGCGACCACAAACTGGAAGACACAGCGTTCATGCCCACATGCGTAGGTACATCACCTACCTATATCTACCTCACACAGAACAAAAGCGAAGCCGAAAGACCGTTTCTGCCCGATGACGCGGCGGCCGCTCTTCATCCGTTTGTTTATTTATTTATTCAGAAAACCAACAGCGACAGCGAAGTATGCAACTTATTTATTTATTTATTATTAGGCATACTAACAACATACAAATAATAAGGTAGTTTATACAAAAGTTACATAGAAATATCTTGGTTTTGTACATCGATAACAACCATGCACAACGTCTAAATACACTCATCGAATATTTACGGGTTTTTTTTCAAGGCTGTTTAAGACAGGGATACAACTTTACGCTAAAATGTAATAAAACTGTGTTGGAAAATGTCCAATATAATACATATAATAACATAATACAATGATATTAATACACAGTAGTATGACCAATTACAGGTTTACCTAGATAACTTGATATGTACTCGTAAAGTTGACAGTGCGGTATAAGGTGGGTATAAGGATGTGCTGAAAGGTCACATGAAGAGAACTAATATGCAGCTGTCCGAATGGGAGGCGTTAGCTAAGGGCCGATCACAGTGGAGGCAAATTGTGTTCACACAGGTGAACGATTTCGAAGTCAGACGGCGCGCACAGCTCGACACAAAGCGCGATGAGGTAAGGCCAGACCACCTGCGGTCATACAATATAATTAAGTCGGAGGGGTGCTGATGTGTAGCGAATGTGGTCGCACTTTCTTCGCAAAAATTGACTATGTCAGTCACCTGAGGGCTCACCACGCTCGCTCTCAGCAGTGACTAGCTGTCGCCGAGGCCGAAAACGGCTAGGAGAAGATGATGAACTACTACGTACTATAAGCTGCAGTTTCGATGTTCATTTACCGATTTTATAGCGAAGCGATCGTGAATACCGATCCGTGCTTTATTGAACAAGTGATTCCGTTTCAGCTTGGGTTACAATTCTTTCGTATGTCCGGCTGTCCCGCAGTCCCGCGCTGTCCGGCTGTTCTCCTCTACAAGTCGTATTTCTCAGCCGATCCTCGAGAAATTTTGTGAGCAGGTTCAATCTTTATGTAAAATTTTGTTGCTAATTTATCTTTTTTTTAAGAAATGACGTTTTTGCGGTTTCTACAAGTCACAGTCTGCCACTAGTTCCTATTTGGTCGCATCCGGCCGTACCAACATAAGTTTTACCGGATCATTTTAAAACCGCCGAGTAGTACTTTTCTTCAATGCTCAGCTGCAAAACCCATCAACAATCCGCATTGATAAAATAAATGTGATTCCGATTGTGATGCCGATCCCTCCACAAGTGGTTAACATTACCGCAGAGCTACCCTTTTATCCAAAGGGCATATCCTTAAGAATCGGTTCACGTAATGGAAAAATAGAATTGAAAATTCCGATATTGGATGATCATAAAACCGGTTAGGGTTAGCGTGATGAGATGGGGCTTGTTTACTTTTACTCTGCGAATTTTTTTTAGGGAGCACTACGGGAATGTGTAGGGTTAAAAAACAATCTAGGCAGTAGCAGTACAGATGAGAAAACAAAATTAAATAACACATAAACAATTTAGACAGCGGACGGCTATTGCGAAATAGAGTCTTGTCTGTTGTGAACATAGCTACACATTCGCGACACATATTAACCTTAAACAGGTTTCTGCAACGCGTCTTACCAGTGAAATACTATGTACTTTTTTGCCATATAAATAAATAAATGAAAAAAGTATTCACATACGCACATACTTTTATAACATGAATTTACACATACACTACATCGTCCACGTGAACTCCCGGTAGCTAAAGCGCGAAGTAGGTAGTATGTAATGCTAATAAAATATGTTTGTACTGTTGTTTTACCGACAAACGTTCATCGAATGAATGTTTCGCCGAATTTCCATTTAATCGAAAACATTTTTTATTCAGAAACAGGTAACTTTCAGGATTGTTATGAAACAGACCTAACCTAAGCTAATGGGTTCTACACAATTACCTTTTAGCTATAGGTACTTAAAACTAAACGGTTTCTGAAAAGAAAAAAGACGATGAAACGAAAATTTAGCGAAACAATGCATTCGGTGAAACGCTTATCAGTAAAATAAAAGACCCCATTTATATTATAAATGTAGTTGTATAATACTGATATAGGTACATACACCGAAAACATCTGTGCATCTTCACCAAGTATGTAAGTATTTCTATGAAAATTTCACGCACTAAATTACTTTGTTCTCAAGTGTACCACATAAACAGCTAATTAAGCAGTTAATGCTTTTAGAATTAGAAGGTAAATAAATCTTTTCTGTTTTCGAAACAAACAAATGTTTACCACCAAGCTGTCTAATGCAATCGCGGGTTTGTACTCGAATATTGTAGCCACTTTACCGATGTAGCATTTCTACTTCTGTAGAAACATTTTGTGTGAATTCTTTACCTTACATTTATTTGATTTAATTATTTATTGCACAGAAGAATGTACTAATGTCTGTGTGATGTATATGGCAAATGCTCCTCATACGTCATGTAACTGCATATACTTATTAGTTATATTAAACAAAATACAGGGAACAAAGAATTGACAAACGCATGTAGAAAAATACTTAAAAACACACCTAACATAGATTTTCATACATAGCACCAGCACTGAGAAAAAATTTGAGTAACTACGAAATGTACTAGATACTAGCTGTTGCTCGCGACTTTGTCCGTCTTAAGGGATGATTTCTGATATAAAAACTATCCTATATCCTTCCAAGCGTCTCAACTCATCTGTGCGAAAAATTTCATCTAAAACCGTTCACGGATTACGCGTAAAAGATAACAGTGCGATGAGTTCATTAGTTTAATTTGCAAAATTTCAATTGAAAACTCCGTTTTTCAAATATAATATCTTAAGAATCATCAACAAACGTTTCTGCTTAAATTGTATATTTTATCATAATGTAGGTACCTATTAAAGAAAGCTACATGACTGGAAATTTTTGCTTTAATCCGTCCAGTAGTTTTATTCACGTTAGTTCGGGCTACCTGTATAGTTTTGAAAGCCAACTTATCTAATGCTAAAAGAAGGAGAACTTTCCATCTCCATCCACCGTCCCCATTTAACGGTATTGGAGAATAAATTATTTTGATGAAGCCCCTTTACCCCCTTATTTCACCCCTTTAGGGGGCTAATAGATCTACATATTATAAAATAAACCTGCTGTCCTGCTTTCATGTTTCTAGCCACAGTTTAATATTAAAAATCACACATTACTTAGGTATGTGAACTTTCAACCCCTATCTTAACCCCTTCAAGGGATGAATTAGGAAAATATCCCATTAATGTTTTTGACTGTACATTAGGAGCTTGTGGCCAAAGTTTTAAGCGTCTAACTCTAAAAACGACATGATTCCCATACAAACTTTCAACTCTTTTTTACCCCCTTAGGGGATGAATATTTGTAACATCCCTTAATCATTTGCTTTGCTTTTTAGTAAGATACCTTCGTACAAAGATTCAAGTCTATAACTTTCCAAATGAACGATTTCCATACAACGGTTCGACCCCTATTTCACCCCTTAAGGGTAGAATTTCGAAAAATCCTTTCTTAGTACACGTCCACGGACTGTAAAGTATATATATTCCAAATTTCATGCTTATAACTTCAGCGGTATAGGAAATCACACATTACTTATGTGAACTTTCAACCCCTATCTTAACCCCCCTCAAGGGATGAATTAGAAAAAAAAATCCCTTATTAATGTTTTTGACTGTACATTAGGAGCATGTGACCGAAGTTTTAGATGGCTAACTTTAAAAACGACATGTTTCCCATACAAACTTTCAACTCTTTTTTAACCCCCTTAGGGGGTGATTTTTTATAGCAAAGTTAAATCATTTGTTTGGCTTTTTAATAAGAAACTTTCATACAAAGATTCAAGTCTATAACTTCACTCATGAAAATATATTGAATTATAAAAATACAATATTAAACCCGCTTGAGTTAAGTTTGCACCCCGTGCCGCTTATTTTCTATTCCGTTGAGATTGTACTCCTAGTTTTGTGACTGTTCCATTACAATACCGACTTGCGGAAAACAAAAGTCAAACGAGTATCGATAAAATTAGGGTTGCCCTGTCACACAGTTAACGGACATGAAAGATAAATTCTGAACAAACGGAAGAATAATGAAAATTACGTAAGCGGACAATGGGCCATTATGTGGGCGAAGAAAAATAAATTCTAACGATGCGCGATGACAGCCCTAGTATTTTTAAATGTTCAATGAAATGAAATCGAACGATATTTGTGTTTAAGTCGTTCTTTATATTTTATCATTTGTTAAAATACAATGTCAGTTCCTATAATTGGCTCTTTGTATCCACTGTCAATATTTGCTGTGTGAATATAGCTGTTGGTTCTCCTAATAAATAAATTAATAAATCATTACAAATACTCGACCACGTGACGCACTGTACGTACGTTAGGTAGATCTAAATTTCAATTTTTATATGGAAAAATTACAGACTGTCCTAATCCAAATATTCATGCTCATCACACAAATATTTGCCTGTACCGATATTCAAACCCAGGACCTTCAGCTTCGTACCCACTAGGCTAGAAAGTCGTTCAAAAATTACATTAATCATCAATTTCATCATCCTCCTAGCTTTATTCCCGGTTGTGCCCTAAACGAACCCGAGGTCCGCTTTGGCACGTAATCCCAAGATTTAGGCATTCGTTTTTTTTAGTTTTTCAAAAATTACATTTAATATTACTATAAATAAACTGCAAGTTGACCTTTAAAGCTTTAGTTCACTCCGACGCACTCGTAAAACACTCCGACGTTATAAAGCAATAACACCGCCATAGCTCATTGCTGCTGCTACTTAATTATCATGTTAAATACTTATGGGGTTTGCTCCACGTGGAACCAGAGTACTCGACCCTTGCGAATATTGTTCGGAGCTAAAAGATGCATCTCTGCTAACTTAGCTCTCATCGCGTTCACGTTTGACATAAAGCAATGTCTTTAACTAGCAAGTAGGTGTATGTGCGAGAGCGACGAATGTTTTAAATATGTCCCATATAAACGTGATCATCCTAGCTAGGCTGAAGTGTTTATTTATTTTCATGTTATAAATGACTTCTTGTTCATAGGAATGCTGCATGTTTCTTTCTGACGTTCGTACCTCCCAAAGAAAGACAAAGTAAAATATGACTTTGTTTTCTGACGTCGCCGATCTTATTAACAAACGTGAAGTAAACTCAATTAACACGTGAACTAAAAAGTATAGTCGGTGAGCAAATGAAGTTAGTTGCTGTTCAACAGTTGGTCAAATATTTATGAATATCAGTTTGCCAGTGTTAGTAGATCATCGGAAAAATATGTGAGCGAGCGTAGGATATTAGATTATTTACGCTTAAATCCAAGACAATACCAAAGAGATACGATAACACCGGGTCTTTTTAAAACACGTGTTTGTACAGTCAAGCGCAAAATATATATTGATTTAATCTTCTCGTTAATATGTACCTTAATCCGCTGACATAAGAGCAATCGGACATACTTATGAGTAAGTTGTATGCACCCATATTTTTACACTTGACTGTACAAGCGCGCTATTTTTGACTACCGCTTTAGTCTAGTTGGTAGTGACCCTGCCAACGAAGCAAGAGGTACTATGGGTTCGAATCCCGGTAAGGGATGTGTTGCGTGATGAGCACGAATATTTGTTCCCGAGTCACGGATGTTTTCTATGTATTTAAGTATTTATTTATGTATATACGTATGTTTATCGTAGTCTAGTACCCACAGTACAAGTGCAGGGCTCAAAGCCCCAAGCGGAGCATTCCGCAGGCGAGTCAAGGCCGAAGACAGTCCCGCTATCGGTCATTACTTAACGCCACGACGGTCCGTGGCCAGTCCCCGAATGAGCAAGTCATGTCGCGTCACTTACGACGATGAGTTCGTAACAAAGTCAATTTAACAGCGCTGATGGGCCCGCTGTGGCTGTTATTGTTGGGGTTGTGCCACTGTTTAGCATATACAGACATATATAGGTTAAGGGTGTGACTTACGTCCCTATTGCACTACAATTATTTATTATAACCACTGCTCTTAAGAGCACGCATTGCAGTTATAAAAACGCGTTTTCAAACAGCATATCGAATGTAGCGGCGTCTTTAAAATCAGGCACTGGACAAAAAAATGGCAAGAGCCTGCTCTTGTGAACTTTGTAAATATGTAAGTAAGCACTTTATTGTACACAAAACAGGTTAAAACATATACATAATTAAGGTAGAACGGCGAACTTATCTCTATAAGGGATGTCTTCCAGCAACCTTTGAGTAAAGTTTAAAAGGCTCAGAAACAAAAAGTTTTGGTTGTGATCAAATACCATCGACACTTATAAAACTATGTTCCATGGAGTTAGTACAACCGTTGGTTAAATTAATTAATCAATCATTTAGTGAAGGAACGTTCCCGGACTTACTTAAAATATCTATAATTAAACCTATTCTTAAAGGTGGTATTCCAACAGATTCTAGCCAATATCGACCTATAGCGCTTTTACCGACAGTATCTAAAATATTCGAAAAATTTATGACAAATCGCGTCTACAACTTTTTCGAAAAATATAACATTTTCAACAAAAACCAATACGGATTCAGAAAACGTCATTCAACCTCGCTAGCTGTTTATCGGTACATTTTTAAAATGTTAGAACATATAAATAATCAAACATATAGCGTAGGCCTGCTGCTAGATATGACTAAGGCATATGAAAAAGTCACCCATCAAATTTTACTTAGTAAGCTGTATGGTATGGGCATAAGCGGTTCGGCCCATAAATGGTTTCAATCCTACCTCCATAATCGTAAACAATCCGTGGTAATTGATTACTACGATAACACAACTAAACAAGTAAAAGTTTTCACTTCTGAAATGCGGCATATTACGTGTTCCATTCCTCAAGGTAGTGCATGCGGCTGCCTCCTATTTTTAGCATACATAAATGACCTACCTACAATCCTAAACCCAAACACTACCTGCGTTATGTTCGCTGACGACGTATCATTGTTATTTAACTGTAAAAAATAGTACTGAATGTAACTTACCGCTCAATCACACTTTTGAAATTACAAAAAAATGGCTCAGTGATCACAATTTAGAAATGAATTTAAAAAAAAAACAAATATAATGCAATTTAAACCAACGCTAAAAAAGCCTTTAGAATTAAACTTAAAATCAATCACGAGTACTAGTTTTAATATAGAGGAGGTTAAAGAATTTAATTTATCAGGCATAACTATTGACTCCGGCGTCAATTGGAAAACTCATATTTAGAATATTAAAACCAAACTATGTAAATTTGTATATGCACTAAACGTATTGAAAATAAATACTAGCTTAGAGTGTGCATTATCTGCGTATTATGCGTATGCGCATTCGTGGCTCCAATATGGTGTGGTGCTTTGGGGAGGTAGTACGATGGCCCAGCAACTGTTTGTGATGCAAAAGAAGTGCATCCGTATCTTGGCTAACGTGCGCATCCCCAACAGTTGCCGTCCACACTTTATTAAACTCGAATTGTTGACTGTGCCGTGTATTTATATATTACAAGCCGCTCTTTTTGTCCGTGAAAATCCTTATCGGTTTCAAAAGAAAAAAGATGTCGAGACAACCAGAACGCAGCATAGGAATAAGCTATTGCTACCGAAAGCTAACTTGGCAATGTATAAAAATAGTCCACATTATAAATGTACAGTCAGCGTCAGAGATAAGTATACCCCCTGAGAATAGTACTCGGACTTACACAAAACGGTATAATAATTTCGTTCCATGAAGTATGTAGCATCTTGGTCGAGTGGCGACTTGCTACAGAAAACTATTGAAGTATAGACATAAATGTATGTCGCAGGTTCGAATCCTCGGAGTAGGATAAACCTTTTTGTGTTTTTATATTTTCCATAAGTTAATTTAGTAAGTATATATTATGATGTTTTTATTCTTCAATAATTTTGAAAAATATGTTTATTACAAATAAAAAACGGTTAAATGTTTATAAATATTTTTATTTGGCTATTATTTTAACTTAGCAAAAAACTGAATGCATAAAGTTTTGCTGTTATTTACACTATTTTGAACGTATTTCAGTGCGGCCTAGCTGTTTCTAATCAATCATTTATATATATTAAAACTAAATTATTTGGTAAAACTTGCAGAAATCGGTATAACATGGTTACATATTTATTTTCAATATTCACATTTCAAACAAAAACTGTTATCTCTATTGATTCAAATTACGGTAGGAGAGTAGGTATTTCTAGAAATATTAGTGTCTGCTAGACGGTCGCCAACACGCCCCTCCGACCGAGCGACCTTGGTCCGCACCGACCGTGTATGCAGCAAAATTTCATACTACAGCGGTCGGTGCCGACCAAGGTCGCTCGGTCGGAGGGGCGTGTTGGCGACCGTCCAGCAGACTAAGAATAAGTAGATATCCTAATCTACGAAGGTATATAATAGGCAAGTTCATAATAGGATTACTCATAATATGTTATAAATAAAGCAATGTTTATGTGGGTAAATAAGCATTGCAATAAATACAATGCCCACTGTTTGAAAGTCTTTGAACATTATATTTCTAGAAATACGACTTATTATATATATATATATATATATTTAGGTATTCTTTTTTGTAAAATCGTGAACTTTTTACGTGGGAAAGAGAACCAACATGTTAGACTATGAAGCAGTCTGACAATTTATATCTCTCGCAAACAAGTATCACAATTTTTAACAGACGCGAATGGCCTGACAATCAGAGTATAATGGGCTAGGATAATTACAGTGATAGGCTATCAATATCGAAGAGGGTGACCGTGATTGTCTATGATTTGTTGGAGCCGGCTTTTCATGTGCATGACCATGTTCGAACATGCACTGCTGCTTCGCATCAACTCCCATGTTCTTTTGACTTCTTGGTCTAATTGCTGTTTTGACTTGACTTCACTAGAGTCCCAATTCAAAACCATTTGACCCCACAAGTTAAGGTCAGGGCTTTTAGCCGGCCAATTAAAAACAGTAATGTCATCCTGTGATGTCAGCCAGTCCTGGACGAGTCGTGATCGGTGGACCGCACTGTTGTCTTGGACCAGATGAATTTGGCCTTCGGGGTATGCGACTCGCACCGTCGGCAGCAGGACATCCCTTAGCACCTCCAAGTAGCACTGGCTATTCATGCGGCCACCGACTTCAACTAGTTCTCCGGGGCCCATGGATGACATCCAGCCCCAATACGCTGTAAATGACAATAAATATACAATTCAAGTATTTTTTAATTCTATATATGTATGAAAACAAAATAATTATTTACATATTTTTTACACAGCTTAGACATAGATAAAATTGGCTTACCCAATGTTATTCTTCCACTAGTTCCCAAATCTAAGATATTTTTAGGATTATACCGATCTCCACTTCTTCTCCAAAATACTTTCTGCCATCTTTATCAGATTTAAAACATTTTTCATCTGTAAATATTACTATCTCGTTTTCCCAATCAAAATTAAGGTAACGTTCAGCAAAATTTGTTCTAGCGGTTCGATGTATTATTATTATTATTTTCCGTATTTTCCTTGCAGGTTTGTACTCTAAAACAAATAAAATCCCGCAACCAATTAAACAAGAACGTAACGCAATAATATTTAAAACTAATTAAAGAAATTATTAATTGAGAAATGCTATTACTCAGTAGATGATTTTTTAAATGATGGCTCTTTAAATTTTTTATAAATGACATAGGTACCTAAATTGTTAGTCCCTATTCTTAAGAATATAACGGGAAAATATTAATCTATTATTATTATTAATATATTACTAAAAAATATTATGAAATGAAAGTCAAACTTATAATTAAAGTATGAATATGTATGTAATGCAAAAATGTTATTAATGTTGTTCTCTTACGCATGCTAGTATTAAGTTTTGTGTGCCCTTACAGGGCGTCATGGTCTGACCTGAATACTGAATGTAACACCTTAATTACAATGTACATGGCTTTACAAAATAATAAATAAAATAAAATAAAATAATTGGGTATATAGAAGGTAGGTTGAACGGATAGATAAACTTCCACAGTGTACAAAAACATATAGAACAAACCAAGAACAAAGAATTCTAAGAAAAATACAAACATATTTATTAACTAATGTAAATATAAAGTGAACAAGTACTATAACATAATAATATATATATGTCGCAGGGAAATGGCCAAAACAGAGATTTGAACAAAACTCTAAGGGATATGATCAAATCACGCAGGATGTTAAAATGGCGAATCCATTATATCATTTGCCTACAAAAAATCAGTCATTTGATCAAATCCCTGAATCTGTTTAGTGAAATGACGAAATAGGCCAAAAAATGCAACTCGTTTTTTCATTTCACTAGATTTGTTTAGTGAATTGATAAAATCCCTGAAACGCGTCAGTGAGTTGACAAAACTAACTCGCAGAGTCAACTCGATGTCATTTCACTAGACAAGTTTAGTGAAATGATAAAAATCTCAGCTCTAGTACAGATTAAGTCGCTCGTGCGGTCGTGTTACCTCCCTCCTGCACCTTACCGCTCACCGCTCTCGCCCTTGCGTGTTAGGCGCCGGCCGGCTCAGACGCACGTGCGCAGTGCAATAACGGCAAGTAAACAAACATTACGTAACGAAGTTTACGCGCGTTTTCATTTGTATGTTTACGTTTTATTATGGAAAATGGCTTCGGACGTAGGAGAAAATCAATGTCAGACCCAGTTTGTGTGTAAAGAACAGTTTAGTGAAACTATTAGTGCGTGTTTTAACGAGAGACCACCTAAAGAAAAACCCCTATGGACTCGCGACAGGATAGAAGAAGCTATCACGGCTATCGAACAATTTAAATTGGCCCCGGTATTAAAGGCACCACGTACAAATAAACAGTATTATTATGGAAATAAATACGATCTCATGGAGGTTGGTACTCAAAAATATTTGATTTTTAAGAGAAAGTCTGTTCCCGATCCCGTTGTGAAAGTGGCTGCTATGGATGATTTTTATGACATACTTAATCAAGCTCATCAGTTTACTGGGCATGGAGGGAGAGACAAAATGCTGCATTTTTTAAAATCGAGGTACTTTATACCTACTTCGATCGTACTGCAGTTTTTGAAATTGTGTACGGTCTGTCAAACCAAAAAGACATTTCCGAGAAAAGGAATAGTTGTGAACCCAATTATATCTGGCGATTTTAACCTTCGCGGTCAAGTCGATTTAATTGACTTACAGTCAACGCCCGATAGAAATTTTAAATGGCTGTTGCACTACCAAGACCATGCGACGAAATTTAGCTTCTTACGGACGTTGCTCTCAAAAAGGGCCGCTGAAGTGGCGCTGGAGCTGCTAAAAATATTCTTGGAAGTAGGCTGTCCACATATACTTCAGAGCGACAATGGCCGCGAGTTCACGGCTTCTGTTATACAGGAATTGACGAACCTGTGGCCATCTTGTAAAACAGTAAATGGTCGGCCTAGGCATCCGGCCAGTCAAGGGTCCGTGGAAAGATCTAACGCAGATGTCGAAACCATGTTACGTGCTTGGCTAAAGGACAATTCGTCTCAACATTGGTCGTTGGGTTGTTATTTTGTGCAGTTCCAAAAAAACTCGTCCTTCCATCGCACTATAAAACGAACACCCTATAAGGCGTTATTCGGTACCGAACCAAGAACAGGGCTGGAATCTACTCATATTCCGAAAGAGTTGCTTGAAAAGCTTATTAATGAAGAAGATCTTGATCTGCTTCTCAAACAGCAGAAAAACAACATTACTGCAGTAGCTGGATCCGCAGATAAACAAAACGTTTCAACTGAATTCACGAATGACTGTGCTGCTTCAATACCTGAAGACTCGGCAGCAACATATACGAATCACAATCAGGAATCAGTACCACACGACGTTACAACTGCTGATTATCCTAACGACGACGAAGCTTCAACATCTAACGAGTTACAATCATGCATGAAAAACATGCCTAACAATTACTACGATTACGACTCCTATGATGATAATGATCTCCCAGCAGTTGAATTGAATGCTCGAGCCGCTTCAACTTCGAATAATCTGACAACAACTGCGGTTCCAACCAACAACGGCGAGGAAACTGTAATAGTCATGGTTATGGACAGAGGAGCAGTCGATACTGAAAAAATGATATCTTGCATAGTTTGTGACATGGAGTGTACTGGAGCCCACACGTGCGATATTTGTAATAATCCAGTGCATGCAATATGTGGAAGTACTGTCGGAAAATGCCGCAAAATATTTAAAAATTTCAGCTGAAAAAATGAAAGATACATCGTTGACCAAATTTCAAGATTTGTTAGTCAATTCAACTGTATTGGTGGACGTCCCTAAGGTAGATAGAGGTCCATTGGATGGAAATAATGTCACGGGAATTGTTTTAAATATCAAAAATAATCTATACCAAATTGGCACATCTGTCGGCATTATAAAAGATTAGCTTCCTAGAAACGCACTTCAACCAGCCACAACTTCATTTACCGCACCAGTTCCCGCTACGAAGTACAGTCTACGTGAGATTGCAGCTAAGTTATCTGTATTTGGAGGTCAGGGGTTCAAGAAGTGCTCCTGTGAAAAATCTAAAGTACAATGCAGGACAAATAGATGTGCTTGTAAAAAAAATAATGTTTTGTGTCATTCAAGATGCCATAAATCTACAACATGTTCAAACAAATAAGAGAATCATTCTAAATGAAAATTGAATTTAAAAAAAGATCTTGGGCACTTGTAGCTTCGTTTTTTACAATTGTTTACTTATTTTCTTATTTGTTAGACTGGAGGTATGTTTAATCCCGTTAAGGTGGTTCGTTTTCCATACAACACGTTATTTGACATTCGCAGGCTAACGGCGTGATATTTTAAGAAACTTATCCACCTACCATACCCTTCCATAAATCCTACCTTACCTTTCATAAATCGGTTTTCCATTTGCGCAAAATTCCCCCTTTCATAGAATTAACTTGCATAAACTAGAATAATTAGAGAAAAATAGTTTTCCCAAAGTATCACGTCCCAAACGAATTTCTTAAATGATTTTAGTTCATACAAGTTTATTCTAGTAAAGCGGGAATTTGACGCAAATGTAAAGCCAGTGTATGAAAGTTTGTTACATAAGTTTCAAAAAAATCACGCCGTTAACCTGCGAATATCAAATTAGGCTTTGTATGGAAACCGAACCACCTTAAAGTGATTATATTCCGGTTTACAACCACCTATTCTTGTATTGTATTCGATTAAAAAAGTTGAACAATTTTATTACCTACTTTCCACATTTTATTTTACCATTTCACTAAATCTCTAAGAGATATGACCAAATCACGCAGGATGTTAAAATGGCGAATCCATTTTATCATTTGCCTAGAAAAAATCAGTCATTAGATCAAATCCCTGAATCTATTTAGTGAAATGACGAAATCAACCAAAAACGGTAACTCGTTTTTTCATTTCACCAGAATTGTTCAGTGATTTGATAAAATTCCTGAAACATCATGTGAGAGATTTGATCAAACTTAATTGCAGAGTAACACTGAACCAGTTCAGAGAATCTCTATAGGTGATTTGATCAAATCTGATTTGATCAAATCACCTATACCATGTTACAGTAGAGACTTTATCATTTCACTAAACGTGTCTAGTGAAATGATAAAACGAGTTGACTCTGCGAGTTAGTTTCGTCAACTCACTGACGCGTTTCAGTGATTTTATCAATTCACTAAACAAATCTAGTGAAATGAAAAAACGAGTTGCATTTTTTGGCCTATTTCGTCATTTCACTAAACAGATTCAGGGATTTGATCAAATGACTGATTTTTTGTAGCCAAATGATAAAATGGATTCGCCATTTTAACATCCTGCGTGATTTGATCATATCCCTTAGATATTTGTTCAAATGTCTGTTTTGGCCATTTCCCTGCGACATATATATCGCTAATATGCAATAAATAAATAAATACAGTATTCAACCCATTCACAAGTCGTTGGAAAGCCACGACTTCTTCAAATTACGCTTAAAAGTGATGTAACAGACTGGCACTGTCTTAGCGACAAGGGGCACTCATTCCACAGCTTCACAGCGCGCACCGTAAAAGATTTTTTGAACATGAGCGGTTCTTATCAGACGGCATCGGCACCGCAAGGGTAAGGTTAGCACTCGAACGCAAGCGATGACCACTGGCATTGGCCATATAACCTTAAAACGCTCAGTAAGGCACTGGTCCCACCGCCGGCTAGTAAGCTAGAAAAGTTGGGCGAGTAGCATTACATTGCGGATCTGTAAAGGTCGATTGATCACACTGTGCCTGGTCAGCACGCAATGAACCGTTACTCGCCCAACTTTTATAGCTTACTAGCCGGCGGTGGGACCAGTGCCTAGGGTATGGACGATGCCGGATTGAACAGTACGTCATAAAGTAACGACAGGATATGCACGTCTCTGCGCCGGCGAATCGGCAGCCACCGAAGCTGGGAACGGAAGTCGGAGACGTGATCATACTTGCGGAGACCAAATACTTATCTAATGCACACATTTTGCAAGCGCTCCAACTTACCAAGCAGCTCCTCCTTGAGATCAAGAACGTAATCTCACCATAGTCGAGGAGCAAATGAGACTGAGCAAGAGTCAACATGGTACGAAGCGAAAGGAAAATCTGCAGACGCCTTAGTGTGAAGTAATTTTTTTGCGGTTCTGTAACCGCTTGCGTTTGAATCGCAGTGCGTGCTAAGCTTTAGGTAATGTCACCGACAATTTAAGTCTTTATATTTACAAGCTTTTATAATTGCAGGTAAAAATTTTACCAATTTTCCGAAGTACAATCAAGCTGAAGTTATGGACGTCCTAATACTTGTTCGATGACTTTTGCAATTTACTTTACTCCCTGCAAGTTACTTTCTCAACATAAAAAAACACCTGCGGACTTTTGAATACCATAGTGTCAATTGTGTAAATAATTTTATTTTTCCGAACCAAACTAAGAAAAAAATTATATGATCCAAAATATATCTTCCACAAGTAATACAAGTGTTATTGGGGAATCACGAGGCGAAAGAATACCACACTTTGTTAAATCTATTTCACAATGCCATACCCATGAGCGACAACACTTTCGGCGAAATAGGCGCTTTCGCCTATTCTACAGATCGTCATACGATTAAATTAATATCCATAAAAGAAACCTTTTCAAAATGAGATTTTTTAAGGTTAAATACAAAGATTAAGGTAACGTAAAATATGAACGGAAGGATACTGGAAGCCGTTTAGTACGAATTTACATACAAAGTATCAGTAAAATTAGCCGCTTATATGAATACACATGACTGAGATCGTTTGGCGACTGTTTGGGCTATAAGGACTCATAGTACACCGTGGCGAGCATTGACCAAGCCAGCCAGTCGACACCTTAGGACATATGCACACCGCGTTTTTAAAAGCATGAAAGTGGACCCGATTCTACGTGCACATGGCTTAACTAAAGCTAAATTGTCTATTTTTAGACATAATTTAGGCGGCAGATTAAAAACGACATATTTAGAAAAGCATTTAGGCAGCTAAGTACGTTGAATAGACCGCCTAAAATAAGAAACGTCAGCTTTCAAATTAGCGCTGTCATTGGATTATGACAGCTACTCATAGAATAGCAGTGTTTTAGCGACACCTAAATAAAATTAGGAAGTTTAGAGCCACTGTAGAATCGGGTCCACTGAGTAATTATAAAGATGGTAATAGTTCTTTGGTTCGTCACAATCAGCCATTATATGGCGACCAATATAAGGATTATATCAGCATGTCATTGAAATGTAATATTATAGATATAAAATTAAAATCACACACGAATGTCTAAGTTGAGAATATGAATAATAAAAAAAAGAAACTGTCACAATGAGAAACGGAAACAGAAAAGTAATAAACCGACAAACAGAATTAATTAAAATGAGATAAATTAAAATGAATGATTCATCATCATCTTCGTCAGCCTATATACGTCCCACTGCTGGGCACAGGCTCTTCTCTCCTGGATGAGAGGGAATGGGCAGCAGCAGTCCCTATGCTGGCCCAGCGCGGTTTGGAGATGGTTATTAATAACATAATGTCAGGAACGGTAGCATATTGGGAATGTAATTATTTATTATTGTTTTGAAAATGTTAATTAGCATTACAGTACTTATGACTTATCTAGGCACCATTTAAGTTTTTTTTATCGTACGTACTCTAGGGACTTTATACAGATGGCTGAAAATTATATTGCACCTATGCACTTGCTTACCTACTAAAGTTTTATTTTTTGACATTCGGGTCGGCGCACGGCCGTCACGGGCGAATGTCAGGGTCCTCAGAGACAACGAGCCCCGGCCAGCGCTCATGCCGAATTCGTCACGGTATAATGAGTCATTATGTTTAGCCGGAGGAGGAGATTATAAAACGGTCACGACCCTTTTTGCTTTGAAAATTTTAGCTTGTTTCACGATTTATTTCGGGTACGATTGTGGACGGTAGATATTTTTGAAATAATTTCGCTGTAACAAATTTCGTTGTTGAGATAAATAATCTGACATAGAACTGGAACTTACTCGGAAAATTTAAATATGGAAAATATGGTGGCGGTTTTGGGAACACGAAGTAAAAATTAACTTTATCTTTGGATTCTGCACTGTATTCATGGAGTGGATAACCTGAGGTAAATCAGAATAGCCCCTTGAGAGTAAATTTGAAGATCGTCAGCATAAAGGTGATATGATGAAATGCTGTTACTAGTAATGGAATTAATTGAAAAAAGAAGAGGATACAACACGCCTCCTTGCGGGACGCCGGCAAGCATGCTGCACCACGACGAATGGGAAGAATCTACCTTTATGCGCTACCGACGACCATGCAAATAACTATGAAACCAATCAATCACCACAGGAGATGTTAAGAGAACGTAATAAACTAAGCATAATATCAAAATCAACAGTGTTAAGCATTACTAAAGTCAAGTAGCGATAAAACGAGTGTGGCGATATTTTTGCCAAAATCTTTTTTTTCTGATAGTAATCTTTCTATTCGCAAAATTTACCAATGGTTTTGGTTCCTTTCGCTTGTCTTGCCGAAGTTTATTTTTTTGGTATCTGCAATAATTCAATTCGCATATTTTACAGATATTTTTTGTTGACAATAGCTTTGCTTCTCTTCTTTTTTTCCGAATATTTTTTTTCTATGCTTTATTTTTCCTTAGAGCAGTTTTTTATCAATTTGGTGAAATCTATAAGTACCTAACCGGTAATCTATACTATCCCTAATAATGGAATCTATACTTTTTGTCACAGTTGCAATTCCAATAGTTAATTGGGGATTGTCTTATTTCTGATATCGTTTCTTTTTAATTTCAGTACACAGTGTACACAAATATTTGAGTACTTGAATACAAAATTAAAAAAATAATTGGGAAAAGCATGTGTATTAATAGGTAAATATAAAAAAAACACAAATATTCTATTATTAACTTAAATAAATTGTGTATTCATAACTTAAAACAAAACTAATAATTAACTCTTAATTCAATCCTTCGCCATAGACGTTAAAGCATCTTACTTGACACATAATAGGTACGTCCGCTCTTAAATAAATTAATATTTAACTATAATAATAAATCAATGGTTTTTAATAATAGATCAATGGTCTTCTTCATGTTGTTTCTACCTTGTAAAGTTTTAAATAATAATGTAAAATTAGTTGTATTTTCAAATCTTTTGCAATATATTTGTTATTCCTTCGACAAAATGTATCAGGGCGTAACTTAATTCTGCAGTACAGTGAAATTTGCTGCTTCTGCTTCAGCCTTCAATTCCGAAAGACATAACAACAGATTAGACTTTTTTTTCAGTATGTTGTTTATTTTCTTGGTGCCGAGCTTTGGGTCACGTTGTTAGTGCGGTGTCTAGCATCGAAACAAGATAAAATATTTATCATTTTCACTTTGATCCATTGGGACTGCATGTATGCATTAAACTTGTCAATGTTCGGAATTATTGGCAATTCTGATAAAATAGTAAGCCATGCTTCATGTATTTTTAAAGCCGGAAAATTTACCAAGGTGACACATTTTACTACGTAATTGTTTCCTTCGCGAGTCTCAGTGATACCCAAGTCATCGCCGTTGGCAATAACGGCTTGAGTATAATGAAAAAAAAACAACCTTTTATTTCGGCATCAGGGTAAATTTCTTTTATGGCATTTATTGCTCCCATTTCAAAATCCACTTTCATCCATTTTGGTTTGAAGTTTGGTATATTGTCCTTAATGGAGCTCATCATTCGAGTGTAGGTGTCCTGTAATTTATTTGGTAGCAATGCGAAGATGCAAGGTACCGCCTTCGTCAATTCTAATGTGGATCCTATGTCCGCATGAAATGTATACAACTGAGCGTATGGTTTTGGCACAACTTTAAATGTGCCATCTGAAAAATATGTTGTGCAATTTTGGATCCACTCCTTTGCCGTAGAAGTAATAAAAATTAAAATGTCATCTTCCTTGACAGCCAACCTTCGGCTAAACTTTCGGAATAGTAACATACATAATTCAACTGAGGCAACATACAGGCGAGCTCTGTACAACATATCTTTTTTCTTATAAAATGGCAGCAACTTATCCGCGTACTCATCCTTCATATACTGCCGCATTTCGTCTTTATAAAGTTGTGGAACAGGCTTATAATCTGTAGTGACTGTTTGTTTTAATTTGATTAAGCTTTGTTCGATGTCTATTGACTGATAGTCCGGCATACAACTATGCTCTTTTTTCTCTGATAACTTGCCTTTGTTCTGGATCTAACACTATCAAACCACTGCAGACTCCAGTTTTGTGGCAGTTCCAAACCGACGTGCGAGATTCTTCATTTAACCTTTTGAAGTAGTATCGGCGGCCCGATTTAAATAAAATCTTTCCACCATGACTGCAAACTTGATGATGCCTCGTTGGTTGAATGCAAGTTTTATCAAAGAAAGAAAGAAAGAAAGAAGTCATTTATTCACTACACAAAAGACACACAGAGACAAAGGGAGTACAGATACAATACAATTGACACATAATGTGTGTGTCTTCGTGGCAGTTGAATCGGTCGTTATCAATGGTTTATTTATTTATTTATTTATAAAGCCTATACAGTGTCCCACTGCTGGGCAAAGGCCTCCCCTCTCGACTTCACTCGTCCCGGATTTGAGCAATCTGTGGCCAATCGCTACAAAATGGTCCCGCCATCTCCGTCTCGGCCTGCCACGTCGCCGCCGCCCATCGTGTGGCACCCAGTCCATGGCTATTTTCGCCCACCTCTGTGGATGCATGCGGCAGACGTGGCCAGCCCATTCCCATTTCAGCTTGGCGGTCTTAACCCCAACGTCGGCAATGCGGGTTTTTGAGCGCAGCGTAGAGTTTCGGACACGGTCGATCCGTTTTACTCCCAGTATGCTACGCTCCATAGCCCGTTGGTAAACCTTCAATCTGGTCTTTTGTGCCTCGGTGAGTGACCATGTTTGGGCACCGTAGGTTAGGACGGGCAGAATACACATATCGACGAGTCTTCGCTTCAGGGTCAAAGGAAGATCTCCTTTCAGAAGCTCTTTTATAGACCAATAGCTTCTCCAGGCATTCTGGATTCGTCTTTCAATTTCTTTATCCTGCCTTTGGTTGAAGGAAGCTAATTGGCCTAAATATGTGTACTCGTCGACGTAATGTATTGGCTGCCCGTCTACCTCAACCCTACGCTTCGTGCCATTGGTCATTATCTGGGTCTTAGATCTATTTATTGAGATACCAGATTGAAGGCTTGCCGAGCTTAGGTCTTGTAGCATTACTTGGAGCTCCTGGGCTGTTGATGAGAACAGTAAAATGTCATCGGCAAAACGAAGATTTGTTAATCTTTTCTCGCCGATGACAATCAATGGTTTAAAGATGTTAATTTAATTCTAATGAAGTTTTATAATGACTAAAGAGCTCTGTCAATGTCACTGTTGAAAAACGGCCTGAATGTTACTAAATAGTTCCATTACTCGTAGATCGTGCATAATCCAATCTGAAGTGGTTGTTGACGAGGTATTTTCGATAAGATAATCCTGACCTAAGTTTTAGAAACTATAAACACATGTTTACACACCTGGTGCTAAAATAATCATAAACAGGACTGGCAAGAAGACACCCAAAATAAATATAACATTGGAAAACAATGCGAACAGAAATGGTGCTTTTAAGAACAAAAGAGAATGGGAAATTTTAAATTCGGATACATAAAGATTGAGAAATTATGAGAATGGGATTGTTACTACTGGAGAAAAAAGCAAACCGGGGAAATAAGCTACAGAAAAAAAATCATTGGTAAATGTGAATGGAAAGATTACTATCAGAAAAAAAATTTGGCAAAAATATCGCCACACTCGATAAAACAGTGAGTGTTGTCCATGCCTGCTCGGACATCATCGATAATTTCTATTAACTTAACTATTCCTTAGTTAGTGTGAGGTATTGCTCATCATCATTAGCTTAAGAGCCGGGCTCTTGTCGGTGGAGTAATCGTCATTCTGTTCTTCTCTCTGCTACTGTTTTGAGCTGCTTTGTACAACATTACATCTGCTACATTCTTACTCGATTCTGCTGTATTCTTAACTATATCGGTATAAATATGAATTTTAACAACAGCAACAACTTAACCCCCAATTACTTTGTAACAAACCTGTCACGTTAAAACACCGTGATATAAATGAGGACTGTTTTACCGCTGTTGAACTGAATTATTGTCTATGTAAACAATTAACCATGCCGCACGTCCTCGCGATGTATAATTGAAGATATTTTATGTTACAGAAGGCAGCGTTTAAGTCTGTGAGGTTTGGAATGTCACTTTTACAATAATAAGGTAATTTGACCAGCCACCTGATGGCTTACCAATCGCACCTCTGGATAGTGCATGTTCACTTTTGTCTTGAAAGCTTCAATTACTTCTGATGGCAATTTATGCTCTATAAACAACTGCTACTGAAGCCGTGTGTAGGCTACTTATACACATGTTAGATTTTACACTTATACATTTCTATAGTCGCATGTTAAAACTTATTTACTTACAATTCTTAACTTATACACAGTTACATACATATATACACACATAAATATACATATATAATTTATATATTACGCTTAACATGCTTTTTACGCTTATGGAAATATATATGTAGGCCAACCAGTTTGTCGATATCGATACAGTAGTATATCGATATACTGGATCGACTTCACCGTCGCCCTAGCGGGGCACTGGTTATCGCCAAGCGCGGCGCCCGCGCAGCAGAGGTCAGTTGTCAGTCAAACCCTAGTTACGACGCGGAGCGCATGCTTCTCTTGACCGCACAACAATAGCCGCGATCTATGTGCTTGCTTTCTCTCTCGCTTATTATTATTTATTTCGATCTTCCGAACTGTATTCTCGCTTTAAGACTTTCTTCTATTAATAGTGCCTGTGCTTTCTACCCTTCTGTGCCTTCTGTTTTGCTTGTGTATGGATTTCGTGTTACTCGGACAATATACCATCGAACTGTAAGTTTTGTGCATTTATTATTCACAAACTCCTGCTGCATAGTACACGCCCTTAAACACCTACACTACAATGGTGACCCCAAATACGAGCCAAGAAAAGGGAACGAAAGATGATCTCGGGACAGGCCAGTTAGCACCGAATAGTGAGGGGACAGAGTCGATAGAGGCGAGCAATGTTTTTAAGGTCGGCGTAAGAGTGCCACCGTTCTGGGCAGAAGAGCCGGAGATTTGGTTCGCGCAGGTCGAGGGGCAATTTAATATTTCTGGTATCACTAGCGATTCCACGAAGTTTAATTATGTCATTGCCCACCTCGACAATCAGTATTCCCGCGAGGTGAAGGACATAATTATAAACCCGCCCGCGACCCAGAAATATGAGAAACTCAAATCTGAGCTTATCAAGAGGCTAGGCATATCCAATGAGAGGAAGACCAAGCAGCTGCTGATGCATGAGGAGCTCGGGGATCGCAAACCGTCCCATTTCTTCCGGCATCTCAAGGATTTAGCAGGGCCTGCAGTGCCAGATGACTTCATCAAATCTATCTGGACTAGTCGCCTCCCTCATGGAGTGCAGATGGTGCTCGCAGGTCAACCAGCTTCGTCTTCACTGGAAGATCTCTGCGATCTAGCTGACCGCGTCAACGACTTGGCCTGCTCTTCGCCTCAAGTAGCAGCCGTGAGTGGCAGAGCTCCCGGTTCAGTTCCTGGTGACCTTGCCAGGGAAATCGCAGAACTCCGGAAGCAGTTCCAGCAGTTCCAGGCGCTCGCATCGGGCAGGAATAGCAGACCTAGAGCACGTGCATCTTCTGGCAAGCGAAACGCTTCGAGGCAACGATCCCAGTCGAATTACCGCAAATATCCTCTCTGCTGGTACCACGGGAAGTTCGGCGACGACGCGAGCAAGTGCGTTCGACCATGTGACTTCAAGCCGGCGGAAAACTCGAGGGGCAGTCGATAATGGCGGCTGACGATTGCCCATCGACACCCACTGGTCGCCTGTTCGTTACTGACCGTACTACAAAGACGCAGTTTTTAGTCGATACCGGAAGCGACCTCTGCGTCTATCCACGGTCGGCATTGTGTGACCGTCGTTCTCGGACTGGTTATAAATTGTGTGCTGCGAATGGTTCTGACATTGCTACTTATGGTTATGTAAATTTGAATTTAGATTTTGGCTTACGTAGGTCTTTTGTATGGCGTTTTGTAGTGGCCGACGTAACTAAGCCAATCATCGGAGTAGATTTTTTGAATTATTATAGCCTTATCGTAGACTGTCGTAATAGACGTTTGATAGACAATTTAACTTCTATAGCTTCCATTGCTACTGTTGCCAATTGTAAAAACGTGTCCTCCGTTAAAGTCGTAACTGGCGAGTCTCGATATCATAAAATTCTTGAAGAATTTCCCGAAATTACTCGACCAGCTGGTAGGCATAACACCATTACACCACACAACACTGTCCATCACATTCGTACGACACCAGGCCCCCCAGTCTCTCTGCCACCCCGTCGTTTAGCTCCCGACAAGCTGAAAATCGCCCAGGAAGAGTTCCGGACTATGCTGGCCAGCGGTACAGCCAGGCCGTCCGAAAGTTCCTGGTCTTCGCCTCTCCACCTGGCTCCGAAGAAGGGAAATGGATGGCGCCCCTGTGGAGATTATCGTGGTCTGAATGCTCGCACGGTGCCTGACAGGTATCCGATTAAGCATATTCAGGACTTCGCGTACGACATTGCTGGTAGTAAGGTATTTAGTACACTTGACTTAGAGAAAGCTTATAATCAGATACCTGTCAATCCCGACGATATCCCTAAGACCGCCATCACGACTCCCTTCGGGCTATACGAGTTCCCTTTTATGGCGTTCGGTCTCCGGAACGCAGGCCAAACGTTTCAACGGTTCGTTGACGAACTCACCAGGGGACTCGATTTCGTCTACGCTTATCTGGACGACTTTTTAGTTTATTCTAGGGACGAAGCCGAGCATGAGGAGCACCTGAGAATCGTTTTCAGTAAGCTGAAGGAGTACGGCATGCTGGTAAATACCTCTAAGTGTGTCTTGGGGGTTCATGAGGTGACATTCTTAGGGTACCAGATCTCAGCCAGCGGATGCAGACCCCTGGAGTCGAAGGTGCAGGCAGTTACGGACTTCCCACCTCCAGCTAACGTCAAACAGCTCCGAGGCTTCTTAGGGATGCTTAATTTTTATAGACGGTTTCTTCCACGAGCAGCCCAGATACAAGCCCCTCTACACGCACTGTTGACAGGTTCCGTCAAGGGATCTCATCCAGTCAACCTCACAGGGGACGCCTTGGAAGCTTTTCAGGCCTGCAAGGAGAGCTTATCAGACGCAGCCATGCTAGCACATCCTGACTGCTCAGCAAAACTAGCAGTAGTCACGGATGCGTCTGATAAGGCTATTGGTGCAGTGCTCCAGCAATTTAAGGAAGGTGCATGGGAGCCATTGGCCTTCTTTTCCAGAAAGCTAAGCCCATCACAGACCAAATACTCGCCTTACGATAGGGAGTTACTGGCCATATACGAGGCTATAAAACATTTTAGGCACATGCTCGAGGCTCGTCATTTCATCGTCTATACTGACCACAAGCCGATCAGTTTCGCATTCCATGAAAGGAAGAACAACTGTTCGCCAAGGCAGTATAGACACCTCGACTTCATATCACAATTCACGACAGACATCCGCCACATAAGTGGCAAAGATAACTTGGTAGCGGATGCCTTGTCACGAATTGAGGAACTAGAAGCACCTGTCAGCCTCGAGATGATAGCCCAACATCAAGTCTCCGACCCTGAACTCCAACAGCTTTTGGACAAGGGTTCTTCGTTGCAGCTACAGAAACTCCATGTTCCTGGAAGCCAAGAACCTTTGTACTGTGATGTCAACACACTGGCTACCAGGCCCTACGTACCGAGGTTTCTGCGTAAGCAAGTTTTTGATAGCCTGCATTCACTGAGTCACCCTGGCAGTAACGCTTCAGCGAAACTAGTTTCCGAGCGTTTCGCCTGGCCAGGAGTAAAAAAAGACTGCAGGGAATGGGCGCGTTCTTGCTTGCCGTGCCAGCGAGCTAAAGTCAACCGTCACGTGACTTCCTCTCTGGGCACATTCAATTTACCGCGCGCCCGTTTCAGACAGATTCATATAGATCTTGTTGGGCCTCTGCCACTTTCTCAGGGCTATCGATATTGCCTCACAGCAGTAGATCGCTTTACTCGCTGGCCAGAGGCAGTACCGATAGAAGATATCACGGCAGAAACCGTTGCAAAAGCACTGCTGTCTACCTGGATTGCCCGATTTGGCTGTCCTGTAGGCATTACAACTGACCGCGGCCGTCAGTTTGAGTCGGCCCTCTTTCAATGTTTATCTAGGATAGCCGGCTTCGAGCATAAAAGGACGACAGCTTACCATCCGGCTTGCAACGGTTTGGTTGAGCGGTTCCACCGCCAACTAAAGGCGGCTATAGTCTGTCATGCAAATGACAGATGGACCGAGTCGTTGCCGTGGGTCCTTCTAGGAATACGTACATCTTTTAAAGAAGACTTACAAGCGTCTTCGGCCGAGCTGGTTTACGGAGAGCCGTTAAGACTACCCGGCGAGTTCTGGGAGCCGAGCTCTGGCTTTACGTCAGACTTGTCAGATTTTTCCGCTAGACTCAGAAGCTTTGTTGACAAATTACGGCCCGTTCCTGCTTCACGCCATGGTATGCCTAGAGTGTTCGTGCACAAGGAACTGGGAACCTGTAGTCATGTCTTCCTTCGCGATGACACTATCAGAGGTTCCCTCACCCCAGCTTACTCCGGTCCCCACAAGGTACTCGCCAGAGATGCCAAGGTCTTTAAAATACTCCTCAAGGGCAAAGAAGTGTCTGTTTCCATTGACAGGCTCAAACCAGCTTTTACACTGGACAGCGTTAAACCCACTGCCACGCCAGAAGAACCTCAGAACAAAACAACTCGCTCAGGTCGCGTAGTTAAATTTCCTGACTATTATCGTCCCTGAGGGACTCTGGTGGGGGGTGGTGTAGGCTACTTATACACATGTTAGATTTTACACTTATACATTTCTATAGTCGCATGTTAAAACTTATTTACTTACAATTCTTAACTTATACACAGTTACATACATATATACACACATAAATATACATATATAATTTATATATTACGCTTAACATGCTTTTTACGCTTATGGAAATATATATGTAGGCCAACCAGTTTGTCGATATCGATACAGTAGTATATCGATATACTGGATCGACTTCACCGTCGCCCTAGCGGGGCACTGGTTATCGCCAAGCGCGGCGCCCGCGCAGCAGAGGTCAGTTGTCAGTCAAACCCTAGTTACGACGCGGAGCGCATGCTTCTCTTGACCGCACAACAATAGCCGCGATCTATGTGCTTGCTTTCTCTCTCGCTTATTATTATTTATTTCGATCTTCCGAACTGTATTCTCGCTTTAAGACTTTCTTCTATTAATAGTGCCTGTGCTTTCTACCCTTCTGTGCCTTCTGTTTTGCTTGTGTATGGATTTCGTGTTACTCGGACAATATACCATCGAACTGTAAGTTTTGTGCATTTATTATTCACAAACTCCTGCTGCATAGTACACGCCCTTAAACACCTACACTACACGTGTTTAAACTGAACGAGTTTGCGACTAGAGGGGTGGTCAGGTAACTTTTCCGTTAAGACGGAATAAACGTTTTTTTTTAAATTCAAAACGTGACATTGAAATCAACCTGAAGCGCGTACAATGCGTTACGTAACCGACCAGCTACTGGACCCGGACAAAAAAAAACGGGAGCTGTACTCAGAGCTTATACGATTAATTGGAAGCTGCTCGGGGTACCGTGTATATATTATCTACTTTAGGACAAACAATATCCCATTTGTCCATTAAGACCAATGGAATCGCGTCTCTGTTCGCTTTTATTACATCTTCGGGAGGATTGCAGTGACATCTAACCTCAAGGATTTAGGCTTCTCATTACAATACGCATATCACTTATAAGGTGCTAACAAATTAAGTAGCAATATTTTAAATAAAAATAAATAAAATAAAATATCTTTATTTAAGAACCTTAAAATTGCATACAAATACAACTATCCTATACAAATCAAATCATTAATATTCACAAATTATTTACTTAATGTCACTTAATACTTACATATAATAATAATAATAAATGTCAATACAATAAAAATAATTAAAATTTAGTTTATAATTTTAATCCAGGTACCTAGGATGGACCCATCTGTTCTATCAGCGATGACCTTCAGTATCTGTTGTCGCTGCGTCGGATGCGGTTTTGAATAGATGCGACCGGCTTTCGCCTCATCGCATGAAAGTTGTCGGTACGGGCCTCCGCAAACATCCCTGACGCGCTAGAGAAACGTGGCAACCCCATCAGGACTCTGAAGGCATCGTTATACTGGATACGAAGAGCGTTATAGGCTTTCAGCGTGTAGTGGACCCATAGGCTACCCGTGTAAAATACTTGACAGTATTCCTTAAAAAGGGTGACTTTAACTGGTTTTGAACACCGGGTAAACCTACGAGCCAACATATTGCTTTTTACCGCTAACGCTCTCCGTTCCCTCTCTAAATCGAGATCGTCCTTAAGGTCTTCCGTCACATAGTGCCCAAAATATTTAAACTGTGACACCCTCTGTAGATCATTACCTTTCAAAGCTATAGAGGACACATGCACAGGGTTCATTTTGTTTGACCTAGACTAAGACTTCACTCTTATTGGAGTTGTATACAAGACCATGTGTATCTGCGCCTCACAGACACTCAGTATTTTCCTGAGTGCGCTGACAGAAGGGGCCAGCAGCACCATATCCTCGGCGTAGCTTATGTTGTTCACGCTAACGCCGTCGATATAACACCCCACCGGCATTCTGCTGAGCTCCTCTATCAGCCCGTTGACATACAGGTTGAAAAGCTTCGGTGAGGTTAGGCCCCCCTGCCTCACCCCGCAATCCAACCTATATGCCTCCGCCTGCGCTACCCCCCACCTAACCGTAGTGGTCTGGTTGCCGTACCAATATTTAAAAATATCTATAATTTCACGCGGGACGTTACTTGATGATAGTTTATCCCACAGGACACCATATGGCACCATGTCAAAGGCTTTGGACAAATCGAGGAAGCACGCGTATACAGGCGTGCTCCTGCCTGTGTAATACTTGAAGGTGTGCTTTAGACTTAAAATGGCGGTCTGGGTAGATAATCCAGCTCTAAAACCGAACTGCGCATCATGTAACTTTAGATATCTACCAAGTCGCAAGTCAAGCACACCGTCAAGTACTTTAGCTATTATTGTAGCCAATGAGATGGGCCTATAGTTACCTGCGTCTGACACGTCCCCGGTTTTATTTTTAACTATTGGCAACTAGTCTCAAGATTTCATCCGGCAAATAGGCATGACCAATACACAACGAAAACAGCATAGTTAACACTCTAGGTAGGTGTACCCCAGCGGCTTGCAGATGCTCGGTGCTGAGCCCCTCGTGCCCCGGTAACTTCCCTCGCGTCCTGTGGCGGATCACATCAGATACTTCCTTACATGTGAACACGGTGAACTCAGCACCGTACTCAGCATTACATGACTGTAGTGTGGTACCCAGCGGTGACACAACCTTGAACTTATCTTTAAATAACTTTGCTATTTCCGCTGGTTCATTACATCCATTTACACTCACTGGTAGGCTGGGTCTTACATTAAGGGAATTAGTATGCTTCCAGAATGACTTCGCCCTTTGAGCGATGGGAGGCCAAAACATCCATTTTAATTTGGTCCTGATGGTTCTGACACCACACATATCACGGTATATACTTCCAAAATTAGGTTTACCACTAGCCACCCACTCTAAAAATGTCAATCTCGCCTCTTTATGCACCGCACTCACAAGATTGTTCCATCCTATGATGATATACCCTCGTTTGCGCTTTAAGAGATGTTACATTACATTAAAACAATTCACTTTAAATAAAAATTAGGAAACATTTTAGATGATATTATAATTTTAATTTCCGGAACATAATAAAAAAATAAAAATTTCGCCCAAACATAATCATCCTGTGCATTTAACTGACAAGATGTTTAACACTTTATGTCAACTGAACATCGTCCTTTGTGACAAACGTCAATGATTGGCGGAAAACTGTTAGTAATCAATTAGTCTTTGATAATTCTCAATAAGTACTAGCAAATTGAAAAGTTAAGGCTGTAGTAATTAGTAATAAAACTCAGTTTTAGTAAACTTAAACATTTGTGTACATTACAAGAATTGTTGAAAATGGCGACCCTCTTTTGGTGATCAGGGCGTGCTAAGTGGGGATTATGTTCCAACCAAAAGTGTGAATTGTGAATCACACCCACCCTTGTGAATGTGCACTCGTCGGTCTAAAATATCTTGTATCGGTCGTTTAATTCAATAAATGAATTTTATTCTGCAAGTAATGGCACTTTTACAAGTCAAAATTCTAAGTTTCTTCGAAGCCACTGACAGAATTACACGTGGTGCATAATCCTGTGGCTGTAGTTCTTGGACACGCGTAAAATGATAGGGGTGCTTTTCTTCACGTTTTAGGAGTTTCCATACGTAAATATCACTAACGTGAAATACATTCGCTGCATCCCTTGTACTGAACTAATGTTCCCAGTCACGAAATCTTTGCTCTTTCTTTGCAGTAGATTGTGCGAGAATTCACATTGTGTACCGTACATTTCTGCATAAGTAGAGCCTAGCAGCACTTGTCGCTCTGTAGTTTGCTTCGCGATAGAGTTAAGAAGATATACTAAAAGAAGATGAACTAAATAATCAGACACAGTAAATAACATATACTCGTAGAAGAATAGAATAGAAAAACTTTATTCAACATCACATGACAATTCAAGTTACATGGGAACCTTAAAAGTAGACTTAACATATAAAATTTAAAATTAATCCTACAGTTATCACATTCATTCAGTTATGTCATAATGACATTGACATTTATTTATCTAAGTGAAGTGGCCGTTGACTCATCAAGTCAGAATCAAGAGGTTTCATGAGATCAACTAGGACTACATATTGACACACCGCTGCCACCACTTTATTATTCATTAATATTAAATAAATATTTATCTTATCTTATCTTATCTAGATGAGGGCCCTTTCGGATGCACTTCGACCCAGCGGGATCTTTTGTGTATTTGCTAATTCTCATAAATATTTACTAAAATAATTAGACAAATTAACCCAATCAGCCATTACTATTGTAATATAGTGTTTTGTTGACGTGCTATGTTGGAGTTCCTAAATTCATTCATAAAGATTATTAACTACCTCAATTTAATATATTATCTTACATAATTAGACTAGAATTAATAGAATAGAACCGTATCATTGTGTGCCCTTACAGGGTGTCATGAACTGGCTAATGATTGTAACACCTTATTATATACATGACAATGCAATATTGAATAAATGAAATGACTTAATCACGGATTGAGGGTGTTTTTACGCAGTAACGTTGTTTCCCTAATTATCTCCAAAAACAAACTTTTAAATGTTTCATAGTTAAGTCTACTCCTTGAGACGAATACTATATCAGCTCTAAAGTATTGGTACCTAATTTGTTGGCACCTTATATACAGTAGTAATCGCGCACTTGATTACGGTTTAAAAAAATGTTAGCCTAATTTACTTAAAAAAAAAAAACAAAACCTACCGCTTGACAACTACAGTTGCCCTTATCTATATGGGGGTGTGCGAAGTTGGAAGCTGCCAGAAGCGAGTATAATAAGGCGCCTGCTAGACGGTTGCCAACAAGCCTCCGACGGCGCGAGCTTCGTCGCCTCGTCGTAAGTTTTCTGGTTTGGCGGTCGGCAGACCACGCTTCACTCCTCGCGGTGGCTAGCGCGCGCTCAACGACTATTAAAGGCGTCTGAAGGTCAAACGAAATTTTGGTGGATACAACTGTCCACACGGTCCATCCGGACCAAGATTGCTTTGTCGGATGGGCTTGTTGGCGACCGTGAAGCAGGCGCTAAGCAGAACTAAGTGCGTCACATAAACTTTTCCGGCTGGACAGACACCTGGGCGATCTAGCATTTTAATCCGCTTCAGCTACTTACTTGCGGCACGGGCCAACAACGAGTGCGTGTAATCGTGTTTCCGCATCCGACATTTGTCGCAGGCGTGCCTCTACCACTCTCCCAAAAAACCTCGCATCTTTAAACAATCCTCAGAGCAGTGTACGACTTTTTGTAAGTCAGCGACTTAATCTCCCTGTTCTTAGTCGAAAAGTCGTATTTCCACACGATTTTCACAGTGATATACGACGTTTTGGAAAAAAGAAACTCATTTCCTCCCAAGCTTTATGCGTACACGGGTGATGCTGTGGCTTTTCAAGGAACAATGTAATTATTTAGGAAAACAAGGTCTGTACTTCTGTTTGATACGCACCAAAATACATGACATGACTATTTTAACACTACCTTTCGCCCGCGACTTCGTGTGCGTGGACCAGGGATAAAAACTATTCTTTATTTTAATCCAGGCTTTAAACTATCTTCGTGCACAATTTCTTCCAAATCGGTTAAAGCGTTATAGAGTAATAAACATCCAAACTTTAGCGTTTCAGCTCACTCTACAGAGCTGATGTTCGAGTTTGTTTTTTTTCCTTTTCCTTTCCGTTTTTTTTCGTCCCTCTCTCTTGATGTTATTAATGTGACTATGTCTTGTTTTTTTTAATGATGGAAATGCATTCAATGATGGTAATATTTGGGTACTTTGGCCTTTTGGTAGATGTCAACAGCTATAAAGTATAAAAACATTACAACTTTCGCCTCTGGTGATATAAAAGGAACCAGACGCAGGATTTGTGAAACCACCTTACTACGATCTACGATCCCATGACTAAAACACAAGAGCATTTTTCAAAAACATTTCTTTCAAAACAGCTTTTTGGACTCGCTCAGAATCACGAACACTTTCGATCTAAGTATATAAGTAATTAAATGAGCGAGCGAAGTAAACGTTTTTCGTTTCAGCTTGTAGCAAAAATTTCGTATGCCCAGATGTCCCGGTGTCCCGCTGTTCTCCTCTAGTAGGTTCGACATTGATATGTTTAAAACAGACTTGCGAATTCTACAGCTTACAAACCCACTAGTAAAATATACAGGGTGGACGTAAACCGAGGATAATCCGTGGACAATAGGGCTGCTAAATAGCTCTCAGAATATCTCGAAAACTAAGGCATTTTTACTGAACTTTAAATTATATATTCTGAGAGATATTTAGCAGCCTTATCAGCTGTCTACGGATTATCCCCGGCTTGCAGGACACCTGGTATATAAGTTAGGTTTTAATCGTAGCGTCGAACATAGGCGTAGTAACTTTGAAAGCAGTAGCTTTGTAGGCAGTGTAATCCTACTATTATAATATTATAAATGCGAAAGTTTAGATGTTTGGATGTTTGTTACCCAATCACGCTTAAACGGCTGAACCGATTTGAATGAAATTTTGCACGAATATAGTTTATAGCCTGGATTAAAATATAGGATAGTTTTTATCTCGGGTCCACGCGGACGAAGTCGCAGGCGGATGCTAGTATAGTATAAAAGGAAAGTGATTAAATATGTTGGCTCACTGGATATCCCAAAGTAGGCAGTCACAGTATCACATTACACTTATGTCTTAAAAATACTTTAAAAATAAAAATACTTTATAATACTTAATAAAATATTTGTAGAAAATATTTGTATATATATAAGTAGTAATTTATTTATTTATTTAAACTTTATTGCACAAAAGAAAACTTATCGTACAAAAGGCATCATTAATCATTAGGTAATCATTGTAATCAACTATTTTACATCATTCTAGCTATTAAGTATAAGCATTAGTTAATGTAACGTACCGGTAAATGTAATTAATTATAACAATAAGTTTATTGCATGTTCACTATTGTTCACAGGTACGGTCGAGGTCAAAAATATGTTTACACTTTTGCACCTTATTACAAGGCAATAAGGTGCAAAAGTGTAAACATATCTTTGACCTCGACTGTACAAGACATTTATACAAGATGTGGTTACCTATAATTAGTCATGATTGTTATATAGATTTAAGAGCATGTAAGATGTATTATCTGTTGGTAATCCTTAATAAATAAATAAATTAATTAATATAAAATTTTAGGGGAAAAATTTGCACAAATCGATTTGGCCCCAAAGTAAGTTTAAAAAGCAGCCAAGTGCGTGTTGGGCCACGCGCAGGGTAGGGTTCCGTAGTTGCCCGTCTGTCACAGAATGCGGACTTAAAAGGGGCGTTTGGGGTTTTTATTATAACTTACCCTCGTAAATAATCGTAAATATGATTTTTATAACACACCAATGTATAGGGTCATTTCGGTTTGGTTAGCGACCACCTAATTTCATGTGCCGGTTAGCGACCACTCAGTTGTTACCACAACTTCTCCATTGAAATAACGAGGTCAGTAGGTACATTAAGTTTTTTCAAACGATATGTAGGTAATTAGGTACACAACACCGCAGATCGCAAACTTTTAGCAGCAACAGGTTATTTACGTAAAATAATTACGAAAATCTCCGAACAGCATCAAGCCGCACATCACAACTAGCCGCGCGCGCAAGGAGCACCGTGCCGTACCGTAAGTCCGCCTAAGTTTTAGCATTGCCACGGGTGGTAGGGCATGTCGCAGGGCAGGTCTTTTGCCCGCTCGCCGCGGGTAAGAAGCACCATGCCGTGAAAAAGCAACTCTACCGTCCACGGTAAAAAGTTCAAATTCCAATGACAATGTATTTGCACCCGAAATTAAGTGCATTTCTTACCAGTTAACTAGTTATGTCTACTACTTGTTAACTAGTTATGTCTACTTAACTGTGATAGTTTTCCCTGTAAATTCATTAAATGTACTACTGCCACGAATTTTTTCACGTCCCCAGTAGTAGCCATTTAGCCGGCAGGGCAATCCCATTATCTCGCAAACGTATAACTGAGTTGAACAATAGTTTTATATGTGTCAATTTTTGAAAACATTATTTATCTAATTTATAAATGTTTTTGGAACACTCCTCAAATGTAGACAATATATTTAACGCCTAATGTATACTTACATATTTCTTGTGCTCGCTGTTTTTCACGTGTGTTTGTTTTAGATTGAGCGCACGCCACAAACCACATCGATTCCAATTTAATACGTCAAATGTAATAGCCTCTGGATATCTCTCTTACGATATAGTTTTTTATTGTTAGACTCCAATATAATATGGAACAGTGAAACTCAGCTAGAATAATCGGCTTCAGCATTCATTTTCTTCATCGCGACATAACATTAGCTAAAGCCACCTAAACCCCTCTGCATTTCTGCATTCAAAGCTTTTCATAATTAACATTTAATTAAATTCAATCCAATACTTCCAAGGATTTTAACCAACTGCATTATCTTTTGGAACAATGGGATGGAACATAATTTGCTTGTTCCACCTATTTAAGGGAACAATGCACAAAGTCTTCAAAGAGTTCGTTAATGAATTTCCCGTTTTTGCCGACTTTATGAGTATGTATTGAGGAACATTAATATTAACTCCGTTCCTTGAGCACGGCTTTGAGACAGGTGAAAGAGAATTTTGCGACTTCAGTGAATGGGATAGCGGCGTGTGAGATATATTGGGAGGTACCCGTACTAGTACAAAGACCGGGAACGAAGGGATTACCTGCCGAGTGTGTTATAATCAGCCGAGCAAGCGAGGCCGTGTAAGTAATACGAAGCAAGCAATCCCTGTTCCGGCCGAGGTATGATTAGTGCTTCTCTCGATAATCATTACGCATCTTCCTAGTGTTATTCCCGGTGAAGCTCTAAAGGAGCCCGGGGTTCGCTTTGGCACGTACTCGTAATCCAAAGATTTGGCATAAACATTAGTTTTACGAAAGTGACTGCCATGTTAGGCATCTCCCTTGTAGACCGTGTCCGAAACACTGAAATCCGGCGCCGAACGAAAGTAGCGGACGTCGGCAAACGAATAACACAATTAAAGTGGAGGTGGGCGGGACACTTGGCGAGGAGGAACGATGGCAGATGGACAAAACTGGTTACTGAATGGTGGCCAAGGTCATCGAAACGGTCAGCGTGCAGATCACCAGCTCGATGGACCGATGATATCTGCCGAACAGGAGGCAAACATTGGATGAGATTAGCACAGGACCGAGGAGAGTGGCGTAATAAAGAAGAGGCCTATACTCAACAGTGGGTGGATACGGGCTGAATAGATAGATAGACTGCCATCTGCCTTTCCAACTCGGAGGGAAAACTATACCTTATTGGGATTAGAACAGTTTCTTCACGATCTATTCCTTCACCGAAAAGTCGCTGTTCAATATCAAATGATATTTCGTACATAAGCTTGTGAAAAAACCCAGTATGAGCCGGGGTTCGAAAAAAAGTCGCTTCTTAAAGTCGCGTCGCCCTTACCGCTACAGTGGTTACCTCAAAATACCTTTCTAAAAACGTTATCATCACACGGTGGCTGAAGCGTTTCAATTTTGCCATGGATTGCTCCCGACGTATGGGATACCGGCATTGACAAATAGAAGCCAAACTTCACAACCAAGGATGCATACTAAACAGGGGACTACGATTGAAAATACCCGATGTGGGTTTGTGTAACTAGCTATAGTAGGTAAGGTGTGTGATTTTCAGCTTCAAAGAGTGACAGTTAATATGGGCATATTATGTTTAACGGATCACTAGCTATAGTAAAATATAACGCCAAAAAAACACTTTTTACTGCCGAAAATAGTAAATTACCACCAAAATTGAATCTCCATTTTAATGCGAAATGATAACCCAAATTTTATAATTTGTTATCATCATACTATCCTATTAAAGAAAATGCTATCCTAATAAATCATTGCTAACCCAAAAATTATAAAATATTTTCCTAAATTCGACGGAGCCCCGCTTCCGTTTCTGGGACTCAGTTTCCCGCCCTCCGCCCGGGCTGCCGCCAGAAACTCGCTTCGTCGGCCCTACGTTTCACGTACGCACTCGACCTACGCTCCGCTCGGGAGGTCGCCGGCTCGCTTCGCTCGCCACCATCCCCCACTCGCTTCGCTTCGGTCTCGAGCACCCCATTTAACTCAGGACCTCCTTCACGAACTTCTGGCTCCGCGGGCTTTTATATATACTCTATATATAATGGTAGTTTTTTTTTGTTTTTCAGTATTTTTTTTGGTAAGAGAGCTGAGTTGTTTTTATTTGGGCGACTACGGATGCGTTGCCCGCATTGCCGCACGCGTCGCCTGTCCGGACACACGGTTTTATGAAAAACACACAAAACACCAAAAACACAGTTTAGGCGAAAAAGGGAAAAGAGTCTTGACTGCAACATATGACAAAAACTAACCAAGACAAAACAAAATGCTGCACAAAATTGTGTAATTCCTTTGTGAAATTGATAGCTTTGTGCATTATTACAGCGAAAATTTAGTTTAGTTCGTACCTACTGACTGAATATGCGACATGCATTGAATTAATTATTTCAGAATAATGTACATGTGCATGGCATGTGCCATGTGCTGTAGGATAGCGTTAGCATTAAACCAGAGCTAAGGGTGAAAGTATATATTTGGCCGTTTATATTACAGTTTCGATTAAGTAGCTCATATTAGATGATTGAAATACGATTACGGAAAACTGTTTTTTTCAGGTAGTTTTCCGTAGTCTGAAGACGTCCACTGCTGGATATAGGCATTTACTGGATGGATGGTTTATCGATATCTAGGAATATGTAGTTTTATTTTATTTTATTCCATCTGTTACCTTAATCATGCTTGTTGCTAAACTAGACTACTTGAAATTATTTAAGTTGGCCGCATTGCATCAAATTATTTAAGTTGGCCGCATTGCATCAAATTGCCATTCAATCAAACAGCAACTCTACCGTCCAAGATAGAAGATTACAATTTCAATGACAGCTTTATAAAAAGCCTGCAACATTCAAAAATCTCAACCATACATACATTTATATTCTGACGATGTACAAAATCATTTATCTCGGAGGAGCACCGTTTGAGCGCATATTAACGAGTTGCGACCGCAACTAGTTAATATGCGCTCAAACGGTCGATCGGTCGATAAGAAAGATTATGGTCCCCGAATACAAACTGAGAAAAGTTGCTGTAATCGAAGCATCGTGTCGTAAAGACGTAGTGCAACAAGCATAAAAAGAAAATAAACTGTAACCCGACTACGGGAAACTAAAAACGGTTTTTTATACAAAAGGTAGTCATATGTCACTCTTAGCATAATTTCGAATCGATTGACACCTCGTTCATCAAAATGGGTACCGTATCTTACACGCTATAAACCACACGTAAATACAAACATCTGCTGAAATCATAACCCTTCCTTTCGGCTCAGCTGTAGTCGGGCAAATAGACAGAGACAGAGGATTCTGAAAATTGGCTCGGATTGAATTGGTCTCCGTTCTGTCAAGAACCTACTTTGTCTATCTTCATTGTTACATCGTCTACTTCACTATTCTGATTAAACTTGTCCAGATGCATAATTTTTCATTTTTATACCTTGTCCACATTTAATCCATTCGGTGCCGATAACCATATAATAATATGCCAGTGTCACACATGCGTCAGAGCGCTACGGGCGGGTTTCGCTTCATATGGAGTCCCATTTAACACTTTTACTGCCAGGAACCCGCCTAGAGGGCGCCTACGCCGTAATCGCTTTCCGCTACATACGAGGAAAACCACGGTATTGGCTACGAGCGTAGCGCCTAGCGATTCTTGGCAGTGAATGTGTTAGAGTTAACGTTAACGTTTCTTTCCACACGAGAAAAACCACGGAATCGGCTATTGGCACTGATAATTGGCACTGAATGTGTTACGTCCAATGTCTCACATATGACTCATGCCTGTACGAGCAATTTCCGCTACAAAGCAGAAAATATCTCTTACGCGCTACGACTTAGCACAATTGCCACGGACTATGGAGTAGCGCTACGAGCGCAGTGTAGCGGTGAATGAGTTGAACTGTAATTAACACATTCATTGCCCAGAATCGCTACGCGCTACGCTCGTAGCCGATCCCGTGGTTTTCCTCATATGTAGCGGAAAGCGACTAAGGCGGTCTGACGCATATGTGTCGTCATGGGCCCTGAATGGGTTAAACACACCGAATGTTACATGTAAACTATTTACCACATTCACTGCCAAGAATCGCTACGCGCTACGCTCGTAGCCGGTCCCGTGGCTTTCCTCGTATGTAGCGGAAAGCTACTACGGTGTAGGCCCTCGCTAGGCGGGTTCCTGGCAGTGAAATTTTTAATGCATATTTATGGACAAGGATCATAATCGATCTTAAGACAGTGAAAATAAGGTTCAAAAACGTCTACGAATTATTGTCATTGACTGCACGTAGACGATCCCATCCAAACGTATTTGTTAAATTAATTGTCATTCGATGAGCTCCGTCATCAATCAATCGTCCACGTTTAAGCACTATTAATCACGGCCTGTAGATTAATTAAGGATTTCATCAAGGATCGCGCAGAGATTTTTCCTCAAGGCCAATGAACGGAATTCGTTCATATAGGCTCACAATCTTTCGCAAAATTCTCATTTCCGAAACGTGAGTCCGTTAACTATTCAGGATTTAAAAAACACTGCAGAAAGCCCTTATTAATAGTTTAAGCTAGGCTCGTTTTATAACGATTGCGAAAAATGTAAGGTATGGCGAATAATACATTTGGAAAAAAATGTTATGCCTAAAGTAAGTGAACCAAGAATACCTCACTGACCACAGACGAGCAGCTCCAATCACACTCAAGTGACCTGTGACCTGTAGACTGGTTTATATCCCCGCCCAGTTAGTGCACTGCATTTGACCAGAATATTAGATGTAGTCCATTTTGTCCTACGGTTTAGTCCTACGCGTAGGACAAAACGAAAAAATATGTGTTTTGTGCTACGCGTGATCTAAATGGACTGAAATCGAAGTAGTCCGTTTTCTCCTTAGATTCTGTATAATTGTAGGACTAACCAGATATAAAAAACAGAACTAAACGGACGAATAAAAAGAAGTTCTAATAATTACACAATGATGTCTACTTATAGTTGTATTATTGAAATCTCTTTCTTTATTTTGCTTTCCCAAACCTTATGTGGAAGTACAATAATCATCATTTTAATTTGTGCTTTTCTTAGTCAACTGTCTGCATCTATAAGCTTTTCTGTTTAGCCCTGCCGTTGACTTACCAGTCTACCGAGAATGCCTTAAGGCTTGAAGTCCGCCATTTGTAATTATTATCTGTGCAATCAAGTTTAAATAAATAAATACATAAATCATTCCCAGCGAAAAGATTACCTAGTTTAGACCGTCTTTTGCTTGATTTACTCAAATTATTATTAATATTATATATATTTTTTAATTTATTTATCAATAGTACTTACAAAACAATTAACAATGTTATGTTACTCGCCAAACTGCGATAACAGTTTGTTGGCGAGACCGCGCTCATTTTAACTAATGTTAAGTACCTATGTTAAAACTATGTTAGGTATGCTATATGAACTGCATATGATCTTAAAGACTAACTTACACACTAAACATGACAATGCCTGAGCACTTCACCTCTGCACTTAAAGTGCTAAACTTTTACAATTATTTATTTGTTCAGTAATTTTTTTACTGCGAGTATTCTTTTTTACCTATGTAAGTATTAATGTAATTTTTCCAAAAATATCTTTTTTAATCTAAATTTCAATTCAACTTTGCTGCACTTTTTTTCTTCTCTTAACCAATCAGTCTCGTTGTATATTTTTGGTATCATAAATATATTAGCTCTTTTGCCATAGTAGTTTTTAGCAGAATTCTGTACATATTTATTTGCCCTTACATTTTTAGTTCTATATTTATTTTGTTTTAAAACTTTATACTTATTATTAAAATAGTTTTCTACAGCTATCATATATTGCACCCTTTGATGTATAGGTAATATTTTACATATCTTGTACAACCTGTCATAATCACCTCTAAGGTTATTTTTAGTTTTTTTACTAACAAGGTATTTCATACATCTTATTTGTAATTTTTTAATTTCATTTAAATATGTTCGAAAAGTTCGACCATAAACACTAAGCCCATAACCAATAACAGAGTCGGCTAACGCGTAATATACAACAAGCATGGTTTTTCTACTAACTATTCTGTTTAAGTGGTACAGCTTACTTAGAACTGAGCGAATCCTAGAACAAACTGCAGTGACATGTGTTTTCCAATTGAAATTATTATCAATGTGCATGCCTAAATACTTATATGTCTGCACGTATTCTAACGGTTCACAGTTACATTTTTTATTTGAATGGTTGTGTAAACAGTCGTACTCGTGACCGATGACACCAAAGTCTTTATAGTTGACATAAGGAGCCCTGCGATTGTATGGAGAGTAAATGTGCATACATTTAGTTTTTGTTAAATTTATAATAATTCCGTTATAATGGGCCCATTTAATTACATTATCAAGGTCACTGAATATTTTTATGGGCTTCCGTCATATCTGCATGTGAATACAGTAAACACATATCATCCGCATACATGTATACTTTACAATTACGCACGACGTTGACCACACTGTTGACGAGCATCACGTAGCCGACAGGGCCGAACACCGACCCGGTCGGCACCCCGAGCGTGACGTCACACTCCGCGCCCGTGGTGCCGATGCCGGCGAGGGTCGTGCGCATGCTCCTGCCCGCCAGGTAGCTGCGGAACCAGTCGTTGACGGGGCCGGCGATGCCACATTCTCTCATCGCCTGGAGCAGCACTACGTGGTCCCTGGTATCGAACGCTTTTTTGTAATCTATTAAAAGCGCCAGAACTTGCTTACCTTCGTTGAATCGGCTGTTTATTTCGTGAACTGATGATATGAACAAGGAACCCTTTATGTAGATTTTACGAGAACTATCTCTATAAACGCAAATCAATATTCAGAATCCTCACTTATTGGAAAAAACTAGGTCCCGGCATACAAATAGAGTGAGAATAGGGTTGAGTGGTGTCCCAAAATGGAACAAGTCACAGGATTAGGGAGGATTTTATAGTGGAACAACGGGCGCGGCGTGGTTGCCATTTTATTTCTTACCGTCGTGGATATTTTCCTCGTCGTCGTTAGAACGTGATGGGTGTCTTATCCGCAGCGATAAGTGATAATATGGTAACGATGCTACGCCTGTAGGTTAAGAACTGGAAGCTCATAGCAAAGGCGGTTTGTTTTTGCTCGATTTAAACCCTATTTCAATCTGTTGAGCGCGCGACGAGTTATGATGTCAGACAGGCTCACAAAACATTAAAAAGAAATGAAACAAATTGAACCCATGTGGTGTCGGGTTAGTATACCACCACCCCTTTCTTCCTGTGGGTATCGTAAGAGTCGACTAAGGGAACAGCGCTAAAGTGTGATGGGCGATGGGCTAGCAACCTGTCAATGCGATATCACATTTTTTCTTTCTTTTATACCCACATTTGTGCTAAAAGTGGTACTAGAACACAATTTTTATGTGCTCTGCCTACCCCTTTTAGGGATAAAGGCGTGAATGTATGTACATATGTACAAATTGAGGCCCTGTTTGTTTTGTAGGGTTCTTACAAATTTGAATGTGTTTGAAACTTCAAACGTTGGAACTTAAATGGCCGCGTTCGGTGGTTTCAGAAGAATTTCCTCCCAAAAACGCTCCGGCTGTGGAATGCGAGTTCCCTTGAATTGCAAGCGTCCTCAGGCTACGGTAACCGTTTACCGTCAGGCGGACCGTTAGCTTGTTCGGTCTGTTTGCCTCCTACGTGGTATAAAAAAAACTTATTTTCATGTACATAATTGTAATTTTTGCCATCAAATGAGTTTTAAAATTTTCCTCATACAGGGTGTGAAAAGCTGTAGGTATGTGGCACTCGGTACCAATTTTTTTTCCGTCTTAGGCGTAAACACTTGAATCCCTCTTTACGCTCAAGATTCTACTTTAGATTCCCTCACTACGCTCAGGATTCTATTGTAGAATCTTTCGCTTCACTCAAAAATCAATATACCGCCCTCGCCGTATATATGTCATTATATATGCTCCATTGAGACATGTTTGAAACTAGTTTCATTAGATACCATGACAGATCCCCCATCACTTGCGCCGTAAGCCATCATGATAATCGCGCGGCGTCAGCGCCGATATTACTCATGGCGCACGTGTCGTCGCATCCAGCCAACCAATGTTCGCTGATGGCCATGCTGTTACCTTTTTTCGGAGATTTTCTGCAACTTTCATGTTATTTCTACTCAAAATCACGATGTCTTTCCATCCCAATAAGAGAAAAAGTGTCCGAAAATGTTCATGCATTCATGAACTTTCCTATTGTGTTACCACCATACAAAGTATAAGGTAAATGGTAACACAATAGGAATAATATCTTTGGGACAGTTTTTGTCCTACCAGGGTCGAAAGAGCTCCTGATTCTGAGTGGAAATAGTTAAAATAAAATTCCTAGAAGTACAATTAATAATAGTGGCATTTTTTTGAGAAATGCTCACATATTGGTCGAGTTCTACTAGTGCTTCGAAATGTATGAGATTTTTAGTAAAAGCGCTGCAAGAAACTAACAGGTCTGTCACTAAAAAAAACACATTATTAACGAAACAAGAATGATTAGGTAGGTACATAAAAATATCCGCAACGCAGGCTTCGTCAATTGCGTACAAACAAACATCTCCCTAGGTAGGTACTTGACTAACAATGATATAATCCGCAACAGGCTTCGTCAATAACACGTTATAACCTAAACTAACAAAAAGGACCGCTCCGGATCGTTGGTGGCCCGAAAGTTCCCATGACACTGGCGGCGTTGCCACGCTGAATGGGCAAAGAAATCTGTTGAGCCAGGAACGATCCGGAACGAGGATCACAGCCCCAATCCCTAAGCCGCCGACCCAAATCCCGTATACAAAAACATTGTTGTCTCTAAAAACATTGTAGACTTTATAAAGTAACATTGACACGAGACACGACCGACCAATATGTGCAGAATATGTATTGGTCAATAGATGTGTGTATACAGGTTGTATCAAAAATGGGATGTGAACCGATCAAGGGTATGTTCGGTAGCTTATATCGGATTCCAAAAGTTAATTTGTTTATTAAAAAAAAAGATTTGTTTTTGTTTACATTGAAATGTTTGTTTATGTTTTCATGAAAGTTTTTGTTTATGTTTATATTGCTTGTGTATGAGAATAAATACGTAAAAGCCGTCACCTCAATAAAAAAACATACACAAAACATTTGTTTTCATAAAACAGCTGTGCGCGCGGTGGTTGAAAATGAAATAAACCCTCCCACCCGTCATCCTTGCGCGGGAATGTTGTCTTACACAAGCAATGTTAACAAAAACTGTAATGTAAACAAAAACTAAAATAACAATGTAATTTTTTTTTTAAACTGGCCAATTGCGAGTTGGACTCGCGCACAGAGGGTTCCGTACCAGGGGAGCCCCCCTTAAATATTTATTTTATTTTGTTTTTAGTATTTGTTGTTTTAGCGGCAACAGAAATACATAATTTGTGAAAATGACAACTGTCTATTGCGGTTCTTGAGGTACAGCCTGGTGACAGACAGACGGACGGACGGACGGACAGACGGACGGACAGCCAGCGAAGTCTTAGTAATAGGGTCCCGTTTTTACCCTTTGGGTACGGAACCCTAAAAAAACATAAACAAATGAATCCTCAAATCAATTATGGGTCGGTTACGCGCTGGTGATTCTTCTGGAATCGCAAATGTCCGTAGGCTAAGGTGTCCTGCTTAGTGCTTACCATCAGGCAGACCGTATTCTTTTTTGCCATCGTCGTAGGATATAAAAAAAGAATGGTTATTTAGAGTGGCCACTATTCTGGATAAACAAATAAGGTTCCAAACTATAACTGTAACGCTGGTTTTACACCAGAGGGGCGAGACGAGACGAGGCGAGACGAGAATTGAAATTCGTACGGGACTTACTACCTATTTGCACTGAGCGCAAGTAGTAAGAGTAAGTCCCATACGATTTCGATTCTCGCATCGTCTCGTCTCGTCTCGCCCTTCCGGTGGAAAACCAGCTTTAGGGTCTTACTGGGACTTAAAAAAAAGTGGACTGTAAATGATAATAGACTGGTTTATTCCGCCTTAATCACAAATGGGGAACCTGGCTATGGCCAAACAACAACAAACAAAATAGGTAAGTTTAGATGTGATGAACCAAGCTGTTGAAGCACAATATCTCTATTCAAGTTCCATATAACCTTACTCACTGATTTGTAGTTGCATCTACCAAGTTAGCAACCTCTGATCGCCCCCAATCGAGTTGCAGCTAAAGCAACCGTGCTCCAAGACTTTAGAGTTAGTTTTACCTCAACAACGAAATCCTCACAAGACGAGGCTAGCGTTCTCTAACGATTTGCATTACATGAACTAGGGTAAAGATGCCATAAAATGTCTGAAATGACTCTCTAGGACACGCCACGTCGTGCTTTTGATACATTGTGAATATTTCTGTCTTTGAGAAACTACCTTGTTTGTTTAAAAATGCTGCGTGGAAGGAAAACTTCGCGAAACGCAGTGCAACACATTCACTGCGTTTCGCGAACTATTTGACATGTACAGTTAGCCAAGAAAGTGGTCGAACATTATTCATCTCTTTTTTGAAAGAGGTTGACCATTTTCAATTTCAATGGCTAATTGTGCACCGAGTTAACGTAGACGGTTTATATATTCAGTTTGAAGAAATACTTATATTAAATTCAACCCTCTAATTTACATAATCTAACTGAGCTATTTATTAATTCCGTTACTGAATTGTGGAGGTAGACTCTTTAATTGTCTTAGATCCAAAGGGTTAATTAAGTAATTTTCCTGGCTGATAGTATTGGCTGTGTGTGATATTGGCATACCTAATAATAGTACGGTCTGAAGCATAGACAACAATAGTCAAGACACAGAAGAGTCACAATCTAGAGGATAACAATTACTATACTAAAACGTAAGCATGGCACGTAATACAAAGTAAGGTCGTCTTCTCATTCTAGGGTATGGCCTCCAATTGCAATTCGTAATGGCACTAAAGGAGGCCGCGGATAGAGAGCGGGTGAAGGACCCTCCGCTCCTAATATCCGCAGACGGAGAGCGGGGCGCGCGCGTCGTCGCTATGTGCATTTGCTCCCCCGCCGTAGTGGGCTGGATGGCAGGGTCGCAGGACCCTAGCCGTCCAATAAGTCCACGGTACTGTAGCGCCCCGAAGTTGTCCCGCGGCGCTCTCCCTGTGCCCGCACAAACGGACCAGTCGCGAGGGTCAAAGTAGAATGCATCAAGCGAACCTTTGGCGCTCCTTGGCAGATTAGTGGTTAGTCCGCGCCTTCCGCCCGGGAGTCTCAGACACTTTTAGTAACAACTATAGGTATAGCCGCGTCCAGACGAGGCAAATCGGAAGACTGCGTGACTTCGGTCCGTTTGGAATAGTTAGTGCAGGATTCACGGGGTCCGGCAAAACCAAGCAACTCCGTACCAGATCTTCTTTGTCTTTCCTCGGCCGCCGGCCTCGCTCGGTCGTCTAGTGGTGCCTTAATTATATTCGTGACGTTTCCGATTTCCGAATTACAATACCAACTTGTCAGAAAATATACTACTGGCTCTCTATTAAAACTCTTTATTGCAAGATTGTGGCACTCGTACATTCACAAATAGTGAAGGTGTTACATTATTCATAATGATAACGACAGCTGATATGTCTGAACGCTTAATCTAAAAATTACGCTGAAGGGTAGTCATGTAATGTTTCTAACGCGCGTTAGGAGTTATTGTCCCGTACAAAAGATGTCATTTAGATCTCCCTAACGTATGTACGAAAAGTTACGCTATTGACCATCAGAGGGGTGATTACGTAACTTTTCGAACGTACTTACGTTAGGAGAACTCAACTGCCGTTGTCCCATACGTAAAAAGGACAATAAAATTAGATCTACCAACACGCTTATCACAAGACGGCGCGCGAGCTGTGTCGCGGCGAGAAAGAATATCCTTATCTTTCTAAGCATTCAGATTAGTAAGAGACTGATAGTCTATCTCGCCGCGACACAGCTCGTGATAACCGTGCTGACGTTACGCAATCGACCAACACGGCTATCACGCGACGGTGCGCGAGCTCTCTCGCTCATTTTTATCGCACTATCCGTCACTTTCTTTTTAAAACACTTAGAACAAGAGGTACAGTGCGAGAAAAATCGAGAGTATGTCGCGGCCGTCTGTCCATGATAGTGCTGCAGGTGTTCAAGAGTTCAACGGCTCCGAGCTACTTTTATTCGTGAACAACTATATCCATAATCCTAATTTCGCTTTCGAGACTTCGCTAAGTCTTCACTCACGTCTCACATTTTCCATTAACGACACAGTAAAGAAAGTTAATGCGCACTGATCCGTAATAGTTTTGAGATGGGCTGTTCGTCATGCATTCGAATGGATCTCTATTTAATTATCTTTAAAACGATCTTGGGTGGAAACGTGGATTGAATACCCTTGCAGATGTGTAGTAGCTAGTGAAATGGCCCGTTGTTCGAGTGTCTGCGAACGTATGTCGAGGAACATTTGATGCGTATAAAGAGGTACTGTCACCTGTAATCAGTAGGTATCTGACCTGTTTCTATTACCCACGTGTTCTCAGTAAGATATTTTTTTAAATTATTAGATAGATATTGTCTGTCATAGTAAAATATTTTTTTTAATAAAATAAAATAAAACTTTTGTTTTCCTACATATGTTTTGAAAAAATTTAAATATGTAGATTTGCTAACCGGACATACTAGGGAATATCCATCTCGCTCAAACCACTTTTTCTGATTAATGATCGCCACGGCGTTGCGCTTAAATTCACGTTTAATTTTATTCAGCTAATATTCATTGTTTATGAACTAAACTTCACTTTGCAAAGCCGTGTGTTGTTTTTGGGCGAAGAATGCCATAGAAAAAAAACAACATTGCTTTGTCTGTTGCAAATCGACTGGTTTTGATTGCCGGTTTATCAATTGTAGCAGAACAATTTGTCAAATTGGGGATTCAGTGGCAACGTATGCAAATTGAAACTAAATTCAATTGTTTTTTGTCGAAAATGAAACAATACAGAATGATATGAATATTATGTGGATAAGTTTTTTCTTTTTAATATTCAGTTACAAACTTTATGAGTTGTAAAAAAAATATCTAGTTACTATCAAGTAGATCTACCAATGGAGCCAGAAAAAGAGCTCATTAATGGTACAAAACCCCCTTAAAAAAAGCCCCGAATTTTGCGCAAGGATCGATAAAATTGAAAATTGTAAAACCTTTGAGAGTCAAATAGTAAAAAAAAACAAGAGTTGTCTTCCGGTTAATAATAATAGTAAATGGCTTACGTGCATTTATATAATTATTTTATCGCATAAAATAATACAAATTGCTCTGTGAGCTGTAGAAGTCAAGAGACTGTCTTTTCAAAATAATAATGATGGTATAATTTCGGAAAACTGAATCGACAGGGAAGCTTTTGAACCTGCTCACGAAATTTCACGACCATCGGTTGAGAAATGCGACCGTAGAGGAGAATAGTCGGGCAGACGCCGGACACACAAAAGAATTTTGCGAATGAAGCTAAAACAGAACATCGTTCACTGCCGCGCGTGCGCTACCTCGTTCAGTAAAAGACACGCAGTTTATGCTGATTAAGGGCGTGTTGCACGAACTAACGATTACAGCACGTCTATCATGAGACGGCCGCGACATACTCTCGATTTTGTAATAATAATAAAATAAATATTAAGGGACAATCTTACACAAATCGACCTAGTCCCAAACTAAGCAAAGCTTGTACTATGGGTACTAGACAACGATAAACATACTTATATAGATAAATAAATACTTGAATACATAGAAAACATCCATAACGCAAGAACATTCGTACTAATTCCATAAATAAATGCCCTTACCGGGATTCGAACCCAGAACCTCTTGCTTCGTAGGCAGGGTCACTACCAACTACGCTAAAGCGGTCGTCGATTTTTCTCGCACTATCCGTCTCTCTCTTATTAGAATACTTAGAACAAGAGGTATGGTGCGAGAAAAATCGAGAGAATGTCATTCCATAGAAAAATGACAAACTTTTCATGCATTCGGGTTTTAACGAACACCGCTTACGATTACAGACAGTTTCATGCAACCCACCTTAAGGGTCAAACCCAAAATAAGACTTTCATCATCATCATCATATCAGCCGAAAGACGACCACTGCTGGACATAGGGCTCCCCGAAAGAGTGTCACAATGACAGGTCCTGCGCCACCCGCATCCAGCGGACTCCCGCGACGTTTACCAGGTCATCAGTCCACCTCGTGGGGGGGCCTACCCACGCTGCGCCTTCCGGTACGTGGTCGCCACTCGAGAACCTTTCTACTTCTTCTTTCTACCACTTCAAGAAAGGTTACGTATAAGGTGCCCCTGGGGGCACATTATACGTAGAACCGATGTTCTACGTATAATGTGCCCCACCCACTGCCAAGTTTAGCGCTATATCGGTTACCTTGGTTCTGCTGCGGATAGCCTCATTTCTGATGCGATCGCGCAGAGAAACTCCCAGCATAGCCCTCTCCATTGTCCTTTGGGTGCTTTGAGCCTTCTTATGAAGCCCATAGTAAGCGACCACGTTTCCGTGCCATACGTCATCACTGGCAACACACACTGGTCAATAAGACTTTATTAGGTCTTAACTTTGGAAATGGCCACAGGGGACACGCAAACCTAAATCTCTGTAAGAGCCTTTAACAAAAAGCAAAAATTCTATAAAAGAATAGTTTGTAACATATTCATTGCCCAGAATCGCTACACGCTACGCTCGTAGCCGATCCCGTGGTTTTCCTCGTATGTAGCGGAAAGCGACTACGGCGGTCTGACGCATATGTGTCGTCATGGGCCCTGAATGGGGTTAATCGGTCCTGTATTTATATTTGGATCCCGTGTTCGAATCGAAACAACATAGAACACTTTTTTGATCACTCGCCACATTAGAGACGTCGCCTCAGCTGTCGCCGGAAGCGAGATTACGGCCATGTTGCCGCGCGGCGGAAGCGCACGAGACAGCTGTGTGTGGTGGCCGTACGGCTGTTAGAAATATCACGGCTGTTGGGTATTTGATATCAATAACGTACTCGTATTATGTTTACGTAATGCTTAGCTATCTGTAAGTATTGGTTTATTGAACGAGCGAGGGAAGCGAAGGAAGTTCTCTGCTTCAACTTTGGGCCGTTTGTCCAGCTGTTCGCCTCTACAGGCTTACCGTACCTTCAACTACTTACTACAACTAAACGATAGACTGCTTGCCCCTTTCGAGAATATATATACCTATATATAACTGGTTTACTTATAATATGTATCTATTTAGCATGGAGTAAAATTTTTGTTTAAATCGCGGAAGCAGCATAATTCTCTACCTCTTCCAACTTAATTATGACTAGAGAAGCTTGCTGCATTTTAATTTTCTGAGCTTCATTCATTAGTAGCGCCTTACTGTAAAAAAACGTATAAGTAAAGATGGTAAAAAGTTTTTAACAAGTATTTCTGACTATATTAAAAATAACGCTCATTTTAAAAATAGCACGACCTTAAAATACCCTGTTTAAAACGGGATCCACACTTTATCACATTATCTAGTTACTAAATATTACATTATCTTAATTGGTTTAGTCCTATAAGTATCCTTGACTTTTACAGTTTAGTTAGATTATGCGCTATGGTTATGGGAATCTTGTGAAACGATATTATTTTTAAGTTTAAATGTGGTAGTATTGAGTTATGATATGCATATTTCGTTCACGTCTATCCTACTAATATTATAAATGCGAAAGTTTAGATGTTTGGATGTTTGGATGTTTGGATGTTTGTTACTCAATCACGCTTAAACGGCTGAACCGATTTGAATGAAATTTTGCACGAAGATAGTTTATAGCCTGGATTAAAATATAGGATAGTTTTTATCCCGGGACCACGCGGACGAAGTCGCGGGCGGAAGCTAGTATATGATAAATGATGCAATCGAGTGACCACAGACCTAATGGTGCATGGGTATATACCGTATTATTATCCATGCGGTAATATGCAGTATATAAAAGTAAAAAGTAGCACTTAAGAGGCTGACAAGACCTAATTTTGCTGAAATGGATGTTATTTAAGCAGTTTAAAAAAAAACTATTCGTTCTAGCATACCAAAAAAATATATGTTAATATTCACCATATTTCAAAGACCGTGGACGGGCTCGATACATAATTGGACGAAATCTCGATAGAAAATAATTGCAAAGATTGGTCATCAAATCATTAAACGGTTCTATGTCTTCATTTTTTTGACGTATGGGTCTGCAATTAAAAACATGAAGTCAACATATTCATACCTAAACCGCTAACGAGTCATATTTCACAAATAATCCACACTTTTTTTATTTCAATATTCATTTACTATTATCTTTAAAAATCGGGCCGCCCAGTAACACTCGCTCTCGTTTACTTCGATACAAATAGACAGTGTGCGCGCTATCCCAAATCCTCAAGGGCATTTTGGTGTTGACAGCGTCTTAATAACTGCACCATTGCCCCATTAGTCGGCCAGTTCCACATCAAGTCAGAAAACCGTATGTGAATTAGTCTTTGAGTATAGATTTCTAAGAGCTTTACACGTTGCGAAAATAAGGGTCTTATGCAGCTAAATTAACAACAGTTATTAAAATGGCTGATGCTGACGCCAACCAAGGTTTTCGTCGATTTTTTACAAGGTTTTATCGTATCTCCTACATTTGCACTACAGATAGAATTATAAGTCAAACGGCTATCGGTTCTTCAATCTTTTATCTCCATTTTTGTCTACCGGAGTTTGAAAGAAATGAATACTTAATTTTGTATGATTTTTAAACATTGTCTAAAAAAACACTTATTTCGTATCTCTATTGACGTGAAAGGTCTAACATATACGAAATCTACATATTTATTTGGGTTCGTCTATGATGTATTTAAAAACGTGTCTAGGGTTTCATTTTAAACTAATGAATACAAAAGTTATGGCCTAAAATTGTTCAACATTGATGCCAAATATAAGTAAATAATTTGAAGTAAATATGGGATATTATATTGCTTAAAGCCGTTGTTGTTAATACGAGTATAATAAGCTACTTAAAACATTAGAAAACCAAGGGATTCAGATCGAAGGTCATTGGTGTATGGGAGCCCCTTAAACAACCTACCTAATTTGGACGGGTAATGGATTTTTGCCGCAACCTCATACTATCACAGAATTACGGCAAAAAAAAGTAGAATTTTGACAAGGATGACGAATGATGATGACTTACGGAGATTTGGTCGTGGTATTATTATTACCATACCTTCCCCTTAGGATTAAATAGGTGCATGAAATTATTAAAAAGGTGTCAAATACTGGGACGTTTACCTAATTCACTCTAGATACGAATTATTTATTATATTATATTCCAAGTAAATAGTTTATTGCCCTCTCTGAGAGCATTAACCGCTTAACCTCGTAATGCCGTGTACAGTAGGTATTCGAGAAAATTAACAAGTTAATACTTAGTTTAGTACATTTTCGATTAATAATAAACTTGAAACAATATTTCTTGGAAATCATTTCGTAAGACGCTAATACACGTAGCTAATAAGCAATAATAATAATAATTGCTTTTATAAAGGTATACTTAAGTATTTTCTTTGTAGTTTGATATATATAATTTGTTATCATGCGACCTTTGAAAATAAGGTTATTTTCAAAGGTCACATGATAACAAATTTTGCATCAATTTTAATACTAGTACGTCGTCGGTGGAAAACAAATATATGGCATGCATGTCCGGTAAACATACAGTGTAACCTATGGCCTAAAGTAACTTCAGAAAATTTGTCACCGGGTTGCTTTCCAATTATTGAGCTGAGATTTCGTTGCGTTGACAGGTAGGGGTAAACGTAGCTCCCTCTGGCGAAGTTGCTCACCACCAGGTAGCGTTTTTTAAATGTAAATGAACCAGAATAAAGACAGAAATATTTATTAACATTTTTTCTGACATTTCTGAAGCTAGTTAATTTGTAATTTTTTTGATGTCTGTAATTTTGTCGGCTTCTGTCGCTGGGTAATTATTTAATTGATAATATATTTGTTAGGTACGCAGAAGAAATAAGCTATTATAAAGTATTTCCAAAATTGTAATTTTTTCCATACAAGTTGTCACTTCATTGACCGTACTAAGGAACAACACCCACAGAGCAGGTAGCAGTAGCTGCGGTCTTCTGCGGTGTAAAGTGGAGGTTGCTTCAGTTGGACTATTCTCAATATGAGCGACACGACATTCCACTGTCTTATCCAAGTCTTATCTCTCTAGACTGGGCCCAAATTATACTGATTCCCCTGAATCGAAAAGTAGTTTGTGTATTGAATACCAGCTCAGAAGATAAATCTCACAGTTTTTACATTCCAATTTGGTATCAGAAGTAGCAAGCAGTCATTTTATTACGAATGGCGCGATCCAACCTGTTGGATCGAACGTACGTGCGATGGTCGAAAGGACCGATCGCTTAGTCCAAGTCCTCGACAACAACGGCCTCAAAGTGGTAGCTCTTGTTTAACTTGACCTGTTCGTTTTAGTGTGGAATAAATCTTGAAACTGATTTTGAACTAGTTAACGTCAACCGATTGAGCTGAAGTTTTGGGTATAAGAATAGTTTGGATGACAATTCAATATTATATTGGTACCGTCGAGCTGATCTGATGATAGAGACAGAAGGTGGCCATGCGAATGCGGTACTTACAAATGTAGCCCCGTTGAGTTTGAGCTCGTTAGAATTGTCTCAACGAGTAGTTGATGACGGTATACAGAAAAGTACAGTCAGCAATAAAAGCATGTACCAAAAAAGTTTTATTTTACAGAATCTTATTAGCCCGTTGGCTCGCGGGTCCAATTGAAATGCGAAAGTAAGACGTGTCACGTAGGCTCAGCTAAGTAAAATGGCTTCAACTAATGTCCAAGTTGCCGGCAATCCGCTGCAAAGTTGGAAAGAACGGTAAAGTAGTTAAGTAGCCATCAATGGAATCTGCTATGTAAACAAACCGCCATAGTGAAAGACAATTTTAATATGGCGGTTTGTTGACATAGCAAATTCTATTGACGGCCACTTTAGAACTTTTTCGCCCGGAAGACAATGCAGAATCCGTGATGAATCGTATTTGACATTTAGGTCTGCAGATTTTAAATGGATAACTGTCTTTTCTGTGGTGAAATTCGTTATATTTAGTTAGATGAGTAAAATTGTTGTGGATTGTAACTTTGAGTTCTGCGGCGCTACCACGCAAATCGAATTACGTAGTTCGTATATCACTGTCTCTGTCGTTCGAGTAACTTAAACAATAAGTGCGACAGACACGGAGATATCCGAACTTCGTAATTCGATTTTCGTGGTAGCGCTGCAGCATTTTTTTTCATTGCATTACCTTAATCTATTTAAAAACATCTTATTTGTCACCCTCGTTATTTCCCAAAGATACTGCCAACTTGTCGTATTAATTTCTATGTCTTTGAAACATGCTGCTGCCTACTGTGTTATGAGTTGAGGAACGTGCACGTTTTACGTAAGTGATGTTCTTCTAAATTAGTAATAAGTAGCCTTTATTTATGACGAATCGCACTCAGCGCAATTGAGTGAATTTCGCCTACCTTAAAATTACTTAAGGGGATGTCTTGATTTTTGTACCGATTGTTGTAAAACCGGCCCCAAGAAAACAAAACGGAATTCAGTCACTGAATCATAATCTTAATTATGATTATTTTATTTTAGTTGTGGTAAATTTGGCAAGCGCCCTGACGGCATGACGCTCATTCCATGGAAGCAGGGGAGGACTCTTGTGTGGGACGCTACCTGCGATGTCACGAACGGTATCGCACGCGACGATGGCAAGCGCCCTGACGGCATGACGCTCATTCCATGGAAGCAGGGGAGGACTCTTGTGTGGGACGCTACCTGCGATGTCACGAACGGTATCGCACGCGACGATGGCAAGCGCCCTGACGGCATGACGCTCATTCCATGGAAGCAGGGGAGGACTCTTGTGTGGGACGCTACCTGCGATGTCACGAACGGTATCGTACGCGACGTTGGCAAGCGCCCTGACGGCATGACGCTCATTCCATGGAAGCAGGGGAGGACTCTTGTGTGGGACGCTACCTGCGATGTCACGCTTAGCGCTATGAATTTAGATTGAAGGTGCCAACTGTTGGGCCGGTGTCGAGCACTGGGATATGTAGGCCTTACATACAAAAAAATCTCCCAAGTGCGTGTCGGGCCACGCGCAGTGTAGGGTTCCGTAGTTGCCTGTCTGTCTTAAGGTCTTAGCACACTATAACAACTCAACAGCCACTCGATTCAAAGCTAAATATTGAAATTTAAGCCTTATGTCGTATTTCCTACAGCACAATTTTCCATTGATGTTAATTTACGACAGGTATACGACGCGTAGACCACACGTCGTACACTACTTTAATATATTTTTTTGAAATTAAACCTAGAAAATATGACATAGGGCTTGAATTTCAATATTTGGCATATAGTCGCCGTTGAGTTGTTATAATGTGCGAAGACCTTTAGTTACATCCACGTGCGGTGCAGTTGCGTCGGCCGAATTTGTACGAAAATTGGCCTCTCCAAGTACACATTAAGTTGGTCGACTATTACTCGGTAATAGGGATTGCAATCCGGTATGATTTTCAATCCGGCCGGATTGGTATTACGCTACTGCGTGTATTGAAAATTAAACATTTTATCAAGTTTGATGGCAAAGAGGGCTGGTGTAAATAGTTGATATTGGTTTACTTTAAAAATATTAATAAAAGAATATTCAAAATGTAAAACAAACTAGTTTAGTGAAACAACTCGTTTGTCTATTTGAGATAATGAAATCAAATCATCCTTTGAGATTTGAGATCCTCTATTCAAATTCAGCTATAGTTAAACTCATCTTTGAACGCGGCTGTATATGTGCTTATTACTGCTTGCGCTTACGAAAACTGCCGCGTCACTGCCGCACAAATCAAAACTGCACGGATACAAGGTACAAGCGCAAGGATGACTTGAACTGCCAAAATATTATTAAAATTATATAATCATTAATCAATAATCAACATATGTTAACATAACTAGTAAACAAAATAAACTTCTTATTCGAGATAGAGAATATTGAGATTCAAGGAAACTATCACGATTATCACGAAATTAAGGATAACATCACATATTATTCTTTTTATAATTAACTAAAATAGATTGTTTCCTGAAATCATCAGGAATGTCTGTATCTAACTAAATTAATGTAATCACCGTAAACAAAATTAACTTTTAATTCGAGATTCAAGGAAACTCTCATGAAATTGGGGTTGGGAATAGTAAGATTTGTAAAGCAAGTCTAATTGAAGTGCTGCGTTTTAGTAATCTTTTTGAGTCTACCGGATCCGGTGAAATATTACCGGATGCGGTGGCTAGCAAAATAATAACAAGGTGACAAATCTAAAATGTCAAAGTGAACTACAATGTCATGAGAAAATCCTGTAATAATAACATAAATAGTCCTTTAGTCCTTAAATGATTATTACAGAAAGTCGTTAGTGTTTCGTACCGTAGGCATGTGGTAGTGCGGTCATAGTTGAAATTGCAGTAATCTGATATGTGGATTGGTTTTGATTAGTTTGTTTACCTTTATAAACTGAAGTCTTACTGTTTCTACAGGATGTTACAAGAATGGACCTAAAGTCATGTTCATCATCATATCAGCCGAAAGACGTCCACTGCTGGACATAGGCCTCCCCAAAGAGTGCCAAAGTGACCGGTCCTGCGCCACCCGCATCCAGCGGACTCCAGCAACCTTTACCAGGTCATCAGTCCACCTTGCGGGGGACCTACCCATGCCGCGCCTTCCGGTTCCGGTTCGTGGTCGCCACTCGAGAACCCTTCCGCCCCAACGGCCATCGGTTCTACGTGCTATGTGCCCCGCCCACTGCCACTTAAGTTTAGCGAGAAAATCAAGTCATTGAGCAAATAAAAAAAAACAACTGAAAGTTATTAAAAAGTATGCTATTACAACATACTCCACTTTACCATCAACCAGGCTTCAGCTTGGCCCTTCGTTCTGATACATACTGTATATATCAAACACGGCGACGGAACGGTAGAATAAAATATTTTTGGTACGGTAGGGGTGGTTTGTGGCTGTAGAACTCCTATTTACTATGTATAGTATTCACTTATATTTTTGACATTCACATTTCTTTACATTTCTGACCACTTATATTATATAGTCTTCAGTTTAACGCCAGCTATTTATTAGTCGCTAGCGATAAGTTTCCCATGAATAATGGAATAGCTAATCTGTCACCGACATTGTCTCGATAAACTCCTTTATAGGATAGCTGACTCTCACTATGTTAGCTGCTTCATCGAAAAGAGACAGAGATAACGACTAAGACGACATCACGATTGGTTTACAAATACAAATCCATAGATAGACAATGCGTTTTCACTTTTCAAACTCGTAATGTTTGTCTTTATGCTGGGTGTAGGTGGCACAAAATGACTTCTAGTGCGTAAAGTAAATTCGTCTGGCCCTCACCATAAAGTTCATGTTGCTAGGGACAAAAATAACATAAAATAAAATCTACTTTTCCATCAATACATTGTCTTGGATAAAATAAAACTGTTTGTTTTATTCACTAGTTGTACAATCTACTTTATCACTTCTTAATCAAATGTAGTTCATCTTTTTGGGTGGTTACAAGCTAACTGTTGATGCTCTAGTGCATAAAGTGAAATACTTTTCCATTTGTTAATGTAACCACAATGTCAGCAATCCTACTATAAATTCGATCTTCGTTGAGAGATTACCATGCAAATTCGACCAACGACAGCTGTCAACGGCTTCTAGTGTTCTATACTTTGTGAGTGTTACACAATTCCTAACTTACTTTTAAACTAATCCCTGGTCACCTTTAACTTTTGCGTTCAAACGTTTCAAGTTTTAGGTACTGAATTATTTACTTGTTTTGAAGTCTCCTTTTGAATGTTATAAAGCGTTTATAATGTTGGTATACTTATTATAATGTATGTTTGTTTACTTAAACTTGAATGTGGTAAGGTATTATGTTCCTAGGGTAATCTGAGTCGTACTTTAAGCATTCCAATTCCAAACCAAATACTGAACAACAGGGCTTCAATGATTGGAATTAAAACGTCAAAATTTAAGACATTCATAATATGATCCAACTGAGTAGGACTGATTAGGTATAATATAATTTTCGTATAATAAGAAGTGGATTCGTAAATGAATGTGTAACTCCACATAGCTCGCCGTAATTAAAAACACGTTTAGACCTTAAACTCGACTCGCGATTCAATAACACAATTTACGAATTTTCCGGAAACCACTGTTTTTTAATCAGTGTGTGAAATTTTAAAATGAATTTGTAATTTTGTAGTATATGAAATCAGTAACAAATGGCGAACAGTTGCGTAAAAGGGTATTTTTCTCATTTGAAAATGAATTTTATTATTATATATTAAGTGTTGCTACTGGATAGTAAACCATTCTTGGTAATATTGTGATTATTCATTAAAAAAATACTAAATATTTTATGTTGCTAGTATTGAGGATAGATTCTGTTTTTGTAAGATAAAACTCATTTAGTTACTGAACACGACAAGTTAATATGGGAGGTGGTAAGGACAGCGTTTGAAACGCCTGTAATTTTTATTGAGAATCATCCAAGAACCTATTAATGACAAAATATAATTAAACTCACAAAATGATATCCATCGCGCTTTTAATTCCTCCACGTGTTTGCTTACCATCAAGCAAGCCGTGTGCTTGTTTATCACCGTAAATAAATACTGAAATCTGCCCAACATTTCGTAGCACTACGCACTTAGCCGCTAGCATGGTTTTATAGCAGTGTTTTGTCCCTTTCCCGTTTGCACAAATGTTGTTTTTTAATTGGCATTTAAATACGTTTGAGGAATATCTATAAATAAGAGCATACTTATGTCCATAAAAAAAGTCTTAGCCTATTATTAGCCACGGAATGAAATAATACTTATGTAAGTAGTTCCTGTTGTATATTTCGTGACCGAGATCCGCTCAATTAAGCGTTACGTACCCACTACACTCAAGAGCTAATACCTATTTTGGGTGCACTTTGTATTGAATTTCAGTACAAACTGTACCCGAAACTTCTGCTCTTGAGTTAGCTCTTCAACTGTCCCATTGGAAGATTAGAGCTGGCAATAATGTCAGCATTAGGCTGTGATAGAACGATTTCATGACATTATAATTTTTAACTCTTCTTATTCAAAATAAGTTTTATTTAGAAATCAACTTTGGTAAGAAATCCTACGCGCTACCCGTGGTTTATAATAATTTTAACATGTAATCTAATTGTAGTTGGACCCAGAAATTTATAGACATTTGATCCTCTCTAAATTTATTTATTTATTTATTTCAACTTTACTGCACAAATCTAAAAAAAAAACAACTGGCGGACTTAAGGCTTTCAGGCATTCTCTACCAGTCAATCATTGGGCTAAACAGAAACTTTAGTGGTGCTGGATCCTAAATACTGAGTCTCGAATGGAAACACAAATCAATTAATTACATTAATATACATTTATTTATTTATTTAAAATAATTACACAGCATTGCAGTTAAAAACTAAGTCAATGTGAATTACAGATGATATAATATACACTGCATTTTAATATATGACAGAAGAATTACATCTATCCATCATCTCACGGTACCTTAAGCATTCACGATACCCAGTTCCCCAACTACTTCCAAAGACGTCCACATCCGGTGCTGATGCAAGAAGCGCATTAAGGCTGTGTAGAGCTCTGACAAAAGGAGAGTAATTGCGCGCTACGGTGCGCGCCTCTGGAGGAGCTAGCAGTAGCCGGTTACGCGGACGAAAATTGATCCTCGACAGTGAGGGGACTAGCAGACGCACCGCCTGACCCACCAGCTTAGGGCAATCTGAACCACCTCGCAAGATTTTGCATGCGCTCGTTAGTAACACACAGTTACGCCTCACCTCATGTGAATTAAAACTTAATACGCCAAATTGTTAACATAATCCTTCTCTCCTTCGACAGTCGGGTTGAGAGATGCTTACGCAACTTGCGTTTAAGGTAGTTCGACGACCATACAAAACGTCTTTTGACATTCGCAGGCTAACGGCGTGATATTTTAAGAAACTTATGTAACAATCTTTCATAAATATATAGTTTTACTGAGATTTAGTTTAATAAAGGAAAGTTTACATGTCAATAAAAATACACCTAGTCAAATAACCCGCCCCGTGTCATTCTGGGCGCAAAAGTGCCCATCAGACTCACCGTTGAATTGCGATCGACAACCTTTGCACCATTTCATAAATTGACTTTGTATTTGCACGAAATTCTCAAAATATAACACCGTTAGCCTGCCAATGTCAAAAAACATTTTGTATGGTTGACGAACCACCTAATGGAGAATAAGAGTACTATTAGCCCTCTAAGTATGTGGTGTGGTGTTCCTAGTGATTATATCTGATACAATTTTAAATATGGTCTATTATGTTTTTGTCTTGAATAAACGATTCTTAATCTTATCTTTTTCATTAATTTTTTAAAGTGAACAATCTTTTTTTAACGTACACAAATGCCAAAGTAACAGGTAAACGAATTTCAACGCAATTTTAATTTAAAAAGGATACCTATGTTTATTAATACCAACGGGCAAATACCTTTATTTAAGAATTAAGGCATAAAAAAGACAACAAAAATGTTTTCTTTTCCAATACTTACAGATTTTAGGGAACAAACATACCTGCTCTTCGTAGCACAACCTTAACGATAAAAACAAAAGAAAGAGGAAAATAATCAAACCGGTGAATTCATAATAAGAAAAGTTGCTGTAAGTACTTTTCATTTATTTTGAAGTATATTTACTTGTTTAAAGACACATTTACAATGAATTCATGGAATATATTAAAAAAAATTGCTTCACCTGTTTTCTTTAAATTTACTTAAAACAATTGAGAGCCCCAGGTTGAAACAAGTAAAATAAGACAAGTATCCGAATGAAATGATTATGATTATGAAAATAATAATAATCATCATCATCATCATATCAGCCGAAAGACATCCACTGTTAGACATAGGCCTCCCCCAAAGAGTGCCAAAGTGACCAGTCCTGCGCCACCCGCATCCAGCGGACTCCAGCAACCTTTACCAGGTCATCAGTCCACCTTGTGGGGTGGGCCTACCCACGCCGCGCCTTCCGGTACGTGGTCGCCACTCGAGAACCTTTCCACCCCAAACGGCCATCAGTTCTACGTGCTATGTGCCCCGCCCACTGCCACTTAAGTTTAGCGATTCGGAAGGCTATATCGGTTACCTTGGTTCTGCTGTGGATAGATCACGCAGAGAAACTCCCAACATAGCCCTCTCCATAGCCCTTTGGGTGACTTTGAGCCTTCTTATGAGGCCCATAGTAAGCGACCACGTTTCAGTGCCAATGTCATCACTGGTAGCACACACTGGTTAAAGACTCTCGTCTTGAGACACTGCGGAATATTGGACGAAAAGATGTGCCGTAGCTTCCCGAACGGTGCCCAGCCGAGTCGTATTCGACGATTGACCTCTTTCTCGAAGTTGGACCTACCTAACTAATGAAAATAATAACTATTTACAAACACTGCTATTTAAAAAAAAAACAATACTCGTGCCCTCACCCGGTTTTGTACCTACTACCACTAGCTTCGCAGGCAGGGCCACCAACTACTAGGCTAACCGCATAATGTAGATTTAGTATTTATGCCTGAAAATATCCCTGTATGAAGCACTTGTACACACCTATTCTATGTAGGTATTGACAGCCTACTTAAAATCTTTAAAACCACACCTGGCCATATTAAAGTATTACTGGGCCAAAAATATCTCCAACGAAGAACTCTGTGATCTGTTCCGAAACGCCAATCGGTCAATCAAACGCCTCTGACAACATCAACGAATTTTCACATATATAATATCAGTGTGATAAGAGGAATCCAACGACACCTCATATGTCGAAATAAGTCGAACGGTTTAGGCTGCAGGGCGTGCCAAAGAATAAGACATACACACATACAAACATGCATGCATACTTACATACATACATAAATACATACATGCATGCATACATACATACATTTTATTCGCTTGGAAAAGATAACCCTCCTCTACTTCGGCGGTCGGGTCATAAAAAAGAGAAGTTTAAACGCCGAGAAGGCAAGATAATGACCGGCTGATTGCCATGAGCCGCGTCAAAATGCCGCCAAAATAGCCAAGATGTTCAGATCTAGCGCCACCACATTCCAGGGAGTGTGTGAAGACAAGAATGGATGGACGACCCTTTTGCTCAGTGGATGACGTGGCGCAAGCAACATCTCCTGCTAGCGTCTCCTGATGATGCCTCGTAGAGAGACGAAATACTTTTAATGGTGGTGGTTTGTTGTATTTTCTAGCATGTTTCTGAGTGCGAAGGGAGGGTGGAAACAATTTGATAATTTATCCCAATTTAAATAATGTTGGGGCAGTTTATTCAGAGTAGCTACTCACGTGAATCCAGCGGCGCTATCTCCTCGTGGTTTCTGGTCTGGATTTCAGGATTGTAGCCACCCCAGCTGGGACCCAAACACTTCACACATAGGCACTGGTTTTATGAGTGTCCAGGTTGATTATGAAGTAAGATGCAACAGTCTATGTTGGTACAAGGTAAATTTTAATTCGCGAGCGGCGCGGACGCGTGCGTTTTGGATCACAACGGTAGGAAGAGTTTTTTTAATCTCCAGATGGCGCTGCAGAGCACCGGAAAAGGCTTTGGAATTCAACGCAAAGTTGCCAGCTCCGAAAAACTAGCCCCAAAACACAGAGAAAATTATTCCTTACAAATAGTGTTGTCTTGTATACATGAAAAAATACCTATTACCTTATTAATAAAAATAAAATAAGTACAATTTAATCCTACATCTGTTCCTCGTCGGAACATGCCGCTCACCTTAAAAGCACGTAGTGTCTTTTAAAGAAACACAAAGGTTTAACAAAATAAACTAGAACTATACCTAAACTTAATTGCTAATAGGTATTAAGGGTCGTAACGATTTCGACTCATTCTAACGGTAGGGGGCATACTTTGACCACCGGTCGTTTATATACAGTATTCCCACCTTTCAATGTCACTACGCGAGTGACTTGATCAGACCCCGAATGTAACGCGTGGATGCGCGCGAGTTTCCATTGCAACGGTGGCAAATGGTCATCGCAAACCACAACAACAGCGCCTTCGCGGAGGGCGGGACCGCGATCTTGAAGCCACTTTGTACTTTGTTGTATATGGTGTAGATACTCTCTACTCCATCTCGACCAGAAATGTTGGACAGCTTGCTGTATCCAGCGCCAGCGAGTAAGACGATTAGGGTTCTCGTCCGTTAATGAAATGTCTGGCAAAGCCGTTAAGGCTTCTCCAATAAGAAAATGAGACGGTGTCAAGGGAAGCGGATCTGACGAGTCCGAACTTAACACGCAAAGCGGGCGCGAGTTTAACACGGCCTCTATTTGACAAGTTAGAGTGTGCATTTCGTCATAGGTTTGAGTCCGAGTACCTACTACGCGGTGCAAATGTGTTTTGAAACTTTTAACGGCCGCCTCAAAGAGTCCACCGAAATGACTCGCATAAGGTGGCTGAAAATGCCAAGTTAATCCTTGTCTTAAAGTATGTTGATTGAGCGCGCTCATTACAGAATCACTGCGCAGAAACGCGTATAAATCTTTAAGATAGTTATTACATCCCAGAAAATTCCGTCCGCAATCAGTATAGATATCCGTACAATATCCTCGTCGGGACGTGAAACGTCGTAATGCCGCTAAAAAACCTTCTGTCGAAAGTTCAGAAACGAGTTCAAGATGTACGGCCTTGACACTCATACATACGAAAACTGCAACGTAACATTTTACTATTTTTGCGTTGCGCACCTTATTTGCGCGAACGTAGAATGGCCCACAGAAATCGCACGATGTTTTTAGAAATACTCGAGCGGGTCGTAAGCGAACTGCGGGCAGGGCTCCCATCCTCGGCTGAACGCGCGTCGGGCGTGCGCGGAAACATGGGATGCAGCGATGTACTCGCAGACGCACGATATCACGACCTGATATAATCCAATATCGCTGTAAGAGCGAGTTTAGCACGCACTGCGGACCGGCATGAAGCTCATTGATATGAGCATCGTCTATAATAAGATTAGTTAACGGATGTCGTTTAGGTAAAATTAATTGATGTTTGGATTCATAAGGTAAAAATGATTTATGAATGCGTCCGCCGACGCGTAATAATCCGTCCTTATCTAAAATGGGCGAGAGACGCCGTAAACTTAAGGAAGGGGATTTGTTGGTTGAAATATTTTTAATGTCATCACTAAAGACTATTTGTTGCGTCATCAAGATCAGCCGATTCAATGCAAAGTTATACTCTGGTACGGTGATATACTCAGGGAACGATTGTTTATGTTTTCTACACTTGTAATAGAAACGAAATATGAGTGCGGTGACGCGAACTAATTTACCTAGCGACGAAAATCGCGTAATTAGGGTATCTTCCTGGGAAGGAGGCGATGTGGACACACATGCGCAATTATTATTGACGGATTCGCTTTTGTTACGTTTTTCTTCGGCTGTATTTAAGACCGGTTTTTGCACAGGCCAGGAATCTTGACTGTGTTGGAGCCATGCAGGACCATGGTACCACAAGTCATTTCGTACCAGCGCGGCGGGCAGAAGGCCACGTGATGCTGGGTCGGCACTGTTATCGGCCGATGGAACGTGACGCCAGCAACTCGCCGGAACGCGGGACAAAATATCACTGACGCGGTTAGAGACGAAAGTCTTCCATTCGTGCGGGGATGACCGGAGCCATGTCAGCGCGACGGAGCTATCGGACCATGCGTAAACTTGGTCGGCGCGAATACGATCATTGTAAATTTGCATCACCCTTTCGATCAGTTTTGATAGAATAACACATGCCATAAGTTCTAATCTAGGTATCGTAAGACATACACGTAAGGGTGCGACGCGCGTTTTTGCCATAATCAAATAGGTTTGAACCGTACCTTTTTTGTCTGTAAGACGTATGTAAACACATCCAGCATATGCAATCTGGCTTGCATCAGCAAATCCGTGAATTTCGATTGAATCGAAGTCATCAGTATTAAAAATGTGACGCGGAAACGATATTTGTGATAGGAGCGGTAGCTCGTTAACGAAACTTGTCCATGAATTAACTATGTCGATTGGTGGTTCCGCATCCCACGGAACCTTCGCCAACCACAGCAGTTGAATCAAATGTTTGGCAAATAATGTTACCGGAGATAATAACCCGAGCGGGTCGTAAATTTTGGCTATTTCCGACAGAATAGCCCGCTTCGTACAAACCGTAGAAGTACGTTGTACTTGGAAACTCAATGAGTCAGACCCGGAATTCCATTGAAGTCCAAGGACCTTGACCCCTTTGTCACTCTCCATTTCAGCAAAGTGGACACTTTCGCGCCGCTCACCATGAAAGTCCGGCGGCAGCGCAGCAGCGAGAATCGCTGGCGAGTTGCTGTGCCATTTGCGTAACTCAAACCCGGCCGTGGCGCATATACCTACCAACTCCTGCTGCAGAGCGAGGGCTCCGGCTACGGTATCTGCACCAGTGACAATATCGTCGACAAAGACGTCTTTTAGCAGCACGGGTGCTGCGAGCGGGAAATGCTCAGCTTCGTCATGAGCAAGCTGTTTAATAGTCCTTAACGCCAAGTAAGGGGAACAGGAAACGCCGAAAGTGACAGTACATAGTCTATAGTCGCGTATAGGCTCTTCGGGCGATTGACGCCAAAGGATACGCTGAAAATCCCTATCTTGTTCACGAACCAGAATGTTGCGATACATTTGTTTGATGTCGGAACAGAATGCAACATTGTGTACTCGGAACTTCAGAAGAACATCGACGATGTCCAAGTGTAACTTAGGACCCGTCAATAATGTATCATTTAACGCGTAACCACTGGTTGTCTTGCAACCAGCATCATATACAATTCGGGTCTTGGTTGTCTCACTCGAATTTTTGACCACCGAATGGTGCGGAATATGGTAACTCGCGCCAGTAGGAGGGTTATCCTCCGCGAGCTCCATGTGGTTGAGATCCACGTACTCCTGCAGGCACGCGTGGTAATCCGCTTTCAACTGGGGGTTACGTTCGAGACGATATTCCATCTTATGGAATCGTGCTAGGGCAATTTGCCGCGACTCGCCGAGGGGCGGTGCGTCGGGTTTGAACGGCAGAGCGACCACGTATCGCCCTGTGTCATCACGTGTATGCGTCTTTTGAAAAAAGGATTCGCATTGTTTTTCATCGGAGGTGTAACCTCGCATCTCTGGAACTGACTCCAGCTCCCAAAACCTTTGAAGATTGTCGTTGTCAAACGAGCTGAAACACGTATGGAGTGGAGCCGAAACACTAGCATTCAATGACAATTTACCTAACAGTAAATAACCAAACAAACTGTTCATTGCGATGGGCGTTCCAGGTTTACCCGTGATAACGCCATCACGTAATATTTGGGATAGAATATCCGCACCTAATAACATTTCAACAGGTTGAGGTTTATGAAATTCAGGGTCCGCCAAAGCGAGTCCCTGTAAATGAGGCCATTCGGCCGGTGCTAGTGGTACACTAGGCATTTTTGGCATTTATTTGGGCAAAATAAATGCTTCTACAGGAATAACCGGCTGTTGTTTGCCCTTAGGCGTAATTACGCACGAAACTGTACCTCTAGGTACAACTGGTTTCTCATCGCCAATACCTAATATCGGAGTGCTGCTCTGTCGTCGGGGCAAATTAAGACGTTGCGCACACGATTCCGATATTATTGACGCTTGAGAACCGCTATCCGCTAGACACCGAATTGTAGCAATTTTATTGCCCTCTAAACGTATGTCAACTAAAACAGTTGACAACAACACCGTGCTTTCCTGTTTATCTAAATTTCGCTGATTAGCTGCATACGCATTTTGAATGACCGCGCCAGTCCCGGGCTGCTCCGTAGGAGCGAGCGAGACAGCATCAGGTTTCGCGGTGTCACTTATAACCGGGAACGCACTCGCGGTTGTTAAGTGGATTAATGTGTGGTGCTTCTTATTGCATTTTCTACACGAAAAATTCGATTTACAACTCCTTACGTCGTGTCCGGGGCAAAGGCAGTTGTAACACACGTTTTTAGTTTTTACGAATGAATGTCTTTCATGTACCGATAGATCTAGAAATTCTAAGCACCTCGCTAAATTATGCCCACCTTGGCACTTCAAGCAAGATCGGACCTTATCTGTACTACCATAAGGTCGATTTTGGTCTGGAGCCACACTTGCTGCAAAAATGCGTTTCGTATTTGTTTGACCTTGGCCTATATTTGCATTACTTTTATTACAATGATTACTTAAGGAATTATATTTTGTGGACTGTGTATTTGAAACGTTAATCATCTGATCAGCTGACAGTTCGCGTTCTAAGAACATAATCAGTGTATTTACTTTAGGTATTTCTCTCGGGTTAATCAAAGATCGTTCGTAATCTTTTCTCGTATTTACGGGAATCTTACGTAGTAATAAATTTAACAGTACGAAGTCCCATTGGCCAACCGGAAAGTCCATAACTTCGAGCGCTTTGATATTTTCGTGATAAACATTTAATAGATTCCGGATAGCAACAGCTGATCGGCCGGTGCAGGTTTCAATGTCAAACATTCGATCCAGATGTTGTGATGCAATTATGCGTCTATTGTCATATCGGGATTTTAGAATATCTAGGGCAACTGAATAATTATCCTCCGTTATGGGGATGGATTTGATCAAATTGTGTGGCTCGTCTTTAATTGAAAGAAGTAGGTATCTAAACTTCTCCGTGTCCGTGTAGGCATTGTTGTTGTGTACCAGCGATTGAAATGAATCGAAAAAGACAGGCCAACCCGTCGGGTCGCCGTTGTATTCGGGTAACGATAATTTCGGCAGAGTACGACGATCGTGTAAATGCGTGTCGAGCGGGGCAGGAGCGCGGCTCGCGCGACGTTTTTGTTCATCTACCTCCTTCATGTTATTTAAATGAGTAACTATCGCGTAATACAAGTCATTGAAATCGTTACGAATCTTAATATTCGCTTCTTTATTGAACTTTTGCAGTTTAATTAATGCCTTTTCGATTTTGGTTTGAATTTTGTTAAACTTTCGCTGATGTGCAGTTAAATCTGTTGTTCTAGACCGAAATTGGCCGATATTTGTCGCTGCGAATTGTAATGTTCTTTTTAATTCGTCGAGAATTAAATCGCGTTCAAATATGTCTTGCGTAATACACGACGTATCATCGGTTTCGACATTGTCTTCATTGGGATTAGGTACCATTTTGTGAATACAAAGATGGCGGCAATGACAACGTGAAATTGAATTACGAACGTGTTAGAAATGGGTACGTAATACCGCAAATAAACTATGAAAACAAGACAACACAACCTGGTAAAGAAATATCCGGATCGAACGGATCAAAAAATTATGTTGGGGCAGTTTATTCAGAGTAGCTACTCACGTGAATCCAGCGGCGCTATCTCCTCGTGGTTTCTGGTCTGGATTTCAGGATTGTAGCCACCCCAGCTGGGACCCAAACACTTCACACATAGCCACTGGTTTTATGAGTGTCCAGGTTGATTATGAAGTAAGATGCAACAGTCTATGTTGGTACAAGGTAAATTTTAATTCGCGAGCGGCGCGGACGCGTGCGTTTTGGATCACAACGGTAGGAAGAGTTTTTTTAATCTCCAGATGGCGCTGCAGAGCACCGGAAAAGGCTTTGGAATTCAACGCAAAGTTGCCAGCTCCGAAAAACTAGCCCCAAAACACAGAGAAAATTATTCCTTACAAATAGTGTTGTCTTGTAAACATGAAAAAATACCTATTACCTTATTAATAAAAATAAAATAAGTACAACTTAATCCTACATCTGTTCCTCGTCGGAACAGGAGTCTCTCTCACATTTCCAAATTCTGAAAGCCATTTTCATCGTGTAGATATAACCTATAACCACGTCAATCTCGAGAATCGTCCTTAAACACAAGTATAATTTCGTGAAGAGGTCAACGGCTGCTAAAAGTATTTACGCCGCAGAAAATAAATAATTCCGCGGTTAGAAATTAGAGTTTTGCAAAGTAGCAGAGCGGAGCGACACACTGCGAAGCGATGAGACCGCGTCCACCAGAGATATGCGAGGAAAATTAACGAAGCGATGATGCGTAGCAAAGCTGTGAAATATGCGCAGATGAGCAGAGCAAGGATGTGTTGCGAGGCTGTGAAATATGTGCGTTTTGTATGTATTTAATAAACAACTTTTTGGGGTAGGCCTATGTCCAGCAGTGGACGTCTTTCGGCTGATGATGATGAATAAACAATACGAGTACACAAATAGTGACAATAGCTACTCTAAGTAGACTAGAGTTCCGAGTTCCGAGTTCCTCTTTCAGTTCTCTGTGTGTTCGCGGCGCAAGGCAGCAGTAGGTATTAGGTTATTACGTAGTAGGTTAGGTTATTACGTCCCCTTCACAACATCACATCATCACATTTAATAAACCTCGCTCCTCTGAGCCCACGTCCACCTCGTGCTAAGCGAGGATAGGAAAACGAAACATTCCTATTGGTGGATTAAAAATTCGCTCACCGCCTTGCACAGCACAGCACTGGTGGATACTCACCCTTGTACTATCGACAACACAGCTAACTGACCATCCGTGCACTCTATGTGCATTGTAATAAGGTTCTATATAAATACAGGATGGTCAGTTAACTGTGTTGTCGTTTGTACACGGTGCCTATAGATAGACCGCTTAACTCACTCCCCGCGCAGGGTGCAAGACTAAGTATTCGTCGAATCTCATTTCATTATGGTTCGCACGCTCGTTTTATCACACCACGAGCTGACGTGGCAGAACGAGAATGCGAATATCATTGAAATGTGAAGGATATGACTGAATTGAGACCCGGGTGTAATTCAGGGTATAATAAATAAGATTTAACGCAAGAAATTTACGCTACCAATACTTAATTTCTGTTCGTTTCATGTCTTTTGTAATTGATTTGAGAACAGTGCAATTAAAAGCATGGTAGCAATGCTTCTTTAATGTCGTTTCGGTAATAAATTGTAAGTATTTATTGTTTCTTGGCCAGCGTTATTATAATTACACCTCTTACATTTTAAGGGGTAACAGAGCCAAGACGCCATCTGGTACTAATTCGGCGCACGATAGGTACCTTTACCAAAATTCCTCATGACTATTAAATTCAAAAAAGCCAATAGGGTTTCTGCCTATTCTTAATCTTTGCACAAACCCAATTCTTCACAGCAATTCACAATATTCGTTTTACTTGAGATTTCAAATTTATACACAAAAGCGTTTTTTCATGCTCGCAATTCTGTTAAATCCGGATTCTCCACATTTAAAAAATAAAATAAAATATGAATCATTTATTTCGGACCACAAAAAATCCATATTAGGATAGTAAGTAGGTAGGTATGTTAGATACATTATATTTCAAAACTAGCTAAAGAGCGGTGACAGCTTGCCCAGTGCTGACTATAGCGATTGTACAGTCTGTCCGCTATCACTCTCGGGATGCTGTTCATACTATCGCGTGCTGTTCGTACTGTCGCGTGCTGTTCGTACTGTCGCGTGCTGTTCGTACTATCGCGTGCTGTTCGTATTGTCGTGGCGCGCCTTCTCACTCATCAACCTCCTAGCGTTATTCCCGGTAATTAGTTATTATATTTGTCCCGCAGGGAGCTGATCGATTTTTGCGAATAGCGAGCCCACAGGTTGCAAGTATAAAGAGATTTACAGTACGCTCTAAAACCTGTGCTGTATAACCTCTGAATCTATGAGCTATCATATTCACCCTTATCGACAGCGCCCTACGTTCCCGTTCAATATCCGCGTCGTCGCGCATTTTTTCGGTTACTATGTGACCCTGATAATTATTATGATAACATCATGTAACTTGTTTAAGAACCGTGCCGTTCAGATATAATGGAGGTAATACATACGATTGACTCTTTGTCTCCGTCGTAAACACCATAAGCTCGTTTTTAAGGGCGTTCTATCTAAGGCCATGTTTACTTGCATATTTCTCACAAATATTTAACAATATCTCGAGGCCTCCTGGCGAAGGATTAAGCATCAGCACCATATCGTCCGCATAGCTTATACTATTCAAACATACACCGCATATGACTACCGATATGAATGCTGCGAAGTTCCTCGATCAGCACGTTGACGTACAGATTGAAGAGCTTAGGAGATTGTTGTATATGTAGGGTAAGCAAACAATAACTAGTATTTTGTATGCGGGTAGCTTGTAATCTGTCTTGGATTAAATGGTGAACTCGCAGTACGTGTTTTATTCTTCAGTGGCGAACGAGGATTAAGAAATATCTAGATATCGGTGTACGGCTACGAAATCATGTCGGTGGGACAATTACGTGATTTTGATATAAAAAACGGCAATTGGACGGCGTATTGTGAGCGGCTCGAAATGTACTTCGTCGCGAACAAAGTGGACAAGACCGTTATGTTAGCCACGTTGATTTCCGTCATGGGAGAAGAGGCTTACGAGTTGTTATCAACTTTATCAAGTCCTAAGAAACCCTCGGAATTAACCTACGACGTTGCGGTTGACCTATTAAAACAACATCTGCAACCTAAGCCGTCAGTTTTGGCCGAGCGCTATAGATTTCGACAGCGACGGCAAATGGAGGGCGAGTTGATAGCGGACTACGTGGCTGAATTAAAAAAAATGTCTAGGTATTGTGAGTTTCAAACTACGCTGGAAGATAATTTACGAGACCAGTTAGTATGTGGCATAAAAAGTGAAATGATACGACAGCGGTTATTCGCCGTAGACGACAAGTTAACCTACAGTAGGGCGGTTACATTATCATGCACCCTGGAGGCAGCCGAGAGGGACGCCAATGCAGTAGATTGTAACCCGAGTACCTCCATGGAAGTAAACAAGGTACACATTATGACGAAATGCAGGGCATGCGGCGATAATCAGCATAAAACGGAAAACTGCAAGTATCGGAACTACGACTGTAGTTTTTGCAAAAGGGTTGGTCATTTACGTAGAATGTGTCCGGAAAATCAGGGCGAGGGCCAGACCTTCCAGAATCCAAGACGAGGGTATGGAATGCCGGCGGATGATGCCGGGCGCGCATCGCGCGGGTTGAGCGTGAGCAGCGGCGGGCGGCGCGGGCGCGGCGGGCGCGGGCGGCGCGGCCGCAGACACGCCGGCGCCTACTGGATGCGGGAGCCCGCCGGCGCCGGGGAAAACACCACTTCGGGACAGTCGGACGGGGCTGACGATGACGGTGATAATGATTGCAACGAGGAAGAACCGATGTATCAGATGTCTTTGACGAACTATAGACCGGTGTGTATGTCTCTTTTTGTACATAATAGGGCCCTAGTTATGGAGGTAGACACCGGGTCAGCTTTATCGTGTGTGAGCGGCGATACATATCGGCGGTGTTTTAATGACCTAGTGTTAAAGCCTTGTCGTTTAAATCTTAAGTTTTACGACGGCTCGGTGGTACAGCCTTTAGGGTATTTGGAGGTGAATGTCAGTCGCAATAATATTACGAAGAGATTAGATTTATATGTATTAGACAGAGCGACTACTAACTTATTGGGTCGACAATGGTTGTGTGAGCTAGATATTCAAGTACCTAAAATCAATTCACCCAACATATTGTATAACAAGGAATTAGACAAAAATGTAATTGTTAACGACCTTATTTCCAGACATAAATCACTGTTTGATGGCACACTGGGTCGGTTCACCGGATCACCGGTGAAGTTATGCGTGCGCGAGGGCGCCGAACCCATTTACTGCCGCGCGCGACCTTTGCCTTATGCGATGCGCGCGCGCGTCGACGCCGAGCTCGACGCCATGCTGCGCGCCGGCGTCATCGAGCCCGTCGACCGCTCCGACTGGGCCACTCCTCTAGTGATAGCGAGCAAAGCGGACGGCGGTATACGTATATGCGCGGACTACAAGGTAACACTGAACAGAGTCTTACAAGTTGACAGATATCCGGTTCCAAAATTAGATGACTTATTTAGTGGTATGAGTAACAATAAATATTTCACTAAGCTAGATTTATCTCTAGCATATAACCAGTTAGTGCTAGATGAAGATTCTCGGGCTTATACGGTCATTAATACTCATCGAGGGCTTTTTAAGTACAATCGTTTAGTCTTCGGATTAAGTTCAAGTCCTGGTATATTTCAGAAGTTTATGGTAAATTTGTTAAGGGATATACCAGATGTTGTGGTTTTCTACGACGATATTTTAATTAAAAGTAAAAATATAGATAGTCATGTCAAAGCTATTGAACAAGTTTTTTCGGTCTTGCAAAGCAGTGGGCTTAAGCTCAAGAAGAATAAATGTGAGTTCTTATCAAACCAGGTGCAGTATTTGGGGTTCATTGTGGATGAGACTGGCGTGAGAGTTAACCCGGACAAAATTAAACCTATAGTCGACATGCCACACCCAACAAATACCACGGAACTGAAATCATTTTTGGGTATGGTTAACTTTTATGGAAAATTTGTAAAGAAATTATCGGATTACCTTGTCCCACTTTATGACTTACTCAAAAAGGGGAGACAATTTATATGGGGTAAGCGACATAACGAGGCCTTTATGTACGTTAAGAAGTTGCTGGTTAGTACGGAAGTGCTAGCGCACTACGACATAGCGCGTCCCACGGTGGTGACGTGTGACGCGTCTGCGCGGGGACTCGGCGCTCTTTTGGCTCAGCGCTCGCCCGACGGAAGCGAACGCGTCGTCGCGTACGCCTCGCGCGCACTTACTGAACATGAAAAACATTATAGTCAAATTCACAAAGAGGCACTCGCGATCATTTTCGCTGTAGATAAATTTCATCAGTACTTATATGGAAGGGAATTTATTTTGCGTACTGATCACAAGCCTCTGGTGAGCATTTTTGGACCTAATATCGGAATACCCGTTACAGCGGCTAGCAGGCTGCAAAGGTGGGCGATTAAATTGTCTGCGTACGACTTCGCCATCGAGTACATCCGCACTGATAAGAATACGGCGGACGTTCTTTCTCGTTTAATTAAAACACATCGGGAGGACGCGGCAGCGGGAGAGGAGGAGCTGCCCGAGCAGACATACTTACATTTTGCGACAGAGGCTTTACTGCTAGATTATAAAGTACTCAAACGCGAGACCGGTAAAGATCCTATATTGAGTCGGGTTATAGGGTACTTGGCCGATGGTTGGCCATCGGATATCGAAATTAATGAACTTAAACCGTATTTCAATAGACGCAACGAACTATACTGCGAGCTCGGTTGTATTCTTTGGGGGCATCGCGTGGTAATTCCGGCTTCTTGCAGGGAACGAGTGATAAGCGAGTTACATGAAGCGCATATGGGAATAGTAAAAACAAAAGCATTAGCTAGAAGCTACGTATGGTGGCCAGGAGTGGACGAGGCAGTAGAAGCGAAATGCCGCGCTTGTGGGGTATGCGCCAGCGTGGCCGACGCGCCGGTGGCGCACGTGCCATGCGCGTGGCCGTGGCCAGACCGCCCTTGGGCTAGACTTCATATTGACTTCATGTCCATTTCAGGTCTCACGTATTTGATAACCGTAGATGCATGTTCAAAGTGGATAGAGGCTTCAAAAATGGGAACTACTACCGCGGAGGCGGTAATAGCTGTATTGCGCAAAATGTGGGCACGATTTGGGCTCCCTAAACAGCTGGTTAGCGACAACGGTCCCCCCTTTACAAGTTCTCAATTTGAATTGTTTCTTAAACGGAATGGAATAGAACACATTTTTTCGTCGCCTTACCACCCGGCGTCCAACGGAGCCGCGGAAAACTCCGTAAAAATTTGTAAACGGGCCATTAAAAAGGCGCAAAAACAAAAAATAGACATCGATGTAGCTTTGAACAGGTTTCTGCTAACTTACAGGAATACGGAACATTACACGACCGGTGAAAGCCCCGCGAAAATTTTGCAAGGTCGCAATTTGCGTATGCGTCTAGATCAATTAAAACCGGAGCGCAGCGCGCGTGTGAGCGAGCACCAGACGCTGACGGCGGCGCGGGCGCGCGGCTCGCGGCGCCAGCTGCGCCCGGGGGACGCGGTGTGGTACCGCGACTATCGCGCCAAGGACAAATGGCTCGCGGGCCAGGTCACTAGGAAGTTAGGTAGTACCGATTATACAATAGACTCTAATATTGGAACCGGAATACACAGGCACATAGACCAGTTGAGACGTAGGGTGACCGAGGGGACTATAGACGTACGTACACCGCCAGCCACCGCACGACGTCGATCTAGTAGCTCATTTGCGTTACCGGAGGAGGGCCCTCGACCGGATGATGGTGGAGGCCTGATGGCGCCGGGGCCGGTGGCGCCGGTCGCGGCGGAGCGGGTCCCGCCCGGGGTGCCGGAGAGGAGTGATCATGTTAGTGGCGCGGCAGGGGAAATAAGGGACGTAAACTTACCTACACCTAAGATACCGCAAGACGACCAACCTAGGAGAGTAGTTAAGCCGCCAGTGAGATTTGGTTTTGATGAATACTTTTAATATTTACTGTGTACCTAAATATATAAGTATACGCACGGTTTCGGATTGTTAACGGTACAACAATCAATTAATGGTAAAAACGGATTATATACTGTATAATAATGTATTAGCTGTGTTATACCTAACTTATTATAGGTGAGATAAATATGTTATTAATTTAGAATATTAAAGATGCTTACACACTAACCAGTAACAGTCGGACCTCCGTTTACACCTAGCGGTTATGAATGTAGAGGTCAAATTGTACTGGGTACTAGAGATATAGTGAAGAAAAGGTTCGTGAATCAATAGGCCGTAGTAGTAGCTTAATTATTGTTTGTTTTAATACATTAAGATGTATTTAGGTAATAAAGGTGGAGGTGTTGTATATGTAGGGTAAGCAAACAATAACTAGTATTTTGTATGCGGGTAGCTTGTAATCTGTCTTGGATTAAATGGTGAACTCGCAGTACGTGTTTTATTCTTCAGAGATGTTCTCCTGCCCTGTCGCTGTCTCATCCCGCACTCCAATCTGTCCTCCCCTGACACTTCCTTGCCCCATCTGACATTAACTTGAGAAATGTACCAACTCCTAATTATATGCATGAGATCCATTGTATTCATTTTCATAGTCATGATGTATTTACTCGTATTATACGAAATCCGTGTTATCCAAAAGATAAGTTTTCTATTCTTTTCAACTTTTACCGCAGGGGAAATACATACTATGTTTGCCATCATCGTCATATTAAAAAGTTGTGTGTCCCTAAAACGAGATCAGTTATTATAATGAAAGTGCGTCATAAGTAAAACAAATGTAGACATAAACCGCATTTCATCCATTTCATTAGCATCATGAAATTGACTGTCTGTACCCTTCATTTGTTTCAATAATTATTTTTCTGCATCAGTTTTAGAGTTAGTTAAAGTTTATGCTTGTGATTAAGCAGAGTAATAGAAAGCTATTTATATAACCTATATTGTTATAATACCTTTATTGTTTTTAAACAATACTTAAATCGAGTAAATTATTAAATTTGCATAATTTAATCGAAACCTTCAGGATTTATTTGTGGATAATCTCACTGCCAATTGGTGAGAGACGTGCCTATTTGATTATGGCAGCTGCCCGATAGATCTTGACAATTATTTCTTAAATTGTTAATTCGATCATGAGAAGTGTATTCTGAAACGACTTCAAAGAATTTTGACGTTTCATTTCACCTAAGCTGTACCTTATCTTATTTTTTCGGTAAACACCAGTCCGCCGTGTCTAATGGCCGGTAGGTGATACGAGTAGGTTCTTTTTTATCTCTTTGTTACTTCTCGAAAACAGTAGGGTATACAACATGTAGTATTGGTTGTTTAAAACAATCATTGGAGGTCTTTTTATTTTAATGAATGCTTAATATTATCTACACTATATAATAAACTAAACAACCGGGAGCTCAGACGCGTGTACCAGTTTAAATACCTCGGCCATTATATCTCCGACGACCTTAAGGACCATATAGATATAGAAAGGGAGCGTAGGGCACTGGCAGTTCGTAGCAATATGCTTGTCCGAAGGTTTGCACGCTGTAGTGAACAGGTAAAAATCTCTTTTTAAAGCCTACTGTCAGGTATTCTACACGTGCAGCCTTTGGACCAGCTTCACGCAGAAGACCATCAGTGCCCTGCGAGTCCAATATAACAATGGCTTCAGGATGCTGTTGGGGCTGCCCCGATTCTGCAGTGCCTCAGGAATGTTTGCGCAGTCACGCACTGATGACTTTTATGCCATTGTACGAAAAAGACACGCAGCGTTGCTAAACAGGGTATGGGCAACCCCATTCTGAGCACAGTGGCGGTTAGGTCTAACACCAACACCGCCATCATGCGCCAATTTGTCAATGTGATGACACCTAGGTTAGGTTAGGTTAAGCTTATAATTGTGGAGAAAGACAAAGCCAGCAAGTACCTAGACCTGGCTCACGAGGTAACCGCCATGTGGGATGTTGATTCGACGATCATCGTCCCGATAGTCGTTTCGGCGAACGGTTTAATAGCGAAGAGTCTCGACCATCACCTCAAGAGACTCTTGCTAGATGGCTGGATCAAGGGCCAGATACAGAAGGCGGTACTCCTGGATACTGCGCGGATAGTCAGGAGGTTCCTGTCTCTGTCGCCCTGACCGCCGGTAGCTTAGGCCCCGTCTCGCTGCCGGCTGCACCCTAGGTTAGGTTTTTATAATGATTTTATGTTTTGTATGTATAGTTCTATATTTTACTTTTTATAAATTTATTGTACAAACCTAACTTAAGATGAAATAAGAATAAAGAGATAATAATATTATAAAGAGGAAAGATTTGATTGTTTATTTGTTTGTATTGAATAGGCTCCGGAACTTATGGACCGATTTGAAAAATTCTTTTACCATAAGAAGCCAACATTATCCCTGATGAACATAGGCCACTTTTTACCGCGGGAAAAGGCTTCATTCCTACGCACTAACCGTGCGAAGCCGGGCCTGGCAGCTAGTTTATAATAATACTAGCTTCTGCCCGCGTTTATATCGTAGCTCCATACAAACTTTCACCCCCACTTCATCCCCTTGGGGGGTGATTTCCGGAATAAAAAATCCTATGTCCTTCCCCAGGACTCAAACTATCTCTATACCAAATTTCACCCAAATCGGTTCAGCGGTTTAAGCGTGAAGAGGTAGCAGACAGACAGACAGACAGACACACTTTCGCATTTATAATATTAGTATGGATTACAGAGCAATATCGAGGCTATGTGTACGCTTGACGTACGACATTGCAAGAGGACGTGCCGGTGTTACCCACAGTGCATCATAGTCAGATGGTGCGTTTACACTGTTTGTCTTAGACATTAATTAAGGTGCGCTTAAACTCTATTACAATACGTACTTCGACCGAATGGGATAGTCTGTGCTATTGCCCCCACTTTTATGCATAATCGAAAGCTCGCTTCATCACTGTAAATTAAGAGGTAAAAGCCATCCATTAAAAGTGAGAATACTTTTTTAGAAAGATAACAGTTTTTACTAAACATCATAAAGTTATATTTAACACCCCTGTTTTGTTTCTTTTTATAACTATTTTTATTAACAAACAACGGAAAGCGCTTAGCTTGTGCAAAGTTATTTGATGTTTGGTTTAATATGGAGACATTTACAGCTTAACAAATTGAACATTAAACCTATGACGAATATTTATTGACATAAGGATAACTGTAGGATTCATTTTAAATTTTATATGTTAAGTCTACTTTTAAGGTTCCCATGTAACTAGAAATGTCATGTGATGTTGAATAAAGTTTTTCTATTCTATTCTATTCTATTGCACAATGTTTTTCTATAAAAAAACTTCGGTAGAATTAATGGAAATCAACATTTATTATCAGAAAGTTGAATAAAGCAATTACCGCGAGTTCGGCTGAATACAAGTTTTCGTTTCTATCAGATAATTATTACGATGAAACCGAACAAAGGGCATAACAATGCTGGCACCAGACTGTTATCGAGTTCTAGACTAAATAGTCTAGAACTCGATGAGGAAATCCTCATTCAGCGGTGCGGTGTAGGTACTGTAGGGTTCACCAAGACCTATATTCGTTACTACGCATCTACATTTCAATAAACACATATTTTAAACTAAATATTTTAGAAATGCTCAAAGAAGCTGAAAGCTTCTTTTACCGTCGTGTGTCAGGTATTGGCAACACATTGGCTCAGAACAAAGGTAAGCGCGCGATTCCGACTGTAGGTAACACTTGAATTTTTTTAGTACACGGGTTTGGCCGACATACTTATATCTACTAAATTTTCTATCCGCATCTATTAGATATTGAACCTGTTAGATTTTTAGTACAGTACACTATTGCCTAAATACGACAAATATCCTTTAAAAAAATATTACATTTTGCAATAGATATTTCACGTTTTTTAGTAGTGTGGACGCAGCATTTTCTCTCCGCGAAGCATCTGAAGGCTATCTTTTCGCTTCGTTGCCTCCGGTAATGAATTCTTACAGTTGTGAGAATCTTTTCAATCGCCAGGGGTTATATAATTTAATTGGTAACCTCAAGATACATATTTACTAATAGCTTGTATAATGAGCCAAAACATTACGGGTTTATTTGCATAGGCCACCTTTTGTCTATTCATCCGATTGGTTTGGTGGTATCATACCTACTATGGCGTTGTCACCAGTTGCAGGATTGGAATCTTACATACTATGGCATTTTCCAAATTGAGTGTACCCAATTAGTGGAAGTATAAAAAAAATACTTATTGTCAGTTTTATGACGTCAATTAAGTATTCCGTTTGGATAACCATTTTTTTTTAATTTATAAATGATATGCATTAAAACGTTACTTAAATGTGAAACAAGTTACTTTTCACTTCACAACTTGTATGGTTAATAGATTGTCGTCACAAAAAAGACATGAGATAAATTTCTTTTACTCACGGTAATTCAGTACTTTAATTTTAAAATGATCACTAACAAACTATCAAGGTAAGTGAATAATGATATATAGCTTGTAAAATTATAACATGACGGTGCAGTAATAGTTATTTGTGCAAAGTTGTATTTTACCCGCGAGTGTGGAATTGAAACACGAGCAAGCGAAAGGATCTTATAGTTGAACCACGAGCGAAGCAAGTGGTTCTAGAATAGAACTTGAGCGTAGCGAGTGTTTCAACATACGAGGGCGTAAGTGGAATATTGCGAACAAAAGTCTATCAGAAGCCCGACACCGAAGGCCGAGGGCTTTTGATGACTCGAGTTTGCAATATTCTTACGCCCGTGTTATACACAATGTTTTTCATCAAATTTGCGAGAAAAAAATACATTTTAGATGAAATGAATACAAATCATAATAAAAACTGCGACATGTCAGTTATCCATTTTGTTGAATTTGACGTGAGGCGCGTATGGCAAAGACCCTTCGGTATACAGCCACGATTTGAAAACACTTAAAAACATTTTACATAGACACGAAATAATGCGCCACTTTTTAAGGGTAAAGGCAAAAAGGGTAGACATGGATGCCTATAGACCTGTCTCCATAATCCCAGCAATAGCCAAGGTTCTGGAGAGGGGTCTTAGCAGTCGCCTCTCGACCTTTCTGGCCGCTACGGGTGCCCTGTCTGAAAAGCAGTTCGCATATAGAGAGGGCCAGTCAGCGACGTCCTTGACTCGTGAGCTATTGAAACGGATAATGGACGGAAAAGAGAAGAAACAGCAGGTTGCGGTCTTGTGCTGCGACCTGTCAAAGGCCTTTGATGTGGCAGATCATAGCGTCATTACAGAAAAGCTGCGCCATTATGGGATAAATGGCGCGCCGCTATCACTGTTTGAGAGTATGCAACGGAACAGGTGTCAGATAGTCGTAGGTGATGGAGGAAGGGTGAAGTCAGACCCGCTGGGAGCCTCTATGGGTGTAGCACAGGGATCATCAGTCTCCAACCTGCTTTTTTCACTGCTCTTGAATGACCTGCCCGAGTCCATAGACACTTCCGAGGTTCTGATGTATGCTGATGACGTCGCTGCAATTGTCACTGCATCGAGCGTCGAAAGTATTGAGCAAAAACTAAACCAAACCACTGCACAGCTAGCCGAGTGGTTTGACGTGAATGGGCTATCCTTGAACCTGAAGAAAACTCACTACCTCGTTTTTAATCTCGCTGGCCGTCCGACAAGACCGCTCACTGTCAGGGTAGGCAATGAGGTACTTGAGCAAGCCAGCAATACAACCTTCTTAGGGTTTGAGATCGACACGTGCCTGGCTTGGAATCAGCACGTAGACAGGCTGTGTGGAAAATTGGGGAGCGCGTGCTTCGCACTGGGCCGGGTTACGAGGTAGGTGTCTGCAGAGGCAGCGCGCACCTGCTACTTCGCTACCGTGCACTCACTGCTACAGTATGGCGCTGAGCTGTGGGGCCGCTGTGCAGGGTGGGAGCGGGTGTTCCGCCTCCAAAAACGCGCAGTGAGAACTATCGCTCGAGTACCCCACGATACCCACGCGGAGCCTCTTTTCATCAAGCTGGGTATATTAACACTGCCGGCAATAGTCTGCATGTGGCTGTATATGTGAGAGTGAATTTGTCTTCATTAAAAACATTTAGAATGGTAAGCTCGCGGGAAACGCGGAACGCAGATAAATTGTGGGTATAGGCCGGACGTTGACCAAGTCATCTAAACTCACTCACGTCATGGGCCCCACTGTCTACAATAAGTTGCCAAAAACATAATTGATGCTCCAAGCTTGGGCAGCTTTAAGTTCCGCCTAAAGCAGTGGCTTATCGAGCAATCGTTTTATAGCTACGACGAATTCGGTGCGTATAAGCCATAATACTTTTACCGCTACTATATGTTAATGTTCCACCGGGTTACTATAAACACTATGTACATTTTAATATTGACTATTATTATTATCGTACTCTTTAACATTAAGCAATTAATCAGAACTGTTTGTAATAACTATCATACACATGCATTTTAGTGAATTAATACTACTAATTCTATTATTTATTATTGTTGACGTGTAAATTGGTTTTATAAATAAATTATTATGATTATGATTATGATTAACTACATATTAAATCTGTAAATAATTCTGTTAAACATGTTTTAGCAGTGTTTTTAGGTTTAAATTTATTTATAAATACGTTTTCAGACATCGTATTTGATATAAAACCTCTTTGCTTTGTAACTGCCGCATGAGTGACAGATACAATTAAAAAAATAACCATTACGCCCGCCCGTGGGCGTAACATAGGCTATTACAGCTCTGTATGTCTGCGCATTATGAAGCCCGTTTCGAGCAAGTGTGATGAAAAATACATTTACGCCGTGTCTAATACAAAACTTTTCATTGTTGCGAGGAAAGTGCAACATGCAAAACCACTTTATTTAATTTAAATAATTTTTTAATGTATTAATAACGTTAAATCATATCAAGTACAATTTTGGTCAAGTGCGAGTCGGATTTTAGTTTTCCCATACATTTTGAGACCCAGCGCCTGATGAAGGCAACAAGCAATTTTTTTAAAGTTCTTAAATAATTATTTTATTCCGCTCTTTAGTATTTGTTGTTATAGAGGCAACAGAAATCTACATCTGTGATTGTTTTTATTATGAACTTTTTACGTTTATGTTATCTGTTAAAAGCTACTTAAACACGCTCCAAGGTCAAATTACTTTCCCTACTAGTGGGTAAAATGCGTTTTTGCCCACTGGTTTTAAAGGATAAAAGACGGCTTTCCGAGGCAGTGAGGGGAAAACTAACTTTCTGTGCCGACTCTCAAGGGTCTCTTCAATACTTGCCAAAGTAATATGGTTTTGTTATACGACTTCATAGTGAGCTGCCTATCACCACTATCACACGAAAGTGCGAGAACACTTTCTCGTCACTCACACGAAAAGCAGGTGTTCTTGTGCGTGCGTAATTATATATAGCACAAAACAAAAAACCGGCCAAGTGCGAGTCGGACTCGCGCATCGAAGGTTCCGTAAAGTATACGGTTTTCGCAATTTTTCCTTTATCTGTGCCATAAGACGTTGCTTCGTACCAAATTTCAAGATTCTGAGTTCACGGGAAGTACCCTGTAGGTTTAATTCCCTTGCGAGTTTCGATAATTTGCGGAAATTTGTGACATAAATCTTTTGATTGCGTTGGCTTAGAAGTTAGATTTTTTCATAGCTTCAAGGGACAGTAGACCTGAGTATTTGGTATACATTTTAGCTTGATACCTCCACGCGTTTCTGAGAAATAGGGTCTTGACAGACGGACGAACGGACAAAAAAGTGATCCTATAAGGGTTCCGTTTTTGCATTTTGAGGTACGGAACCCTAAAAAACTATAAAAGGCGGACTTAATGCCTCCAGGCATTCTCTACTAGCCAACCATAGGGCCAAACAGAGACTTTCAAATTGTGGGTGCAAAGAGACAGACTAACAAAACAAAAATAACAATGTGTGTGTGTGTGTGTGTGATTTTGTTACAATTGTATACCCGCTGTGATGCTAGCGATTTGTCTGTTGTTGACTCTTATTTTTGCCTTTTCTTGAGGCCATATTCTAGTTGGTCCCAGAGTTATTTAATTTTGATGCTCTCTAAAAACTGGTTTGAATGGCATCTGAAAAAAAAGTTTCTAATTAACACTGCCAGGAGCCCGCTAGGTGGGCTCTGCTCGTCGGCGCTTTTATCTACATACGGAGTTCCCCATGTTATCAGCTATGTCCGTACCGCTACGAAATCTTTTGCAAGAACCTGCCTAGCGGGCGTTTATGCCGTAGTAGCTTTCCGCTACATACGAAGAAAACTATGGGATTGACTACGAGCGTGGCGCGTAGAGATTCTTGCTGTGAATGTATTACCAGGTAGATGCCAGGCGGTCATAGACTACAATTTATCACTTGCTTTAAGCGGTCCAAGTGCTTGCTTGCTGCAAACAGCGCTTACAAGGAACTTAATAAACTATGCTTTACCCCACCGTACTTAGTATATATATATATTGTTTGCTGAACCCATATGTAGTGAACACACTAAACGCTTGGCGGCTAATGAATTAAAAGCATGCAGTGATGGACTAATTAATAGCATAAAGCTTAGTAGAAATCAGCAGGAACACATTTAAAAAGTTTCAATGGTAAAAATACAATCGAATTCATAAATATACATATGTATGCGTCGAAAGGTTCAAATATATCTAAGTAGACTTAACAAAGAAGTCGTGCTCTCATATTTTGCATATTTTTTAATTTCCACATATTCGGACTTAAATGTAGCTAACCTAACCAAACTTTTATGAAATTAACTGAGAGGATCTTTATGTTGAATATATGACAGACGACTATTCGGATGGGTTTATCATCATCATCATACAGCCGAAAGACGTCCTCTGCTGGTCATAGGCCTCCCTTAAAGAGCGCTTTTATGACCGGTTCTGCGCCACCCGCATGCAGCGGAGTCCCGCACAATAATCAATTGGGATCATTACTAGCAATGTATTTAAATATAATAATAATAATTCGCTTCAGATATCTATATTCTGGTCATAGCGAGCCAAACTCCTCCCAGTAGAGTCGGTACGCTGCGGAACGGGCCTATTTTAAGCGAACACAATTTCACAATGCATTTCATGCTCAGTCGCGCAAAATGTAAATTTACCAATTTATAGGCATGAATTCCAGTGGGGATAGTCTCAAACCATGTTTGAATTTGGCTGGTTATGCCTAAATGATTAGAAAATATAGTCTAGCCATGCAGGGTCAACGTCAATGTACATTAAATTACATTTTGGCCACTCTCGGCTGGTCATAAAACTTAAGTAAATAAAAGGCGTTAAACCCTTAAACACCAATGTTAATGTGACAAGAGCAAAAAAATATATATTTCAGACCAGTTTGATCCATATGTGGTTAGTACAGAGAAGCTTAGATACTATGTTAGAATTATAAACTAAGAGTCGGGATTATATTAATATTATATTTTACCTACATAGTTGAGGCAGGCTATTCGCAGTACCAAGCAGAGCGAACAATTAACTCTACTTGGCTCTGCCCACAGCCACCTCCACCCAATATTTGGTGAGCGGACAGTCTAGGCGCTCGGCCAACACCCTTAGGAGGCCATTGCTGCTGCCGCGCACCCGCCTTAGCAGCGATCCGATTCTTTTTCGCCTGATGGCAAAAAAGTCATCAGTATTCGCCTGCGCGAACATTCCGGATGCGAAGGATGTTGTTGTATTGAACGCGTACTGCGTTATAGGCCCTTTGCGCGAATCTTGCCCACAGACTGCACGTGTAGAACGTCTGACAGTAAGCTCTGAAAAGCGTCACTTTAAAAATGGATATCATTAATTATTATAGTTACTTGCAACTACCTACCTACGGCGGCATATTAGTGCACCCAGAAGAGGTACAATATATCACCGCCCAAATAATCTGGGATTTCCTTGAATCAGCGGGCCTTAACGGTGTACTCTAAAGCACAATAAATCACTTGTTGGTCGATGCGGCATACCTACATGCAACATTACTTAGATCTGCCCCACGAGGTAACCGTTATATGGGATGTTGATTCGACAATCAATTGTCCCGATAGTCGTTTCAGCGAACTTTTTGATAACGAAGAGTCTCGATCAACACCTTAATAGACTCTCGCTAGAAGGGTCGGACACATAAGGTGGTACTCCTGGACACTGCGTAGTTGGTCAGCAAGTTCATCTCCCTGTCGGCCTGACCACCGGCAGCTTAGGCCCCGCCCCGCTGCCGGCGGTACCCTAGGTTAGGTTTTTTATAATGTTTCTGTATTTTGTATGTACATTTTTATATATTACTTTTATAAGAATATTGCAAAAAGTCTAACTTAATACCTTATATAAATAAAGGAATACTTGCAACTACACTGTAATATCCAGTGTATAAACTTTCCCGCGTGGTCGTGCCGGAGGCTCCCCCTGGATTTTCCCCAGGCTACCCTCCAACCACGCAATTCGACCGCTATATTGGGTCCGTCCTATTATAGCAACAGTCAGGTTCAAAAAAAAAAACTACACTGTAATAAAAAATCCCATGTCAAATTACATTGTGCAAACAATCCATCATACAAATTTCTAAATAGCGGGAACTTTTCGTGACATTTGTGTTTATTATTATTTAATTTTTATATTTTCCTATCGAAGTTTTTATTATTAACATAATGTTTGTTTGTACATGTAATTGCTTTTCTTTTTCGTCACGAAATAATGTTTTTATTTTTATTTTTTTCTAAAAACATACTAAGGCTCGTTACACCAGCCAGTGGGATGTTATTTTGCTCATTAACGCTTTTTAACATCGCCATTAACATTTTGTATTAGGGTTCCGTAACCAAATGGCAAAAAACGGAACCCTTATGCATTCGTTATGTCTGTCTGTCTGTCTGTCCGTCCGTATGTCACAGCCGCTTTTTCCGAAACAGTAAGAACTATACTGTTGAAACTTGGTAAGTAGATGTATTCTGTAAACCGCATTAAAATTTTCACACAAAAATAAAAAAACAAAACAATGAATTTTGGGGGTTCCCCATACTAAGAACTGAATCTCAAAAAAAAAACATTAAACCCATACGTGTGGGGTATCTAAGGATAGGTCTTCAAAAATGATATTGAAGTTTCTAATATCATTTTTTCTAAACTGAGTCCCCCCCCCTGTAACTTCTAAAATAAGAGAATGATAAAACTAAAAAAATATATGATGATGTACATTACCATGCAAACTTCCACCGAAAATTGGTCTGAACGAGATCTAGTACCTAAGTAGTTTTTTAGGGTTCCGTACCTCCAAAAGGGAGAACGGAACCCTTATAGGATCACTTTGTTGTCCATACGTCCGTCCGTCTGTCAAGACCCATTTTCTCAGGAACGAGTGGAGGTATCAAGCTAAAATTTATACCAAATACTCAAATTTACTGTCCCTTGGAGCTGTGAAAAAATCAAACTTCTAAGCCAGCCGTTTATGCCGCAAATTTCCGCAATTTTTCGAAACTCGCAAGGGATTCAAAACCTACAGGGTACTTCCCGCGAATTCAGAACCTTGAAGCAACGTCTTATAGAACAGATAAAGGAAAATCGCGAAAACCGTAAATTTTTAGTTACATCATATAATAAAAATTATTTTAAAGTTATTACTTATATACCTACAGGTTTGTACGGAACCATCGGTGCGCGAGTCCGACTCGCACTTACCCGGTTTTTTTAATACGTCATAAATCGTAAACCGCCTTTTACCTTTTATTCAACGGATAATGCTACGGAACCCTTTGTGCGCGAGTCCGACTGGCACTTTTTTATGCTATGTACGTCCAATGCAATGCGTTATGCCAAATTTACATTAGTGAGAACAATGAGACTTTCCAGCTTAATACAACCTACCTCATTAACCATTCACAAGAAACCGTAGGTACGCCTACTATACCTAAGGCATAATCTTCGATCAATCAAAATCACTCAAGCAAGACAAGTCGAATCACGCCCGCAAATGACGTCAGAGAGGGTGATTAAAATGTAACTTTATACGCGAATAGAACTCAGGATCCGCAAACAGACATGTCTGTTGGGCTGCTATGTATGAGCGGCAGCGTGAGTGATTTAGTAAAATCGCATGTCGACTCTATTCGAAGACGATTCCAGTGTAGATATACCGATGGGGTTACTAATGTGTTGCATAAAATTGATTGTCATAATTTTATTTTGCATAACAGCCCTTGGCAGAATCATCATTTCGCAGAATTACTTTTCGCATACTTTTCATTGCATACAGTCATTTCGCATAACTTCCTTTGCCAGAAAAGTACATTGGCATAATGACGATTGTAATAATAGTCCTATGAACGAATAATCGTGTCACCGAAATTTGTATCGTATATTATTCAGCTGGCATACTGTCATTTGTTGATATTAAAACAAGTTTTCTGCTCTTTTATAAAAAAAAAACCTCGAAGACGGATGAGGGAGCGAAGCTCCCGCTTTCGTCTTCTAACCTATCCGCGATCCGAGTCGGTTTTGCCACTAAGTCCCTGTTTCCTACTGTATATTCTGGCACATAAAATTATGCAAAAATAAAGTCGGTGATATTAGTTGTATGCTTCAAGAAATTCGGCGGAATATACGTTCTGCTACGTAAAACTCTGCCAAAGTAAATTCGGCCATATTACTATTCTGTAATTCAAAATTCTGCCAAATGAGTATTATGCGACATGATAGTTATGCTAAGTACATGATTATGCTAAAGTATCATTCGGCTAAAAATGTTTCTGCGATAACTGTTATGCGGAGTGTATTTCGGACAATCGGTATTATGCCAGATAAAGGGAACCCATACCGATGTACCGTCCATGGTTTTTACACAACAATTGATGCTTAACACTTTCACTGACAGTAGTGTCAATTAACCGTTGTTAACCCCACATATAAAAACTCCTGTGGAGGTATTGTCAGCGAACGTGTAGAAGGATACCTAACTTTAACATGAGTCGCGAGAGCGTGTCAATAAAATAATGTATAAAAATGTGGTTGAACTTATTACAATAGGTGGGTGATTTCTAAAGTTAGTCAATGAAAGGTTAGATCAAACGAAAATACGCAATAAACGGTACGTTGTTTTTATGTAAACCGCGGGAGCATTTCAAATTTCGCAGCTTTCTTTGTGACACGTCTCGCCGGGTAACCCGTGTTTCCGCAGCCTTTCTTTACGCGAGTGCTCTTTTCGCTTTCAGCTTTTAACTTGGCATGCAGCTAGTATATGGGAGCGGTCGGCTTGTTTGAGCAACGCTAATTGCCGCTCCAGCTACTTAAGCAGCCTTCACATTAGGATACCGATGACTTGTCACTTGTTGCGTTCATATCTTCAAATCTTATTATGGATGTACCTACTCATCACCATATAAAAATACATACATAAATTCACGCCTTTATCCCTAAAAGGGGTAGGCAGAGCACATAAAACTTGTGTTCCAGTGCCACTTTTAGCATAAATGTTAGCATAAAAGATCGACAAAATACGATGTCGCACAGTGACAGATTGCCAGCCCATCGCCCACAACACACTTGAACCCTGTTCCCTTAGTCGACCATAAACATATTAGAAATCCAAAATAACACACGACATTTATTTGACCTGTTTTAATGGCTTTTCCAGCACAGCTTTCGTCTGAGCGCCGGTATTAGGAAATCTAGAAATTATAAAATACATGACCTAACACTATCTTAACCTGTATTCAATGCTAACCCTTAATACCAGGTTTCCAACAATGGAAACGATAAAATCCGGTAATTTGAGGGCACCGCGCGGAAATCACTAGGACGCGGTCGTGAGCCATGAAACCACAGAAGTTCGCCGAACCGCCGCCTGGCCTAGATAAAGTTCGCACGTAAAAATGAAATCGTTTGAGTGAATTACTAAGGCGGGTGCCATGATAAAAAAAAACCAGGTCTCTGTCCAAGCGTTTCGCTTAAAATGCACTTTACTCACCCACACATTACTCTCTTAAGGCCGCTCACTGAGCCAGATATGCAAAAATACCCCAAGAATTATCCAATTTATCTACGAAACGTTGATATTTGTAGACGTGGGAAAAATATGTATCATTCTTGATTATATTATCTTTAATAACACAGCTTTCGATACACGATTCATAACACTTCGCTCGATACAATTAATTCGCAAAGTAACCTCAAATTCGAATGTTTACTCCAACTTTACTTGCTTTTTTACTACGTGACACTATGAAAGAAATAAAGGAACAAAATCAATCATAACTAAACTAGTAATTTGATAGCTTCCGAATTTCAATCATTTGAGGCAATATTTTTATAATTTAAAAATTCAATCGTATAAAGATATCGACTTACGGCCTGCAATGTCTTTCTCCGTCACTCTTTCGCAATGTGACAGTGATCGCTGAGCGGTCGTACCAGACGGACCTGTACTACGTTTTCCCAAAAATATATATTTTAAGATATTATTCGATTACAAAAAACAATGGAACTAACGTAAGTAAAAATTGATATTTACTAAACAGTGAAAAGAGTATTTGTTTAGCTTTATGATTACTAAGAATAAACATTACAATCCTCACTATGTATATACTTTAAAATTTCACCCGCTAAAGGTAAGCATTGGCAGCGCAATGGTTTCAGCGATAGGAATAAAGGCGACCTTCAAACGTGTCGAGAGTTCGAATCTCAGCACGTCTAAACTTTTTGCTTTTTTCTTCGGGAAAATGAGAAAATTGAATATTTTCACAGCCGAACAAAATACTAAATCTTCGGACTACATGGAGTGAGTATAATTATTTGACTTATATGCTGTTTTGCCCCTACTTACGTAACACAATACAATTTCTTTATTTACAGACTGCAAATGGAATCTCCGATTTTATCAACCGCTGACAAAGTAACGAGTAAGTTCTAATAGACTTTATTTATCCTTATAAATATAAAAATACCTACCTACGTCGCGCGTAACTTCGTGCGTTGCGATAAATACCTCCCTACCCATAGCGGCGGCGTACGAAAAGATTGGGTAGATACCTAATGATTTTCCATCGGCGCAGATGCTTATTTCATTATGCTTCGAACTTCGAACTGAACTTCTCAAATATTTGGACATATTTTGTACCTACTTATTTTCTTAAATTGCTACAAGTACACCTACTTAGTAAATGATCGCCAAAAACTAAATAAAATGTCGTCAATAATATCGTACGGGATACATTATAAGGAATAAAGGCCCCCATCCAGTCATTTGATATTGACCAAGATTATTGAAGAGGTAAATGTACACTGATAAAATGCAATAGGGTTGCCTGAGTAAGTCTCGGAAATAAAATCCCGGGACTTACCTTTTGTCCATACTTTCGTTGTTTTTTATGAACTGATAGGTGGTTTATATATTATTATACCCTACTAGTAGTGTATGTATTGTTATGAAAGTAAATGTACACTGATAAAATGCCATAGTATAATATATATATATATAATTTCTGGGACTTACTCAGGCAACCGAGTAAGTCCCAGAAATGAAAATCCCGGGACGTGCTATTCGTATTTTCGTAATTTTTTAGGTATTTTTTCTATGAACTAGTAGTTATTTTATGTAGGATTTCCTTTTCTTGAGTGTTGAGAAGTTTTCTATTTCAACAATAAAATAAAACTGATCACCTTGGGCAATTATTTCCATTTTCAATTTCTCATTTTAGAAAAGATAACCCAGTGTCAATAAGTGACACGCATGACTTTTTGGAAAGATTGTGTTCCTTTTCCAATTGTTTCAAAGATATCGTCTACTTGTCTTTTCCGTGTTTAGTTGTTCTTTCCTCAGAAGTTTAATGCTGTATTCCATGGGTCCATGTTTGTAAATAGATTTAATAAATAGCAATAGACTAATGAGTGAATCCATTTATTTAATATCGGTTTTAACAGTGAGGCGACCAGCTCAAACATCTTGAACCCACGCATCGCACAGATGGATGACACTTATCAGGTTCCTAGTCTATTAGAGGAAGAAGGTATCCATGAAGTAGGTGATTCATGCTAATTATGCTTATTGATAGTATGCAGATATCAATATTATCCTTTGTATTGACTACCTAGCTAGAATAACATTGTTTTAACTTCGTGTGTTAGAGTTGCGTCGTAAATTGATTTATCACAGGATTTTTATAGTCTATTCTATTTATCTCGTTAGTTCCTTACCTCCGGTGCTTTATATGTATGTACATGACAAATTGTAAACTAACACATCCAATATATTTTCAGTTACAAATATCGTTCGAAGCGGAAGAAGAGGTTCCTGACAAAACAGTTGGTCGAAGAATTGTCGCAGTTAGTATTTTTTTTACAAAACTACGATCGATTGATCGTTGTAGAATTAGGTAGGTTGCCCCGGAACCGCCGAAACACCCTTCGGCCAGAAGTCAGAAGTTAAGCGCACCATAAACGAGCTGAAGTGTACGTAGTAGCGCGACCGCAGCTGGAAAACCCTCAGCGAGTAGCCAGTCTTCTGGTGAATAAACTATCATGTCATCAGCCGTGGCAGAGTAATCCAGGCGCAACGAGTACAGCGCCTTACTAGGTGTGGCAACCCGCAGACCAGAACCAACCGGCTGTCTTTCGCGGCTTGCGCTTTCTTGACACCGACGTGAAACCCACATCCACATCGGTGTGAGGGGCGTTCTCTTTTGGAGGACTCCGATCTTCACGCACTCTTGAAGGTGCGTCTCTCCGGTTGGCTGCGACAAGCAGTCCGGCAACGACGTCAGCATAGCGATGACGTCGTGACTTCGAGGAGGCGGCGGAGGAAGTCGCGCGCGTGCACATAGCACGTAGAACCGATTGCCATTGGGGCGGAAAGGTCCTTGACGACCACGTACCGGAAGGCGCAGCGTGGGTCCCCCACAAGGTGGACTCATGACCTGGTGAAGGTCGCGGGAGTCCGCTGGATGCGGGTGGCGCAGGGCCGGTCACTTTGGTACTCTTTGGGGGAGGGGTCCAGCAGCGAACGTCTTTCGGATGATGATAATGATGATGAAGTTAAACATGCGTATGGTTTTTCCGGTATTTCAATATCAGTATTGAGAAGGACCAATATCGAAATATCGGAATCCCGGGATTTATTATTTGTTGTTAGGTTGAAATATGGGCAGGGCATGCAATAACGGATCATTATCAATTCCGGGATTGATTTCCGCTAATGAGTGCCAATCCCGGGATTTCGATATTAATGCGGATTTTTGGGATTTATGCCTAAAAAAGCTAAACGCTTTGAAAATTATGTTGAATTATTAACAGAATCTTCTTTATAATAAAATTAAAATAAATATTCGGAATCTGGGATAAAGAACTCATTTTTATCACATATCATAATTATTGACATACCACAACTCAATATTTACCTGATATTAGGTACACTTCGTTGGAAGGGACATAGTAAATAAATTATAACGTAACATTTTTGCCGTCGGAAAAAATATATTATAATCTGCAAGATATGCGACGGGTCATAGTTTTCGTATAAATCTATTTTAACAATAAAAATAAGAGAAAAAAAAATCTAAAGTCACCCCTATTTTTTCACTTGAAACCATTTTACTGCTCCAGTTTTATCAGAATAATATGAAATTTTATAACTTTCTTCATACAATAATTAACAAGGGCATCATTTTCTTACTTTCTTAATTTTCTTAAAAATTTATCTCGTTTTCTGAAATATTCCGCAAAAGTTCCTACGCCTCCCCGTTTTCATCCATACGGTCAGTGCGGGACGAGACACGTTGCAAGACGGACCTGTGTCAATTTGCGCTGCGCCGAAATTTTTAAATATTTGTGGACTATATTTGTTGCATAGAGTGGACAATCCGTTTTGTGATTCGTATAGTAGGTAACTAATAAACATTTGCGTATAGTTTAGTTTTTAGTGACAGATAATTTTGTTGCATAGAGTGGACAATCTATTTCGTGGTTTGTAAAGTAATAGGTACTATAGACCAGACAGCTGACTAACCATCCGTGCATTTTATGTGCATTGTAATAAGGTTCTTGTATAAATACCGTACCGGAAGGCGCAGCGTGGGTAGGCCCCCTACAAGGTGGACTGATGACCTGGTAAAGGTCGCGGGAGTCCGCTGGATGCGGGTGGCGCAGGACCGGCCATTGTGGCACTCTTTGGGGGAGGCCTATGTCCAGCAGTGGACGTCTTTCGGCTGATATGATGATGATGATGATGATGATGATGATGATAAATACAGGATGGTCAGTTAACTGTGTTGGCGTTTGTACCTAATTAACATTTACGTAGGTATAATTTAGATTTTGGTTTTAGTTCAAGATGGGAAATAATAATAATAATAATAATAATGTGCTGTCTCTGTGTGCGTCCCATGACACGGGCCCCTGCCCGGGACAGCATCCGCTCGGTGTACTCCTTGCATTTTATTAAATTGTCAAAAGGGCCTCTACGTGTTGGCTCCGTACTTTGTAGGTACCTAGCTCCACGCACGCCTCCCAAAGGTCCGGGACGTCATTGTCCCGTGAGCGGGAAATACATACATCATAATAAATTCTTTATTTCATTCCAGTTTGCCCATAGATTGTTAGTAACATACAAACTTACGATACTAGAGTTAAACAGTACGTCTTAGCTTAGGTCTTGTGGGATCGGAATCGTATAATTTATAATTTGTTTTTGTTTGTATTAATTGGTAATTTATCGTGTATAAATTTCCCTAATTCATCCCCGTAAATAATATTTTTTACGCATAATTTTATATAGTTATAATAATTTATAACTTATATTAAGATTATATAATATGTAAATAAATAACTATCTCAATAATAACAACAAATAATGTATATCTAAAATCTTAAGATTTATATGTATATAAATCACTCGCGGACAGAGCGACCGATTTTCGTATTAGATAATCTAGGAATGCACTTTGTCATGGAGTAAATAGATCGGGTCCCGCTGTAAGCGCTGCGCGCCGTACGGAACGGTCTAACGGCGGCCGTCGGCTGCAGCGCTGACAGCGATGTATTGCGCCCGCCAGCGCAGGCGCAGGCAGTTCATCCATGACCTCGCCGCGAGACGCATGCTCTTTTTATCGTGCTACCCAGCTAAATTGCATTCCGCTTGCATTGTATTTTAAATAGTTTATTCCTCGCTTTCGCTCTTTCTCCTGCTTCTCTCTATTGACTGATGTGTACTGTGCTGACTGTTCCTTCCGTGTGCCGTATTAATAGACAATAAATTGGTGTGTGCAACGAACGTTTAGTGCTTGTTATTTATCTCGGCACCTGCACCCGCTTACCGGCACGCTTGGCGACAGCATTAAGGCAAGTGTACCTACCACCATCTACACTGGTGACCCCTTGGAACACTGAAAATGACCGGTGTTGAGTATGAGGATGCGGAAAATTCCGGGCAGAGCAAACAAAGACACGGCGTTCAAGATGGCGGTATGTCAACGGAAATTTACCGCATCGGCGTGAAAGCACCTGTGTTTTGGCCGGAGAAACCGGCAGTATGGTTCGCCCAAATGGAATCGCAATTTAGTGTGTCGAATATTACTTCGGATGCGACCAAATATAATTACATCGTCGCGCAGCTTGATGCTCAGTATGCCGCCGAGGTGGAGGATATAATTATTTCGCCACCAGCTACCGACAAATATAAGAAAATAAAAGATGAGCTCATCAAACGACTCTCGGTGTCCCGGCAAAAGAAAGTTAAGCAGTTGCTTAGTCAGGAAGAGTTGGGTGATAGAAAACTTTCCCAGTTTCTCCGCCACCTGCGTCATTTGGCCGGGCCGAATATACCCGACGAGTTTCTTTTATCTATATGGACATCTCGCCTGCCAAGTAACTTGCAATTTGTGATCGCATCGAAGCTCAATGACCCAATTGAAGAGCTCGCTGAGTTGGCCGACCGTGTTCACGACATAGCAACTCCTCAAGTAGCCGCAGCATCAGCGCCTGATCCTCAGATGGCTATCCTCATGCGTCAAGTGAGTGAGCTGACTAAGGACATGAAAACGCTAAAAAGTCAGCTCAATAATGACAATAGGCCGTCGCGATCAAGATCTCGCGCATCCGGCAAGTCCCGCAATCGTTCCAGTTCCCAGAGGTCGCAGTCGAGTTATCGGAAGTTTCCAGAGTGCTGGTACCATGCGAAGTTCGGTGAGAAGGCAACAAGGTGCGTGAAACCGTGCGACTACAAGGCGGGAAACGAAAGGGGCACTCGTTAATGGCGACCGCCGTTTGCCCAAGTCCTGGTCGCTTATTTGTTACTGACCAATCAACGAAGATACAGTTTCTCGTGGATACTGGTAGCGACGTCTGTGTCTTCCCAAGGTCACAACTGAAATATCGGCGACAACCAACTAACTACCAGTTAGCTGCAGCGAACGGCTCACCTATTATAACTTATGGTTACTTACACTTGGTGCTGAATCTAGGCTTGCGCCGCGACTTTGCTTGGAGATTTATTGTTGCGGATGTGACGAAGCCAATCATCGGCGTGGACTTCCTGGCGCATTACGACCTTCTTCCTGACTGCAAGAATAAACAGCTGATCGACAGGACGACTAGCTTGTGCGCCGTGGCTTTGCTCGGATGTTCAACGGACGAGATTTCTTCGGTCCAGGTGGTGTCGGGTGAGTCAGATTACCATCGCATACTACTGAAATACCCCGACATTACTCGCCCATCCGGCGTTCATCGGGTTCCTAAGCACAACGTCCTACATTTTATAAAAACTACTCCAGGGCCTCCTGTGTCTTGCTCTCCTCGACGGTTGGCCCCGGACAAGTTAAAAATTGCTAAGGACGAGTTTTCAGCGATGCTACAAAATGGAACAGCCAGACCTTCAGAGTCACCTTGGTCGTCACCTCTACACCTAGCCCCTAAGAAAAACAACGGCTGGAGGCCTTGCGGTGACTACCGGATGCTAAATGCAAGGACTATTCCGGATAAATATCCTATTCGTCATATACATGATTTTGCTCACAGTATTTCTGGTTGCCAGGTTTTCTCCACCATCGACCTTGAGAAGGCGTACCACCAGATCCCCGTGAACCCAGAAGACATCGAGAAGACCTCGATTACCACGCCGTTTGGCCTCTACGAGTTCCCGTATATGACTTTCGGACTCCGGAATGCAGGCCAGACATTCCAACGGTTCGTGGACGAGATGGTAAGGGGACTGGATTTTTGTTATGCCTATTTAGATGACTTTTTGGTGTACTCGGAGGATGAAGTAACGCACAAAGAGCACCTGCGCCAGCTGTTTGCCAAATTCCAGGAGTACGGGATGGTAATTAACACTTCCAAATGTGTCTTCGGTGCACCCGAGGTAACGTTCCTGGGCTACAGAATCTCAGCCGGAGGTACCAAGCCCCTTCCGTCCAAGGTCGATGCCATCAAGGACTTCCCGGTTCCAAAGAATGTGAGGGAGCTGCGCAGATTCTTGGGGATGGTAAATTTTTACCGCAGATTTATCCCGGGGGCAGCAGCGTCTCAGGCCCCACTTAACGCGCTTTTAACTGGATCCGTAAAGCCTTCTCAGCCCGTCAACTTTAACGCTGAAGAAAATGAGGCTTTTGAGCGTTGTAAGGACAGCTTATGTCAGGCTGCGTTGCTAGCGCATCCCAATAGTCAGGCTAAGCTGGCCATTGTCACAGACGCTTCTGATACCGCCATGGGCGCCGCGCTTCAGCAGTATATCGACGAAGAATGGCAGCCCCTGGCGTTCTTCTCTAGGAAATTGAGCCCCGCGCAACAGAAGTATTCGCCGTACGACCGTGAGCTCCTGGCCATATATGAAGCGCTCAAGCACTTTAGGCACATGGTCGAGGCCAGGGATTTCGCAATCTACACGGACCACAAACCCATCTGCTTCGCCTTCAACAAACGCAAGGATAACTGCTCACCCAGACAGTTCAGGCATTTGGACTTTATAGCGCAATTTACGACTGATATAAGGCATATCTCTGGGAAGGACAACGTGGTGGCAGATACCTTGTCTCGCGTTGAGGAAGTTACACAGCCAATCGATTTGGAGAAGCTAGCGCAATCCCAGATGAGAGATCCAGAGTTGCAAGAGCTCATGCAGAGTGATTCTTCACTACGCCTGAAGAAGTTCAAGTTGCCGGGTATTCAGGCTGAACTGTATTGCAACGAGAGTGACCAGACACTCAGGCCGTATGTCACGAAGGAGTTACGCGAGCAAGTGTTCCAGAGCTTACACTCCTTTAGCCACCCTGGTGCTAACGCCTCCATAAAGCTCGTCACAGACCGGTACGTTTGGCCAGGTATCAAGAAAGACTGCCGCGAATGGACACGCACCTGTTTGTCATGTCAGAGAGCCAAGGTCACTCGCCACGTTTCTGCACCACTTGGAACATACCGGCTTCCAAGAGCGAGGTTCATGCACGTCCACATAGACCTCATAGGCCCCATGCCAGTTTCTCAAGGGTTCAGATACTGCCTCACAGCTGTCGATCGATATACACGTTGGCCTAAGGTAGTACCGCTACAGGAGATCACAGCAGAGGCCGTGGCCAGAGGACTTCTACATGGCTGGATATCGCGGTTCGGCTGCCCCGATGACATCGTTACTGATCGTGGCAGGCAGTTCGAGAGCTGCCTGTTCAAGCATCTGTCGGAGCTAGCCGGCTTCCACCATCGTCGCACAACAGCCTACCACCCGGCGTGCAATGGCCTCGTGGAGCGATTTCACAGACAGTTGAAAGCCGCTATCACCTGTCACGCGACTAGCAACTGGGTAGACACATTACCCTTGGTATTGCTCGGTATACGTAGTGCATACAAGGCGGATCTCAACGCTTCGACCGCTGAGCTCGTGTACGGGGAGCCACTTAGATTGCCGGGAGAGTTATTACACGCGAAGTCGCCAGATGACACTATTGACGTGACGGATTATGTCGCACGCCTGCGTAAGTTTGCCCATAACCTCACTCCAGTGCCGGCATCACGCCATACAAACAATAGACGAGTCTTCATATATAAGGACCTCAACACCGCCAGTCACGTGCTGCTCAGAGACGATGCGAGTCATCCACCACTGCAGCCAGCGTATACTGGTCCGTACGAAGTGCTCGAAAGAAGTGATAAAGTGTTTAAGTTGCGTGTGAGCGGCAAAAGTGTAACAGTGTCCATAGACCGCATTAAACCTGCATACATACTGGCTGACGTGCCGAACGTACCAATTCCTGTCCCGTCCATTCAACCTACTCCAGAGACTGAAAACACGGTCAAAAAGACAAAGTCAGGACGTACAGTGCGTGTCCCAGGTTATTACTAACGTAATTTTTATTTTTATTTATCTATCGCCCTTGACGGTCTCTGGAGGGGGGTGATGTGGGATCGGAATCGTATAATTTATAATTTGTTTTTGTTTGTATTAATTGGTAATTTATCGTGTATAAATTTCCCTAATTCATCCCCGTAAATAATATTTTTTACGCATAATTTTATATAGTTATAATAATTTATAACTTATATTAAGATTATATAATATGTAAATAAATAACTATCTCAATAATAACAACAAATAATGTATATCTAAAATCTTAAGATTTATATGTATATAAATCACTCGCGGACAGAGCGACCGATTTTCGTATTAGATAATCTAGGAATGCACTTTGTCGTGGAGTAAATAGATCGGGTCCCGCTGTAAGCGCTGCGCGCCGTACGGAACGGTCTAACGGCGGCCGTCGGCTGCAGCGCTGACAGCGATGTATTGCGCCCGCCAGCGCAGGCGCAGGCAGTTCATCCATGACCTCGCCGCGAGACGCATGCTCTTTTTATCGTGCTACCCAGCTAAATTGCATTCCGCTTGCATTGTATTTTAAATAGTTTATTCCTCGCTTTCGCTCTTTCTCCTGCTTCTCTCTATTGACTGATGTGTACTGTGCTGACTGTTCCTTCCGTGTGCCGTATTAATAGACAATAAATTGGTGTGTGCAACGAACGTTTAGTGCTTGTTATTTATCTCGGCACCTGCACCCGCTTACCGGCACGCTTGGCGACAGCATTAAGGCAAGTGTACCTACCACCATCTACAGTCTCACAAATTTTTCAATAATTATTTTGGGTCTTTGGGGTTAAATAAGCGCAGGAGGAAAATACGTAATATGAAGAAATTTTACAAGAGAAGAGGAAAAAGAATACACAAGTAAATACCTATTCTATCAAAGTATCAAATATCTAAACAGTATCAAAATTGGGAAATCGCTAAAACCAGACATTTTATTAGTAAATATATTTCATTTCATTTCATTTATTCAGTCACATAATAAACTTACAGTGCGGTCACCAAGACGTTTACATGCTATAAAACAGAAGCAATTGAGGCTTAATTTACGAACAAGATTAATTTACGAAAATGTCAAACATTGTACAAGTCACAAGAGTCAAATTATAAAATATTAGTGTTAAAAAAAATACAAGTAAAAATGTTCTAAATCAACAAAAAGGCAAAAAATTACAAATTCATCACATAAAGAGTATGTACTCGTATGTCACAAACTAAAATATAAAAACAAAAATTAAAATTAAAATGAAAACCATGAAAAAATAAAACAGAGCAATAAAGAGTCAGATTATAAAATATCAGTTTAAAATAATAAAAGTAAAATGTTCTAATTCATCAAATCAACAACACGGTTTTAAATTACAAATTCATAACGTAAAAAAATCATAAAATTAAAATTAAAAACATGAAATAAAAAATAAAACTGGGCTTATTGCCTGTGTTAACATAACTCATTTAAACAATAATACATTTAAAATATGGCTGCACTTTCTGCGAAATCCACCAACACTATCCGCAAATATGTCGATATCGTACCCCTCGACAACCATCGAGTTTAGTAGCGCCAGTGCCCTGGGTGTGGGCGCGTTGTCGGCCTGGCGAGTGCGCGCGCGCAGCCATGCAAACAAGCGGCGGCGGCGCCGCGGCGGCAGCGCCAGCTCAGGCGACCCTCGCCACGTAGGTACGTGCAGGCCCATTCGCTCCAAGACAGACGAATTATTTATCCTGTTATTTATGATTCCGTGGTAATGATCCAACAACAAAAGTTTTCGCCTCAGTTGAAGAGTGTCAAGCCCTGTCATACCCGAGACAAAAAGGGACGGATACAGATAGGGATAATACCCAAAACACTTACTGTACAAGGACCTAGCGAACTTCTTTTGAATTTTTTCTATCATGCTGATATACTTAGACTCGTAGGGGTCCCATACAATAGCTCCGAATTCGATTTTGCTACGTACAAATGCGTTATATAGCAGCACCGCTACCCTTACATTAGAAAACATAGTGGTCATTCTAATAATAAAACCTAGGGTTTTTGACGCACTTTTACAAGTATTTATGACATGCTGTCGGAAATTAAGATGCACATCCAAGGTAAGCCCCAGATCACGGATTTCGTAGACTCGTTTCAATTGGACGCCTTGGAGAACATAAGAAAAATCAATGGGTGCTCTAACCCTAGAAAATGACATGACTTTGCACTTAGATACGTTAAACTGCAGCTTGTTTTTGACGCTCCATTCGGCAACGGCATCAATATCATGTTGGAGCTTAAGGCAATCGTCTCCCTGTCCTACGTCTAAACAAAGCTTTAGGTCATCCGCATACATAAGGCAGACAGCCGATTTTACAACCCTGGGAAGATCATTGATCATTATTAGAAACTGGGTAGGTCCCAGTGTACTACCTTGGCTAACTCCTGAACGCGTGTAGTATGGTTTTGACTGGAACCCCGCCAGCTTCACGTATTGACTACGATTGCTCAGATAGTCGGCGAAGAAGCGAAGGAGCTCGGGTGCAAAGCCTATATTTGCGAACTTTTGCAACAATAGATCATTGTCTACCAGGTCGAAAGCCTTCTTAAAATCAAAGTATGCCACATCAACCTGTCGACAACAATCCATTGCTGCAGCAGCATAGTCCACAAAACATACGTGATTAGTAGTTGTAGATCTTCCACCACGAAAACCATGTTGAGCCTCATCGAGAGAATGGGTAATCCGTTGATTAATCCGTTGATCTATCACAGTCTCAAATATTTTACCAAAAACAGACAATACTGCGATAGGCCTGTACTGTGTAACATCAGTGCCAGCGTTGCCCTTTGGCACAGGGGTGACTCTGGACACTTTCCAGCGCAAAGGATACCTAGCTTGCTGCAGGGCCAAGTTAAATATGTAGAGTAGCGGTTGCTCAAGAACAGATGCACAGTCTTTGGCTATGAATGGCGGGATGCCGTCAGGCCCTGCGGCCGAGCGCGGTTTGAGCCGGGCAGCTGCACGTCTTATCTCACTCGCGCTTACCTTGTCAACTGCTACGCATGCCGCGTTAGCATCTGCACCACTTGTGGCCGCTTCTGCGTTTAGCTGTGGTACTTCGCTCCGGAAGACGGAAAAGAAGTAATCTGCGAAGGCATCAGCGGCATCCTGCCCCTTGACAGTCCTATCTTTATAACAGTACTCACAGCACGACTGTCTATCTTTGCGCTTACTTTTGACAAAATCCCAGAACTTTGCTGGTTCATTACATATATTTCGTTCAATGTTACGAATGTAATCTCTAAAGGCAAATTCAATTAAGGTTTTCGCGCGTCCCCTGTAGTATTTAAAAAGTTCTTTGTTGAATTCCAAGCCCAATTGCTTGTATTTTTTTAAATTGAAGTATTTATGCTTTATTGTATTAATTATCTCAGGAGTGTACCATGTTGGATAATTGTATCGACTGTTATAAGTGTTATAATCTGGCGTTTTTAAAGGCACACATTGTGAAATGCATTCTTTTAGTTTCAAATAAAACACTTCCGTGGCCAAGTCTACACTACAAGAATTCGTAACGTCACCCCAATCAATTGCTGCTATACTAGCATAGAGTTGTCCCAAGTCAGCTTTGCGATAGTTCCATTCTGGCTCTAACAAGTGATTAAGTACGCGGAGAGGTATCGGCGGCAGCTGGCACCCCCGCGGCAGCTCGAGCGTAACTTCGAGCGGCGGATGGTACGCGTCCGCAGGAACCAGCGGTTCCACTTCATTAGACACGGTTACCCTCTCTGATCGCAGCCCACTAAGGACCAGATCTAATAGACCTCCGTGCTCATTGCGGATGGTATTATGTTGGTGGAGTTCGCAGAATTCCAAAAAAATTGAAAATTGATTTTTAACATTTTCACTGCACGAGTTGAGGTTAAAATCTCCTACCAGTAAAAAATCCAGTTCCGAATATTTACACACAGCTCTTTCAAGATACACTAAGACATCAAGGTATTGGGTATCGCTATAATTTGGCGGCAGGTAAACAACCCGCACAAAAAAGTTATATTTTTCCACTGAACTAATGCTAACAAAAGTTCCATATTATGATCATCACCCACATCAGCATCAGTAACCAGCCGCAAAGTGTAGGACTTGCTTGCCGCTAACAGTGTCATATTTACAATATCTATTGCTTAGGAGCATGAACAATTATTATAGAAACAATATTGTTTTATCTGCTCGTATTAATGACTGTCAAGTGTTAATAGGCATGGTCGGGCTAGAAACGCTGGCGCTGCGAAGAAAGCTATTGCTACTAGTCCACTATCTGTCAATTGTCCATCACCGAGTTGATAGTGCAGAGGTGTTGGCTCGGATCGGGTTGGTGGTTCCGACGCGGATACCCGCGGACGCGGACGGGCCTGCTGCAGCGGCCGTCCGCTCGCACGCGATACGCGAGCCACGCGCCTACCGCCCGTGCCATGACGTGGCTGCATCGAATGCTCACTCAGCACGAAGACGCTGACATGTTCGCTGATCGGTTGACATAATTGTGCAATATTGCTAGGATATTTTTGAATTGGCATTGAATGAATGGAATGACATTATAATTACGATTAACATTACAATTACGATTTGTGACATTTTTACCAGTGAATGTTTATCTTTTTTTTTTGTTATTTTAGCATGTAAGCGATTTGGTGTTTACACTGTAAGCTTTCAATGTATTATTGTGAATAAATAAATAAATAAATAGAATAAGTTCTAATAAAAATAGTGGCCTTGGCAAATATTGTAAGTACCTACCTATGGGTTGCATGCCAACTCCAAGTTCGATACAGAGTTATTATTTGATATGAAACAAAGTATGGTTAACGTACAACTAATCTATAAGTATATATCTACCCGAGGTGGATTTCTGTACAGTCAGCATAATATAGTTAGTAGCAGCCAAGTTAGCCAAATATATCGGAACGTACATTCATCGAAATAGTCTTTGTTACTATAAGTAGGAGTAAGGAATGTGTTACGATATATTTGGCTACTTTGGATGCTACTAACTATCTGATGCTGACTGTACACGCCATCATCATCAAATCAAGGAAGTAAAACGTAATAAATATACCGAAAATTAGTTTAAAACTTAACAACCTTACACTTACACAAAAGGTAACGGACAGACAGACACATTTTCACATTTATAATATTAGTATGGAGTATGGATATGGAAGTATGGATAGTATGGATTATATGTCTTTCCCGCTCACGGGACAATGATGTCCCGGACCTTTGGGAGGCGTGCGGGGAGGCTTTTGACAATTTAATGAAATGCAAGGAGTACAACAAGCGGATGCTGTCTCTGCCCGTGTCATGGGACGCACACAGAAACAGCACCCGCTGGGGTGTAAGAGTCTATTGCTAGTTGATGGAATCTAAATAAAACGGGTTATTGGGTGAAAATGATGGACTAGTAGCTGGGCTATTGGATGAAACATCGGACGCCTGCCCAATAAAACTGTTTCACATTTTATCTCTGGCGAGACGGTGACTCGCTAACTGCTAGATGGGCCCCTATTAATAGCGACATTAAAAAATGGCCTAAGGGCAACAGTAGGTATGGATTATTATTATTACCTTTATATTTTTTTCGCACTATCCGTCTCTCTCTTATTAGAATATTTAGTAACAGAGGTATAGTGCGAGAATAATCGAAAGTATGTCGCGGCCGTCTAGTGCTAGGCGTGATGAGGGCCTACCGCGAAACGAAACCGAACTTCGTACGTGTATCTCTCTCTCTGTCGCGCTTGCTAGTTCGAGCGACAATGAGAGTTATTCGAACGAATTTCGTTTTCACTAGCACGGCTAGCACGAGACGGCCGCGACATACTCTCGATTTTTCTCACACTATACCTCTCTTTCCTAATGTTCTAATAAGAGAGAGACCGATAGTGCGAGAAAAATCGAGTGTATGTCGCGGCCGTCTCGTGCTAGGCGTGCTGACGGAACTACACTAATCGTAAGTAAATAGTATTATAATAGTAGGGACATAATTTTTGAACTTAATCAATTATGTAATTTATGTATGTCAAATATCACGTTTCAATTAAGCATGACGAATGTCACCCACCCACGTCCACCCTTGCATTGGTAACGATGCGCGATGACGCGTCTGTAACCTAATATATGTAACGCTTAATAAACGACGGCGGGTTGTGCGACTTGCGCGGGGAGAGGGTCGAGGCTCCGCCCATACTCTCAAGGACTTTAGCGGGTATACAAGCCTTAACTTAGAAATGAGTTTTGAACAGTTTGATAGGTATTACACGTAATAAGTGACATTATTGTAATAATTGTAATGTAATATGATATGGACTGAAGGGTTCGAAATAAATGAATATTTAATTTAATTTAATTTAATTATTCATCTCGCAAACGACTGCAGGACGCATTTACAATCCTTAATCTGTACATACAATAACCAACGGAAAATCTTACTTTCCGAACACATTGTGCAATTTGTGCACCATTGAAGCACTATTATTGCAAATTTTCAACATAATTTATTTCACATAACAGTTGAAGCCAGTGTTTTTTATACACGCAGGTATTTTTATCTCGGAATGCGTCAAACTAGATACTGAAATTACTGAAAATGCTCCAGCTATACAATTTAGATTCAGAGCAGAGCCACCGAACAACTAAGAAACGTGTTCTCCTAAAACTTGAAATTGAATATTGCGATTCGATCTCTACCATAATCAGATTAATTAGTGTCACTCGATTCGAGCCACACGTTACGCATTTTAATTTGTTTTCAATATGTTTTGTTCTCTCGCTTCTACGCGCGCAGTATCACATATCCTCCTATGTAATATTATAAATGAGAAAGTTTGGATGTTTTGATGTTTGTTATTCACTCACGCTTAAACGGCTCAATCGCCCGCGGTTCAGTAGCATATATTAAAATATAGGATAGTTGTTATCCCGGGTCCACGCAGACGAAGTCACGGGCGGAAGCTTCTTTAAAATACATATAACACGTGTCTAACGATGTATTGTTTCACCGGCCGTGGTCACAAAGCAAAATATCAGCAAACCACATAACCAAAATTGATATGCCTATCGTTTTCTCTTAACTTCCGAATCCCCCGAGTTCAATGGATTTATAAACGATCTGGATTATCAGTTAATTGATTTACTTGGAATAGAAGCCTCATTTCATGTAGCACAATAGCAACGCTTCGGAAAATGTAGCCTGCTGAAAGTACCATACTTGAAGGCGTGGTAACGGATGCAGTAGGAAGCGATAAGACCGCATATTGCTACCATTATTTAGTAAGTATATTTTTTAGGGTTCCGTAGTCAAATGGCAAAAAACTGAACCCTTAAGGAGTCGTCATGTCTGTCTGCCTGGCTGTCCGTCCGTATGTCACAGCCACTTTTTTCCGAAACTATAAGAACTATACTGTTGAAACTTGGTAAGTAGATGTATTCTGTGAACCGCATTAAGATTTTTACACAAAAATAGAAAAAAAACAATACATTTTGGGGGTTCCCCACTTAGTTACTTAGAACTGAAACTCAATTTTTTTTATCAAAACCATACGTATGGGATCTATGGATAGGTCATCAAAAATAATATTGAGGTTTCTAATGTCTTTTTTTTCTAAACTGAATAGTTTGCGTGAGAGACACTTCCAAAGTGGTAAAATGTGCCCCCCCTCCTGTAATCTTTAATAAGAGAATGATAAAACTAAAAAAATATATGATGTACATTACCATGCAAACTTCCACCGAAAATTAGTTTGAACGAGATCTAGTAAGTAGTTTTTTTAATACGTCATAAATCGTAAACCGCAATTTATCTTTCATTCAACGGATACGGAACTCTTTGTGCGCGAGTCCGACTCGCACTTGGCCGGTTTTTTGTAAGATGTTTCTCTGTTGTCGTGTTGCAATAAGGAGTATTTATTATTATTATTATCGGCGTTTCCGCGCATCGAGGCCAATCATGAAGCACTTATTGAAATGTTGGTACGTGATAAATTATCTGCACTGACTCAACTGACTGCTGACAGTTTAATACCTGACTGAATAAAATTTATTTCAGTGCGAGCAATCAGTGTTCGAAGATGTCTTACACCGGTCAGTTCATGTTTGCAAGGACGAAAAGTAATTTTATTACAGTGCTCAGTGGAATTGACATGAGAGACTTCAGACTGTTCTCATTGGATTATATACATTTATTATCTTAATATCGACCCTCAGAGACCAGGAATCCAGATCAGGAATTGTTAATTTATCTATTTTTTTTACATGTAAAACACTGATAATGTAGTTTATTTTCTTATGAATGATATATAATTTAGAATCGACAAATGGTATACGTTATGTAAAAGTGCCCTTGTGACCTATTCGCAGGATAAATATATTGATTTTAGACACCATGTTTATGTATTTTTTTCATAAAATATGAAGAATGCCAAGAAAGTTAGCCTATAAAGTTAAAACCATGCAGTTTTCCAGATGTTCTGATTGTAGTCCAATGGTCCCGATAATGGTTTAAATACTGATCATTATATAGAGCGCTCTTCTCGATGGTTAACCCTCCAAGCAATTAATCCCTTAAACCGCAATTTGAAGGCAGTTATTCTATATTTAACCTCAAGTCTTCGTCAAGTGAAAAATTTACATAAATCCAATACTCGCGGCGAGACCCAGTAATCCTATTAATGTCCGGGATTGAAAGTCGCGGACCTTATTCGCTCTAAACAGATTGTGAGCCTGAAAATTATTCTATGCAAATTTCAGTCGTTTGACCAGAATCAGTGGAACTTAGGCTCACCGCAAGCGATTGGTTCATCGTGTCCCAAATACTGAAATACGGCGCCGCCTGAATGAAGTAAATGAACTTTTTTCTGTGTGTTCGCTGCAAAGGCACTTATAGTACACCACTGTCTCAATAAAAAAAAGAGGAAGAAGTTGGCTTCTTAACATAAGTGGGCAAGACCCTTGACCAGACGGAATGATGGGAGATGGACGAAATAGTTTAGTGCCATGACACCTTCAAGCTAGTTAAAAAAAACCTACCTACCCTCAATCAAATTATGTTTGCATGTTTTCATCCACTTTAACGTATAATTTGTATTTTAGTGTAGTTTTGTACCTACAACGTCAAATTAGCACAGCGCATACGCTTTCACGAATATTATCATTACAACCCTTATAAGGGGCCAAACTGAAAACCAGCGCTGGGCATAAGCCCAGCACACGCTGAGTTTGTAACCATGGCCGACATGATAACAGTAAATGTTCTCCTAACGTTAACTTAGATATTAAGTGTCTCATGTAACCTGTACAATCTCTAGTTAGTAGTGAAATTAGTTTTAATATCTACCTATCCTTTGTTCTGTATTGCTGTTTTGTATCGTGTTTGGGCTATAAAGTTATTTGTATTGTGTTTGTATTTAGTGAATGGTACAGTTTGACCACTAGCTCAACCGTCTTACGTTGTTTGCTGGACAGCGAGGTACCAATGGATAGTTATTAGTTCAAGATCGAAGAGTGGTGGACTAAGGCTGTAACTCAGCAGTAGGTAAATACAGACTGAGTAGACAGATAGAAATACTAACGGATCAGAGAAGATGCCATCTGGTCACAACTCCGCACGGTGCCTACGTAATAGTTAAAGCTACTCTTTCTGTTGAGGCCAAGCAACCACATTAGGTACCTGAAGTGGGTGATATACCTTACAGGGCGACCCTTATCTCGAAATCTGGAAGTGAGGAAACGCCACAGATCTAGTAAAGTTACCCAACTTTTCTTTTCTTTATAGAATAAGCATTTATTTTACACACAAGAGACAAGAAAAAAATACAAAATAAGATCTAAAATCTATAAGTAGGTATTACACAAAATTTACAAAATGAAATTATATTAAGGCTATACAGGAGCCAGTGACTAAAAAAACTATAAGGTTTATAATTATGAATCAAACTTTGAATAAAGGTGTATTTTAAAAGCCTACGTACACAACACACTACATTTTTTTAGGGAGGCATTATATACGTACAATCACGCCTTTTCTCTGACGGGTAACGCTGGGTGCTTTTTAGGTCGAACCGTCATAGATTAACGAAATTAGGGTTAGTGCGGGAAGAGAAGCGTCGAGGCAGAAAAGAAAACTAATATTATGATTTTTACATGGCAATCTAATCTAGCTAGCGTGTTCATGCTAGTATTGGTATACGATGTACCTGCCAGATCGTATGGAGTTATATTTTTTGATGTGTGCCGTCTTTGTATTTTACAATTACCTATGTATCGGCACCACCACTGAAGAATGTAGCATAGCAATACCTATTATTGGCAATTATCTGTCATCGATGAATCTCGTGAGGAGCTGCAGACATCTGCGAAGAAATTCAACGATTCAATCTAAAAGAGTATTGCATAAATTTCCATAACTGAAATAAATCCAAAAGCACTTTAAACAAATAAATTGTCCAGTGTTACCAGAAAACTTTTTAGCAATAAATATTGCTTTTCCATTCTCCCAGAAATTGTTGGATTGAGTTTCTATTAAGCTCATAATTAATTTGCAAGAATTTAAAAGTTTAGAAAAAGTAAAATTCTGGTGCGGATTTGTGTTATAGGACCGTATTTCTTTCAAAATGAAGTGGGCGATGCGGGTGAATGGCAATGGCTACCCATATCGTGCTTCGGGATTTTTTGGCTTCAGTTGGAAGGTATCAATCTTATAAACACGTGGTTCCAAATAGGCGGTGCCACATGTCATACAGCTCGATTGACCATGGATCTATTGAAAGAGCAGCTAAATGGGCGTGTAATCAGCAGATTTGGAGACATCGGGTGGCCGCCAAGGCTTAGGTTAAATAATAATCTACACAAACAGGCCACGCAAAACTGATGCACTTTAAACATTACCCGTTATTCGAGTTTTTATTGCCTCAATTGTGTGCAAAAGTAATGCAAAATTGGACCATTCGTTTACATATCACAATTAATTAATGTGGACTTCATTTGAGTGAGGTAATATTCCATAAGTACCTAATGGCAAACCATCATGCATATTCAGATAAATAAAAGTTGTTAACATAAAATCATTGTTTTATTAAATGTTAAAGTCGTTAAAGATCACTGATTCTTAATGGAATGATAGGTACAGACCTATTTTACCAAAATGGCGAATGTAACTGAAAATATTTTTTTATACATTTTTTGGATTACCATTTTTTGAGATTATTGAGTTGAAGTTTGAGTAAAAATACGTTTACGTCACTCTGGGCGGGAAGTGAGATTTACCGCCCACGGGCGCAGCGGCAAATCTCACTTCACACCCAGGAGAAGACGTAAAATTATGTACGCACCACGGGCGGTAATTCGTAAAGCCCCAGATCGCATATTTATGACCCTCACCTTCGGTTCGGGCCACAAACTCCTGCGATCTGGAGCATTCACGAATTCACCGCTCTAGGTACGTAATGTACTATAATTACATTAAATGTAATTTATTTTCATACGGTGTTTATTTAACCTATCCACAGCCCTCTCTTAAGGCTTGTATACCCGCTAAAGTCCTTGAGCGAATGGGCGGAGCCTCGACCCTCTCCCCGCGCAAGTCGCACAACCCGTCGCCCAACTCGTTTATTAAGCGTTACATAGATTAAGTTACAGACGCGTCATCGCGCATCGTTACCAATGCAAGGGTGGACGTGGGTGGGTGACATTCGTCATGCTTAATTGAAACGTGATATTTGTCATACATAAATTACATAATTGATTAAGTTCAAAAATTATGTCCCTACTATTATAATACTATTTACTTACGATTAGTGTAGTTCCGTCAGCACGGCTAGCACGAGACGGCCGCGACATACACTCGATTTTTCTCGCACTATCGGTCTCTCTCTTATTAGAACATTAGGTAAGAGAGGTATAGTGTGAGAAAAATCGAGAGTATGTCGCGGCCGTCTCGTGCTAGCCGTGCTAGTGAAAACGAAATTCGTCCGAATAACTCACATTGTCGCTCGAACTAGCAAGCGCGATAGAGACGGAGATACACGAATAAAGTTCGGTTTCGTTTCGCGGTAGGCCCTCAGCACGCCTAGCACTAGACGGCCGCGACATACTTTCGATTTTTCTCGCAATATACCTCTGTTACTAAATATTCTAATCAGAGAGAGACGGATAGTGCGAAAAAATATAAAGGTAATAATAATAATTCATACCTACTATTGCCCTTAGGCCATTTTTTAATGTCGCTATTAATAGGAGCCCATCTAGCAGTTAGCGAGTCACCGTCTGCCAGAGATAAAATGTGAAACAGTTTTATTGGGCAGGCGTTCGATGTTTCATCCAATAGCCCAGCTACTAGTCCATCATTTTCACCCAATAACCCGTTTTATTTAGATTCCATCAACTAGCAATAAACTCTTACACCCCAGCGGGTGCTGTTTCTGTGTGCGTCCCATGACACGGGCAGAGACAGCATCCGCTTGGTGTACTCTTTGCATTTCATTAAATTGTCAAAAGTGCCTCTACGTGTTGGCTCAGAGCTCCACGCGCGCCTCCCAAAGGTCCGGGACATCATTGTCCCGTGAGCGGGAAAGACATATAATACATACTATCCATACTTTCATATCCATACTCCATACTAATATTATAAATGCGAAAGTGTGTCTGTCTGTCCGTTACCTTTTGTGTAAGTGTAAGGTTGTTAGGTTTTAAACTAATTTTCGGTATATTTATTACGTTTTACTTCCTTGATTTGATGATGATGGCGTGTACAGTCAGCATCAGATAGTTAGTAGCATCCAAAGTAGCCAAATATATCGTAACACATTCCTTACTCCTACTTATAGTAACAAAGACTATTTCGATGAATGTACGTTCCGATATATTTGGCTAACTTGGCTGCTACTTACTATATTATGCTGACTGTACAGAAATCGGCCTCGGGTAAATATATACTTATAGATTAGTTGTACGTTAACCATACTTTGTTTCATATCAAATAATAACTCTGTATCGAACTTGGAGTTGGCATGCAACTGATAGGTAGGTACTTACAATATTGGCCAAGCCCACTATTTTTATTAGAACTTATTCTATTAACACTTGACAGTCTTTAATACGAGCAGATAAAACAATATTGTTTCTATAATTGTTCATGCTCCTAAGCAATAGATATTGTAAATATATTTACTAATAAAATGTCTGGTTTTAGCGATTTCCCAATTTTGATACTGTTTAGATATTTGATACCTTGATAGAATAGGTATTTACTTGTGTATTCTTTTTCCTCTTCTCTTGTAAAATTTCTTGATATTACGTATTTTCCTCCTGCGCTTATTTAACCCCAAAGACCTAAAATAATTATTGAAAAATTTGTGAGACCTAAGCTAAGATGTACTGACTCTAGTATCGTAAGTTTGTATGTTACTAACAATCTATGGGCAAACTGGCCTGAAATAAAGAATTTATTATTATTATTATTACTATTTCCCATCTTGAACTAAAAACAAAATCTAAACTATACCTACGTAAATGTTAATTAGGTACCAACGCCAACACAGTTAACTGACCATCCTGTATTTATACAAGAACCTTATTACAATGCACATAAAGTGCACGGATGGTCAGTCAGCTGTCTTGTCTATAGTACCTACTACTTTACAAACCACGAAATAGATTGTCCACTCTATGCAACAAAATTATCTGTCACTAAAAACTAAACTATACGCAAATGTTTATTAGTTATCTACTATACGAATCACAAAACGGATTGTCCACTCTATGCAACAAATATAGTCCACAATTTCCACAAATATTTAAAAATTTCGGCGGAGCGCAAATTGACACAGGTCCGTCATGCAACGTGTCTCGTCCCGCACTGACCGTATGGACGAAAACGGGGAGGCGTAGGAACTTTGGCGGAATATTCCAGAAAGCGAGATAAATTTTTAAGAAAATAAAGAAAGTAAGAAAATGATGCCCTTGTACATTATTTTATGAAGAAAGTTATAAAATTTCATATTATTCTGATAAAAAATGGAGCAGTAAAATGGTTACAAGTGAAAAAATAGGGGTGAGTTTAGATTTCTTTTTCTCTAATTTTTATTGTTAAAATGGATTTCTACGAAAACTATGACCCGTCGCATATCTTGCAGATTATGATATATTTTTTCCGACAGGAAAAATGTTACGTTATAATGTATAAAACGGTTACAAAACAACTCATTTTCACGAAAATTTCGAATATGGAGCCTTAAGCGTGAAACACACTGGAGAGGCTTGCGGTGGTGGTCGTGTTTACTATTGACCGCCACCTCAGGCTGCGCCAGTCTGTCAGAGGCCTTTTGTCACCGTACTCTATTTTTTATTACTAGAATTTATTAATTTATTACTGAGGCTTTACACCGTTTACACCTTGGCCTTTAATGTACTAAAGGGGTAAATGAGTCGATGGCAGTACTTCCAAACTGTTCTTCCTTACATGCTACGTGGTGGACTAGTATTACAGTAGATTTATAGGTAAGTGCGTAGCGTCACACCTACCTATGATGGATAAGGCCGAGACTATGTACAGTAGGGCGGTCCAAAAAATTTTTTTTTCGATAGTTGATTGTCCCCAAGGCTATTCTTGTTCCATATAGCCTCAGGTACTCCTGTGCCAAATTTCAGCCAAATCTAATAATATTTAGGGGTCGCGACGATTTGACACTTTTTTGAATATGGGGAATAATGGGAATTACAATGACAACAATTCAGTTTTTACATTCTTTTATTTATTCAAATAGTTATAATTATATGTAACACATTTATTATTGGTCAAAGCAATCGTTCTAAATGTTGCCTAAAGTAAAGGTCATTATGTTTGATTTGGAGGCTACAGGGAATTTTTTTCTGTGAAGATCTACTACACGGAGGAGATATTGCTTCTGCTGCTCGTCTTTAGTTATACTGGCATTAAATTTATGAATCAATGCAATTCCACGCTCTGCACAGTCATTCACTACTTTCATTTGCTTAGCCTTTTTTCTCATTTCCATGTAGACTTCATCCATAGGCCATTCTGAGGGATCTTTAGCCAAAAACCCTGCTGACTTTTCTCGCCCATTATTAATTAACAAATCAAATAAAGTCGCGGTCCGTTGGGTAAAAAAAGACTGTAACGGGGTTTTTGGATTAAATGTTTTTCCATCTAGTCTTTTCAGAGCCTTTCGCTTAGGTGGATTCTGCGTAATATTTTTTACCATTTCTCTTTTGGTCTCAAGGCTCACTCGGGAATCGACCAAAGATAGTCCAATCAAGTGTTCTGAAAAATACCAAAGGTGTCGACGAAATGCTTGAAAGGCAATGTTACTAACCTTTTTGTTGGGATATTTTTGTATCAGCTCAAGGAGATTAGCGTCGTTTAAGGGAGCTCTCTCGGCTAATGGGGCCTCGTTCCAATAACGCCCATAGACGAGACTTACGAACAAGCTCATTTCCGTGACTGACCGTTTTTCTGCTGCAGTGAGTTTAAACTGCTCCTGGAAAAGATACATTTTCAGGCAATAGATGGCTTTTGCCATCCACCGTGCTTGATGTAATGCACCGGGTGCCCTGAACTTCACATTTGTTGTTGAATCTGGCCTTCCAAGGAATATGTGGCACAGGCATAATAATTGAAGGTAGTCGTCTCTTGGCTGTTGAGTTTTGATTGCATCACTGTAGTAAGCCCTCATTTCTTGACGGAGTGTTTTGAGTTCTTCAGACTGAAACAAGTTGTCGTTGCCAACTACAAAGATTTGCTGCTCTATTTGCGGCCATTTCTTTTGAAAACGTTTAAATAGATTGACATCTGGCCCACTACTTGATCCAAACAACGACTTAAATACGTCAGACAGCATTACTTCAAAAACATGGTGTCGATAGGCAATCCAAACAAGATCTTTGTTTAGAGACTGTTCAATCAAAGTGCAAGCACCTATATTCATCCCAGTGTTAGAAGCAGTCGTATCGAAACAAAGTCCATACACCTGAGTTTTTAATTCCCACTCATCAAGAATCTTTATACAACCTGTGCTGTTAGGAATAGCTGAAACTTGCATATCAGACCATCAACATGGCTTCAGACCTGGTCGTTCAGTAATGTCGAACCTAGTGCCTTTTGTTTCTGACATATGTGAGCTAGTTGATAAAGGATCAGAGGTGGATACTATCTACACTGATTTTAGCAGCGCCTTCGACAAAGTCGATCATTTGATTCTATTAAAGAAGCTTAGCCATTTTGGCGTGGGTGGCAATTGGCTGGGTTGGTTCGCATCGTATCTCACCAAAAGACCTCAAAACGTCGTTGTTCATGGCTACAAATCGGAAACATACTATGCTGAATCTGGGGTTCCACAAGGATCGCATTTGGGCCCAGTGCTCTTCTTAATGTTCATTGATGACATTACGAACCACATTAAGCACTCAAAGTATTCGCTCTATGCAGATGACTTAAAAATTTACAAATCTGTGGCCTGTGAATCAGATGCAAGAATGATCCAGAACGATTTAAACAATATAGTTTCCTGGTGCTATATTAATAATATGACTCTCAACCCGAATAAGTGCTTTTTCATAAAATACAGCCGTAAGAAAAAACCACTTGTGACAAAATACGAGATAGGCGGTGTTGAGCTATCAGAAGTGACTGAAATCAGAGATCTAGGTGTAATACTTGATAGTCAACTTAAATTTCATGCTCACGTAGACTCAATAGTAAAAAAGGCCGCACAGATGCTCGGTTTCCTGAGAAGAAACTCCTGCGACTTTAACCAACAGAAAACGAAAATTATCCTATATAACACTCTGGTACGCAGCCATCTCGAAACCGCCTCGATTGTTTGGAGTCCTTTCTATCAGGTTCACTCGCAACGGGTTGAGAGCATACAAAGGGCGTTCACAAGATACCTTGCATTTGGTACTCGTGGCTTTTCACACAGAAATACCTATAACAGTCGTCTTGCTAAGTTTAACATGGACAGCTTGCGAGATCGGCGGCGAATGTTGGATTTTAGTTTCCTGCACAAGGTAGTTAATGGGCAAATAAAATGTATCAATCTGTTGGAAAGAGTCTCGTTAACAGTTCCTCGCAATTACCCTCGGCGCCCTATACCAAAACCTTTCGCTACACCGATCACCAGGACAAACCTTGGATTGCAGTCTCCCATGGTAAGAATTTGCTCGAGTTTTAACGACTTTATCAGCCAAAATAAATCCATCGACATCTTCCACGACCGCCTACCTAAGTTTAAATCGGCATTATTGCCAAAAGCAAATTAATTCTGTAACTGTTATTAATTATATAGATATTTACATATAAATAAATTCTGTTACTATTAGTTAAGCTGTTTAGTTCATATTTTGTATTGTATAAGCTATTATAACTTTTATTGATCTCACTGCAACATGCGTAGCCAATGTTATGTACTTCCGTAATTGTTGTATATATCAGAAATAAATACCTCCTAATATACTAGCTTTAAGTGAAATGTAATATATATGATGTGGTTGTACTTAATAAATAAATAAAATAAAAAATAAAATCTTTAAGCAAGCATCAGCTTGTTCTTGTCCAGTACCTCTTTTGATTTCCGGTACTCCTAATAGTTTTTCAGTTTCGCCGCCAGTAACTAAAACTGCCACTCGATCAACTTTTTCAACTCCACCAACAATATTAGGTAGTAATTTACTATCCCAGTGCAAAATAAAAGGATTTTGAGGAGAAAATGATGCCTTATCTGATTCTGCAACAACTTTACGAATCTGAATCCTCTTACGACGAATTGTGCTGCGAGATAAAGACATATCTTCTACTGGTGTTCCTAAAGCTTGGGCCACTGATCCAATTACAAACATTGCATTCATATCAGACAGATTGACTCGATCAATAGTAGTTACAACATCTTCGCTGAGTAGAAGAGGGACTTTTTTAGGCTTACCAGTAATACCAGTAGATGTAGATGCAGAAGAATAGCAACTCTCCTCTTCACTTTCAGAAGTTTGGATACTGCTTGAACTGGAATCCAATCTGCTAACAACGTATTGCTTTTCACTGGACGTTACCTTTAATTTTCTCTTCTCAATTTCCTCTTCTCGCTTCCGCTTTCGAGTTTCCTTCGCGTCGAGAAGCTTATCCATACCAGCCATACTGCAGCTTAAAGTGTCTTCTCTTTGCACGATAAGAAATGTTTTATCTTCTTCGTTTTTTATTGTTTGCAATGCAGTAGAAGTAGCTATATCAAACATTTCAAGGAGATCTGATTTAAATAATTCCTCCTTCATGCGACAACTTTCGAGATCTCTCATTCTACTTTTTTTTAAAAGCGAGTATCTCTCCAAAAGTTTATTAATTTTTCGTTCAACTTTATCGACTTTCTGAGTAGGAATCCTTGCTCTCTCCCAAATGTTCAAGACTATTTGAGCAGTTTGTTCCACACTCTGTTTTACACTTTGTTTTTCTTCCAAGTGATGAAAATGAAATCTTCGTAATATATCTCCAGCTGTAGGTAACCTCGCAAATGAAAGAGATTCAGTTGGTTTTCCGAGTAACCACACTTCTGCTGAACTTCTTGTATGCACTGAACTACTAGTAGAAGCCATGTTATAAGCCACTGCAATCCACCGTCGTTAGTTTCTATAAAGTAAGAAAGTTTAGAAAGTCTTGTTCAAGAATAACTAAATCACAACTAAAACAAAACAAGTCATGACCGGTAAAAGGTAAATTCGGTAATTTATCTTGCACCCGTCATTACTTGTTGTGTCAGGTCAGGGCAGTCCCTCCTTCGAGGAAAGGATTCCCAAATGTCCCCCCGGTGATTTTCGATGCACTAAAGTTTGCCATATACAGCAGTAATTTCAATACAACTTTAGCATGACTAGTTACTTGATATTTTATAAAAAAATCTGAATCGTTAAAATCGTCGCGACCTCTAAATACGCTTCTATCGGCCTGATTTTTGGTATACATACATTTTAAAGACATAGGAATTAAAAGAGCCATAGGGAGTGAGACATTTTAACTTTTTTTTTCTTCATACAAATGTGGACCGCCCTAATGTACAGAATTAATTTACATAACTAACTATTTACAAATGAATATACGCATTGCATAAAACATAAAAGATTGAGATTTTAAATCGTAAACGGCCGTCAAAAGATGCAGGCAGGCCTGTAAACTACATTGCACGGCAACGGGTCGCTGCAGCGCGCAGGCGCCGCGCGGTATTAGCACCGCCGTGGCGGCGTGTACAGTTTCAAACTTTGTTTAGATTAAAATCTCAAAACGACATGGTTCACAAGGTAATATAAATATATAAATTACTTGATTACTAGACATATTTTCCAACATAACGACATCTTAAAAAAAAGATTTGTCTCTTTTAACTGATAATAGAACGTTTTCATCCCATTTCCCTCTAAGTATATATTATGATGATATGAGCGCTTTTGTCTAACATAAGACATTTATTATGACAAGGAATCAATTCTTGTTGACATTGAAATGATGGCAAATTTACGTGCTTTTCTGCCGTATTACAAAGTTCAAACCTCAATCAGTTCAGGATAACGTGATATTTCAGGCTTATAGTAATAGTTTCTTAATTTGCAACTAAAAAATATATTATTAATGTCTTTTGTTTTCTTCATAATTTAATTACTAAGAACTTGGTTGAAGTCATAATTTTGTTAATCATAACAGTTTTCTTCATAACGGACATGCATCATAACCAAACCATAACCATACATAAATTACATAATTTATAAACCTACTAACCTTAGTTATAAGTAAAATATAAAGTATGTAACTAACAATATGTGGATCCTGGTTATCTAAATAAAGAACTTTATTATTATTATTATTATTATAACTTTGTTAGTCCTAATATCATAAGTATGAATATACTAGGAAATAAAAACTTAGAAAGTAAATTAACCTAACGACATTAAATATAGGTACAAGGCAGAAAATGAAATGAACTTAAAACTACTCAAATAAACCACCCCGCGTCACTCCCGGTGCAAAGGTGCCCATCACATCAGCGTTGGATTGCGATGGACAACCTTTGCAATAAGAATGGCCCGGAACGGGGGTCGAGGTCTTTTTCGCGCAGGCGGCTCCCCACTACCCTCTTGTTATTTGACTTTGTCAACTTCGCAAAATTATTTTCAATTATTGCAAGTAATTATTTTATTGCTGTTATACAGCGGCCATATTTACGAGTATTATACGGCGTCGGCCATTTTGTTTACGACCCGTTGGCGTTGTAATTTTCCTGCAGTAACAAATTATTTTTTTACTTTGCCTTTTATTTAATTTATTATAATAACTACACGTGCATCAGTCGTAGTAATATGGCGTGGAGGATACTCCACATATATTAAGTAGTTATAATATATTTTATATTTATTCAAGGGTTCCTGATTGTTTCCTTAAAAGTAACGTAATTCGAAAGGCATCATGAAAATTAGTTGACATGTTGATTTGGTATAATTTAGAGACTTGATCCTTTTCACTTTATATCACATTGTTACGAAATAAATATACACCTCAACGGCGAGATAGGTTGATTTTATGCCTACAAATTAACGATGATGACATCAAAAGGCGCCGTCTCAGTTAATCAATTTAATTTACCTACATTATGTCGTTACTTCGCTTGCTAAAAAACTTACAGCAAAAAATTCTACTCGAATCTCCTTCGAAGCATTAAGTATAAGTAACTAAGGAAAGTTTCTTCATACTACGAATACTAATTACTTCTTAACTGGAGTGTAGCTCATGATGAAAACAACAAGCTCTAGGGAGGAAAACTATGTTATCATGACAGTAACTCAGCTACATGAATTTATGCAAAGTTGGCCTGAGATTACGTAAAGACTTTGTATTAATAGGAGGTTTCGGAGTTGTGGTTAAGGGAACACATTTTCAATGAAAGTGAAACTTCGCTGTAGATGTCATTAAGAGCCTTCATTAGAAAAATTTAGAAGTGAAGTTATGGAAAGATTTGTCGCTGCGAGTGGCATCCAAGATAGATTAGTGTGCGCTTATAGTTCAGTGGCCGTTGAGGCGGGAGTGCGAAACACATTTCATTTAAATGGAAACGCGAAATGTCTATCGTAGCTGGACCCTGGACGGATGTTTAATAGGCTTATAGAGTTACCAGGATTCACGGGACACATTATCGACTTTATTTCTTAGTTCCCGGATTTAGCTGTTTGTCGTTTGGCTATAGTGACGGTAAAGTGTTTTTTTATTACGCCACCAAACTTTTTGAGGGAGCATACTATATATATATTATGTATATAAATACTTATATTAGGGGACAATCTTACACAAATCGAACTAGCTAGTAGTAAGGTCAATAAGGCTTGTGTTATGGGTTGGTAATGTAGGTATTAGACAATTATATTTAATAGATATGATACATTGAAAATAACATTAAAAGTAGATTTAAAATTAAAACTAAAACTAACTTTAAAAAAAAACCGGTCAAGTGCGAATCGGACTCGCGCACCAAGGGTTCCGTACAAACCTGTAGGTATATAAGTAATAACTTTAAAATTATTAAAAATATTTATTTTATATGATGTAACTAAAAATATACGGTTGTCGCAATTTTTAATCGCAGTTGTGGCAGCTCAAATAGTATCCTGAGCATGCTAGCCCACCGCTGGGACGCGCCGCTGCTACAGCGTTATATGCAACTGCATGCGAGCATAATTATAGAATACTAACCATAGCTCTAAGTTTGTAATGTAACCTCTAACACTATGGATTTCATAGTCCGAAATAAATGATTTGTATTTGTATAAGACGTTTGTTTTAAATTTCCGTAAATTTGCGGCATAAACGGCTGTATCTTTTGATTGCGTTGGCTTAGAAGTTTGATTTTTTCACAGTTTTAAGGGACAGTAGACCTGAGTATATGGTATAAATTTTAGCTTGATACCTCCACGCGTTTTTGAGAAAAAGGGTCTTGACAGACGGACGGTCGGACAATAAAGTGATCCCATAAAGGGTTCCGTTTTTTCCTTTTAACCCCATACCCCCTAATAACCTTACAAAACTAAAAAAGTATCTTCATACTTCGAACTGGGTGGGGTATTTTATATTTAGTTTTTAAATAGTTCGTAGTTCTTTTTAGTATCAAAATGTCGTTTTGTTTTTTTTTATACTAAAAAAAAGAAATCAGAACAATTATTACACGTGTTTGTTATAGATGTTTCAAGTGTCAACACAATATAATTTAGGATATCGTCTTTTGATTGATACAAGAAATAAACTAAGGTTAGGTCACGTCCTTGATCTTATAAAATAACTATATGAACGTTCTTCTTCAATTATACTTGTAGCCCTAAAAAAGAATGTAAACAAACTAAACTCATTGCACAACATTAATTTCATTTCCTATATTCGCATTCCATTTCCGTCCATAATATTAAAAAGCGTGTCTGTCTCTTTGTTTGTTTTTAGCAGAACAGCTTGCAAAACTAAGACACCTCTCAAACCAAACGAACATATTTTTTATACATTTAATGTTCTATGTTTAATACTAAGTATAGAATACAATAACCAGGCTTTAGCATGTGATTTAAACCTGTGAAAGGTCCGTTAGTCGTACCATCTGGAGCTTCCTAACTGGGGAAGTACAGTCAACAGCAACGTTGTTACATTAAATGCGACAAAGTACTAAAATGATCATCTATATTTGCTGTTGACTGTACCTAAACTTTACAAAAAACTGCATGCACAATAACAACACTACATATTTACTCTGTAGATACGAGTATAGGCGGACGGCCTAGCAAGGTCCCAGACAATCTAGTACGGAGTGACCTTGGTTTGGCCGGCTCCCGTGCATCCGGCACTTCTCCACACGGGAGAAATCAGACTGCATGTAGTCCACTGATTTCGTACGTGTAGCGGCACCTTATGTGGTGTTGTATTCCCGGTAGCGAGCAAGATCGCAAGAGCTTCTGAGCATGCGCTGTGCTGGGAGCCAGGGGGGACGGCCCTCTATTTGTATTTAGCTGTTGATTTACAAACTCGGCCACGCGCTCCTCTAGTCACAAACTTCCATACGCTACGGTGTCTGCTTACAATAAAAATGCCTAACCGCGGCCCCGAATGGCACAGACAAGCAATAATGCGAATATCCGAATATCCTAGGGCTGTCCACTTCTCTCAATGAAGACGAATGGAATTATGGCCCAGATTCAGTCAGACTCATTTCTATTTCGCTAAGAAAATATAAATTGAGACATAAGATTTTTCATTATGAAAAGGTTTAGTGTATTGTATTGCCCCAGCGAAATGAAACACAATTTAATTAAGTGAACTGTAAAGTAAGCTACATATTTCTCACGTATTTACTAGGACAAAGCCTCTATTCAGTTCGCTCCCTTTACATCCTAATGGAATTTTAATGTTTATCGCGCTCGTTCTGACTCTTTTCCGACGCACACGTACAAGTGAGCGCGAGAAGCATTGCATTTAGGATCGTAATCGACGATCGAAAATAGACCTTCTATAATTTACAACGCTTATTAACAACTCGGTTAAAATAAATACGTAGTATTATTTATACAGAGTTAGGTACTATTGGTAATTCAAATTGTTCCTTAGGGGTGATCACGTAACTTTTCGAACGCGTTATGACAACTCAACTGTCATTTTCCCATACAAAAAGTGACATTTAGATCTACCTGTCGCGCGTACAATGCGTTACGTAATCGACCTAATGTACAACTGGTGAATATAGACATTTGCGTTTAGGATCGTAAACGACGAACAAAAATAGACCTTTTGTAGTTTACAACGCTTGATAACAACTCGCTTAAAGTACCTATGTAGTAAGTACCTAAGTACCACGTGTACAGGGTTACTACGGTGGTATCGTTTTATTTGAAGAAAAATTTTGTATTTAATATGTAGGTAGCAACCGCATCTAACACAGCAAATTGCTTAATAAGATAGCTGTGTCAGCCAATCTCTGACAAGTTATTAATGCCGTTATGCCTTGCTCTTCCTCCTTAATTAAGTACTTTGATGGGCTGTTTTCTAAGTGATTAGCAGCATGTAAACTAATCCTAAAAATGGCGAAGTTGGAATTAGTAGACAGGTAATGACGGAAAATGGGCCTAAATCACGAACGTTCCAAATTAGACACGATCATTGATTAGCTTAAGTGTGTGTCCAAGACCGCTGTGCCGTAGAAACTGGATTAATAAGAACTGTAAGGAATATAGGGTACAGTGGAAGATTATATATTACATTTTATTGCGAGGGTATAAAACGAAAAAATAACAATTTTAGAGGCAGCGTGGCAACTACTGCCATTTCCCTATCATCCATGAGAGGAGACCTGTAGGCCAGCAGTGGGACGTGTATAGGCTGATTTATAATTTTTAATTTTAATTTTATATGTAGTCCTCATCGATTTTGATGACAGCGACCCTTGCAATTACGGATATGCCCTATTGTGAGCTCTGATGTGGCTGGCTAGGCCAAACTTTATATGTAGTCCTCGTCGATTTTCATGACGGCGACCCTTGCAATTACGGATATGCCCTATTGTGAGCTCTGATGTGGCTGGCTAGGCCAAACTTACTCTTGAAAACTCTATTACATAGGGGAGAGTGGAGTTGGCCAGTTGTGCTATAGGTGTAGACGTAGGAAGGTTAAGGCCTCTCCTTTCGCAATTGTCGTTTTGTGTCTGAGGTTGTTAAGCGGTTTTGTTCAAAATATTAACCTTACGAAGGATGGTAGATCGCCAAGACGACCTGACTGCAGCTAGCTCCTCCCAACAAGCAGGATCGATAGCTCAGGCGTTCAGATGTCGTTTGAGCACGTTCTTATAGCGTAAATGCTGACCGCCATGCTTCTGCTTACCCTCGGCTAATTCTGAATAGAATACAGCTCTGCTTTAGGCAAGCGGTGGTTGTTCATTCTAAGGACATGCCCACTCCATCTGAGCTGACGCTGCATTAAGAGAGCTTCGATGCCGTACATTCCGGAGCGTCGCAGAACCTCAGTCAGAGGAAATCGTTCCTGCCACTTGATCTTCAGAATGTATCTCAGACGCCTAAGGTGGTAAGTGTCTAACTTTTTAATGTCTGTTTTGTATAGGCACCATGTGTTTGCTCCATATTAAAGGTACTCCTGGTTAGAGCTTTGCACACGTTGTTCTTTGTCTCTAACTTGAGATTAAGGATCTTCCTGACACTATCATTGAGTCGCCCGAAATTGGCTGCGGCGTTGGCAATGCGCGGTGGTATTTCCAAAGCCAAGGTGTTATCATTTCGGATAGTGCTCCCAAGGTACTTAAAGTGACAGCATTCGTCTAATGGTTTCCCATTTAGATTTAGTTCTGCTGGATCGCTTTCAGTTCCCCTTGGTGGTTGCTTGAGGATCTGAATTTTGGAAGCACTTATAATCAGGCCGAACTGTTGGCAAGATCGGTTTACCGCGTCAAAGTAGCTCTGGAGATTTACAATATTGTTAGACATAAGGCATACGTCATCAGCATAAGGTATCTCTAGTATAGAGATTCTCTGCACTGGACCTCGCTCTGAACCTTGATACATCAAAAACACCTCTGAGTTCTGAAACTCAACTGAATCTGGTTGCTGCAGTGCTGTAAAGCATCATTCATAACTACCCAAAAGTACATGGCAAAGAGTGTGGGTGCCATGACACAACGACTCTTGTTTGACTCCGCTTCTAATCTGGATCTCCTCAGAGAGTTCTTTTTCGTGTTGAACCTGTGCTTTCATACCAATGTAAAATTGGCGAATCAGGTTGACGAACTTCCTTGTGTAGCCAGATTATTTAAGGACAAGCCAGAGTGCCTCACACGGGACTCTATCAAATGCTTTTTCTAGGTCGACAAAACACATGTAGTGGCCGTTGATGTTCTAGGGTTTTTACTTGTAATTGCCTCACAACCGCTATAGCGTCAATGGTTCCCCTACGTAGACAGAATCCAAATTTGCCTTCTGGGAGCAGTTGTCCGGCTAATTTGTTTAAGCGCGCGTTAATTATGCGTGCAACAATTTTACCGGCACTAGAGAGGAGCGATATACCTCGGTAAGAGCTGCAATCGGAGACATCTCCCTTTCCTTTGTGCAGCTTACAAATTACCGCGTCCCTCCAGTCTATGTTATCTCAAAAACCCTACTGTTCAATCCTTCACTGGCTCAAAGCATCAAAGAATCTATTTGCGGATTCACCAAACATTTCAATATATTCCGTTTGCTGCAGTATGCAAATTATATATCACATTTTCATTTCAGTCCGTATGTATATTTGATATGTTGTGATTTGTTTCGAAATGGCGAAATGGAGAAAACGTAAATAACGTTGGTTTGAAATGGGAAATTAATAATCCTTGACTTGACTTAATGTCTATTCCGTTAAAGGGTTAATTACTTACATCAAACGCTTATACTTCTCGTTTTAAAATTCTCGTGCATGGCATTTGTCATTGAAGAAATAACATTGATATTTGCCCATATTTTTAGCCATTTTATATAGGTAAGAATTTTAAAATGAGATTTTTAACAGTCTTATGTAATTTCCCCTCCGACGGAATAGCCCCGGTTAATCTAATATTATCAAGGTCATGTTATAAAGATATGCGTACAATTATGTTTCATTTGTTTCTCAATAAAACGTAAGGTAAACGCAAACGCTTTGCGCGTTTGCATGTTTGATATCCTTATTCTAATAACTGACTTCCTGTTTTGCTCCTCTACAGCTATGAAATATGAATTAAGGTTGAAAGCGCCATATAATATTTTGAATATTATTAATTAATGACTTATAACTTATACTCGTACTACTCGGTCAGAAGATATTCTGACCTGCTAGTATTTGGCGCTACACATGACGTCATAGTGCGGGCGAAAATTACAGCATGACGAGCTAATATTAGATAAATAAATAAATTAAATATGAAATACTAGCTTCTGCCTGCGACCCCGTTCGTGTGGAACTCGTTTATATCTTAGTTCCATACAAACTTTCACCCCCGATTTCACCACCTTAGGGGATGATTTCCGGAATAAAAACTATTTTTCTCAAACATGCTCGGAAACGTATGCGTTAATATCACGAAATGAAGACATGAAGTTTCTTTTTTAATGTATGAAAACCCTAAGTAAAACCATTATTGTCCGCTACTCTAACTTTTTAAATTTGCTTACTGATATTAAACTGACAAAGGAAAAATTACATACTGCCAACCAACTAGACTCTGTAAGCATACTTGCGACATAAAAAAAAACAAAATCTATGGTACTATACTTATGTGCGATTAAACATGGTGCTCGAACGGCTTGTTCGTATAGCATGTTTAAAAAATAAAAAAGGCGGCAAATTACCTATTATTTAATTGATTACCTTGTATTTCTTTTAATTTTAATATTTCCTCACATCGTTTGAGAAACACTATACAATCCTCGGCCGGAACAGGGATTGCCGGACTCGTTGTATCCGGCCTCGTCTACGACTCGGCCGTCTACTCCAAACTCGTCCAGCAATTCCTTACTTCACGGCCTCTGCAGTAATGTACTATTATGTCCTTTCCCGGGATTCAAACTATGTCTGTACCAGATTTCATCTAAATCGTTTTGGTGGTTTAAGCATGAATAGGTAACAGACAGACAGATGGACAGACAGATAGACAGACACACATTTATAATATAATGATTTATTATTTGATTATAATTGTTTAGGGCACACCTCAAAACATGAATCAAATTGGCACCCTACCACAGAGCGCCGACCTGGGGGACTAGATATATTGTAGGCAATTTGTAAATATGTAATTTGTCTATTTGACTTATAATATTATGTATGGATATCCATATGAATTAGGTTAGGGGACAATCTTATACAAATCAAACTAGTCCCATAGTCAGCTCAATAAGGCTTGTGTTATGGATACCAGACCACGATATAGATATAAATACATAGAAAACATCTAAGACTCAGAAACAAATACATGCTCATCACACAAATATTTGGCCTTACCGGGATTCAAACCCAGGACCTTCAGCTTCGTAGGCAGCGTCATTACCCACTAGGCTAACCGGTCGTCAATTACCGGTCATTAGCAAGCGAGAGAGACAGAAATATGAGGGCTTTTTACGATTTATAACGATATTATAAACTGTCAAAACCCTTGACAATTCAACACACATTTTTTTTTAATTCGTCAAAGTTCATAATCTGACGGCAACTATACTACTCAAAAGAAAATAGGGGCCAAAAGTATGGTGATCGTTACGTGAAATTTTATTAAACATTAATATATAATTTTTCCAGCTATTAGACTTAAACACCAGTTTGACAGTGGTTGTATTCTAAATGATGCGGGACATCATTAATAAGCCACTTATTAATTAGTTTATGTCCAATAATTAACAATAAAATAGAAAAATATAAGTGGCTCTTATTTTGTTTTGAGCAGTATACAATCCTGAACTGTTTAAAATGTTTAAGCTTCACCAAAAAAAGAGATTTTCAAGTTTCTTATAGCTTTGCGTGCTACTAACCCTTTTCCAGGCCAGCAATTGAAAAATGACAATCAAATATCAGTCTCACCTATTGACATTAAGATGTCTATTTGATGACATTTATTTGTCGTTCTTGCGGCTGCCGAGTACTGAGAGTGGTCGTTGATTTGATTAGGCGCTCTATTTGGGACGACGATGATTCTAAACGACACGGGACCGAAGCTCATTAACCCGTCTGCTGAACACGAAAGCGATACTTTTAAGGTCTGTTTGTTTTCCGATTGTCACGATCTTCGTGGCCTCTTCGAACTCGTTCCAGCCGAGACCAGAGGGGTGATCACGTAACGTTTCACACGCACGTTTGGACAACACCTGTCATTTTCCCATTATCTTTATTTATGTAACTGAGTTATCTATTAATAAATTCAAGAACTATGTGAAGCGTAAACTTATTTCGAAAGCTTATTATAGCACACAAGACTACATGAATGATCAAACTCCATAGAACGAATTGTGACTGAATTTTTAATCTATTATTCTCGTTATATTTTGTTTCTTGGCATTAGATTGTTTTTCTAGAAACATTCTAGATTAGTATTTTTTATACAATTTTTATTTCATTTAATTTTTATTTATTATGTTTAATAAATTACGCAAAATTTTGCTGACGATTTGAAAGTGCTTGTTACTAGGCCTACTTGAATAAAGATCATTTTGAGTTTGAGTTTATTTATTTAAAAGTGATTATTTGATCTACCTGACGCGAGTACAATGCTTTACGTAGTCGACCAGCAGATGAGCCAGCCTCCTTTTAAGTAATTGTGTTTCCATGTGTTTTATACATCTTACATGATCTTAGCTCATAAATGTATGCGGTCATCATATTGGTTTTTTGACTGTTGCCAATTGTTTCTATCCACTGCAATATCACGAATGGAACCCATGACAACTTTTTCCTTGATCTAATATTTCCCTGTTCGTATGTATGTAGCTATAATAAATACAGATTGGGTAAAAATAATAATAAAGGTTTATGACGCGTGTTTTTCAAACAAATCAACCTCTTAAACGATACGCCAATTGTCATAATTCTTTGACTTTAATTGTCCCACGCAATTTTTACGTCCTTTCTATTTTTTGTTTCTCGTGGATATTTTGGAAAATATTATAACCTATGTCACTCCTGCAACTGAGGCGAATTAAATGATACCTCATATGTCGAAATCCGTGAAACGGTTTAGGCTGCAGGGCGTGCCAAAGAATAAGACAAACATACATACATACATACGCTCGAACAACATAACCCTGCTCTCCTTCGGCAGTTGTGTAATAACAGATGCACGTCACCAAACACTGTGCCTTAAATGCAAATGGGCAGGCCATATCGCCAGATATGAGGAGAAATGATGGGCTCTGGAAGTAACAAAATGGCCAGGGCCGAAATGCAAAAGAAATAAAATTAGACCACGAAGATGTTGGACAAATAACATGACTGATGTCGCCGGACCAGCCATGTGAAGTAGGAATATTTATCGCATTAAATTTATAAAAATCGTTCATAGCATAGACACTCACGCGTGCATACAGTATGAATTTATAATAAGATATTAATAAACGACGGGATAAACGACGGGTCTATACTTTTTAGCCAAGATGTAGAATTTGTAGAGCGTGGCTGGTAGTGGTAGAGATACGCTGTGTAGGATAGGAAGCTTGGTGCTACTTATGATCTCATATCTTTTTAACGCTGAAAGCTATATGTGAGCTAGGGAGTCTTGGCAATCACTTTACATGTAATATTTTGGGTGGGATATTTTTGTATTTCATCATTGACACAACTTTTAGATTTAGAAAACACTAAAAATATGGAATAAATACAGCTTAAATAAATAAAAATAAGTACGGGTCAGTGTTAGGCACTGGAATGTTAACTTAAGCTTCAGTGTTCAAACTTTTCAGATCTAGGAGCGACAATTTTTTCCTGGTCCCACTGACTGACACTTGATATGAAAATCTGCCCAAAGGTTGTTTGGTAGAGATCGCCTAATAGAACGTCTGGTAAAAATCACTTTATAGCAGTAAGACCGCCTACTGTTACATATTCGTAGCTCGTTGCATGAATTTATCAGTACTCTTTACTTAATTACAAGACATTAACTATGATAGTGAGTCACATTTGACACATATGACAAGGGTTACGGATTTCACTTGTTTTCATTGACAGGAGACGTTCCTGTGATATTTATTTTATTTATATTTCTATGACATGATATGAAATTGGACCGCTGAATACAATAGTATCAGCCCAATTAATGCCATATTACCAACACGATTGCTAGCTAATTTATCGTTTGGACCTCATACTGAAGCAGCGAAGCTAGCAAAGGTAAATCATCAATCGAATTTCCATCGAAGACCCTTCGAAATAAGGTTCAATTTAATAAATATTATCCTTGTGCGTTTGTTCGTACATCTAATCTAAGTCAGAACCATAGAGATGGGTGTATGGTTAGATCGTTTAATACTGAGGAGATGCGGTAGATCTGAGATATATCTTTCAAATTCAATTTGATTTGCACGTGTTTCCCGTTTTATTATTTACGTACACTTTCTTCATTATTGTATAATTATATGAAAAATGGTTTAATACTTTAAATACGAACGAACGAAACTATCGAGAGTCGGGAACTTCAGTTTGCTCTTTTTGTATGAATAAGGCGATCCGTTTCGTAACGTTAGACTTTTCAAAATTGATCTTTATCGAAATCCAACACTGTTTTATTCCTAACCAATTTACTTGATGTCAGCACAATCAGTTTTCTAATGCCACCATTTTATCTGAATGGCGCAGGATGCACGGAAGAGGGGCGGTACAAATGTGGTACTGCATGGAACGGTACCTCCGTTCCGCTTCCGCGCAAAATATACGTGGTGCACTTGAGCGTTCATTTGTAATGAGCATTCTAGCGAATGTTGCATTACACGTAAAAGCTCACAAAATAAACATTTTAGCGAGCTTTCTAGCAAGCGTTCTAGCGAGCTTCTAGCAAAACGACAGTAAATTGGATTCGAGCTTTTTGCCGAGCCGAGCAATTTCGTTATTGTTCCACCGCTGTCCTTCTCCGCTCACACCTCCCGCACAGCATATAGTACGTTCGCTAGACTGATCGTGAAGATTTTCGTAGCGATGTTTGGCTCTTTGCTTGGCTCAGTTCCTTGCGCAGTTCGAAAAATTAAAAAAGTCGAATGCTCAATGTGCTTTTACATGTGAATGATCATGTCTAAAAGAACCTAAATACTACGTGAAACCGTCAAGTAAGAAACTCTGGTCACCATCAGTACGTTCTCGGTAGTTTTACGTCCAAGTCAGGTAGTAAGTAAAGCTAAGTCACCTCATTCGTCTAACTTGAAGAAACGCCTGCGTCACATCCCTAAAATCGGAACTTTAGCAATTAGCAACATGTGTCGGCCATGTTGCCGTGAATCTGTTAACGTCTCGCGTTTGTATTAATTAGGTGCCAGCTCAGGGGGAGTGGGAAGGGACGAAACTTTGGCCGTGATCTTATACCTACGGTCATTGTTGTAACTTCTGGCTCCCTGGTGGCGGGTATTACATGGTTTTGCCATCTGTTCATGTCAAACTTCGAGCTGTTCCACAGAGGAATTTTATCTCGCCCATATTTGGAGCAGCCCAACTGGGAAAGTACAATTTACAGAAGACTACAGCCTTAAGGCGATGCCTTGATTTGAGTCGAACACGCCCCCTAGACAGAGACACGCTGATGCCTTCCGCACACGATGAAAAGAGATGTAACACTCTTCGGGAATGGCTTTTTTGGACAAATTTTTATAAATACCTAACTTAGGGACGTTTTATTTAAATTTCATAAAGTGAGATTTTAGATGAGATAAAATACTATAGTATTAACTTGATTGTATCGTAAAATAATGTATCGTTTTAGTAGGCTGAGTAAAAAAAAGGAAAATACAGACCTAGCTTTGGATTTTTTTTCTATGTAGGAAATTTTAAGCAATCATGTATCGATAAAATCAGATAAATAATCATATAGTCAAGAATCATATATCTGAACATCAGACCTTATTGTTTCTTAATCTAGTTAGAACGGCGTTTCAAAGCACGCGATAAATTCCAATGCACAGCCTTAATTTATTGTTATTTCACTCAACGAAAATGCATAGTGCGTCGCCATCTTAACGTGTTATTGGACCCGATTCTACGTGCATATCGCTTATAGCCTAAAACGAAATTGTCTAATTTTTAGATATAATTTAGACGGCAGATTTAAAAAGTGCTATTCCAGTATAAATGTGACTATTTTATTCGCCGCTAAAATTAGTCGATTAAGTTTGACGTTTCTGTGATTTGGCGTAAAAACAACATATCTAGAATAGCATTTTGGCAGCTAAACTAAGTTGAATAGACCGCCTAAAATAAGAAACGTCAGATTCAATTTAGCGATGTCATTTGATTATGACAGCTGCTCATAGAATAGCAGTGTTTTAGCGATACCTAAATAAAATTAGGCAGTTTAGACATAGTAGAAAGAGTGGAAAGTAGGCTATCTTCATACAAACATACAGCACGCGGCTTGTATGTGTGCACCATAATATCTAGACGCGTCGCCGCATGCACACTCAAACAAAATCTCGACTGGCGCACTGAAAACCGCATGCAATGAGCACATATACCATACAACGATGTTTTCAGGTAGTAATTAATTATGAACAGACTTGACATCTTCATTACTCGAACCGTGTAGAATTTACATTGATTTCTTCATTACTCGAGCCGTATTCCATTATTCACCATTGTTATTCGGCAAACAGAATATTGTGACTGTCAGTTTGTACCAAGCCCATGCAAAATCAGGAGCACATTTTCATTGTATCTTTTGTGAGAATAGAGATAATATATTGTATTTGTATTGTTTTGCAAATTACAGACACTGATGAATGTTTTCTGTTGTTTACTGCTGAAAAATATAATTATGTACCCCCGTCCGTGTTGACTTCATCTTAATATACAGTAAGTCCGTGCTTTGATTTGCTCTGATCCACAATATTGTCGTCCCATTTCTAGAAAGTTTCATTATCAAAATGAACTAAAACATCAATTTGTTGATTCTCTAAAGTATATATGTACAAGATGATAATTAACATTTACTAAATAAAATTAAGACTAAAATAATGTTAAAATATAATTTGAATAAAAAAATTAAAAAATTATTAGAGCACAATCTGACACAAATCGTAATAGCACCAGCAAGCTCAATAAGGGGAACAGCCAAATACTCCGAAGTATTTTATTCCGATTTTCAAAACTCCGAATTTAATAATTCCTAAGACTTAAAATTTCGATTACTAAAAAACACGAATTTTAATTTACCGAATTACAAAATTTCGATGGTTAGTTTTTCCGATTTTTATAACTCCGAACAATCAAAAGCGCGAAGTGTCATTGGCCCGAAAAACAGTATTCCGATTATCAATTTTCCGAAATTTCATTGCTAATTCAGAAATCTGATATTCGGGATAATGAACTTCGTGTTTTCAGTAATCGGAATTTTAATTCTACGGAATTATGACATTCGGATTTTTGAAAGGGTTCCCTCTATTTGGCATAACTTTGACTGTCCAAAACGTTTTTCGCATAACAGACTTGGCATATTCTGTTTTCGCCGAATGTTAATGTGGCAGAAACGGGTGCGTAACGATGCCTATACATATATTTTTTTGAAATTATAATAGGTTCAATAACACTCTTTTCATATAATTCTTGAGTCATATAACAACACTTAATATATTTACATACGATATAATTATCATTTTATATAATGATCATTTGATGTAGTAACATTTAATATAACATACTTTAAATATAATGCATATTTCCTATAATGACCAAATGATATAACGCTAATTTCTTCTAATGCACAGTTAGCATAATATTTATTGGTAGACTCTAAGGCAGGTCGGTGTAGGTACGACGACGAGCGAAGCGAGGAGGAGTGTTAGGTTGAACTGCGACCCTACAGCGCGCGAGCCGAGCGAGCGAAGCGGCGTGCCGCGGCAGCGGCCGGCGAAGCGCCAGAACCGAACACTTTTTTACTCCCTAATATATACTTACACAGTACAATTCGCAAGCCGTTGTGTTTGCTACATTTTCTTTTGATAATAAAATATTATTCTACTTTATAGTTATGAGATATAACTTGTATATAACATGAGCATTATACCATATAATATCGTTCGTTCATTCGTCATTCTGATTTTTCGGATTTTTGAAAATCGGTATTTTAATAATCGGAATTCGTATTTTCGATATTTCGGATTATTATTCAGTCGGACTTCTTATTATTCGGGGTATTGAAATTCGGAATTTTGATAATCGGAATTGTAACCGATAGACCTTTTGTAATTTCGGATTTATAAAAATCGGATTTATGAAGAATCGGAATACTTATATTAGGAGTTTTAAAACATTCGAAATTATGAAAATCGGTATTATGAAATTCGTGATTCCGACAATCGGAATTTAGTTTTTCGTATTTATCTAGTGTACCCCTCAATAAGGCTTACCAGCCAAGTATGTTCATGAAAAACTGTAATGTATTTTTATCTTTATGAATAAACAAAATTTGATATTCGTTAATATCATCAACAAGTCACAAAATCGCAGTTAAGTACTAGACGATGATTTATTGAATAGATATAAATACTTTAAATACCTTAAAAAACATCCAAGACTCGGAAGCAAATATTCATGTTCATCACATAAATATTTGCCCGTACCGGGATTTGAACCAAGGACCTCCAGCTTCGTAGGCAGCGTCATTACCCACTAGGCTAACCGATCGTCGTTAATATATTTGAATAAAAATAGTCGTCGCTGAAAGCAACGTGTGTGTAGATTTCTTGAGATATTATTGTTTGTATTTGAGAACGTAGTCTCCATGTATTTGTTTGTCGGAAGCCACCCCTTCATTAAAAAAAAATCGTTTTTGATTTGTTGCTGTGAATAAATGTTTCAATTCTTTTCTTTCATTATGAGATTTGATTTATTTTACCGCCTCCGCATCGTACTCGCATTCGCCTTCCTTTTGTTTTGCTTGATGGTCTGCCATACTTATTACAGATGTATTGCAAAATTATTTTCCTTCGGGAAAACTCGGATCTTTATCGGAATACGATGACACCCGAACTGTCAATGAATTATCGTATTAAATCAGTGACATTTTCATACCCATTAATATGGAACTTTATTGTTAAGTGTCAAATGTCAAAATGAATAATGTTGTTGTATAATATAGAGATGTTACAACCGCAACAATTATTAGGTACTGAAAATGGGATTTTTAAAACCACTTTCTGTAACTTCAAAAATAATCAGTTTTATTGTCACTACTAAACAAAACATTATCTCCGCTTTAAAACATAATTAAAAGGACAACAAAATAAAGCTTATCGGGAAATATTTACAATGATAAAATTCAAAACCTGTCTATATTTTATCTTTGGCGTCCCTCTCGTACCTAAAATAACCTGTGTGTGAGAGGAATGCAATCGATTCAAAAGGTTTCATAGGTAATTTCACGAAAGTTATCGCCACGCACACAACCGTTGTAATGAATGATAGAGGATTTTTAAAATTGGTGTTTTTATTGCGTACCGATTGCAAGTTCAGCAGCGAACTGATGGGATGACAAAATGTTTTATGTTAAGATTCTCACATTGACTCAATCACTTCGTTCATTCGTTTTTCTTGCAATCAGTACGTAATGTAACTGGGTGTGGTTTCATTCATTTCAACTTTGGTAAAACTACCTATACCTACCCAACATTACAATTTCATCGTATTTGGATCGATGTTTTCAATATTGTCCATTTCACAATCTGAGTCAGTCATATCATCGTCAGATTCGTCAGTGCTGTCATTGACGTTAATAACAATCCTATCAATGCGATCATCCGTAGAGTGTTCCTGTGAGAGGTATTCATTTTCACATTTGATAGCATGATCATAAACTTTCTTCCATTCTTCCGGGCCAATAATATTTATTTTTTCTTCAATTAATTTTCTTACTGTACCCAAATTCATATCTATGTTTCTTTTTGATACATAACCTTTTATCTGTGACCATATATTTTCAATAGGGTTAAAGTCGGGGTGGTATGGAGGTAGCCTTAACACTTCGTGTCCATGTTGATGTAAAATTTTGTCAATGGAATATTCTACAAAGTCTTCTTTATGCTGGCAAATAATTTCGTATAATTGTATTTTGGTTGACGATGAATTATGTGGAATATTGTATTTTTTTAACCAGTTTATCATAAGTGGCTTTGCGGTATTAGAGTTGGGCGGACATTCCACATATTTATTGTGATAAGCAGCATTGTCTACTACTAGTACAGAATTTGGAGATAAATTGGGAATAAGTTGATTCCGTAACCATTTTTCATAATTAACATTATTCATGGCATCGTGATAATGACCAGTTTTATCAGTAGACTTATACATAAGTAGAGCACCCGGTACAAATCCTTTGCACTACCTGCATGTACTATAATTAGACGTTGACCTTTTGAAATTAACTGTTTCACTCCTTTATCCGTAGAATCGATCCAGCACTTTCCTGTTAAATGGGATGTGTGAACATAGGTTTCGTCAGTATACACAATATCTCTGCCTTCAGATCTGTACTTCCTTATAAGGTCTATGAACTTTATTCTTTTAAATCTAACGTCATCTTTTTCCATCAGCATTTTCCTATTATTAGTAATTTTCTTGAATAAAAAACCCATTTGGCGAAGTATTTATCTTAGTGTAAAATCGCTGCCCTTAAAATTCATCGTTTCTATTAATTTGGACTTTAGTACGTTTATAGTAGGGACCTGTTTATAAATGAGATGAAAGTTATAAACCATTCGTCGTATCACTGCGTAGTCAAAATCATCAAGATCTAAATAGAATTTCTTGCGTGGTCTACCCAGCTTAATTTTGTTTGTGTTGGGATTTTCATTACTTCTGTATTGTTCTTCCTGGTTAAAATATTTTCTAATTGTTGGTCTAGATATTCCTGTTGCGTCCGAAATTCGCTGTTGAACTTTCCTAAATGAGTCGTTTCTATTTTTGAATTTGCTATTTTCCGATATGAAGTACAGGTAAATATTAAATATAATACCTTGAATTTGATTTTTTAACCGTTTTCGAGATTTCGGCATGGCTATACAACCTTACTATAAGTAATCTGAAAATATGATTAAAATTACAGCGAATTTTTAAATTGCGGATTATCCACTCTATATAAGAAGCAATTTGAGAGAGCACGATAAATACGAACTTTTCCGAAAAAATGACGAAGGAAACTAATTTCGCACTACATCTGTACCTTGAAAAGGAATATATTGAAATGTCGCCCTTTAACCACTACTAGTTTTGTGGGTATTGGTGGCCAGAGGGGTTAATCACGTAACGTTTTGAACGCGTGTTTGGACAATTGAATTGTCATTTTTTAATGTAAAAATTGACGTTTAGATCTACCTAACATACGTGTACAATGCGTTACGTGATTGACCTGCAGGTCACCAGAGCTTACGAGGACGCCTTGTATTGGGAATGAAGGACCTGCATTTGTTTCCAGGAAGGGTCCATAGGTAAACCTGTGTGCCACCATCAGGCAGGCCGAGCCGTATTAGGTTTTGCCACCGTTATAGTACAAAAAAAATATCGGTAAAGTGCATGTCGGGCCTCGCGCAGTGTAGGGTTCCGTAGTTGCTTGTCTATCTTTGTTACATCGACACGCACGTGCCAAATAAATGGTGCGAATTTGTACGAAAGTTGGCTTTCCCAAGTACATTTTTAAGTTGGTCGACTATTCACTCGGCAACTAGTAATGCCTATTAGCTGACATTTATATGTACTACTGCCAAGATTTTTTTCACATAGAAGTAGCCGTTTGGTCGGCAGGGGGAACTTGAGTCTAACAAAAATTGGGGCTTTAAAGCCCAATATCTCGCAAATAGACCACTACTGATTGGAAAAATGGGCAGACAGACAGACGGACAGACGGACATGGCGAAGCTAAAAGGGTTCCTTTTAGACTACGGAACCCTAAAAAGGTATACGATGTGAAGCGACCACGAAGCGACGAACGAAAACTCGCCTCTTGGGCGCTTTATTGCGCTTTTCAACGTAAATATGTCATTTCTTCGCAAAAGTCGATTACAAACAACTTTATCCGTTTCCTCAGAGATAATGGGAAAGTATCTGTTATTGGAAGAACCCCTAGAAAGTCCCGCCTTGATTCTTGGTTCTTGTTTGTATTGAATCCTTGCCACGGAGTACCGTTGGAGGTGAGACTAAGATCAATGAGCTGTAAGAATTTGCACATTTCACGCTTCGTCAAAATGTATCCTACTAATAATATGAATGCCAAAATTTAGATGTTTGAATGTTTGTATGTTTGTTACGCAATCACGCTTTAACGGCTCAACCGATTTGAATGACATTTTGCACGAAGACAGTTTATAGCCTGGATATAGTATATTTTTCGTCACGGGTCCACGCAGACGAAGTCGCGAGCTGAAGCTAGTTTGAAATGACGTAATGTTGTATGTATGTACATTTGATTATATCTTATTTAAGTATATGTATTATATACTAGCTTCTGCCCGCGACTCCGTCCGCGTGGAACTCGGTTATATCGTAGCTCGATACAAATTTGTATCCCCCATTTCACCCCCTCAGGGGATGATTTCCAGGATAAAAACTATCCTATGTCCTCCCCCGGGATTCAAACTGTCTCCATACCAAATTTTATTTCAATCGGTTCAGCGGTTTAAGCGTGAAGAGGTAACAGACAGACAGACAGACATACACACTTTCACATTTATAATGTTATAGTATAGTAGGTATTTAGTATATATTATGGAAGTATGGATTATTAAGATGTGATCTTTCATCAACGCATTCTTTTCTAGCACCACCTACTACTTAGTTTTAGTATTCTTTTCTCCACTACCCAAAGGTAGACAACCTTTGAGGGATCGCTCTTTAGCGATAGGATCGCCTGATGTTTTACGTCTTTAATCTCCCTGTATCTCGTTTTCTTTTGTCATCATCATAAATTTAAGAGGTGTCCTCTCCTCGGTGGAGTTTTTTCCATTTCTCTCTGTCATAAGCCAGCCCTTTGATTTGCTGATACGACACGACACCAGCTTTTTCCTTTATTTGGTCCATATAACTGCGCCGCGGTCTTCCCCTGCCTCTCCTTCTTTTTATCTTTCCTTCCATGATGGTGTGGTTGTTTGGTTTGGTTTTCTTTTGTAACTGCTTTCTTTGTGTGAGGTGGGCAATAAAGAGTATTTGCATTGTATTGTTATAATTACACATAAGAAATTAATTTTGTTTAGTAGTTAAGTCTGCTGTCCAAAATTATGAATTTCAAATTAACCGAGAAACACAGGCTTTCAATTGAAATATGAAATTTTCGTTAGCAGAGGATAGGAAGGAAGGGATGCTTAATAAGAAATTAATGGATACAAAATTTTCATTCCATAGTTATTTTCTTAGAAACCTGCTTTAACTTAACCTAACCTAATGGCTTTAAGGATCGTTATAAAACATAACAATCCCTACAGGATTGTAGCTTCTAGAAAAAAAAATATGAAAAGAAAAAAATGCGTTACTTATTTACATTCGATGATACATTTGTCGATAAATCCAGGTATTACCGAAATTAATTCATGTGGCGCATAGTTACTGACTACTTTTAATATAACTTGATACGAATCGAGTCTTTGATGTAGAAGTCGATGCACAGCCGTAATAAGAGAGCTTTCTTTTAAAAAATCGTTAACCGTGCAGGGTCAATAGCTCATTGGTTAGAGCGAATGGCTGTGTATGTTAGAAGAAGCATTTTTTAACCCCCGACGCAAAGAGAAGGTAAGGCCTACTGTCCACGGAAGCGTAGCTGCATAGACGCGTATTCGTCATTGTACGCTTGGTGTACGCTTGCTTGCAGCCTAGATACAAAACCGCACAACTATGTCCACGGAGCGGCAACGTCGCGTCAGCGACGCTGCATGCAAGCTTCATGCCGCCGGGCGTACCGCGTTTTATACGTCGGGCTGCATCGCACGGAACAGCACGTTGAGTATTTGTGAGAAAAAATGGCGGGAACGGCTGCAAAGTTTGTGCAAATAGTGGAAAAATATCCGTGTCATATGAAATACGTCAAACTATCCAGTTAGGTAGGTATAACTTCGAGAAAGAGGTCAATCGTCGAATCCGACTCGGCTGGGCAGCGTTCGGGAAGCTACGGCACATCTTTTCGTCCAATATTCCGCAGTGTCTCAAGACGAGAGTCTTTGACCAGTGTGTGTTGCCAGTGATGACATATGGCACTGAAACGTGGTCGCTTACTATAGGCCTCATAAGAAGGCTCAAAGTCACCCAAAGGGCTATGGAGAGGGCTATGTTGGGAGTTTCTCTGCGTGATCGCATCAGAAATGAGGCTATCCGCAGCAGAACCAAGGTAACCGATATAGCCCTCCGAATCGCTAAACTTAAGTGGCAGTGGGCGGGGCACATAGCGCGTAGAACCGATGGCCGTTGGGGCGGAAAGGTTCTCGAGTGGCGACCACGAACCGGAAGGCGCGGCGTGGGTAGGCCCCCCGCAAGGTGGACTGATGAACTGGTAAAGGTTGCTGGAGTCCGCTGGATGCGGGTGGCGCAGGACCGGTCACTTTGGCACTCTTTGGGGGGAGGCCTATGCCCAGCAGTGGACGTTTTTCGGCTGATATAATGATGATGATGAAAAACGTTGTCATCTTCTGATAGTTCTCTGGCAGCTACGAACAGTCTACAATGTATGTTTCTTTCTATATATGGATGTATCCAATATAAACGGCGTCGTCGCCGACTTCGAAGATAATAATAGGCCAAACTAACGTCTTCATCACTGGACGACATCATCACGAATTCAGAAAATGCAGGCTACGATACGCTTACGCTACGCTTCTTGGACAACGTCAGTACGCCGGGCTATATGAATGCTGCACGGCGATGCGTGCAGCGTCTATGCAGCTACGCCTCGTGGACAGTAGGCCTAAGTTTAACGTGTCTGTGTATCTGTGTATTTGTCTGTGGTATTGTAGCTCCCAAACGGGTAGACCGTTTTGAATGCTTTTTTTTCTTCGAAAGCTGATGTGATCCCGAGTGTTCTTCGCATGCATGAAAATCTGTTCAGCCGTTTTTGAGATATTGATGGACTTTGAAATGAAAATGTCGGGAGTTTTTTAACTTTTCTAAGTTCTACTTATTTATTAGGAGGACCTTGGAGACACAGTCTTACAGAAGATAGCAGGTTCGAATCCTGCACGACGCATTAAATGAAAATATCCCTTTAATTTCAAAATAATCAAGATACCCACTCCATTCTTATCTTTTCTACTCCTGCATACTCCTTCCAAGATACCTACCTCTTCTTAAAACAAAACAAAGTTTCCCTCTCCATAACGCTTGAGAGCTTTTGTTGTTCCAACGCAAAGCTCAACATACTAAAAGTTTAGACCTGTCATCTCTAGAGTTTGCCTTGAAAACTAAGTTAAGTAAGTAACTAATTTGTTTCGGGACATTATTTACTGGTACTTCAATTGTTTGGGTTTTAAGTTTGTATTTCACGACATAGGATATGATTCCCAAAACTTGATGCAATAAATAACGTTAGAAACATGCGTTAAGGTACAAAACAATTTTCATACTTAAATAAAATGCACCACGCTGCGCTCCAAGACGCAAATAATATAGACGTAGCTCGGAAAGCGGCTAAGCTGAAGTGGGACTGGGCTGGTCATATCGGTCGAACGCCGAGTGAGCTGTGGGCTAAGATCGCCACTGAATGGCGGCCCGGCAGCCAAAACGGAGACGTGGCAGGCCTCGCCGGCGATGATGGCAGCCCGGCAGCTCAAAACGGAGACGTGGCCGGCCTCGCCGGCGATGGCGGGACGAGCTAGACTCCTTTTTAAAGGATTGGCTCAGAGATTGCTCGGGATCGATATCTGGAAACTGAGGGGAGAGGCTCAATTCTCATATGCTCTATATAATTTAAGAAAAGTAGTAAATGAGTCAGTGGTTTTAACAGCCTACTATATGACAAGTTTTACGAGTACATGTCTAAGGAATAAAATAGTGGAGTGTCGTTCAAAACAGCTTTCTTTCGGAAAAGTTTACTCGGAATGGCCCCTAAAATTTATAACAAAGTTCCGAAATATATAATACATATTGAGAGTATTGCTGATTTTAAAATAAGTTTTTAAAGATTAATGAATTCCTGACAGATAGTAATTAATGGAATGGAATGAGAACAAGTCTAATAGCTTAAATATTTGTAGGCCTAACGGCCCAACATGATGATTCTACTCAATGTATTTTTTGACCTTTGTACCTACCTGTGTTGAACAAATAAATGCATTATTCTTATTCCCATTTTTATTTCTTCGCCCAGCAGTGGCGCAGTGGCCTGCGGTGTCGGCTCCTAATAATAATAATAAAATAACTAAAATGCGCACTACTGCTGGGCACAGGCATTCCGCCATAAAGTTCCCCCGCTAGCTCAGTTTGGGTTGAGGACTTCAGAGATACTACAATCTCCGCTACGGTACCTTGTGTGTTTGATTTTGATTTAACCATCGTAGAGCTCCGCCGTAGTCCGTAGCAATGAAAAGAAGCAAGGAAATGAACAGGGAGAAAACTTAATCGCCACCTCTATGACAATCTCTTTTCGTTTTGCCTTTTTGGAATAGTAAAAAAAAAAACGTATATTTACCAAGCAAAAGTTGCACAAGAAACATAGCTTACAATTATTTGGTTAAACTTATGAATAAAGCTTGTACACTCGTGAGAATTACCGTCGGGCCCAAACTAGGCACAGCCTGTGTCTTGGGAACCGAGTTACTAGATTTGACAATTCAAAATATAACAATAAAGAATAATACGGCTATTTTTAGAAATTGTAATTAATGTTAAACAAAAGAAAAGCGGACTATAAATCAAAATTAAAAATAAATTAAATCTACTTAATTAAAAAACCTGGTGCATGCGTGGATGTATAATATGCATATATAAGTGAGTGAGTGAGTGTGTGTGTGTGTGTGTGTTTGTGCGTGCGTGCGTGCGTGCGCGCGCGCGCGTGTGTGTGTGTGTGTGTGTGTTCGAGTACAGACTGTTACTTATATATAGTTATGCTTTAATAATGTCTTCGGTTTGATCGTATGAAAGGGTAAGAAGCCATCTTTTAACTGTGGTTTTCAGTCTTGCAATAGGAATCGTGTCAAAAGAGCATATTTTAGACACCCTGTTGTAAATAGTGGGATGTAGGTAATCGGGAAAGCGTTTGGGAAAAGCAGTCTTGACTCGGGGGTGGTGGAGATATAAATGTTTAAGGCGTTTTTGAAGACGTCTGACATGATCAATTGAAGCAATAGCCTTTTGGTGAGATTCAGGAACAGCTAAAAGCTGCAATGAAAAGTTGGCGAACTCTAAGGATCGGCGCTACTTCTTTATATAAATCGCCGGTACGGAAACGGAAAGGTTTTCTCAACATGACTTTTAAAACGGCACGTTGAGCCCGCTCCAGCCCAATCATTGTAGTCTTAGCTGCTTCGCCCTAAGCCGCAATGCAGTACTGTAGAATAGACTGACAGAGTGCAAAGTATACCAACATCAGAATCTGCTTAGGTGCGCCACCTCGCAGGAGTTTCATAATGTAGATGACTTTTCTAACCCGGCCAGACAACGTTTCAATATGTTGTCTAAAGGACAACTTCTCGTCAACAATCACTCCCAGGTATCTTACCGCCTGAGCTCGGGCAATCGATTCGTGAGTACCTTTGCTAGAAGTCAATTTTAGAACATTACAAGAGAGGGGGGCTGATGAAATCGTTTTATGAAACGTTAAAAATCTGATTTTTTTAGCATTCAGTTAATAAGTTACCATCTAACCAATTCGCTATACCCGACAAACCAGCTTCGGCCATGCGAATTGCTTCATCCCACGAACTACCACAGAAAAGGGCAACAGTGTCATCAGTACCTTTACATATCGGTCTGCGACGCTCATATACACTGAGATTCGATTTTTAACGCAGAATGGAAGCCCGGAGCCCTGTAGATTAAAAATGAATTGAGTATTAATAGATTTGAGGCTCAGGTAGTCATGCGCAAAATGTGTCTCTAAAAAGAAAAGATTGATATGCATCTTTCGTTCGCTGTGAAGTATATCACTCTTTTAGTTCACTAGTTCAATTTAGTTCAGTAGCTCTAGAGGTGCATCTACATCAGTTGATACAGATTGATACATTAGATTGAGTATATCATATCAGTCGTACGCGTGTCTTTCAATGAACTATTGAGTTACTTGCCGTAGTTAAAATTAAAATAACATTAAATCACTCATATCATCCAATCGAAACATATTCAATGATCAATAGGCAGAATTAACTGCCAATTTTCTAAATGATATACTGAAGTATTGAAGTATATGAATCCGAACTGAAATAATGAACGAAAGAGTGACACCAAGTGAAATACTTCATTTGAATCACTCATTCGCGAACTACTCATGTCTAGGCTCCGGTGCTTGCACTGTTTAAATAAAAAGAGTCCCACTTTTCATTGCTGAATCTAATATAGGTTGTAAAAATCTATATCTTTAACTAATATTATAAAGAGGAAAGCTGTAAAATTGTAGGATACCTCCTACTGTAAATTTGTATGTCAACTCCTAAACGACTCATCCTACTTGAAAGACCTATTACTTATCACCAGTCTACAGAATGGACCTTCAGGGTAAACAGTACTTTTGCCTACAGTCTTCACAAGCCTCGCGTCTGAAAACGAGTGCGCGTCAAATACAAATCTATTCCTTATCCACACATTTAGTCCAAATAAACCCGCAGACAGGTTTCTCGTGTGGCGACCACGTACAGTAGGTAGGCTCCTCACAAGGTGGACTGATGACCTGGTAAAGGTCGCGGGAGTCCCGTGTAGCGCAGGACCGGTCATTGTGGCTCTTTTTGGGGGAGGCCTACAGCAGTGGACGTCTTTCAGCTGATATGATGATTCCCGCAGAACAGTTGGTATGTCGTATAAAAAGGTTTTCTACAATAAGACTTAAATACTCAATGATAAAAATACTTAGTACCCAATTATCCTTATTTGAACGGCAATAACAGAGCCATCTAAATAAAATACCTATTGAGGGAAATCATTATACTTTTATCTTAAACGTCCTGTGGTCCTTGAGCAATAAGGCCCTCTTCACACGAATAATAGACCACGATAGCTTCAAGGATTGCAGTAAAGGTCAACGAGATACACTTGACACTTACAATTCGCATTTCAATTTGATTTCAATGTGTTTCAAACAAGCATACGACCTACTTGAAGCTAAACAGACAGGAGAAGAATTAGAAGAGCGTTGCCGACCCTTTATGGATTTGAGGATTCGTTGTGATGATATCTAGAAAAACAGGCAGGCCCCTTACTCATTACACAACGCATCTTCGATTCTATGGGCGGCGAGCTAGCGTGTCAGAACAACTCATTAGAACTATTTTAGGATGCGAAATTTATGTGTCAGCTTGACCCTCTATTCACGTTTATTACGGTCTTTTGCAGGGCCTTTCGCAGGATCAAGTCGTAAAATATTCTATGGTTTTTAATTCCAGAGACTGAAATGTCAAATATAAATCCTACCATCATACTAATGTCACAATGCTTTTAAAAAAAAATGACACCCCTGCCTGTGTCCTCGATTTCCATGAATTAGGTTTGAAAATGCCAACTAGTGGAGTACTGTCGAACACTGGGGCATTTACCTTAATTTATAAATACCAAAGTACCTATGCGTTGATGTTAAATATTTCTCGCACGTTTATTTTAGTGATACCATAATATTATCTTTGAGAGGTACTTTTACTAGTGAGGTACCGTTGCATGGTCCTGTCTCATGACCTACTTACTTTTACCCTGAGGTTTCATTAGACCTAATGTTTCAATAGACCTAATGAATTTATCTTGGAATCAGTGATTTTCCGGGTTTTCTTTGAATATCATCAAATAGAAGTTAGATTAGGTTTGCTTAGGGATAATCCTGTAAAACTTAATATAGGGATGGAGAGACACACCGACCGTTGTGACACAAAAATTAAATATAGAATTCTAAGGTTCATTTTCTGTCACAACGGAACTTTTTAACTATCCAGGCTAACTACTGGCCAAGAATATGGTCCTCACCCATATTTTAAAAAAATGCATCAGGTCTAAGGAAGCATTTATCGCTAAATCAGTTAGGTATAACAAGGAGAACCGTTGCAATGTCAGTTCCCGAATTATCTGGCGACAGTCGTGTCACCGTCGTGTCAGTTGTGCCGGCAACAAAGGCAATGATGCCGGCAACTTTAAGGCTTAAGTTTTTCCCCCTATCGTTGTATGATTTAATAAAAACTGATAATCATGTAATGTTCCCTCGACCGAACCTAGGAATAAGTTCGCAATAGATTTTTTATACAACGAAGGTGGCAAACAAGCGTACGGCCCACCTGATGGTAAGCGGACACCGCAGCCTATAGACGCATGCATGTTACTGTACCCATGTTACTCCTTTGGAGTTCCAAAGGAGTAACATGGGCGTTGCCGACCCTTGATATGTTTGAGGATTCGCTGTCTTGACAGCTGAAGGAACAAAGTCCCTCGCTCTCAACACAACGCATCCTCGGGAGCTCTGGTGACCCTGCTCACCTCCAGGAACACAACACTACTACAGAGCAAGTAGTAGTGTTATTATGGCTGTGGTCTCCTGCAAGGCGGAGGTACTTCCCCAGTTGGGCTGCTCCACATTCGAGAGGGATGACATTTCGCTGTGCCCCACCTCACCTGTGCCTTTCTTTGCAGCACATCCATATTTTTTGTACCGGCAATACAGCCAGCAATTGTATTCTGGAGAATAGGAATATTGGCAATTCTTAGACGTTTACGCGTATAAGCGTAAACATAAATTCCTTGTAGCGGATTACCGATTCAGATTGTATCTCGATTGCAAAAAATCGAAGGGTTTATTACTTGAAGCTTTACAAGCAAGCCCATGATATATAGGGTGTAACAAAAATGTGGTATGAACCGATCAAGGGCTTAACAGTTATCGTGTTCTGATAAGAAAAAACAGAAAAAAATGTTTTTTTGACCCGTTTTTTTACCTTAGTATGGAGCGTTGGCCGACTGGGGCGACAAGCTCCATAGAATGGAAAAAAAAATTGCGTCAAGTTTTTTTTTCTGTTTTTCTTATCAGAACACGATACCTGTTAAGCCCTTGATCGGTTCATACCCCATTTTTGGTTACACCTTGTATAGAAACACGCAGTGTATTATTTTTCAAACGCGTTTCTTCGGTGTAGTTATTTTACAGTAAGTACTATTTCCTCGATACTATCGGGACTAGTAAACCTCTATGATACGGTTAGGTCAGGTAAAATGCATACATACATACATACATTCATATAATCTCGCCCATTTCCCTTAGGTGTAGGCAGAGATCACGGATTTCCACTTACTACGATCCTGACAAACCTTTCTTGCTACATTCACTTTCATTACATTCTGCATACATGCTCGTCGGTTTAGGGTACTCTTGACCTGACCTTTCTTCAGGTTTTCTGCGATTTGGTCTTCCCTTCCAACTGTACCATCAACTTTTCCCACATACACTTTCTTTGTTAATCTTCTTTCATCCATCCTCTCTAAATCCTCATACAATCTTAGCATGCCCTTTTCTCATTCTCAATCTCATCGCCACTACATCTTCAGTCACTCCACATCTCTCTCTTATCACACTTTTTCTTATTCTATCCCTCATTCTCACCCCACACATACTTCGCAACTCTCATTTCCGCTGCATTTACTTGACTTTGATGTTTCTACTGCCTTACCCAACTTTCACTACTATACAAAAGTGTGGGGACTAACACTCCCTTAAGCACAGCCTGACGTGCTTTTTGAGATATTTTCTGGCTGCTCATAAAGGCGTTGAGTGCCCCGTTTAGACTATTTACAGCATTCACTCTACTCTCAATATCTCTCTCATGCTTACCATCCCTAGTGAATAACGTCCCCAGATAAATGAACTCTTTCACTTGTTCCAACCTTTCGTCACCAATCATAATCATTTTTCGCAACCAGTCATAACTTCATCTCTTTCAAATACCATTACTTTTGTTTTACTTACATTTACATTATGAAAGTAATTTTTCCTTTCCTTTCAAAAGATTCATACATTGTGGTTACCATCCTCTGATGTAACTCCACGGTCGAAGACGCAAGTAACACCAGGTCGTCGGCATATAGAAGACACTGACGAATAACCCCCTCATCCTAAGTCCACTGTCATCATCTTTCAAATCTTGCAAACTGGCAGAATATCAGTGCTAGCTCTCACGAGCAAAGCAAAACTGAGCCAGTACCTTTTTGGCATTATTGCAACGCACAAGTATGCCTTAATTTTAACTTATAATTATATTTCCGTACCACAATTGTTTTACTTGTTCTTTTATTGTTGTTTTTTTTTTCTGTATTTATTTTTAATTTTTATTTTCTTGCAAAATGCCAAACAAATGATTTATCTATCTATCTATCTGTCTATCTATCAAACAACTGTCAATAAATAACTTAGACAGCCACGGAGACGCTACACATCCCTGAGGTAAAAGGTAAAAATAAACGTTCTAAATATTTATTCATTGAATTTAATTTAATTTCACTCATTCATGAAAATATACGATCGAGGTTAACTGCGGCTGTTTCGTTACCAGCTTACACTCGTATGAAAATAGACGATCGATGCAAAAAGTTACTGTAGCATACATATACGCGATCGAGGTGAAATGTGAATCGGTATTATGCTTCAAGGCTTTGATGTTTTTGAGGCAAACGTCTTACAAATGATATTGGTAACGGCACATCAGTTGCTTTTATTGTAATAAAATTTTGATAGAGGAAATAACTAACGGAAAAAAGGTACCTAATAAAACATGAAAACAGTCCTTTGGTATAGTTTATTGACAGATTGACAGCGAATTGCACATATTTTTTATTCATTGACATTTAGTACAAGGCCTACCTTTGTATCATACTCATTACGATTAAAAAAATATCCTTAATTTAGGCAGTAGGTATTCGTTAACCTATACAACCTAAGTTACAAATTAAAAATAATGTACAAAACTTATCAAAAAAGTGTTTTTATCAATGGGCTCATAAATCCTTAAAGGAAATAATTGATTGAAACACTTTTTTTATCACATTAATATTTCTATGTAACGTAATTTTATAATCTACTTTATGTACATGTATCGTATACCTATCTTTATCATACTTATTAGTCTAAAACGAAACAACATTGCGTTTACTAATAAAGCTTTATACAGTTCCATGTAAAAAATGCAAGTTAACATAATAATAGTCTACGTCAAATCGATGTGAACATTTTTCGTCTTATTAAAGGAATACAGTGCAATATGGTTTAAAATTTTCTTTGACATTGGGTTCTCTTAATGTATATCCTTTCGGGGGCGAACACTGTAGCCTAATGTAGACGCTTGCGCATTGCCGACCCTTTATTGATTTGAGAACTCACGCTGACACCTACAGACAAATGCAGCAGACCTGTCACTCCCGGGCTGCGAGTTTCAGAAGTTCTGGTCACCAGGAACGCACAGAATACATATACTTGATTATTTGAGTTGGCCGAATTGCATTAGCGTAGTCCATCCAAAAAGCAACTTTACCGTCCAAGACATCAACATTCGGCCGAATAAAATAATCTCAACCATAAGTCATTTGCAGTTATAATTGTCACTATACTGTTCATTCGATTATTAAATCATCATTTTGACCACTTCAGTTTAAGGGTTAAGATTTAAGTCCTGCTGTGACTTATTAAACCTATAAAACTACTAATATTATAAATGCGAAAGTTTGGATAGTTGGATGTTTGTTACTCAATCACGCTTAAACATATAGCCTGGATTGAAATATAAAATAGTTTTTATCCCGGGTGTGGACGAAGTCTCGGGCGGAAGCTAATAAAATTATATATAGCCTAAAGTAGTAAAACGAATCCATACAAATTCTACGTAAGACGCACTCACACACGTCTCTACTACACATTTAAGCGAACTTTGGTGGACTCAGCGGTGCATTAGTCACATAAGCCGCGCATGTGCCGCGTAGAACTGTTTTTCTAGTAGGTATGAAATGGTCTTAAGAGAAAGAGTTGAGATAAATTGAGTCAAGGTAGTATGGCCTAAGCAAATATCTTTACTGTGTTTAGACGACATCTTTCCTATACTCCCTGCCGGGGGGCAGTGTGCTAGGGGTAGCACACTAGGCTTTATGTCCGACGTAAAGCATTCGTCCCTCTTGCACTCGCATATTTGCCAGAATGGGACGAATGCTTTATGTCCGACATAAAAGTTAGCGTACTAGCCCCGCTGGTAGTTTAAAACGTGGGAGTGTTATACAGGGTGATTCTAAGTCGTGAACACAAATACTAGTTTCCGATACACTCAGTATGGCGATTTAGAATCTCTGGTTCTACTAGAAATTAAATAACACTAAACATTATTTTTCGAAAGGCTTAACTTTACTTTATTCTGGCAAGGAAAATGAAGACGACGTCCGTGAATACGGCGTAGGATTTCTCCTTTCTGACGTTGCAAAGAAAAGCCTCTTGGATTGGAAACCGATTTCAGACCGCATTATTACCGCTCGCTTTAACTCTAAGGCTCGTAAGATCACCATAGTACAGTGTTACGCCCCCACCAACGCTTCTACGGAAGAGAACAAGGATGCCTTCTATAGCACACTTCAGAACACCTTGAAGAACATACGTAGGCAATGGGAGACCTCAACGCCAAAGTGGGGAGCGCCAATACTGGCTGTGAAAAACACCTGGGTAAACATGGACTTGGAACGATTAACGATAACGGTGAGCGGTTCCTAGAGTTCTGTCAAAATAACAATCTGGCCATCGGAGGAACACTTTTTTTGCATAAGGATATACACAAGTATACCTGGACATCACCTGACGGCGTCACCCGAAACCAGATTGACCACCTTGCCATCAGCTGTAAATGGCGAACATCACTGTTGGACGTTCGTAACAGGCGAGGCGCCGACATCGACAGTGATCACATGTTGATGGTCGCCGAACTAAAGTGGCAATCGCCCGACGCACAGCAAGGTAGGACGTCGGTACGACGTGCGCAAATTGGATGTACCCGACACTGCGAGTAAGTTCGCACTCGAGCTACAGAACCGCTTCTCCGCTCTCGAGGAAGACGAAGACAGAGCAGACACGGAACCGCATCAAAATGGTCTACCAAGAAACCAGCTCTGTCGTGCTAGGACCTGGTACCTCATCGAGGCCTGAAAAGCGCTTCATTTAAAAATCCTGGAGTCACGCAGCGAGACTGAACGAGCCAGTCTTAGATTGCAGTATCGGCAAATGCGCAGACGCATCTCTACGCTACTCAGGAGGGAACAGGCTGGTTTCAGACCGAACCGTTCCTGCACGGACCAGATCAACACACTTCGAATCATCGTGGAGGAGGCATCAGAATGGCAACGCGAGGTATACCTTACCTTCGTCGATTTCGAAAAAGCCTTCGACACCGTCCGATGGTCCAGAATCTGGTCCCGACTTGACGAAATTGGAGTTCCACCCAAAATCAGGGACATTCTGACAGCCATTTACAAGAATTACACGTGCAAAGTAGAGCACGATGGCCTTATCTCCGAAGATATCAGCATCCACGCGGGGGTTAGACAGGGCTGCCTCCTTTCACCTCTGCTATTCCTGATCGTCCTAGATGGCATCATGCAAAGAACAAACGACAGCAAGCGGCGAGGTATAGAGTGGGGGTTAACCGATACTTTGGATGACCTAGACTACGCTGATGACCTATGCCTGCTTAGCCACAAGCACGTTGATATGCAAGCCAAATTGGACAATCTACAGAGTGAGGCGCTCCTCGAAGGTCTTAAAATCAACGCGCGGAAGACCCAAGAAATGCGAACGGAGGGTAGGAACTCATCACCACTGTTACTAGGCTCGGAACCTATAGAGCGCGTACAGAAGTTTACCTACCTTGGCAGCATCGTGTCGCAAACTGGAGGAACGGAAAAGGACATCGCTTCTAGGGTAGCCAAGGCCCGGGCGACTTTCGCGCAACTGCGACCCGTATGGCAGTCTAAGAAGCTGACACGTAGGGTGAAATTAAAAATATTTCGCTCCAACGTCAAAACAGTCCTGCTCTACGGGTGCGAAACGTGGAGAGTCACTAAAGACATCACGCACCGTATCCAGGTTTTCGTCAACCGATGCCTTAGGCAGATCGTCGGTATTTACTGGCCCGAAAAGATCACCAACGAAGAACTCTAGCATATCTGTTCCGAAACACCAATCTGACACCAAATTAAACGTCGCAAGTGGACTTGGATCGGTCACACCCTAAGAAGAGCTCCCAACCACATCCCAAGGCAAGCCCTGGAATGGACACCACAAGGGAAGAGGAAACGTGGCCGGCCGAAACACACCTGGAGACGTTCAGTGGCAGCGGAACTGAAGGCTATCGGGCTGACGTGGTCCGAGGCGAAGCGCTTAGCCCAGGACAGAACGCAATGGCGAGGCACTGTGGAAGCCCTCTGCCCCATCTAGGGGACACAGGACATTAAGTCAAGTAAGCCAAACATTATTTTTAATTGTTAAAAGCATTTCCAGCCGCGCTCACATTTTCTTTTTGTCACCCGACTTAGCTTCTAGTAACTTGACATTAATGTTTCAACTGATAAAACCCCTGTACGGACCATGTGTTATTAAAATTAAATTAAATTACCACTATTGGCGGCAGTTAGGTATGTTAGGACTTGGAAAAAAATATTTCTGTTTACGACTTAGGAGTATACAACCCCAATTTTGATATAAGCCAAAACTTAGTTGGCGTAAAAGGTGTCAAATATATTTTAAAACCGGATACATAGCACCTGCTATGACTCTGACAACAATACTGCATAACTAAATACATACCACATAACGAAACATGACATTGATTAACACACAATTGAAACGTCTTAACCAATTAAATAATTATTTCTAAAGCACCTATTCCATCGGCACAGTATTTACATCGATTATAAACATTCTAAACGAACTAAGTATGTTTCCTATAACAACAACGAAAACTATAGTGTAACACTGAGCTCCTCGGTACCTGCAACAGAAAAAAATAGCATTTACTAAGTTGTAGCATTAATTGAAATAATGAAACAGTTCGAGTTTAATACTTGAGAAACAAGAACTTAATTAATATTTGTTCTACAGGTACTGTCTAACTTTTCCCGACTGTTTTGAATAAAATTGTAGGTATAAAATTTGTTTGACTGTTTCGTCTGTCGAAAATAAAATTGTAGGCCACGGGTTTGGAACTTGAGGAGATTAAACCATAATAAGTACATTACTACAAAGGCCGAGAAACAAGGGGTTGCCTGCCGAGTGTCATATCGACATAGTACAGCTAAGTACGAGGTAGGCAATCCCAAGTTCCGCCCGAGGTATGTACAGCTCTTTTCTCAAACATGCAGTCAAATTAAAAAATACCTAGGTAAGGTTTTTTTTTCAATGGCTGCACGCCATGATGTTGTGTGTGTGTTGGAGCTGAAACAAAAGAAGATTATTTTGCAATTTTCTATGATATTTTATTTTTGGTCTTTTCGTCTCATTGCACCTGAAACGTGATACTACGCAGCCTGTAAGGAGCGTGAAGTTACGCTCCTTACATGCTGCCTTTCATTGCATTTTTGAGAAAAATAAATTTGGCTTAAAGATGCTATCTAATCGACTGGATAATTAACCGTTTATGTGTTCAACCGATATGACATCGTCACAGCAGGGATATTCAATCTCGCAAACTGAAATAAACTGTAGGTACAAGTTATGAAAACAGTTTTTTTAACCCTCCAGTTTTGTCCTTAATCGATTTTCAATTAGTTAGGATATTCACCCATTAGGGTTAAGTTGCTCGGTTTGGCGGTAAGAAAAGTTATACTGTTAATCTCGCTAATATTGCCCACATTAATGGATCATCGGTATATAATACGAGACTATTTAAGCAACCTAGGTAAAAAAAAAAATAATGACATACTGGGCAAAAGAATGCGCAGATTGAAGTGTGTCATAAAAGATAAAATAACCGATGTCTGAATTTATAGTAAAATAAAAATTCAAATTATAATCTTTTATTTCAGACCATATTGGTAAAAATGGGTCAAAAATGTCGAAGATTACCCGCTTTCATTGCCTTTTTCATTCAGACCATGATTATTGGATGGATACCCTGTATTAGTAATAAGGTTTAGCTAGAGACGAATATTCTGATACCTACTCTAAATCTTTGTCTCAAGGGCGCAGTTTATTTTACAATGTTACATCGCCATCCACATTACACGCAATCGTATTTCATTTGCGAATTTCGTCTGTACTCCGTGCTTTGAGTGTCTAATCAATTGGAACGACGCGCTTTTCGTTTGATGAAAATGTAGGAGAAGATATTTCAATGGTGTATTACGAATAAGACTAGGTACGTTTGTAATGAAAAAAAAAACACACATTGTTGCTGTAGTCTACGATCCTTTTGTTTGATGTTGAGAAAGCGTTGTGCCTCAAAGGCAGTTTGTTTACTAGTTACTCGTATTCCAATCATGCTTTTGAAACTATAGTCATTACTCATGGTCAGAAATTATAGTGTTAGGTACGTTACGTTAAAAATTACATTGTTTTTATCATACTCGGGAATATCAACCTTAGATAAGGGTGGTATTCCACTTGTCCAAGATCTTTGTCCAATGTGCCTTTAATCAAAGATATTGGATGACTTCATCAATAGAAACACTGACATTTCGATCGATTACAAATGACATTTAATTCAAAAAGGCTACGAAAATAGTATACAAACTTAAACCAAGATGGAATGGGTCTTCGTCAAAGAAATTTGGTTAAATATTGGGTACAAATTGGACAAAGATCTTGGACATGTGATCAAAGAAATTGGATGACTTCATCAAATTTGCTAGCAACACTGATCATTGCGTCTCACATATGTTTAAATCAAATGTGAGTGAATTTTGTTTTTAATTGCTAGATATAACGTCAGCGTATCTTGCCTACGTCAACAGCATCTTAAAAATGGCGGACTGTCAGTGTGTTACCACTGTGCGAAAGTAAATTACCCGAGTAAATTGCAAATTACGTGCTTTCAATCAATACTTGCGCTGAACTCCTTGTTTGTATGGAATAAGTCGATTAATGGCAACTTTTGTATCCCAACTTTGCACAATGGCAACATTTGTGTATCTCAATACATAGTGAGTAATGACTTACCTTAGAGTAAGATAAGTGGAGTAAAGACCAACAGTATGCTCGTAAATTAAATACCTACGTTGAAAACTTTGCATTTTGGGTAACGCTACATATATGGAACAGATGCCTCCCGCATTATAAATATACTCTTATATCCCACCGTGTATTAATTAAAAAGCATATTGCGAAAGACCTCGGCAGCCGACAGACATTTTTCAAGATCCATACGATTAACTGCGATTGTTTCTGTCGTATGTATCCATTAGAGCAATAGGCGTCCATAGACAATGAAAATATATTGAGGCAATCAAATGCTCACTACGTCTGGCTAGGCAATTGACTCAGTGGCAATTTGATGCAAAGCCAATTTTGCCCAATCTTTTTCTTATGCTCGATTTACACGTATTAAGTTTAAAGTAATAAACAAAATTTTAACTTAATATCAAGCTAAACGCGCCGGCAACGCATACATCATCATACCATCATATCAGCCGAAAGACGTCCACTGCTGGGCATAGGCCTCCCCCAAAGAGTGCCAAAGTGACCGGTCCTGCGCCATCCGCATCCAGCGGACTCCAGCAACCTTTACCAGGTCATCAGTCCACCTTGTGGGGGGACTACCCACGCCGCGCCTTCCGGTACGTGGTCGCCACCTGAGAACCTTTCCGCCCCAGCAGCCATCGGTACTACGTGCTATGTGCCCCGCCCACTACCACTTAAGTTTAGCGATTTGGAAGGCTATATTGGTTACCTTGGTTCTGCTGCGGATAGCCTCATTTCTGATGCGATCACGCAGAGAAACTCCCAACATAGCCCTCTTCATAGCCCTTTGGGTGACTTTGTGCCTTCTTATGAGGCCCATAGTAAGCGATCACGTTTCAGTACCATATGTCATCACTGGAAACACACACTGGTCAAAGATTCTCGTCTTGAGACACTGTAGAATATTGGACGAAAAGATGTGCCGTAGCTTCTCGGACGCTGCCCAGCCGAGTCGAATTCGACGATTGACCTATTTCTCGAAGTTGGACCTATCTAACTGGATAGTATGTCCTAGGTATACATAATCGTCTACAAATTCGAGCGTAAAGTGTCCGATTGTAATGAGAGTTGGTACTACATGGGCATTTGACATGATCTTCGTCTTATCCATGTTCTTTCTTAGACCAACTCGCTCGGAAGCTTTACTGAGGTATCGAGCATCGTACTTAAGTCCTCCATGATCTCAGCCATGACTACTATATCGTCAGCAAACCGAAGGTGAGTGATGTACTCGCCGTTGATGTTGATGCCTAGCCTTCTCCAGTCCAGAGTTTTGAAAACGTCCTCCAGTGTAGCGGTGAACAGTTTTGGAGAAATAACACCTCCTGGCCTTATTACTACATTGATTGTTTACACGCACTTAGTAAATTAGTATTGAGTTAAAATTCAGTTTATTACTTAACAACTTAATACGTGTAAATGGAGCATAACGGTCTCGGACTTTATTTGTTGAACCATTTAGCCACCAACCAACCAACTCACTTTATACTGGACACTTCAAAGCTTAACTATGAAAAAACCAAAATAAGTTGACACCTAAATTACTCAATAATTAAAGTCCTTGCGACGGTTCCAAGCCTGTGCTGGTGGGAAGCAGACACTATAGCCTGTGGGTGCTGGTAATTCGTAAACGATAAGCTCACATCAACGATCACACACAAATATATCTCGATGCCGTGATTCGTAGACTAAGCGTAGGTAGAGGTCTAATTTCGTTAGGCCTGACGGGTGAGGTGAAGCACATTAGCGCGTTTAGAATAACAGTCCTAGAGACATACAGGGTCCTCACTCTTAACAGTGCACATCCTCGGGAGCTCAGGCGACCTAAGTCACAACCAGGAACACAACGTCAATACAGGGAAAGTAGTGGTGTCATGATGGTTGCGGTCTTCCGTCTGCGTCTATACTGTGTACGCCGAGCAAGGCAGAATTCAGCGAATTATTACGTATGAACTCGAATATAATTAGAATATTTAAGGAAATAAACGTAGGTCAAGAGGACCCTAAACCGACGGCCATGTATGAAGAATGTAATGAAAGTGAATAAAGCAAGAACGGTTTTAGAAGTTAGATCGTTTTCCCAAACCCTCCAATTCCGCGTAGCAAACTTTCCATTCGCATTTTTACCCACTCGAACTTCTACGCATTCTCCTTTTTTATCATTCTTAAGTAATGCCAGCGTCGTAATTATCCGATCTTTTCGTTTATTATTCAGATTCAGATTCATTAATTTACTCATTTACTCAATATAATTACATTATAAATTACATCACATGTCAATTTAAAAGAATCCCTATTTTGATCGCATACAATAACATTCAATAAAAATAATTGGAAGAATAATAACTAACAACTTGCTTGCTTCCTTGCTTTTAACTTATTTGCAAATATTGCCGTATCATAATTTGCATCATATCATGTATGCATAAACCTAGGTATGCAAGCTTTTAACTTTAAGTGCACGGGATAATTATAAAACAGATTGAAATAGAATACCTACCTATCTTGGACTGATATCTGTGAAAGATTCCTCCGCGTCCAATCTTAGGTCATTTTCAGAACTATTTTTTTAATATAACTATACGTGATCTTAAACCCTAACATACTGAGCAAGTTTACCAATTATTTTTAAATCACGCAAATAGGATTAGATAAGTTAGAAATTCATCTGTCGTTAGCCTCTTCAACTACAGTCTAAAAATTGTCTGCACTAGAAAATAGGTCGTCATGGAAAAACACACTTTTGATAATTTTGTCGACTTTCTTTTGATGCTTGCGAGCCCACATTAATTAACCTTCGTAATAATTAACACAGTACCCTTACTTAACGTTCTACCGGCCAGTTATTTAAAAAAAAACACGTGCTTTTATTCCGTTTTAAACTTGACTTTTTAGTTCACATTCCATTAGAGACATCCAAGGTCTATTTTTCCCTCTGGGTTGGAAGGTCAGATGGCAGTCGATTTCGTTAAACTGGTGCCTATGCCAATTCTTGGGATTAGGTGTCAAAGCGGACCACGGGCACGGGCTCCCTTAGGGCACAACCGGGAATAGGACGATTATGATTGCATTAAAGACATTCTGAATTAAAATTTAAACTATTGCATGGGCTTGTATACTGTAAGGTACGCGTAGAATGGAGTAGGTGTGTACTCTATACAGTCACTAGGATTGAATAAAATGTTACAACACAGCGCATAAATATTTGGCACGACTTTGTTTCTCGGGCCGTTAGGAAGTGTCAAATACTTTTGCGTTTATTTACGGCAGATATTAATGCTGAGGGGTTGTTTTACTTATTTCAAGCCATTTTCGTTTAGCTCTTGCACGATAAGTCCGCTTCAATAAATAAAACCAGTGTATCTTTCTCGTAAACGGCATTATGGCGCTCGTATTTCGTTTTATTGCCAGCCGCGAGATTTGTGGTACAAGCGGATTGCGAAAAAATGCGGGGAAAAGTTGTACGTATTTCCAAATAAACCACGAATGTTCCGCAATTTGTTTCAGACAATAGTTTATGTAAAAAAACTCATTTTTGGTGCAAGCTTTTGTTGCCAACCTGTACTTTTCTGTGTGCTGTCATCTACTGCTCATTGAAACGATTACAACGAGCCCGAACTCAACGAGGTTACGTTGGTTTAAATACTGAATTCCCAATATTTCCATGGCCACCTTCTGTCTCCATCATCACATCAGCTCGATGGTACCATAATATTGAATCGTCATCCAAACTATACCCATACCCAAAATTTCAGCTCTATCGGTCACCAGGAAGTGGGTCAAATTTAACTTGCAAGATTAGTCCTTCACTAACAAACGACTAACGAACAAGTCAAGTTATATACAAGCTTGAATAAATAGTGGGCAAAATGTTAGAGCGACATGTGTCGGGATTCGCTGAATATATTGACGGATTTTCTATTGTTTTAAATTATGTGTTAGCTGGGGCTTAGTCAAGCAAATAAGCTATTAGAGAAATATATAGGTATGTACGTTTGGATTAAGTAAATTTATTGTTCAACATTAGGAAAAAGCAAAACCTTATTAATCGCAAAATATATGAACATTCTGTATACTGTGTAGTTTTATTTTTATTAACATTTTGTAACATTAAAAATTATTTTTTACCAGTTTTCATTGACTAGAGTACAGTGTATATTTACGGGTGCTCGGCCGAAAAATCGTTTGCAGGCGAAGTAGGCGCATTTCTTTTTCATTTATTTTAGGCGCAGTCTACTAAGATAAATATGTCTGCGAGAATAAGTATCTGCGGATTATTGTAAACGTTCTTTTTATGAATCGAGGGCCTTTTAGTGACGCCGTTTATGATAATAAACAGAGGTTCGTCTTTTGTTAACAATGTGTAGTAATGTTTGTGGCAAGATGAGGCGGAAAAATGACAAATTGCATACTAAAAGAAAGTCTGTCAGATTGAAGCTTTGTGTGTATGTATATATGTATGTATGTATGTATGTATGTATGTATTAACATCCAATGAATAATCCATTTCTACCTGTGTCTTGTGCACAATAAAGTATTTACTTTATTGTGCACAAGACACAGGTAGAAATGGATTATTCGACGTTCATGCAAATCAAAAAACAAAAAAATGCCTGTCTCGCAGGTACACTTTACATTTGATTGCCCGTTATTTTATTACAAGGCGCTAAAGAATTTTACTTTACATGTTTAGTACAAATACCTGAAGTGATCGACAAAATAATAATAGTAATTGTATGTATCCTAGAAATTAACTTAATATCGTTTCTACCTATTTGCAATCTGAATCCCATACAATAATAGTATTTCACCACCTTCGCTATTGTGCACAGTCATTATTTGTGTTCAGTAGCGATTCTTCATGTTCGCATTTTTGCACAATCTGAATTCTACACAATAGTATTTCACCACATTCGCTACTGTGCACAGTCAAAAAAGGTTAAATCGGTACAAAGGCGAACTTATCCCTGTAAAGGCCTCCACCCAACGAACGTGTGTCGTGCGCGGCGCGTGTGCTGCGCGGGCCTGCACAAGTTGTAATGCATTGAAACTACACTTCAAACACACATCGAACGCGGTCCGAACGCACGGCGTTCGCTGGGTGGAGGCCTTAAGGGCTTTGTAAGTTTATTCGGAATCACTAATCCGATTTCAAACATTCTTTCGCCTGTGTATGGACTCTCCGGCTATAGTTTATCCCACAGCTTTGCGTTATGTGCAATACGGGGGCAAAGGAGCGCGTGCACCTAGTAGTATTCGTAGTAGTTAAGTAGTTAGAATTAATCAAAAACTTCCTGTGAGGTTAACCGATTAACTTTTATACACGCGTCATCAACAACCACCAACCAACAACCATTTTTTGAAGGAGATAATGACCGTTGACATTATCTAATCAGCGTTCGAAAAGTTAGGATATTTGGTCGTACATATGTAAAGCTGCAAAAAGGCCATCTTGGTGATCTACCATCTTTCAGAAAGTTAAATTATTTGAAGAAAACCTAATAACCTTAGATGTAAAACGCTGAGCACGAAAAGAGAGGCCTTAACCCTCACACGTGTATACGTATGTACAAAACGACTGGCCAACTGTATTGTCACCTTTGCAATAGAGTATTTAAGAACAAGTTTGGTCTAGCCAGTCATAGCAGAACTCATAATAGGGCTAATCCATAATTTGTTAGGGTCGCGGGCATCGAAATCGACGAGGAGGACTATGTAGACCCTTAACATGACAGAAATGTACAATTAATAGTCAGTGCTACGTTATTATTTGTCAAGTACCAGTAAGGCTTGGTTTTACATCCCGTAGAGTTTATGTATTCGGTAATAAGTAAGGTAATAAAAAAAAAATTGGAGGGAATCTTACACAAATCACTAGGTCGATTTCCCAAACTGCAAAGCTTGTACTATGGGTACTAGACGACGATAAACATACTTACATAGATAAATAAATACGTAAATACATAGAAAACATCCAAAACCCAGGAACAAATATTCGTGCTCATCACACAAATAAATGCCCTTACCGGGATTCGAGCCCAGGACCGCTTGCTTCGTAGGCAGGGTCACTCCCAACTAGGCTAACTTGTCAATTGTTCCGGGGCTAATGAATTAAGGCACAACAGCTGTTTACTATGCAATCACTAATTAGAAGTCGCCTGGGCAAATGCTGTATTTTACTGGTTTTACTGAAAGGCTCTGATATGGGTACAATAAGACCAAAGTAATGATGTTATTGGGCAATAAAATTATTTGAAGTGTATTTTTATGGGCGTACTATACGCAACGGGCCCACGGAGCCCTCCGGGTCCAATATAATAACGCGTTCCGGGTGCTGGTTGGGCTGCCCCGCTTCTGTAGCGCATCAGGGATGTTCGCAGAAGCACGTGTAGACTGTTTCTATGCGACTATGCGCAAGCGCTGCACATCCCTGGTGCGCCGGGCGCGGGCCCGCCCCAACCCTATCCTGGGCTGTTATTCGCTAAGCGTTTGTAACACGGCAAACCTCCGCCGCGCGGCTGCTAGCGCACTGGCCGGCGAGAAAGAAAAAACATAGGATTTTCACGGCCGTGTTTTGTTTTTTCTTCGGAAAAATAATTGCTGAAAGATTGGATTGAGATTTCTTCTATTTTAAAACGTAAAAACTAATGTCTTATGTAATGCACATTACCTCTGTTTATAAATAGTGTATATAGTTAATGCATACAAGGGCTGCCACTTAAGCAGGTGTTTTGTATCAAGTTCTGTGCTCTGTATATTTTTTGTTTGTTAAACCCAATCCAAGCCTCATTTAGCCGTCACTGGTCTAAACCTTATGAGGCTCGGATGGGTTTGAACCTGAGCTAATAAAAAGGATTGCTTCCAGCCCTATATGCCTCGTAGTCTTCAAACTTGATCACTGCTTGGCTGCTGGATATACCTACGTCTGCGCTACCGCCTCCGAGCAACCTAAAGGCGAGCCCTAGACCTACCCAGCCCAGCGAGAGCTCCGAGGCTATTTAAACTGCAAACGTCTCATCTGAACTTTTCAGGCCAGTGACTTTTAGCTTGTAACATTATGCCTCTGTACTGACTGATTAATTACCCAATTTGTACATATATCTTCTTCAGTTTTATTATTATATTTTATTGTAAATAAAATATTAGTTTTATTTTCATCCGCCGGCTAGCCGGGCTACATTGGCGCCCATAGGGTTATTCAGTCAGTACGTGGATCTTAAGGACTTGGATTGGGTTATGTACGTACTTGTAAATACTACTTATACGTGTTTGTACATAACCAGGTTTTAGTTTTAACGTGTAATTCTGTGTATTTTGTTTTCCTTTGTGTACCTATAGGTTAGATTGTATATATATATATCTACTTTGCAGCTTGCATTTCATCTTTATGTACATAATATGTTTATGTACAATTTAAGTGTGTGTTAGTGTATTTGTATGTTGTTAATAGTTTGTTATTGCTCTCTTTGTACTCCGGTCATTCTAGTTTGTTAATATGGAGTTCTCCCGTGTAAGTGTAAATATGTTAAATAAGCATGAACTTATTTACGAAATAACTATCCGTCATGAGAAGCCGCTCAATACGGTTGTGGAGCTGCGTCAACAGTTAACTAGCTTGTTGGGTAAATATGTAGGTGAGGATTTACCTACAACTTTTTCAGTTAGCGATGACTTGACGGGCACTGAAAAATCTCTGTCCTTTATGGAGTTCTACTGATGTAAATCTTGTAAATAAAATTCAATCATTTCTGGTACATATTTATATGCGCCTTCAGCGTATTGACGTCTCGGAAGCTGAGGAAGGCGAATGTAGTTCTTACAAAAGCCTTGTAACTAAATTTAGTGCCTTGAAGTCGCGTTTTGATTTGAAAAATGGCAGTGGTAGCAATACCTCGTCTAATACGTATGTAACCGCGAGTTCTGAAGGATGTATTGAGAATAAAGTGATTGTACATTGCGACAGGGGGGTAACTAGTGAGTTTCGCAAATTCACATACTCGGGTAAGGGTTGTCCGCGTAATTTTGTGCAGAAGGTTGAGGAATTCGCGATATCTAGAACCTTACCCACTAGTATAATATTATCACATTCATATGATTTGTTCACGGAAGCAGCACTTCACTGGTTTCGTGCTTACAAGGATAGTTTTACCTCTTGGGAGAGCTTAAAAGTAAAACTGTTTGATGATTTTGGTGTAGTTGATTACGATTACAAGTTACTGCGGGAAATTCAGGACCGTACCCAAGGCAGGGATGAGTCGGTTGTCGCGTATTTCGCCATTATGTGTGGTCTACTAGCGAAGCTTAGCTACACTATGTCTGAGGCTGACAAATTACAGATCTTGTTAAGAAATATACGTCCTGAGTATGATTGTATGGTAGCACAGGCGGACATTAAAACTATGGAGGACTTAAAAATTATATGTAAGAGGTATGAGGCTTATCTTAATCGCTCCAGGAACTTTAAGGAGCCTCCTACAAATAGCCCATCTTCTTTGACAGATGACTTTGTATATAAATCTGTAAATAGTCTCTCTGTAAATATAGTTCTCTACTAAGCAATTTTGTGTGCGCTGTAGAGTCAACGGCCACTCTTTGCGTATGTGCAAGGAACCACGCAAGCTTGTGTGCTTCAAGTGCGGCTTGGAGGGCTACCGGAGTACTGACTGTCCTCATTGTAATAAGGTGGTTACTCAAACGAAGACTTGTTCAAAAAACGTGTAAATGAAGGTCAAAGTAATGTAAATAAGGATTGTAAATATTCGAATAAAGAGTGGGAAGACTGGTTTTCAGTCGTCAGACTTTTTATGTTGTCAAGCCAAACTTCTTTGATCCTCTTTGACGACCAAAATGATAATGAGCGTCCTTATGTAAATATTAATGTAAATAATCTGACTCTTTCTGGCCTTCTGGATAGTGGTAGTAGTATAAGTATTTTGGGCAATAACTCTCATAGAGCTAGAACTCGTCGTATAAAATCACAGTGCGAGCCGCTAACGGTCAGTCTGTGCAATCTATTGGTTTTATAGACCTTCTTGTACATTTTAATGACCAGTTTCTAAACATTACCGCACACGTTATCCCTGACATTTCTTCACATTTAATACTTGGTATTGAATTCTGGAAAGGTTTTAATCTTTTGCCTAGTTCCCTTAAAAATGTCGAATTAAAATGTCCATCAAATTGCACATCATTAATTACTGAGTGCCCTAAGCAAGTTCTTCCTTTTGAAGACTTGTCTGAGGAACAGCAGGTTCAAGCGAACGATATTATATCACGCTTTCTCGAAGCTTCTACACAGTCTGGTCAACTTGGTCGAACGCAATTAATCGAGCATCATATCGACACGGGTGACCATGAGCCTGTCAGGCAGAGATGTTACAGACTCTCGCCCGAAAAACAAAAGGTATTAGTAGAAGAGGTGGACAAAATGCTTGCTTTGGATATTATAGAGCCGTGCGAAAGCCCGTGGTTGAGTCCTGTACTTGTTACTCCTAAAAAAGATGGTAGCTGGAGATTTTGTTTAGATAGTAGAAAACTAAATGCTGTTACTAAAAAGGACGCTTATAAATTACCGTTTATTAGTGAGATTCTTGTCAATCTCCGCGATGCGAAGTATTTGTCTAGTATCGATATTACTAAGGCATTTTGGGAAGTACCGTTACGCGAAGAGGATAGAGATAAAAGTGCTTTTTACGTAAATTCTCGTGGTATGTTCCGCTTTAAAGTCACTCCGTTCGGTTTAACAAATGCCCCAGCTACACAACAGCGTTTGATGGATCTTTTATTCACACCTGAGTTCGAAAACCGCGTTTTCTGGTATCTAGATGATATTATTGTGATATCAAACACTTTTGAAGATCACATTTCTCTGTTAACTCGTGTTTTAGACAAACTAAAATATGCTCGACTTACGATCAACTTCGAAAAGTCTACATTCTTCCGGCGTGAACTAAAATATCTAGGTTATATTGTAGACCATAAGGGCTTACGCACGGACCCTGATAAGGTCAAGGCAATACTTGATATTCCCGTTCCTAGTACTAGACGGGGAACTAAAGAGGTTTCTCGGTACTGCCAGCTGGTACAGGCGATTTGTACCAAATTTTAGCACTCTAGCCGCACCTCTAAACTTACTTACATCTACTGGAAAGAAGGCTCCTCCGTTCCGTTGGAATGATGAAGCCGAAGTCGCCTTTAATAACATAAAGCAAGCACTTGTGTCCAGCCCTACATTAACTTGTCCTGATTTTTCTAAAACGTTTTCTGTCCATTGTGACGCCTCAAATTTTGGTATTGGAGCTATGTTGACACAGGAAGATGACGGCAATGAAAAACCCATTGCCTATTTTAGCCGTTCTTTGTCAAAACAGCAGCAAAATTATTCAATTACTGAACGCGAATTGCTGAGCGTTATTGTTGCACTAGAACATTGGCAATGCTATCTAGACAATGGACAAAAATTTATTGTATATACTGACCATTCAGCTTTGAAATGGTTCCTGAACTTAGACAACCCCTCTGGGCGATTGGCACGTTGGAGTGTTCGTTTGTCTGCATACAACTTTGACATAAAGCACAAGAAAGGCAAGGATCATGTAGTACCTGATATTTTATCACGATCAGTGCCAGTCGACTTAATTTACGTAGTCTCATGACGACTGGTTTAATAACATCTTCCAGGGTTGTCAGGAAAATCCTTCCTCATTTCCTGATTATAAAATTGTAAATAATAATTTGTATAGGCTCAAACGCACTAGTTCTTTCCTGACATCTGAATTTGATTGGAAACTTGTGATTCCGAAGGAAATGAGAGAAGATATTATTCGAGACAATCATTCCCAACCTATTGCTGGCCATTTTGGGATCTTTAAAACTCACAAAAGGATATCTCTTCGCTTCTTTTGGCCTGGGATGTATAGAGATGTATGTAAATATATTGCCAGTTGTGAGATATGTTTAGCATATAAGTACCAAAATCATCAAACTTTGGGAGTAATGGGCAAACCTAAGGAATGTTGCAGGCCATTTCAGTGCCTATCCATTGATCTTGTGGGTCCATTACCAATGACTCGTAAACAGAATCGGTACATATTGGTTGTCAACTGCTGTTTTTCTAAATACTGTTTAATTTTCCCAATTAAAAAGGCGACTTCCAGTATTATATACAAGATTTTGGAGGACTTTGTATTCTTGGTACATGGTGTTCCTAAGACTATTATATCGGACAATGGAACACAGTTTATTAGTAATGAATTGCAGGAACTTTTTGCTAGGTATCATATTCCTCAGATACATTTTACCCCTAAATATTGCGCTCAAGTTAATAATGTGGAACGTTTCAACCGTACTTTACTGACATCGATTAGTTCGTTTGTCGAGGACGATCATCGAAATTGGGACCTTAATATACCTAAGATTCAATTTGCCATGAACACCAGTATTAATGATGCCACAGGATTCAGTCCCGCTTTCTTGGTTCATGGCAGAGAGCTCGTTCCGTGCGGCTCGTTCTATGATGCTACCGTCTCTAGTGACATTGATTATGATGACCTTATATTTGCACCGCGTGATAAATACGCCGAAAATTTAGGTCATTTGTCGCCTATTTTAGATAAAGTGCAGGCTGCCATTTGGGATGCACATGTAAAGAATTGTAAATATTATAATCTAAGACGAAAACATGCTGAATTTAATGAAGGTGACGTTGTTTGGCGTCGTAATTACCAGCTAAGTGACGCTGGTAAATATTTCACGGCTAAATTAGCGCCTAAATTTGTAAAGTGTACAGTGTTAAAAAAGTTGTCGCCCCTTGTATATGAACTGGCTGATCTTAACGGACGTGCGATTGGCAGGTGGCATATTAAAGATTTGAAATTGTAAATATTATGTTAGTGTTACAATTAGGTTTAATGACTTCTTGCTGAATTTTCCTTCATTTTCAATTATGGAAAATTCTCCTGGGCGCGCGGGGTACTGTAACACGGCAAACCTCCGCCGCGCGGCTGCTAGCGCACTGGCCGGCGAGAAAGAAAAAACATAGAATTTTCACGGCCGTGTTTTGTTTTTTCTTCGGAAAAATAATTGCTGAAAGATTGGATTGAGATTTCTTCTATTTTAAAACGTAAAAACTAATGTTTTATGTAATGCACATTACCTCTGTTTATAAATAGTGTATATAGTTAATGCATACAAGGGCTGCCACTTAAGCAGGTATGTTTTGTATCAAATTCTGTTCTCTGTATATTTTTTGTTTGTTAAACCCAATCCAAGCCTCATTTAGCCGTCACTGGTCTAAACCTTATGAGGCTCGGATGGGTTTGAACCTGAGCTAATAAAAAGGATTGCTTCCAGCCCTTTATGCCTCGTAGTCTTCAAACTTGATCACTGCTTGGCTGCTGGATATACCTACGTCTGCGCTACCGCCTCCGAGCAACCTAAAGGCGAGCCCTAGACCTACCCAGCCCAGCGAGAGCTCCGAGGCTATTTAAACTGCAAACGTCTCATCTGAACTTTTCAGGCCAGTGACTTTTAGCTTGTAACATTATGCCTCTGTACTGACTGATTAATTACCCAATTTGTACATATATCTTCTTCATTTTTATTATTATATTTTATTGTAAATAAAATATTAGTTTTATAGCCGGGCTACACGTTAATGCGGCTCACTCCACCGTTCACCCGTCACGAAACTAGACCTCTACCTACGCTTGGTTACTACGCATCGCGGTGTCAAGATATATTTGTGGGTGAGCGTTGAGGTGAGCTTAAAACAAGTAACAGAATAGGGGGGCTGCGGTTGATAGCGGACAGGCTAGATTGTCCGTAGGTACATGAGGCACTGTTCTGCAACAGTGCATATTTTGTATAAAAATTTAATTTTTGTTCATATGTCTATCTTAAGTAATATGTAATTTTCTGTATTAGTCCTGAGTTACTTGAAATAAATGTTTTCACTCATTCATTCATTAAACATTACCCTCCTTATGCATAAAACCGAACAAGCCCCTGCTAGCTGTTATTTGTCGTGTCTATTCCTCACATACAAAAATTTCAAAGTGACAGATAGATTTAACGATTTTTAACGGAATTTGAACTACGAGTAAAAAAGGTACAAGATGACATGACATGATGACATTTTAAATGAATTAATGAATGATTTTTTTTTTTCAAATAAAGGACACAGGTTTGTTATATCACAAATCACAAATTAAATTATGAATAAGGGCAATGGGTCATAGAAAGTAGCATCCAATATTTCAATAATTGCGACATCTTCCGATATAAAACATTTGGCAAGATTTTTTAAGTTGTGATTTTTTGGCAAACAGTGTTTTGTTTCATGTCGATTTTGTTTCTGTTACTCACCAGTAAAACTACAACGCTGACACAATGGGCTCTTTATCCGATGTAGTGACAGACTTATCCACAAACATATACATATTGACGCAGTCTTCGCTCGGACTCGGGTTGTCCGGCTTCTCATCAGGACTGATGTTCTCATCGTCTTCATACACTTTCTGATCGTTGAACTCCATTTTATATCTAACTGAAGGCATTTTATTAACAGTCGAAGTCAACAACGACTCTTGTATCGTGTTCTCATTGCCGTTACAAGTCTTCTCAGATCGAAACATATCTGTTCTCTCTGAGGCGTTGCATTTCCTCTTAGGCTTTTTAGTTACTAACACGCCTAAGCACGGGAGAATCTGCTTAAATTCTTTTCGGAAGTTATCGTTCAACCATGCGTACAGAAACGGGTTGTAGCAGGTGGAAGACATTGCTATGAAATGTGCGCAGAAGAATAGGACCATGTAGTATCGCCAGTCTTCTGTTAAGGAGTAGAAATCGCTGCTTATATTCGTTAGATTCAGAGGAAGCCACGATAGACCGAATATGGCCACCATTGCTATCAACATTCTATTCGTTCTTCTTTTCCTTTCTCTCTCAGCGTCTTCTTTTTTACTATTCTTACTGCCGGGCCTCGATTTTAATCTATCGTTTAGCTTCACACTAACGCATGTATAACAAAACGCCATCACGATAAATGGCAACACAAATTGCATTATAGTCGTAATGGCACCGAAGGCTTTGCGAATTTGATCCGAAGGCCATTTCTCCACGCAGTAAACATCATCTAAAGCCATGTAATACCCGTAAGGGAACGTTACGGTTAGTGCAAACACCCATATTCCAATTATCAGACCTATACAGGTATTAATCTTCATTCGCGGTTTAAACGGGTAGATAATAACGAAGAATCTATCTATGGCTATTGAAGTCAGCGTGAGCGTAGAAATGTAGACGCTACAGCCTTGCGCGTAAGGCATGATATGGCATAGCAGTCCACCGAAAACCCATCGGCCGAGGAACGTGTAGAGAGGAGTAAATGGCACGGCAAACACGCATAGTAATATGTCCGATAATGCTAGGTTCGTGATGAATAGATTAGTGACCGTTTGCATGGCTCGATTTCTGATGACTGCGTAGCATACTAGAGCATTGCCGAAGATTCCAATTATGAATATGAGTGTGTAAGCGGTGCAGAACGCGGCTTGGATGGCCTTGTTTTCGATCGGGTCCGGGGGGTGCGAAGCGTTCGTAAAATTGACATTGTATGTTGGTTCTTCAGTGCTCCATTCGGTCGGCATAGTTTAGCTGTATTTCTAACTCGGCATCACAAACCTTTTAGGTTTGCCGCTTTTATTTCCATTGAATACACTAGGATTATTATTTCTTATCGGTAAAGTTCGTTTCATAGTGTTTTTATTGTAACGATCAACTTCTATCGTATCTGCGTTGCGTAGTTGTATAATGCTTCATTTTGTACCACTATGATGCCATCCTTGTTCAAGCGTGCATAATCTGAAACAAAACAGAAGTGGGAATTAAAAATACGTTTTCCAATTCAGATAGCACTTATATGTACGATTAGTGATATTACGGGTATTATGAGTCAACTTTGCTAAAGACAAACTGAAAAGTCACTTGACTTACAAGAATTAGGGCTTTAAAGTGAAATATCACGCAAACGGATTCCTAATTCCTCCACTGAGTTAAGCTGGAAACAGACAAATAGACGGACAAACGGACATGGCGAAACTATAAGGTTTCCCTGTTGACTACGGAACCCTAAAAACTATCGACCTTTTTGAATCCTTAAATTTCACTTGCTTAACATTTTTTGCAGTGTAATGATGGGCTAAGTACATTGAATCGAGCGGGAGCAACAATTTAATTTTGTCGTTGAACCACTGGGTACGTCGATTAAGATGGTCGTCCCGGGTAGTTGTTAAATTAATCGTAGCCGAGGCGAATTAATTTAGGTGACAGCTGACGTAATCTAGAAACTAATAAATAACAGGAGCCGTCGCAAGATTATGTACATGTTGTGATTAAATACAATACAAGACGCATAACGCATAACACTCTCATACCAGGTACGTAATATTAATAATGTCTTATTGTGAATAAAATATGCATAAGAACAATGCGTTCGAATCCCGGTACGGGTACTTAATGAGCTCCTGAAAAATCGATAAAAATATTAAGATTAACATATCTTTATTTTTGTTCATTCTCAATTCCATACTAATATTATAAATGTGAAAGTGTGTCTGTCTGTCTGTCTGTTACCTCTTCACGCTTAAACCGCTGAACCCATTGAGATGAAATTTGGCATGGAGATGGTTTGAATCCCGGAATGATGACATAGGATAGTTTTTACCCCGGAAATGAAAGAAAGAAATGAAAGAAAAGAAATGTTCTGAAATGGGGGATAAAAGTTTGTATCGAGCTACGATATAAACGAGTTCCACGCGGACGGAGTCGCGGGCAGAAGCTAGTTTAAGATAAATTATACAAAAAGAAAGCAATGAATTCCTCATTTAAATCTATATACTTATGTAAGTACTTAAGTAATTACTTCCGGGTGGCAAGTTTGTTGCATTCTTGGATAAAAATAAAAATTTAAAATTATTGTTTTTTTTTCGTTTAAATACGTATTTTGTCCTCAACATTGACTTTCTGAACGTCATTATTCGACGTAGTGTATACAATTGGCTGTTGAGACCTAATGACGTCATCACTTAGCACACACTCTTACATCATGCTGGGAGCGAATTGAGTCAAATAAGCTGTGATAAGGTTCCAAAGTACCAGTGAAACATCGCAGCGGGTAAATATTTGAGTTCTGTTTAGTGTACGAGAATATATTTTACTAGCTTCTACTCCTTCCGCGTGGAACTCGTTTATATCGTAGCTCCATACAAACTTTCTCCCCCAATTTTACCTGCTTAGGGAATGACATCCGGGATAAAAAAATGTCCTATCTCCTTCCCCAGGACTCAAACTATCTCAATATCAAATTTCAGCTGAAACAGTTCAGCGGTTTAAGCGTGAAGAGGTAACAGACAGACAGAAAGACACACTTTCGAATTTATAATATTACTAGCTTCACCCCGCGACTATATCTGCGTGGAACTCGTTTATTATATCGTAGCTCCAAACAAACTTTCACCCCCAATTTCACCCCCTTGGGGAATGATTTGCGGGATAAAAAATGTCTTATCTTTGTCCTCGGGACTCAAACTATCTTTTTACATAATTTCAGCTAAATCGGTTCAGCGGTTTAAGCCTGAAGAGGTAACAGACAGACAGACAGAAAGAGACACACTTTCGCATTTATAAGGTTAAGTATGGATTAATATTAGTATATTAATATATGGACGACTATAAGGCCCGCCGCACATTGCATGTCGGCGCGAAAATACGCTATCATTTAATAAATTACTGAGTGCGAAAGGTGTTGCCTTTTAAGAACCTTTATTTATTGTATTTGGACAACAACAAAAGAATTAGTATAATTAATTAACTTATAAATATTCAAAAGTACCCTAAACCGACGAGCATGTATGAGAAATGTTATGAAAGTGAGTGAAGCGAAAGTGGTTTGTCAGGATCGTAGCAAATGGAGATCCGTGATCTCTGCCTACCCCTCTGGGAAAGAGGCGTGATTATATGTATGTATGTGTCGTGGAGTGTGTAACGGAACGTCAAATCCGATATCCGATTTGGGTGTGTTCGGAACGAGGTTGGCAGCACTGGTTGAGTTAGCAACACTGTTAACTGTCAACTGTCAGTTGACAGCTGTCACATGGGGATGGAGTGGGAAACACGTTGACAAGCAAGGCACTTTGGAACGAGACGTGCGGCAGTGCGGGTGTGCTCCCAACCTCGTGCCGACTTCACCACGTTCCGTGTTACAGAATTACTAATCTGTTTCATCCGAGTTGTTTATGATTATTTCGCGCCGTTTGTAATACTAATCCATCTGATTAAACCTAAAGAGTGTAGATTGACTTTTATTTCGTGAAAATCATGGTTAACGACAGTGGGGAAAATAATGAATCTCCACCTGTTTCGCCCGACCCTCCTACATCAGAAGTGGGATTGAACAATGAAGAAAATCAACGTGACGCGCCCAATAACGATGATTCAAGATGGCGGTCGATTATGGAGCAGCAGAATCGAAACTTTCTCGCGCTGATTGAAGCTATGAAGGTACAACCTGCAAAAAAGGACATCCAGTTACCGGAATTCAACCCGGACAAAGAAAATGTGGACGCACGCGCATGGGTTACTACATCGGACATGTGCATCGCGAATCCAGATCTACAAGGACCAGACCTTATGATGGCGCTGAGCCGTGCACTTAAAGGCCAGGCCTCTGCGTGGCTGTCGCAAGTTTCATTTCACGGAATGACATGGACCAACTTTAAGGAGCTATTCATTGCAAGGTATGAATGCGCAGAAACTGCTGCCGCATTTTTAATTAATTTGCATAACGGTCGACCTAAAGAAAATGAGTGCTTAGCTTCGTACGCGGCTTCTTTGATGTCGTCCATAACATCTAAATGGAAAAACCTCACCGTGGAGCAAATTGCTGTGTCAACCATCCTAGCACACATCTCGCAATTTGAAAATCGTGTCCAACGGCTGTCTTTTACCCAAGATATTGCGACAAGAAACCGTATGCAGCAAGAACTGAAGGCTATATCTTTTATGAAGCGGAAATCGACGAGCCAGAACGATCACACCCACGATGCGAAGAGACCTCGCCAAAATACTGACACATCTCATGTCAAATGCTACGTATGTGGAAAGGCGGGTCATAAAGCCATACATTGCCGCTTAAGAAAAGGATCAACACATCAAGACACCCGATCGAAGACAGCAAGTAATGAGTTGCCACCTAAGAAGACATCAACGGTGCCCTCTGTCACCTGCTTCAGCTGCGGTACCATCGGCCACTACGCGAAGAACTGCCCTCGTAGAAGAACTGCATCAGTGGAGAGCAACGCCAGCAACGCCACCGAGTCATCGCAGGGTAAACGGGTCAACGTCAGCGTGGTCAACACTCCTATGGGAATGCTGCGACATGCCGGTGAGCAGTTTCCTTTTACATATGACTCTGGAGCTGAATGTAGTTTGATTAGAGAATCTGTAGCGTGCAAACTTCGCGGACGACGTGTGAATAATGTTGTTACATTGACTGGTATAGGGCAAACTTCGATTTGTAGTACAGTTCAAATTACATCTCAAATTGACATTGATGACGTATCCCTGGAAGTGGTTTTTCATGTGTTGCCCGATCACTGTCTGCATTATGACGTTATGATAGGACGTGAGATGCTAGCTTTAGGTATTGCAGTACATATGACTAGTGACAAACTGACGTTTACTCGAAACAAGATTGTTAACATGTGCGATGCGGGTAAACCTAACTTTGATTTTGACAAACTCGATACTGACGTACCCCCGGAATTTAGAGACAAGTTAGTAGGGCTTTTAAAATCGTTTGATAACTCATTTACGAACGGTGTTCCCACTAAACGCGCTGATACTGACCCCATGAAGATAAGACTGAAGGACCCGAATCAGACTGTGTACCGACGTCCTTATCGGTTAAGCCCCGACGAGCGAAGCGTAGTTCGTGACAAAGTAGACGAGCTCCTCAAGGCGAATATTGTTCGGCCCAGTTCGTCACCATTCGCCAGCCCGATCCTTCTTGTAAAAAAGAAGGATGGCTCTGACCGAATGTGTGTCGACTATCGTGCGCTCAATGACAATACGGTACCAGAGAGGTTTCCCCTCCCCCTGATTTCAGACCAAATTGACAGGCTACACGGTGCACGTTATTTTACTAGCTTGGACATGGCCTCTGGTTTCAACCAGATACCAATACACCCTGACTCAATCGAATGTACTGCTTTTATTACACCAGACGGGCACTACGAGTATTTAGCCATGCCTTTTGGCTTGCGGAATGCCCCTTCCGTCTTTCAGCGTGCTGTCATTAAAGCTCTGGGCGATTTGACTAGTACATACGTGGTTGTCTATATGGACGACGTGCTCATAATCGCAGATAGCCCACAGCAGGCACTTGAAAGACTGAAGGTGGTCCTTCAAATACTGACGGATAAAGGTTTCTCACTTAACGCTAAAAAGTGCTCATTCCTCAAAAATAAAGTAGAGTACCTAGGTTTTGAAGTTCACGAGGGCGAGATTCGACCCAACCCCAAAAAGATCGAAGCATTAACTGCTCTACCGCCCCCTGAAACCGTCACTCAGTTGCGCCAGTTCATTGGCTTAGCCTCCTACTTCAGGCAGTTTGTGCCTAAGTTCTCACAGGTCATGGCCCCGTTGTACTCGTTGACGTCCGGAAATGGAAAGCTTAAATGGAAACCAGAACATGAGGAAATTAGGCGTCGTATAATTTCGATCTTAACGTCAGAGCCCATTCTGTCTATTTACGATCCCGATCGTGAAGCCGAACTTCACACGGATGCCAGTGCCATGGGCTATGGCGGTATATTGATCCAGAAGATCGATAACGTGCCACATGTGATCGCATACTTCAGCCGCCGTACCACGCCCCCTGAGTCAAATTACCACTCGTATGAGTTGGAGACTCTTGCGGTCGTGAAATCTGTAAAGCACTTCAGGCATTACCTGCATGGTCGCAAGTTTGTTGTTGTCACAGATTGTAGTTCGCTGAAATCAGCTCGTAAGAAGCTCGATCTAACCCCGAGAGTTCACAGATGGTGGGCTTTCCTACAAAGCTTCGACTTTGACATCATACATAGAGACGGGAAGCGCATGGCACACGTGGACTTTTTATCACGAAACCCCATTCCCGAGAAACCCAGTAAGACGTTCGAAAAGGTAGAGCCTAAACACATTAACGTTACTGGGATTACACAAAATTGGCTCTTAGCGGAGCAGCAACGAGACAGTGACATCGTTAAGCTCGTAGCTGACCTCGTTGACGAGAAGCTAGACCGTGACGTTGCCAAAACTTACGAGCTGCGTTCCGGTATGTTGTATCGCAAGATACAGCGTCATGGAAAAACCCGTTGCTTGCCTGTAATACCTAGATCGTTACGATGGTCTATCGTCAATAGTGTGCACGAGGGATTGGTACATTTGGGATGGGAGAAAACTCTCGAAAAGATGTTCGATTTTTACTGGTTTGAGAACATGTCGAAATTCGTAAGAAAGTTCGTTGACAGTTGTGTAACCTGCAAACTTTCGAAATCTCAGTCAGGCAGAATTCAGGCGGAATTGCACCCCATACCGAAGGTAGCGATCCCTTGGCACACCGTGCATATAGATGCCACTGGCAAGCTCAGCGGGAAAAGTGATGCAAAGGAATACGTCTTTGTTCTCATAGACGCATTCACAAAATACGACATTTTGCATCACACTCACCACATTGATACGGCGAGTAGTATTGAGGCTGTGGCAAAAAGTGTATCGTTGTTCGGCCCCCCAGTGCGACTTATAGCAGATCAAGGTCGCTGCTTTGCCAGCCAGGAATTTCGTGCGTACTGTGACTCGATCAAAGTTAAGTTGCATTTGATCGCCACCGGAAGCTCACGTGCTAACGGTCAAGTGGAGAGAGTCATGTCAACACTTAAAAATATGCTCACTGCAACTGAAACGTCTGATAGGTCTTGGCAGGACGCTCTCCCCAATGTTCAATTAGCACTAAATACCTCGTTCAATCGCGTGACACAGTCGAGCCCATTAGAATTGTTCATAGGGAAAGTAGCTAGGCCTGTAGGTGTTATGATAGCTGATGACATAGATCAAGACATGGACATCGAACAGGCTAGGTCGACTGCTGTGACCAATATGAAGAAAATGGCAGGCTACGACAAATCACGTTTCGACAAAACGAAAGCTAAGATCGTTCCTTTTGTCGTAGGTGATTTCGTTCTACTAAAGAACGAGGAACGAAACCAGACTAAACTCGACCCAAAATATAAGGGACCCTTCAAGGTCATTGAGGTTCTAGAAAATGATAGGTATACACTGAAGGCTTTGAATTCTCGACGCACATACAAGTACGCCCACGACCGTTTGCGAAAAATGCCCAGTAATGATGTTTTGATGGAATCTGATGATGATAATGATGACGTAGATGTAGAGACTAATTGACCACTATTCAACGTTCTTTTATTTTGATTGTGATATGTTTCGCTAACACCGAGCTATTGGTTAGTTGATCTGATACATCGCTCGATTTAGGTGATGTATTCGGTTTTGTTGCGTTGCTCGATTTAGGCAACTTGTGATATCGTCACTCAAGGGAGTTGGCAAGGATATCGTCACTCAGGGGAGATGGCATGAGCTCTTATCACTCGATTTAGGTGATAATAGCGACCATATACGCTCGAGGGAGGCGTAGACAAACAGAGTATTTAAATGAACTGTGTCAATGAATTACCTTCAATTGATTTGTGTGAATACTGGTCAATGGTTTGATTTTTGTTGTGTGAATAGTAACATGTGGTTTAATACTTGAGAATAAAATTTGTGATTGGCTGAAAAAAAAAGAGACTTTCAATTCTAGTAACCTACTTTAAGTATAGTCAGGTTGGCCGAGACTGATTGATATTGCATTCTGTATCTCTCTTTTCAGGTACATCACACAGGGACGTGTGACGTGTCAAGATGGCCGTGTCGTGGAGTGTGTAACGGAACGTCAAATCCGATATCCGATTTGGGTGTGTTCGGAACGAGGTTGGCAGCACTGGTTGAGTTAGCAACACTGTTAACTGTCAACTGTCAGTTGACAGCTGTCACATGGGGATGGAGTGGGAAACACGTTGACAAGCAAGGCACTTTGGAACGAGACGTGCGGCAGTGCGGGTGTGCTCCCAACCTCGTGCCGACTTCACCACGTTCCGTGTTACAGAATTACTAATCTGTTTCATCCGAGTTGTTTATGGTTATTTCGCGCCGTTTGTAATACTAATCCATCTGATTAAACCTAAAGAGTGTAGATTGACTTTTATTTCGTGAAAATCATGGTTAACGACAGTGGGGAAAATAATGAATCTCCACCTGTTTCGCCCGACCCTCCTACATATGTATGTATAAATATTGATCTATTTGTTTCAAATAAATAAAATAAATTTATAAAACCACAATACATACATACATACATACATACATACACGATTATTTTCAAAAAGCATAACTACAGAAATACGAATAATCACACCATAATCGAAGAGACAGGCACGGTCCAGTATATTTTCGTATCATATGATGCTACATTTGATGTCGTTTGCATTTTGATTATAATAATGTGTATTTTGAGTGAAAGTGCCCTCGTGGCCAATTTACAGCATAAATGTTTGATTTTAGATTTTGTTGCATGTGCCTAATGTTATTTTCATCTTTTATGCTGCGTAGTCACGTTACTTTTCAAACGAGCATTAGAAAATATATTTAAATATCCCAATGCGCTTTCAAAAATTTACGCGTTTAACCTGTTGACCACACATTTTACAGGCCACTAAAGGGATGTTGTAAAAAAAAATATATTTCTTTGACCTCGCCTTCATATAATTATCAAAATGGAGCTAGATATTTAAAAGCCGTGTAAAACCGGTACCGACATTTTTCATCAACGCTGAAGACTAAATATGTTAGCGATGCGTTTTATGAAAAACACTAAAGTGAATTTTTAACGGGCTTTTTACGTAACTTTTTGAGAACATTAAAGTAACGATATACCTTACTGCAAACTGCATGTCAGTGTGTCAAATCAAATAAGCATAAGAATTATTTATTGAAAATACCCTTATTGCTCCTTACATAGTTATTGCTTGCACAATAAAATAAACCGAAGTTAAAGGTAGTACTTATGTTTCACTGCATATTTTCAATTTAACCTAGATGGTGAAAGCCCGGCCTGCGACTTAAGTGGATCCCGCTAAGGTTTAACTATGTGTGAGGTTAGCACAAATATTTGGCTGTGGATGCAGTAGTACACATAATTCCCAACTGAACTTATCCCCAACCAAGTTATGAGAACAATATTAATTCGCTATTCCGCTAAAAATAAACTGGTCACGTGCAAATATGCAAATGATTATAGTACATACAAACCACCACCAAAACCTCGACACGTGTTTCGCCTCTCTACGAGGCATCATCAGGGGATGCTGGCAGATGTTGTTTCTTATGGATGTTTGCAAAATAAAGTCTGATACTGTGATTCAAGCAATGACTTTGTCCCTAACCGTTCACTCGAAAATTCCATTTCCTTTGACGATAAAAATGTAACTTCAGAGTTAACATCGATCTGTGAACGAACATTATATGTCCATTAGACGTGACGTATGCAAATCATATTTCAAGAAATAAAGTGTTCACGTATTCGCATTTGATTTTATTTTCATAACAAATGTGTCGATGAAATAATGTTCAAGTGACATTGACTGCTCTGCAGTAGCATAGAATATTAACATTCCTTTTTATACATCGGACGCATGTTACATGCCAGCTGTTTTATAAAAAAAATACTGATTCTATTCTCGGAGGACAAAAGGTAGACCTTCAAAAAACCACATTACCACGTGAACTTTGAATCACAATGAACTGGGTGCCTACTCATAGAGGCTTTATGAGGCTGATTTATTGCACGCGCGCATATCGATGAAAATGAAAAATATCGAAACGTTTTCTTTTTCAGAATTGAAATAAGCTACTGAACAAATTCTAATTTTGTTTTGCGCACTGAACTATATGACGCATGCTATTGTTTGTTAGGAACTTTGAAGTATCAAGCAATTGTACAATTGTAATCCGTAGGTATAGTTACAAAAAATTAAACTACGCTAACGTAGTTAGTTACAAAAAATTAAACACTTGATTCGTTCTAGAAAAACCAAATGCATATAGACAATGACATGCTAAAGAGAGCATAATGTGGATTTAAATTAGGTAGATTCAGATCAGCAAGGGAAACAAAAACAACACCAGTAAGACGACGGGAATTCTAAGAGAAATCAATAGCGATAATATTTTCAACCTTGATAATTATGATTTGTTCCTGATTTGTCATATTTCTTATCTGACACTTAATATCTTAACTGGTCATATTCCTAACTCGTCATATTCCTGATTCGTCATATTCCTCACTCGTCATACCATGTACATTTGCCTGCACAAACTTATTATAGAAATCCTCTATGGTAAATGATAAGAACCTCTTTAGATAATTAATAGATGAGTGTTACTTGTCTATCATGAAGCTAATGTCATTGTCATTATTAAAATCGGTTCTGGCGGTTTGCCGGCCGCTGCCGCGGCAGGCTCACGAGCGTAGGGTCGCAGTGCACCTAACACTGCTCCTGGCTTTGCTCGTCGTCGTACCTACACGGACCTGCCTTAGACCCCAACTTAAGTAAATTATTGTCTAATAACCGTAGTACAAAGTATAACTACTTCGCACGTGTTCGCGATTTCATTTGACTGTACAATGACGATAGAGGAATATGACGAATCAGGAATATGATGAGTTAGGAATATGACCAGTTAGGAAACTGTCGGATAAGGAATATGACGAATCAGGAACAAAGGATAATAATAATAAACTGCACTATTTGTGCGTATGTCAGTTGTATTTCAAAATTTTGCTTAAACATGTTCAGCTTCAGTATTCGATTCGAGTAAAAAATTTGCATGATTAGGTATGTAAGTCCCAAATTATGTAAGACAAACCGCGTTTAAGCTTATTGGATTCCTCTCAACGTGTAGTTGAATCCTGCAAAAAAGGTGAGTCAGCAACAATACAAACGCTTGTAGCAAAAATTGTTTTTATGACAATAACTTATTGTATTTTTTTTTTATAATTGAATTGAATTTGAATCAGACGTTGTTTTCTGGAAGTCCATTATAAGTTACGAGAACAATATTCCTTTTCTTTTGCAAAAAAACATGCTGGTCTATTTAGCGATGATAAAATACACCTATTTGCGTAGGTATTTTTGCATGCGACAATAATGACAAAACCTCTGGACACGTGTGTCGACTCTCTGCGAGGCATCACCAGGCTATGTATAACTGGCAGGCGATGTTGCTTGCGCCACGTCCATTGAGCAAAACCTCGTTTCTTTTGCTTAGCAGAAATAGCAAAGGACTTACTGTTCTCGTAACATAGTATTTTTTGTCACGGAACCCTAGAAATGAGGTCTCTATCATCAGGCACCGGGCTATCTGTACACAGTACGAGCACTAAAGGTTTTAAATGTATTAACAGCTTCGCACACAAACGTTTCGGCGATAAGATAAATCGGCCAGACAAAAAATATTTATTGTTTTTATCTTTTGCTTGAAACAGACACTATATCTATTGTTTTAAAATAACTGCAAAAAGGGAGACCAAGTGAGGAATACTGAGATACGTCGCACTAAGGTGCGTGACGTCGAAAAACTCATAGCCAAACTCAAATGGAGTTGGGCAGCACATTTTGCCAGGCAGCGTGACGGTAGGACACCTTAAAGGGAAAAGAAGAGTCAATCGTCCATCTCGATGGGTAGACGACGTAAAAAAGACAGCGGGTCATTTACATCTGGGTGAGACTAGCACGGGCCCGGGATAAGTGGCGTAACTCGAAGAAAGGCTTTTGCTAAGCATGGGCTATTACAGGCTAATGGCGATGATGATGAAAAGGGAGAAAGCTAGAGTATATGAAACGAACCTTACCCAGCAACGCCGACTAATAAAAAAATTGTTATACATTTCGCAGCAACTGCTGTGGTGGTGGACCCTTAATAATAAGGAACACGACGAAAAGAGGAGAACCTAAGGAAAAAATAAGTTTCGAGTAAGTACCCGAACAACATGTCGAAGACAAAGCGAAGTGGAAAAAGCAAGGGAAATTGTCCTCGAAATCGAGTGATGTATAGAGTTGAAAAGACAGAAGCATGAAGGAAAACGCTTTCTAGTAATATATGCATAGACGATACGGTAACAATAGGTAATCATGAAAATCAAAATGAAACTACGCACTATATTGAAATAAATCTAACGTAAAATATTGCGTACTTATATTGTACAATGTTATACGTTTTGAACCAAGAGTATAATAATTTGGAAACACACGCGATTTAATATATCTGTTAACCCATTAATGATAATTGTTATTCAGGTATTACTATAATACATAGGTTAAACACTTAAGAAACCTCTTGCATTGTAGTTGTGACCGATTCGAATGATGCAATTTCTAATTGTCTAATTTAACAACTATACTTGAGGTTATTTCAGTTGGCCGAATTGCATGGAAGTAGTCCATTCAAAAAGCAACTCTTCTGGCCTAAATATAGGATTCCAATTCCAATTCCGTCGGCCGCCGAGTCGGCGGTTCGGATGAAACATGCCAAGTAATCTGCCTTGGAGCCAATGTACAGAGGCCAAAGACTTTATAGGGGATTTGGGTCGACGGCTTAGGTATAGGGGCTGCGATCCTCGTTCCGGATCTTTCGTGGCTAACAGATTTCTTTGCAACGCCGCCAGTGTCATGGGAACTTTCGGGCCAGCAACGATCCGGGGCGGTCGTTTTTAGGGTTCCGTAGTCAACAAGGAACCCTTATAGTTTCGCCATGTCCGTCTGTCCGTCTGTCCGTCCGTCTTCGGCTTAGCTCAGTAACCAATTTACATGTACCTTTTGAGAAAGTGCCCTAAATGGTAAAGTGTACATTTTGAGCAAGCGTGCGTTTTGGAAAAGTGCACTGTTTGAAAAACTGCACATTTCGGGAAAGTTTCCAAATTGGGCAAGTGTACATTTTGGGAGTATACATTTTGCGGAAAGTGCACCTTTGCAGTAAGTGCACATTTCGGGAAAGTGTGTTTTACGAGCCTAACCCGGTTTTTGTTAGATTAGGTAACTTATTACTTATTATTGACGAAGCTTGTTGCGGATTCTATCATTGTTAGATAAGTGCTTAGGGGGATGTTCGTTTGTACGCAATTGACAAAGCCTGCGTTGCGGATGTTTTTATGTAGCTAATCATTCTAGTTTCTTAAATACATAACACCTTTTTTAAATTCCAATAACAGCTTTATAAAAAGTCAGCCAATTTAATAATCTCAACCATACAAACTACTATCATCAGGTGTCGAAGACAGTATATGGTACACGGACGGATCTAAAATGGGATCCGGTACGGGAGCAGGCATTTATGCGATTGACTACAGTAGTAGTGTAAGCATGGGTAGTTTGGCAACCGTCTTCCAGGCGGAGACATACGCCATAGTTGCCTGTGCACAGGAGAATATAGACAGGCAAACCAGAGCGCAGACCATCTATATCCTCAGCGACAGTCAAGCGACCCTTAAAGCGCTTACGGCGCCGAAAGTGGATTCTAGACTAGTCTATAATGGCGTCCAGGCACTGAACAAGCTTGGAAAGCACAATAAGGTGCAACTGGTTTGGATACCGGGGCACGAGGGCTACATCGGCAACGAAAGAGCGGATGAGCTTGCAAGAGGGGGTCTACAAATCACTTTGTAGGTCCAGAACCATTTGTGGGACTCTCGCAGAGAACCATAACTTCGGCCTTTAAAGCCTACGCCAAAACCAAACACCAACACGAGTGAGGAATGAGGCGGGCTTAGGGCACTCTAAGCTCTTCATAGAAGGAGTGGATTCGGGCTGGACTAACAAGCTCTGGAAATCCAGTAGGAAGCAACTCAGAATCATATCTGGGGTGTTCACAGGTCACTTCGGGGTCAAGGATCTCTTGGCTAAGATGGGACTGTCGGACAGTTTAGACTGTAGAATGTGTGGCGAGGAGGACGAGACCATGGAACACTTACTGTGTGAATGTCATGCCCTTGCCAAACAAAGAATGAGTTACTTTGGTAGCGACTATCCGCAACCAAAGGAATTCAAGGTGCTCCCGCTGAGCTGCATCATCCGCTTTGTGGAAATGATGGAGCGAGCTTAGGAGTAGGCATAAAGGAGAGGGCAAATTCACAAAAGATCCCGCCGGGTCGAAGTGCATCCAAAAGGGCCCTCATCTAGATAAGATAAGATAAGACTATCAGCATTTATTTTTACCCGTAGTAAAGTTTACAAAAAAACATATCAAAGCAAAATAAATACATGTGGAAGACTCAACAAAATAAATCCACGTAACATTTGTATACGCACTTGCAACTCTATAAACGGAAACGTCCTAAAATTAGCAAACAACGCCATAAAAACACATTAATATTCGATAAATGGGATTATAGAATGTTTACACAAAATTTAACACCGTGTTTGAGATACGACATTGAATGACGTCGGTGACGACCTTAGAATGTTCTACTTAGAGTGTGACGTAAAATTACGTCACGATTTACGACTGATTGATAGGATAACTTAAGATCGTGCTTTAAATTTGGTTTAAAATGACATTACGACTGATAATGATAATACAATAACTGTAATACAGTTACTGTATTGCATAGAATACTCGTGCAAATTGTATTACAATGACACGTTACAGGGACATGATTCCAGGCGATTCGACTCGCACAAAATATCCCTATGACATACCGGAGCCGCGATTCCAATGGTAGACAACCTTTCTCTTATTATAATAGGAGAAAGGTTGTCCCTAGGATATCCCTTTTCGATTTTCCCTCGACGACCGCTTTAGCCTAATTGGTAGTGACGCTGCCTACGAAGCAAGAGGTCCTGGGTTCGAATCTCGGTAAGGGCATTTATTTATGTGATGAGCACGAATATTTGTTTCTGAGTCGTGGATGTGTTCTAGGTATTTAAGTAGGTATTTATTTATGTATAAGTATGTTTATCATATTGATTTCTCGCTCGCTTGTCATGTTAGCTCGATGTTATGATCATCGTCCGCGCACAGAATCTAGCAAAAATCGGTGTAAGAATAGGTTTTTATCACAAGGGATTATTATTTCAAGTAAGTGATACCTATTTTTTAAAATTTTTGATGGGTTCAAAAATTACCTTTTTACCGAACTACGCGGAACGCCTTAAAGAAGTATTTAGAATAAAGTTAGTTAGAACTTCGAAGTGGTTTGTTGAAGTCAGATTTTATTGCGTTGTGTGTATTCTGTCTTTAAGATCAAAACAAATTGAAATTCCGCATATTACATAGTGTGTAAGTATATATTTTTACAATACGAGTCTACTAGCTAGGTACAAGCCGTATGCCTGTTGGCCAAAATTGTGATTTAAAAAAAACAAACGACTTAAATAGATTCCCTGAACGTATCAAGAGCGTCCCAAAGGGTCCGGTATAATGGCTAAGGGCTCGCGTAGGAGGGCCATGCCCGCCCTGTGTCAGAAGCAGCGCCACTCCGAATGACGTTAGCGTACGTAAATGTAGTCTGATCGTTTCCTGGGAGTGGCTGAAAGTTAAATAAATGTCGGTGGTGAAACAATTACTTTTCAAGATACTCGTATGATGTAAAATGTAAAATGTTTTCCCATGGCACTAATTCTATCTTGTATTAGCAGTGATGATCCAATTACGACCATTCTTATGTTTGAGTTAAGTATATTCATATTTTATTTAAATCACAGAGTTTTTTTTAAATAATGAAGCTTCTTATTAGGGCACAAACTAAAAAATGTTACTCAAAAATAATGTTTTATTTTTATTGAGGCGTTTGGTCTGTTGACCTTTACATTATTATTTTTAAACCTTCATCATCTACTTAAGTTTTCTGTGAAACTGTTTCTAAAAATTCTGTTTAACGTCTTACTAATTAGCTTAACCTGATCTAGGATGGGTACTTTCTTATGCTTATATAAAGATGTTTAATAAAAATGGAAACTGTCTAGATCAAGAGAAGAAATTGTATCAATATTTTTTGTATGATCGTTTCTTTCATAATTAAATAAATAAATAAAAATAAGTCTACTAGTCATCAACACTGGGCACCGTTAATCAAATAGCTAACAGAACTTCGTTACCGCTAATCCGTTACTAAAAAAGTTAACTTAGTTAATCGTTAAAGCGTTATATTTTTGAAGAATGAATGGAAGTTAACGTTAATCGTCAGCCGTTAACTCGTGATAGAAGGTGGGTTAGTCAATCTCAAGTATTTTTTACTATGATGTTGGCAAACAAGCATACGGTCTACCTGATGGTAACTGAACAGACATCGTAGCCTATGGACTGCAATATTAGCGCAATTGAAATTGAAATGATTTATTTTGCAAAACATACACAGGTGCAAATGCAATGGAGCAAATATTAGCGCGCGACGGGGACAAAATGTGGGGATCTTCTTAAAATACCCGGAGGATTAATACCAACTGGCGCCAACGTTCAAAAACAAACTTTATCACTTAGTCCCATTTGCTGTGTGACTTTTCCGATAACCGAGTTTCCTCCCTCAAAATTCAACCCACTTAATCATTTTCCGTACACAAAATAACGAAAAGTTGGTTTGTCTCTGTTTTATTTTGATATGAACTTTATTTACCGTCTACAAATGTGCAGTCTATTCATAAAAGCAAAACAGTAGACAGACATACATGCAGGCTTCTCATTATTGTTGGGTGAATTTTAGAGGAGGAAAAGGCAGCTGTGAGCTGGACCTCGTATTTACCAATTTTTGTATAGACAGTCAAAGTGTTTAGGTATTATCTTGTAGAGACACATCCGATCTTCATCTTTCAAAATGGATATTTCTCCTCCTGTCAAATCACATGGAATTCTGGCCCTAAAAAAGAATATAAATACGTCTCGTACTTAGAGGGTTGAATTTGCAAGAAGATTTTAATACAAGAGAACAAGAGTCGTTCCACGGATTGAGTGTGAGACGTGATACGTCACGAGTCATGACACAATTTTATGACGATTGCCGTATGATTGCGAGTTTTATTGCCCGTTGATATCTGGACAAATGTCTGATAACGAGAAAGGTTAGTATGTTTATTGAATGTTTACGCATTTCTAGCAAGTCCCATTTATGTTGCACAATTTATAAGAGGTCATAGGTCCGAAATACTAAAACATAGGTATTACAGCGATATAACCCTAATAAATACTCTTGCTCAGCTCACAAATATTTTCCCCTACCGGTATTCCAACTCAAGACCACTAGCTTTGCAGGCAGGGGTACCACCAAACAGCCTACAATTGTGACTTTAATTGGTTAAGTAACTAGATGTAGAGAAAAACGATAAACTTAATCAACAAAAAAAATATTAGATCGGACGTTAGAACGACTGCACTGTTATTTTCCCATACACAAAATTACATTTAAATTTAACTGCCCAGCTAGCACATACGTTATGTATTACGTGACGTCTCGGTACATTTTCGCAAAAGTGACGATAAAACCTATCGTGCTAGGGCCTCTGGCGTACGAACAAAGTGTTACAGCAGAGTTGGTACTTCAGACCCCGTATCATGGTCGGCCTTATCACGCGATAAGTGACAAGATAGGGGCGTCGTCTCGTTCTATAGAACGGTGTCAGCCAGTGACGGACGCTCTATCCTGTCACTTATCGTGTGATAAGGCCAACCATGATACGGGGTCAGAGGGGTAATCACATAACGTTTCAACTGTTATTTAACCATATAAAAATAGACATTTAGATCTATCTAATGTACCTACATACAATGCGTTACGCGATCGACCTGCAGGAGACGTTTTTCATAAAGGGATCATGTTAGTCCATAAAACGCAGTTTTAAAATATTTGAACTAAACTTGTATGTTTTTATATGACAAATCCTCGTTGGTCTGTCCATTTGCAGACATCAAGTCGATTGACCATTAAAAAACATATGACAATTGGTAGTTAGACGCCGAAATTTATAGTACTTAGACGATATAAATACGGAAATGAGCTCACCCATTAATGCTATAAAATATTATTTGGCTGACTACTGAATGTATAACCCAGTATAACCCGACCAAGCAACGTCGGCATCTAGCGCGGAAGCAACGCTTTAGATTTCGTTTATATTTAGTCTGATTGATCGGTTAGTTTATAATTGGTAAGGTTTAGGACGACCGGTTAGCTTCGTAGTGACTCGTCTGCCTACGAAGCTCAAGGCAGCACGATCCTCTCCTATTCGGAGTAGGTGACCGAACCAGCGAAGTCTGTGTGATTTGGTTACGCCGATGATGTTGGGTTCGACCACCAGCTCCTGGATCTCTCTCATATCTATTATATAAAAATAAAAAAAAGGATTGCGGGGACTGACGATTGGAAATCCAAGGGGACACTCCAAACAGGCTATCAAAAAATATATGTATCGTCGTCTAGATCCATAACACAAGCCTTATTGAGCTTACTATGGGGCTAGTTCGATTTGTGTAACATTGTCCCCTAATATTTATTATGTATATTAATATTGTACATAGCGAACGGTCAACCCGAGAGCCAAACAGCACATGTTTTCCGTCTAGTTATTTGTGCGTCACGCTCACACACACTTGGTAACGAAAGAAGAACGCATTGAAGTAATCCGATTTGGGTTTATGAGTTTCTTCTAAAACGGTATTGTTGTAGTTGGAATTATGATAATGAAACATGCGAATAAATTTTACATAAATGTATCTTGACATGAGCTTCTATTTAATGACAAAATATACGCTGACACATGATTGCTTAAATAATTCCTAATGGAAAGAAAATTCAAAGTTGGTTAGCAAAATATTATCTAACCATAAAATATGTTTTTTCTTACAAATATAAATATTTAATATCGACATTTGTCCATAAAAGCCAGTCCCAAAGAGTGTTACAATCTTTCTCTCGTGCGCGGAAGACATAAACGTGTCTCTACACGGAGGCGAGGTTAACGAGATTCCAGGAATCAACTCAAGTATCATTTGGATTTCCACATCACCCTCGCCTAGACCTCTTGTCACAGTGGGAACATGAACGTGATACACACTGAATACGTGAGTAAACAACATTATTGATAGACATAAAGAAAAATAAACAGGTCAAATCGAAAGCCAAATCAGACCCAGATCTCGGGTTACGATAATAAACCACTAACATTGTTTTCGTCCTCCACACCAAACTTATCCCTTCCATGCGGAGAAACTGGGACTTTTCCTATCACGTACAAGATTCAGGAAATCGAAGATGGTAGTACTTTGCTGGACGGCAAAGTTAAGTTTGCAGGGATAGGGCCATGTGGGCTGTCAGTATGTAGTGTTGGTGTTGAGTCATTATGTCTGGAATAAATGTCAGTGGCAAGGTTAGCATATTCATGGACAGGTCTCAAGGGTACGTATATAAGTATTTGTCCAGTATTACAATAGACAAGATAGTAGGTACTAGTATTGAAGGACCACTGTCTCAAGGACTTGGTGAAAATTCTATGCTCGGTACTGAATTGCGTAGTTTTCTTTTTTTTAAATATATATATATATATATATATATATATGGTGACACTATATGCATTATGGCTATCACCAAATTATCACAACGCAGTGTCAATTAAAATATAACCAAAATCGTGAAAAAATATGAGACCATAATGATAAAGACTAGGTTTAAAAACTGCTCAGTAAAAAAGGAGTTGTTGACGAACTAAATGTTCTAGCTAACTATAATAGTGAATTAGTAACGGTAACTTACGCATGCTACAAATATAATTACCACGCCACAGTTGTCACATGGCCAGTGCTACCTAGCTGCACCGTGGGAACTCAGAATTATACCTAAACTGTGCGCACCGATGTCGGTTCATTCAGCGAGTTGGTTGGCACACGCGCTCACGGCCGAAAGCTGCTTACGCGCAGAGTTAGGTATTAAAAAATTACTTCGTCGCGAATCAATTCGGTTCACTGCAGTGTTGTGGGGTGTGACAATAATAAAACAAATAGACATTTATGCTTTTTTTATCTGCCGACTGACGATGAAAGGTTAGTAACTTACCTACTTTATAAACCTAAGTACTTACAAATTATTTCCATGACAGGTACAAACTAGTGAGTTGTAACAAGGACGTAATGATTATTACGAAAATTAATTAATTAAATTAGAATTAATTAAAAACAAAACTTATTAGCCCGGGTTAACGTCGAGCTACTTGCTTAATGTACATATTTTACATATGTTAATTCATTTTTCTTTGGCAGAGTTCGAATGCATATTCATAAATTTTCTCGTCCGATACGTAGTGTAAAATTCCTTTTCATCCATGAAAGCATGCCCTGTGCCCACCAGTGGGACATATATAGGCTAATAATCATCATGAAGTGTGAAATAACACAGAAGAAGTTATGAGCAGTGTACTGCTCATAACTTCTTCTGTGTTATTTCTGGAGAAGTGGGTGTATGTAATATGACTAGACATTATTTAGGTACCATTTGTAATGTTGTTCGGTTTAATCTGACAAAATCTCATACATCTAAGAAGATAATCAAAGATGAATGTGAACTACCTATACCACACTGGGCAAAAAAGAGACCTATAGTCCATTCCTTTTCATCCACAAAAAGGGATCTGTCATAAGTATAAATCTATAAGACGGAGGCAAGAAATTACAAATGAACCACGGCGATATAGTAGATATAGCTCATATTAAACGAAAACCGTAAATCATTTTATTAAGTAAATCTTACACAACACCCTATTACGGAAGTTTAAGTAAGGGTCGTTTCATCCCTTACGGTATATTTTAACTAAACATATTAAATAGAAACCGGTTAAATATTTGCTTGCGTTACTTTTGAGGCTTATTTCCAGGCGTTCAATGTTGCCAAGGATAAGATGCATTCAGTCATGAAGATTTGCAAAATCGGTGAAGTTTCGTAGTTACGTTTTCGTTTTGTGAAAAAGTGACGCCGTACCTGCGTGATGGTGTGGCAGTCTCTCAACAAAGATGTACCTATAAAAAAAAATCAGATTCAATTTAAAAAGTTGATTTTAAAATAAGTTCATGAAAAACGATAACATTAATAAATTGTGGCGAAACTCCCACTAGTACATAAAAAGCAAATGTTGCAACACAAATTGTTGATAACATTAAATTTTTCGGTCCATTTGTGGTTTATGTTATGGCCGACCGAAGTTATTATTTGTACAATAGCTTGTTGGATGGCGGTTTTATAAATGGAAAGCTATTCCGAATTGCGTGTTTTTATAATTAAGCCAAGTGTTATTTTTGGTACATAGTTTTTCATATTAACACTCACCCATAAGAAAAAGCCTGTTCCCAGCAGTGGGATCTATTATATATAGGTTGGTGATGGTGAAACGGACATAAAAGAGATCAGACCCCGTATCATGGTCGGCATTATCACGCGATAAGTGACAAGATAGAGCGTCCGTCACTGGCTGACACCGTTCGATGGAACGAGATATCTTGTCACTTATCGCGTGATAAGGCCGTCCATGCTACGGGGCCTGGGAGTATTCTAGAAAAGTTTTCAAAGAGAAGAAAGAACGTGGGGCATCGTTATTGATAAGTAAATAATGATTTGCGATAAACGCCCTCATAAAATTACTGACAACTTTCTAATAACCTTCCTTGCCACGTTGCTTCAACTGGGGTCGACGAGTCAGGGTATCCAAATAACAAGTCACTACTAACTTCTTCAGGTTTTATTCTAGCCACAGAAATCGATTTTAAGTTTATCACACAGTGCGAATATATTAACCCAATTCGTTGTGCTCAGTCCAAATGATCGTAACCGAATGCTCGAATTTGCGATCATTTCAACCAACTACTGCGGTGGCGCCACTTAATAAAAATCGACCAATAGCAACCGACTACTAGTGGCGCCACCCCAGCAATCGACCAATAGAAGCATTGAGATATAACAATATTGTCAAAAGCAATAACTTAACAATTAATAAAATTATCGAATTTATATTTTAAAATAATGATGTTACGCGTATACAGAAACTAATATAAAATGCTAACAAATTCGTCCATCCTGACTATATGACACGCCCTCGTGTGTAATGCATAAGAGCCGAATTTGTCCTCATTTATGATATCAAAAAGATGATGAAAAATTATATAGGTAGGTATATATCATTTCAACGAGTGTATACAAAGAAAAAGTTCAACATAAACCATCATGAATTAATTTTACATCTCAAAAACACTTTAATGTTTATAATTTATACATTCCTAGTAATGGTTTAGTAAGTGATAAGATTTTAAAATTAATACGATTGGCCTTATTCGGTCTCATTACATATTTCAACACAGCCTCAATAAACACAAAAGTACATTTTATTGTATTTAATTGTTCCACAGAAAGATTTAGTGAAGCAGATATAATTATTGTATTTTAACCACACTAAGAAATTGATTAGTAGGAACAATTACCTACATTCTTGAAATTTAACATGTTTTAATTTTAAGTAGAATTATTCTAGAAAATCTTTCCAATATCCTTCCAATATCCTCCCAATTTTTTTCCAATATCCTTCCATTATCTATCCGTTATCCTCCCGTTATCTTTCCCACACCCGCCCCGAATATCCTTCCAATCCATATCCGTCCGATATCTTCCCGATATCTTTCCCATATCCCCCCAAATATCCTTCCAATATCCTTCCAATATCCTTCCAATATCCTTCCAATATCCTTCCTATATCCTTCCTATATCCTTCCTATATCCTTCCTATATCCTTCCTATATCCTTCCTATATCCTTCCTATATACTTCCTATATCCTTCCTATCCGATATGTTTCTTTAATACTTTATATATTTATTTATTACTTGAATTAATCATAAAATTTTGACAAAGCTTTCAATTAAACCTCATCAATATCCATTTTACTAGTCGCCTCTGTATTCTCGCTATTACCCCTCTCTAATTCCGCCTCATCTTCGCTAGTATCACTATCGTCCACACCCTTAAAACTTAACCACGGGTGTATTCTAATTACTGGATGCACCCCTTTATAACTTGCCTTACCCTTCTTTTTCGTTACTGGCGTATCCTCCACTATATATCTATCATTCGGTAGAATTTTAACCACTCGATAAAGGCCATAACATTTCGATTTCAACTTTTTGCTTTTACCCGGGCATAAAGTGTTCCTCTCAACCCTAACCAGGTCTCCAACTAAAACTACGAGGCTCACTCCTACTTTTATCGAATCTTTCCTTTTGTTTTGCTTGTGACTAGAATATGTCTGTTTACATCAGATCGAATACCATCAAAGTCGATCTCCCTGGTAGACACCATCGAATCGTCATCACGCAAAACTGTAACTATTTTACCTTCCGTCATCCCTTTTAGTTTCAGACCAAACATACTTCTGCCGGAGTTCTACCTATCCCTTTATTAATCGTATTGTTAAGGCCCCATTGTACATCTAAGACTGTCATCCCATAGTTCCTCACTTCGGCCCTGATTCATTGCCGTAAGTGCGTCTAGAATGGTGCGGTTGTACCGCTCCACTTGGTCATTTGCACGTGGAGTGGCAACCGCATTCATTATATGTTGCACACCTCTCTTTGAGAAATGATTTTATCTTCTTCCCAGTAAATGAAGAATACCTATCAATTATAAGTCTAGTCGGTAAGCCAAACGTGCCAAAGTACTCTCTAAATATTTTAATCGTAATGGACGCTTTGGTACTTTTTACCGCCTTTAACACAATAAACTTCGTGAATTCTTCAATGATAACTAATAAATACCGGTTTTTAGATCGGCTAGGATTAAAGGGGCATGCACAGTGTGAAATGGCGTGGACACTTTTGGGATGGGGTGAAGAAATCCTACGACTATAATGTGCTACAGGTTTCAGATCTCCCCCCTTTTGCCTCTGTAACAATATCCCCCCTACCCCCAACTTACTTGCATCAGTATGCAATTCAGTATAAAGGGAGGGATTGTACAGAGCTAAGATCGGTCGGGATACTAGCTGCGTCTTTAGTTCTTCAAAGGCCTGATGCTGTTCGTCTCCCCAAACCCAAGGAGCATTATTTTTCAATAAACTAGTTAATGGTTTGGCAATCTTTGCGAAACCCTTAATAAATTTTCTGAAAAAGCTCGCCAAACCAACGAATTGACGAACGTTATGTACACTCTTGGGTATGGGAAAGTTACGAACAGCTTCAGTCTTCTTCATGCCAAGCCTTATGCCACTATTGCTTATTTCAAATCCTAGGAATTCTACTGACGTCTGGAAAAATCTACACTTGGTCAATTTCAACGTCAAACGTGCTGCTCTCATATTCTTAAAAATTGCCTCTAACCTTTGTAACCCTCCGTCTAGCGTTCGTGATGGTACTAGGATATCATCCATGTAAGCTACCGCTGAATTATACCTAAGAGATCCCAGAGCTTTATTTACGGTACGCTGAAATACTGCTGGCGCATTCACCAAGCCAAACGGCATCCTATTAAATTCCCATTGGCCGTCTTAGGTAACGAATGCAGTCTTCTGCTTAGTTTCCTCGGTCAACTCTATTTGGTAATAACCACTTGCAAGATCTAAGGCTGAATAATACTTATTATCTGATAAACGGTTCATCTGGTCTTCCATACAAGGTAATGGGTAGTGTTGCTTAACTGTCTTTTTATTAAGTAGCCTATAATCGATACACAGCCTTTTATCGCCAGTCTTCTTCCTTACTAAAATTGCGTACGGTGAATTGGACTCGCGAACGATTCCGGTTTCAACTAATTCATCTACTATCCCTTGGACTTCTTGTCTTTCACAATGTGACATTCGGTATGGCCTATACACTACTGGTTCGTTGTCTTTCAAATCTATGTCCATCTTTTCTATATCTGTACAACCTAATTCCTGCAAACAGCTAGCAAAACACTCCCGATATGAATTGACTAAATCGAGAAGCCTCATTTTAACCTCCTTTGGCACGTCTCCAACATTCAAATCATCCAGCGTAAACGTTTCCAGTTGTTTGTCTACCTTTTCCAATTTATTAATTTTGTGTATACCAAACGATTCTATTACAACTTCCGCCCGTACTATTAGTTCGTTTAACTGAAAGTTGACTGGTTTGGATATAGGATTAACAAGAATAGCGCCTTTACCTTGAACTAACCTATAAACACCCTCTCCTAAGAGGTATTCTCTGCCTATTTGTCCCCTATAGCCTCTCCCTACATAAAAAAATCCGGTATAACCAGTATCACAGTACACACTAACGACGCCCGTTTCTTGCAAAGTCGTGTTCTCACTAACTTTTAGTTCCAATTTTCCCTTGTCAACTCGTTCAACTGAACTTTCAAAGAGCAGCTCATCGTTCGTTTTTATTATTCTCACGTGGGGCTGTTCTGTGAACGTCTGACCAATAAGAACAGATCAGGTACCACTACACAAGTAACTCTACATTTGACGTCTTGTACTTTTACCTCGGCTATACATGACCCAATTGACTCCACTAATGCCCCACCAAATCCTAACATAGGGTAAGTATCTGAAGTGTCCCACTGTTTGAAAATATCCCTCGCTGCACTCTCGCGTATCAAAGTCAATTCACTGCCCATGTCAATAAAAGCGTCTACAGGTACATCATTAACAAATATACTTTAAACGTATTTATCCGACTTACTTTTGTCTGTTGGTGCTTTTATGGCCATAACTGTTTTATTTCCATTATTAGGCAATTTATTTATCGGACGGAAACATTCGGAGTCTACGTGGCTAATCGTTGAACACTTGCTACATTTTTATGGGCTTGGGACATTTTGAAACAGGGTGACCTTCCTCTTTACAATTGTAACACCTAATTAATGGTTTACCTATATTTTTGGGTCTGTACATAGGCTTATTGTTTGCCCTTTTCACCTCTGATTTTTGAACTTTACGTAGATACGCTAAGAATTTGTCACAATCATCAAACTGTGCAGCTTCCACACCCATTCGTACTGATCTATCGTCTATGCCATGTAGTCGCGCTTTCATTCACCTTTAAAAGCCATTTGTCAACGGTTTGGTTCTTTAACGAGGGATCGAATTCAGGAATTACGTTGATATTTGAAAATGTTTCTTTCTTAATTTTATTACTACCTGTAATATTCTCAACCATGTCTGCGAATTTTGCAATTAACTCCCTATTATGATCATAATTAGAACGGTCCCTAATTCTGCTGCGTGAGCGATAGTCCCTGCGACGTCCCCTATAGCGGTCGTGTGCTGTCCGACTGCCCGACCGTTCGTTACTACGCGAGACCCTACTATAACGTGCAACCGTGTAGCGTTGCACAGGCTCATACTGCGATCTTGGCGCCCTATTACGTGATACCCCACGAGAAACTCTACTACGGCTCCGATTTTGTATATTGTTTGATTCGTCATGATCATCTACTAGGAAGGATGTAGGGCTACCTTGGCTGCGTCTTCTTAATTTTCGGTGACCGCTACCGCCTGTGCAGCTGCGTCGTGCTGGTTCCGGCGTGCGCAACTGCCGTCGTCTGCTTGGGCGGTTGCCTCGTGCTGGTTCCAGCGTCCGCAACTGCCGTTGCCTGTTTTCTCTGCCACGTTCGCGAGCTTCACTGCCACCGCCGCCACTTGGGAGTACTGGGCTGCCAGGTGACTGACGAGATCTTGAGCGTGGTTCTCCATTCATTGTACTGAAAATTAGTAAAATCCAAGCCGATGAGAAATTCCATAAAGTAGATACCGACACACTTAAATCATAGCACTCTCTAGGGATCAGGTCGGCAAACCGGCGATTCTACATGTCGGCTCTGCATATCGGCTCTACATATCGGCTCTACATATCGGCTCTACATATCGGCTCTACATATCAGCTCTACATATCGGCTCTACATATCGGCTCTACATATCGGCTCTACATATCGGCTCTACATATCGGCTCTAAATATCGGCTCTACATATCGGCTCTACATATCGACATGCACGAATCTCCGGAATATCTCCCCAACGATAAATATAGTTCGGTCCTGAAAATATTCCAACTATTGTATATCTAGCATGTCCATCTCCAGGGAGTAACCCTGGCAAGATAAACATGCAAGACCTACCGTATTAATCTCCGGAATATCTCCGTAACGATAAATACAGTTTAATCCTAAAACTATTCTAAGTAATTAATTTATCTTACATATCCATCTCCAGGGAGTTCCCTGGCAAGATAAACATGCAAGACCAACTGCATAAATCTCCGGAATATCTCCGTAACGATAAATACAGTTAATCCGTTAGGATATTGTAGTAGATATTGTAACAATTAGGTCATCTATCATGACCATCCCCACAATTGGTAACGACAAATACGGGTTGTGCAAACGAATTACAGCCGACACAAATAATTCGTCCTTCTGGCACTTTCATAATTGGTAGTGAAGAACTTTAGTTTAATTAGGTCAGTAATTGTAAGTAGAAGAAGTAGACCCTTTTTTTTTGTATAAATCAGAAAAAAATAAAAAGAAACGGTTCAAACAGGAATCGAGCCTGTACTTTTCGTTGTTTTTAGCATTAAAACTGAGAAGTTTATATGAGTTAAAGCATACAAGAATACCAAAATACGGTGATATGTAAATTTAAAGCAGATGTTCGTACCTTGTGAGCGTTTAATCATCCCTGCTTCTGAAATTTGTTAAACCTTCCTTGCCACGTTGCTTCAACTGGGGTCGACGAGTCAGGGTATCCAAATAACAAGTCACTACTAACTTCTTCGGGTTTTATTATAGCCACAGAAATCGATTTTAAGTTTATCACACAGTGCGAATATATTAACCCAATTCGTTGTGCTCAGTCCAAATGATCGTAACCGAATGCTCGAATTTGCGATCATTTCAACCAACTACTGCGGTGGCGCCACTTAATAAAAATCGACCAATAGCAACAGACTACTAGTGGCGCCACCCCAGCAATCGACCAATAGAAGCGTTGAGATATAACAATATTGTCAAAAGCAATAACTTAACAATTAATAAAATTATCGAATTTATATTTTAAAATGTTACTCGTATACAGAAAGTAATATAAAATGCTAACACTAAATAAGTTTGTGAACAAAGTGCCGATTTAGTAGGTAAATACTGGTGTGACTTGTTTATGTATGTGAACACGTTCATACTACAATTTATTTGAGATATCGTTTTTTGTCTTTGATTTAAAAATCCTTATTTTGGGACATAACTTAGCCTAATACTTACAAAATTTGTTTCGTGTCTAGCTAATCTAGCTAGTGTCTGTATTGCACCATTATACATTAAATATCACAAATGAAGGATATCTCCACTCTATGCGATAGCAAAAGACAAAAATATTTTCACATAAGTCTTTCACAAATAAGAAAACATCTAATGCCGGCAAGCGCTCTATATGCAAACTTGATAAGAGCATTTAAAAGTTTATTCTAAGACAAATAAATATTATTTTATTCTAATTAATAGAATGTTTAGTTTCTTTAAAATTATGAAGTATAAGTATAACAGCACTTTAATTATCATAATCAGCAATAAAGTTCATATAGAAACAAAACACCTTCGGTTTGCTGACGATATAGTAGTCTTGGCTGAGACCATGGAGGACTTAAGTACGATGCTCAATGACCTCAATAAAGCTTCCGAACGAGTTGGTCTAAGAATGAACATGGATAAGACGAAGATCATGTCAAATACCCATGTAGTACCAACTCCCATTACAATCGGACACTTTACACTCAGAGTTGTAGACGATTATGTATTTCTAGGACAAACTATCCCGTTAGGTAGGTCCAACTTCGAGAAAGAGGTCAATCGTCGAATCCGACTCGGCTGGGCAGCGTTCGGGAAGCTACGGCACATCTTTTCGTCCAATATTCCGCAGTGTCTCAAGACGAGAGTCTTTGACCAATGTGTGTTGCCAGTGATGACATATGGCACTGAAACGTGGTCGCTTACTATAGGCCTCATAAGAGGGCTCAAAGTCACCCAAAGGGCTATGGAGAGGGCTATGTTGGGAGTTTCTCTGCGTGATCGCATCAGAAATGAGGCTATCCGCAGCAGAACCAAGGTAACCGATATAGCCCTCCGAATCGCTAAACTTAAGTGCCAGTGGGCGGGGCACATAGCGCGTAGAACCGATGGCCGTTGGGGCGGAAAGGTTCTCGAGTGGCGACCACGAACCGGAAGGCGCGGCGTGGGTAGTCGGCCCGCAAGGTGGACTGATGACCTGGTAAAGGTTGCTGGAGTCCGCTGGATGCGGGTGGCGCAGGACCGGTCACTTTGGCACTCTTTGGGGGAGGCCTATGTCCAGCAGTGGACGTCTTTCGGCTGATATGATGAGAAACAAAATGGAAATTCAAAAGTATAGCTAAATTGGTACAAACTTTTCGAGAAATGCTCATCGTGGTTTCTACCGGGGATAGGCGGAGTGAGTTTTTTTATAGTATCGTGAACTGCCTGATCAAGATTATTTATACCTCGGTTCAAGTCGCCGGTTGAAAAGCTGCTTGAATCCGGCTAACCCAACACAATAAATGCGGCATCGCTATACAGTGTCTGCATAAATTTTAGACTTCATTTTTAAATACCTATACTCTGACTGATAGAGCGACTGTGTCTAAATATTAAAATAATGAACAGGACCAATGCTACGAATAACCAAAGAACAGAGGAAAATTTAAAAACACAGACAAGCTTAGCATGACTTGGTCTGCTAGTGTGCGCGGTTAAAATTTTCTTAGTGCTTCGTTCTTTGTCTTAATTGTACAATAAAACAGTAGTGTATTTTAACATAATGTTTCAATAAAGCTAAACAATACATATACAGCCTAAGGAAACCATTTTTAAATTCCTCAAATCATAAAAACTTTTTAATTAAGAAAAATTATAAGCGAATTAATAAGATCCTTAAAATTAGGGCAAATCTGAAGCTATTTTCCGATGAACTCGAGTTTAAGGCAAATTAAGTTGTAAGTGGGAGAAGTCCCTGTGAACTGGTTAACAATAGCGACCCTTGTGGATTTATTTGCCCATTGAAAGAAAAACCGTTCTTTTTTGTCAATTTAAATAAAGTTGGAGTTGTATATGGTAATCATGCATTATTATAAGGAACCGAGAAAGAGGATTATATACACTCAGTTAAAATTAATTTCTTATTTACGTTTGGATTCAAGTCAATAATCCTATTTTTGAAAAAAAAAAATTATAATATTGGTGTTACAAAAGTACTATCGACAACACACCTAACTGACCATCCGTGCACTTTATGTGCATCGTAATAAGGTTCTATATAAATACAGGATGGTCAATTAACTGTGTTGGCGTTTGTACCAATCAAAATGAGCGTGAAACAAAAATACGTTGTACAATAAAATTCCATTATACACCAGTTCTTTAAAAGGGTGGCACCCCTTTTAAATAACTGGTGTTAACCGATTTAACGGTACACTGTACAAACATTCTGACCTTGTCCTTAAATTCATTTCATACATACCGCAACCTTGTAACTATATTCTCAATTCATCTTTAAAAAGATCACATCAAGGACGATTTATGCTTATGCATCTGAACCCTTTTTACCCATTCTATTTTATTCCTTTCAAATTATGTAGGGTGGCAGAATTATTGTTTTCTTTTTCGCGTGGTCTTACCAATAAAGGCACTTTATTGTATAGATGATGGAAGTAGAATATAAGGCACAATGTTTCCAGACGAGTAATCGCGTAAATTTTGGAACGAACTCAACCGTCTGACACAAAGAAAAATATATATTTAGATCTACTTAGCGTAGATACGAAACGTTAAGCAGACTCACCTTCTTCTGTTGAGATAAAGTTAAAATATGAACGCGTATTTTTTGCGTTTGACTTTACAAGGACCAACCACCCCTTTAAAACTACTATGTTTCTTTCGGTAACTGTGTTTAGTACAAGATTGTATAATAAATAGACAAAAGCTTGTACTTAAATACATAGAAAACCTCCATGCTCAGAAACAATTTCTCGAAAAAAGGTGATGAATTGAGAAACTAGTAATAATTTTGTAATATAGAACCAATCATAATTAATTCTCTAAATCTGAGTAGCCATAAAAAAAGGTATAGGCAAGGTAGATAATGTTATTTAACACTTAGGCATTGTTTATGGATAGGCAACCCGTGCGGCGGAACACACTTATCACTTTCACTGCCAGGAACCCGACGGGGGCTTACGCTGCGCGCTTTGCGCTGCATAGGAAGAAAACCGTGGTGCAGTGCAGTGTAAGTGTAAGTGCGTTAGCGGCAGTGTGTTAACACATTCACTACGCATCTACGTACAGTGCCCGCTAGGCGGGTTCCTGGCATTAAGTGCTAAGCAACATCATAAATTTGTACTTTGGCATCTTTCGACGTGGGCACCGCGACGCACGCGTGACGTGTCTAGAAACTCAACCCTATAATCAAATTTATCTTTAAAATATAACAATGTAAACATAAAAATAAGTAATGGACGCATCAACATTGAATATACAAAGTGTAACAAAACTGGGGTATGAACCGATCAAGGGCTTAACGGGTATCGTGTTCTGATAAGAAAAACAGAAAAAAAAAATGGATGCGATTTTTTCTACATTCTATAAAGCTTCTCGCCCCAGTCGGCCAACGCTCCATACTAAAAAAAAACGCGTCAAAAAAACTTTTTTTTCTGTTTTTTCTTATCAGAACACGATACCTGTTGAGCCCTTGATCGGTTCACACCCCATTTTTAGTACACCCTGTATTTACACTGACAGTTTAATTACAGTCAAGAACTTGTGAAAACCTAAATAAATATTCAATAATACCAGTAAAAGCATAGTAAACCTGTCAATCATTGCGTAAATAATGTAAATACTTCGCAATAATCGGACAGAATATAATTAAATTATGACGTGATGAGTTTATTCCGTGAGTTTAGCAGTCTTAACCACGAAATAAAGAATCCATTGGAAGTGGCATTCAACCGATTTTCATAGAGAACCACTGTCGCCGCACGCACACAACCACACTTCAATAATACACGCACATACAAGTGCAATACGCCTTCGATTTGTTAAAACGTACCGTTACAATATGCTGTTAACGGTAGCAAATTTTATACGCAAAATCTACTTTAACTAGTACTATTTACGGTCTCATTTAGAGTGTCAAGTAAATATTTCTTACGCCCGTTACCATATGCGTTGCAAGACTTGCAAGAGGTGTGGTCGTTCGGCTACTCGACGCAAGATGGTGGTGTTTTCAAAGTGTGGAGATGCGACCGCTTAAAACCAAAAAGTCGCATGTACTGCAAAATGTGTATGATGATACGACTATTTGGCTGTCACGGAATAGGGATGTGGGTATGTATGGTATGAGTTTGACTATCGATATTTTTATGATTATTCATACGGTAAATATTAAGCTAAGACTTAGTTATATTACAAATTGTTTCTAATAAAATCATGCCTAATATAATTAGTAGTAGGTAACATTTATACTAAATTACTTTTGTTATAAATGTAGTAGCAATTAAACACAGATTTCTCAACAAATAATATAATTTGTTTAATTTAATACAAGCACATCTCAAATACTATATAGAATTATTTAACCAGCAATCTACACTGCCGACGTTGTGCAAGTGCGGTCTAGTGAGAATTTACCGTCAAATTTGTTCGTTGTGTAGGATAACAGGAAACTAAATGTCAATAGTGCGCCGTGCGTATTGCGAATTGAATCAATTGTTCGTACTTACGCTACATACAATACTCTGCGTAGGAATTGAATATTCATGAATGAAGCGATTTGCTTTTGGCGAAACTCAAATATCAGTTGCATCAAAATGTTTCGAACAAATGGTGTTGAATCGTTGCAGAAACCAATACTTCCTCCTCGTGGCATCAATCCATTTTTCCTTTGTATTTGTGTCTTTAGGAAAACTATAAGATTATAATAGTTACTAGCTTCTGCCCGCGACTCCGTCCGCGTGAAACTCGTTTATATCGTAGCTCGATACAAACTTTCTTCCGCCATGTCACCCCCTCGGAAGGATGATTTCCGGGATAAAAACTATCCTATGTCCTTCCCTGGGATTCAAACTATCTCCATACCAAATTTCATCTCAATCGGTTCAGCGGTTTAAGCGTGAAGAGGTAACAGACAGACAGACAGACAGACCCACTTTCGCATTTATAATATTAGTATGGATTTTATTGTGTATGACATAATATTCAGATAAATTTTACCAGAGCCCGGAATTCTTTAGAGCTGGCATAGAGACTTCTCGTTTATTGACTTCCGATTATACATATGTATATCAATAAATACAGAATACAATATGTAAAATATGATTACAAGTAGAAGTAACAACACGCAGTCTTATCATGAATGAGCGATCTCTTCGAGATAACCTTTGGATACCAACTTTTAGGAAATTATAAATATAAATTAAAATAATAATATTTTATTCTTTCTTATAAATAATAAGGATGATCTTGGTCCTGATTAAAAGGCATAGGTAAGCAATCCATAAATTATAAAAAGCAATAAAATATTATTACTTTAATTTATATTTATAGTACTACAATACTTCCGATTATACAATAATACATATGCATAAACGGAAGTCAATAAACGAGAAGTCCCTATGATAGCTCAAAAGTGCTACGAGAATTCCGGGCTCTGCATATTACTCATAAAAATATAATCTTTTTCATTATGGTTTATCGATAACAAGTATCAACCTTAGCCATAGCATTTGAGTAGCGAACCTTCGGGAAAATTGCCGTGCATTCACGTCCTGAGTAGTGAAATAATACACAGGATTATGAACTTTATTGTTAGAGAAATAGAATTGATATTTCCTTGACTACAGGCGCAAATTGTGTCTAAGAAATTGAAAATTAAATATTTTTTTATACATATTCTAAAATATTACTTAACGATGATAGGAAATACCTCCATGAGACAAGTTTTTTATGTGCTGTTATTGGAGCAGCTTTCAATAACGCAATAGGGCATCTTCCTAAAATAAACAAATATTCACTCATGTCATACGCTGCGTGCGGTCGCTAGGTGACTGACAATAATCTGTGCAAGAAGTATGCTTATTATTGCTCATGTTCCGCGACACGGGAACGCCCACTCACCACTTCCAATGGATTCTTTATTCCGTGGTCTTAACAGTAGTTTATCGTACATTATGTCATTTATGTTATAATCATTATACAATTTCGGATAACTAACGAAGATCCATATATGTACATAAACAAAACAAAACAAAACAATAGAGACAGACAAACAAATAAAGTAATATACCTAGCTAGCAATAAAATTAAAATAAACTTGACAATAAAAACAAATAAATACCTACTTGTAGTATGTCTTGCAACCTCTGAGACAATCGACCCCCTGTTTTTACCCGACTGCCGAAGGAGAGGAGGGTTATGTTTTACGAGCGTATGTATGTATGTATGTATGTGACCTTATTCTTTGGCACGCCTTGCAGCCTAAACCGTTTTGACGGATTTCGACGTATGAGGTGTCTTTGGATTCCTCTTGATCGTGGGAGTGACATAGGCTATAAAATTTGAAAAAAGCAGATGGGTTTTTTGAAAAATCTTTTAATTTCATTTCTTGTATACGACAGTTACACATTCTGTCCGCAATCACATTCAGAATACTGTTGTGACTACCCCTCAGTCGCTGCTGCAGCGACGCGTACATCTTGCGCATGATAGCGTGGAAGCCGTCGACGCGAACATACCTGACTGACGCCTGTTATAATTTGTTATCCCATGAAGTGTATAAAATATTTCTTTATACCTACTGGAATAAGTGCAACATACTTAAATGAAGATTTTATATTACTTTGTGACTAATGACATCTGCACATAAATCGTTGATGACTTGCGTATAAATCTGTGATATAAATTATAAATTAAATTATAAATATTAGGGGACAATCCTACACAAATCGACCTAGTCCCAAACTAAGCAAAGCTTGTACTATGGGCACTAGACGACGATAAAAATACTTATATAGATAAATAAATACTTAAATACATAGAAAACATCCATGACTCGGGAGCAAATATTCGTGTCCATCAAACATATAAATGCCCTTACCGGGATTCGAACCCAGGACCTCTCGCTTCGTAGGCAGGGTCACTACCAACTAGGCTAAAGCGGTCGTCATCTTTATATTCTTTCTTACCTAAGTAGGAATAGCTTACGTAGATAATAAAAGACAGTGCACGTAAAAATATCCAAACCTTAAACGTAAAAATAATAATTTATTTAACAGAGAAATACCAAATATTTAATGAATCTGTTTTTACTCATTGCAAGAATTTTTTGAGAGTTAATTCATAGGTACCATAGTATAGTTTAGATATAGCTCAGATAAATATATCTGTTATACTTTGTCCAATATATTTTGCATGCTTATTATTTTGTTTATAAATAATAATTAAGAGTTAGCCTTAAGCTGTTCTAACTTACAAAAATTTTAGTTTTGGTTATATTGTAGTGCCCTACAGGGTTTCATAGCTAAACAAATTTATAATGTATCATCTTGTATATCTTTATTGCTTTCATAGCAATAAAGATACTGATTACTGAATAACGAGTTTAAGAACTATTTTTATAGACACGGAGACAAGAAGACGAAGTTAAAAATGGAAAGAGGTATATGTTCGTCCAATATGTATGTAATCTCATTTCTAATATATCCTAAAGGACATGTACTTCGACGATAAACTTTTTATCGCTTTATTAGAGTAAGGTCTACAGGCTATATTCTCCGGGGTCATCTTTAAACGAACTGATTTTATGTATTTTTGAGTTTATATTCCGCCATAAACGTGCCACTGAGTGGTGCAGTGTAAAATCTTTAATTGCTCATAAACGCCATATTTTGCTATATAGCTATACACGTTCCAATCGTTGAGTCTAAGGAGGGACTTGGCTTCCTTGTGCGTGTTCTATTGCTGGTATAATGGGTTGTGCTCCGAACAGTTCCACATGATACCTAAGGCTGCTTTCTACCACCGCACCGCTCGCTGTCGGCAGGGCATTCATCCTCACACCCTAGAACCTAAATGGTCGCGTACCTTATGGTGTCACATTTTTATTTTCCCTCGGACGCTGCGGTTGTGGAATGAGCTCCCTGCCGAGGTTTTCCCGAGCTAGGGACTACAGTATGGGGTTCTTCAAAAGAGGAGTGTATAAATTCTTAAAGGGCCGGCAACACGCATGTAACACCGCTGGAGTTGCAAGCGTTGCGTAGCGTTGCGTTGCCGCAAGCGACGTGGTAAAAAAAAAGGTATCAGAGGGTCAATCTCTATATTATATTTTAGACGTTTATTTGATATAAGTAAATGTGTAGTATCGCCCATTTGTAACAAGTTAGCTCGACGCGCGTGTAACGAACCGCATGAAATAATCGACAACAAATGAATATGGGAATTTCATATCTCAGATTGACCCTAGAAAGGGTTCATCTTCCATGAACATAAAATCTTTATTATTCCTTGAGGAATCTATAGTGCCAAACGTCACGTTTCAGTTTGAATTCTAGATTAATAAAAAACAAAATCGTAAAACTTCTTTAATAAGTGCTTTGTGGGTATCTTTGATTGGTGTACTTACAGTAAAATGAAGATCAGTCAGTTGTTATTATGTATGTATGTATGTAAGCACTTTATTGTACACAATAACAGGTTAAAGAATATACATGTCACACAATAGATCAAAGTACAAAGGCGAACTTATCCCTATAAGGGATCTCTTCCAGCTAACCTTTGAGCAATTGAGAGGAAGGTAGGTAGACCGAGATAGGCAAACTTATACCGTGTACAAAAACACAGAGAAAATGAAAACAAAACCTAATAGGTATTAATTCTAGACAAATAAAAACATGCCAATACATATATAAATATACAGTATAAAATATAATACACACTATATATATCGCAAATATACAATAAATAAATAAATACTATATTCAACCAATTCACAAGTCATTGGAAAGCCACAACTTCTTCAAATTCATCTTAAGTGACGCAACAGACCGCGACTGTCTCAGCGACAAAGGCAACTCATTCCACAACTTAACAGCGTGCGCGGTAAAAGATCTGGAGTATGTTCGCGTCTTTCTAGACGGTACAGCAAGAGTAAGGTTAGCACCCGACCGCAAGCGGTGGCCACTGCCGTCTGCCATATAGTTAAACCGCTCAGAAAGATAAGGAGGGGAAGTAGGGCTGAACAGTGTGTTGAAAAGTAATGACAGGATATGCACGTCCCTGCGCCGGCGAATCGGTAACCATCGAAGCTTAGAGCGGAATTCAGAGATATGATCATACTTGCGTAGACCAAAAATATATCTGATACATACATTTTGCAGGCGCTCCAGCCTATCAAGCAGCTCCTCGTTGAGGTCCAGAAACGCAATATCACCATAGTCCAGAAGAGGAAGCAAAAGAGATTGAGTAAGGGTCAACTTGGTACGAAGTGGAAGGAAATTCTGGAGACGCCTTAGGGAGTGAAGGGATCTAAAGATCCTCTGACTCACCTCAGCTATATGGGGTGACCAAGAAAGCGTCTGATCCATGGTGATACCCAAATTCCTGACAGTAGAGGAAAAAGGAATAGAAATTCCATCAAAAAGGATGTCAGGCACCACCACCTCTGAGAGCTTATTTACATAGTAAGGACTACCAATAACAATCGCTTGCGATTTCTTTGCATTAATTTGTAAACCAAACTTACACGCCCAGCAGCGTATCGACTCAAGGTTTCGATTGACTTCCGAGATTAATGAGGAGATCTCATCCACAGTAGCCGCTGCATAAATCTGTAGGTCATCTGCGTAAAGGTGATATGATGTAGTTAGGGATTCGGTGATACTATTTATGAAAACAGAGAACAATAATGGAGAAAGCACACCTCCCTGGGGAACGCCAGCGAAGAGTTCGCACCACTCAGACATCTTGTCATCGAACATAACGCGCTGGCGCCTGCCAAAGAGGTAGCTGCAAAACCAGGATAAGGGAGTTTCAGAAATGTTAAGAGAGCGGAGAATACCTAGCAGAATATCAAAATCTACCGTATTAAAAGCACTGCTAAAATCAAGAAGAACAAGGGCAGTAAGCTTTTTGGATTCAATATTGAGACGAATGTCATCGGTGACGTTAACTAAAGCGGTGACCGTGCTATGCCCGGGGCGGAATCCGGATTGGAAAGGATTAAACAAAGAATTTCTGTTACAAAGATATATAATTATGATTTACTGTCAAAAAAGATAAAGGGGAAGCGAGGAAGAGGAAGACCTAGAATGAACTACGTAGAGCGCTCAGAAAAAGACTCGATGTTAGGTCGTATCGATATGTCCAAGAGTTTGCCTGGGATCGGAGTAGATGAAGGGCCTACTTTGAGCTACACGGACAAGAGCTTACTCTTAAATGAGCAGAAGAAGATCAAAATATGTTAAATAGAATTAAATAACAAAAATAATTGTCGTTTAATTTCGTTAAAAATAGAACATCCTCAATATCTACGAGTAAGAACCATCTTCTATTCAAAACCGCCCCAAATGGGTTGTTCCGTTTGGGGGCTACATACAATGCCAAAGACACGAAGACAAAGTTACACAGACAAACATGAAACCCATAAGGTTTCATGTTTGTGTTTACCTCCTCGTTTTCGACTAGGGTTAAACATAAAATTATAAGTCAGATTAAATAAAATTCTGAAACAACTTTAATAATGGGGAATGTTTCATATCAAGCTAGCAGAATCACGGAATGTAATCTGTGAAAAGCTTTTCAAATGCCTCGAGTAATTCCTATAAAGGCTTGCACGCTCGTGTAACCAGAAATACTGAGTAAATTTCAAATTAAATGAAAAATAAATATTAAGGGACAATCTTACACAAATGACAACGATAAACATAGTTATGTAGATAAATAAATACTTAAATACATAGAAAACATGCATGACTCAGAGGAACAAATATTAGTGCTCATCACACAAATAAATGCTCTTACCGGGGTTCGAACCCAGGAATTCTTGCTTCGTAGGCACGGTCACTACCAACTACGCTAAAGCGGTCGTCAAAATGTAATACAGTATGGGATGGTATGACGTCATCATCATGTCAGCCGAAAGACGTTCACTGCTGCAAAGTGACCGATCTTGTCTTGAGCCAACTGCATCCAGCGGACTCCCGCGACCATCGTCGTTAATGACGGTATTATAGTGTAATTTGCGTGCTTGGTGCCATTTAAAAAACCTGAGCCTGAGCCTGAAGGTAGATCTCTCTATTCGCCACCCGAAGGCGTAATAAGAGGGCACTGATTGATTCATTCGTTGAAACGAACATCATCATTAGCTAGCTCTGTTGGTTAAAAGCGACTGGCCCCGTAGGTCACAAGGTCACGTTTAAAAAAAAAACCAGTGAAATCGCCAAAGAGGCCACTACAATTTATTTCGACATTTTGCTTAAAAATAGGAAAATTAACAATTCTTTGCGAGTTTCTCTTGACAGACTGAACGTATTTCTATGCAACATTTTTGATCAAATTGTCCTCTATTTAATATGTACATTCCATCAGCTAACCGTTTGTTACCTTCCCATCTCTAGTGTCATGATGTTTCAAAAGGGCGTATCACATACGGGTCTCATAGTGACATAAGCCGTTTTGTCATATAACGCAATTAGTGTTGATTCAAAGGCAATTCACAGGGATTTTTACTCAATTGTCATCCAATTATGTCGATCCTGAGTTAACGAGAGCGATTGTTGAGAAATCCAGATCATTCTATTCTTACACAAGCCTGGACCGATTGAAGACTAAACGCGCAATTTCATTGGTCGTCTAGTCGCGACCGACTAAATCATCTCGTCTGCGGGGCGCCACCCTGTAGGTATATCTGTGTATACGGGATGTCTGTTCGCCGCAGACGAGATGACCACTGGGCGTAGTTAAAGGAAAAGGATCCAATCTACAAAATTACCAAAACATGAGTTAAGTATACCAGAGAGGTGTCTGAGGCGAATATTTTCATTCAGCAAAAAGACGCCCAGCTTACAGAGTATTTTCATATTTTAATCAACATGGGATACCATACCATCCCACATTGTATGACGGGGTAAAATATATATCCTTTTCGCTGTCCCAAAACCACTTCTATCTCCCTTTTTGTGGCCGTGTGATTTCATTTATGTAGTTTGGTGTAGATACTGTAAATAACATAGCCTGTAAGTTAAGACCAACAACTATGGACTGTTTAAGCACTATTTCCACCAAAGGGCCTGCATCGGATCGGATCGGAAAGAATAGGAACGGATGCGGCGACAACCGATCGTGTCCGCAGCATGTCGTCGCATATGATCGGGCGGTAACAGCCGTTTGCGGCTGACAGGATGTCGACGCACACGATCGGCACCATACGGTTGCTTGCGAACGTATCCGCACCCAGTCAAATAGTTTCGTTCCTACCACGTTGACGTGTTGTAATTTTTGAAAATGTTAAAGTTGACGTAGTATTTTTGACTATTGCATTAGAAGAAGAAGAATATCATCATCAGGGCCCGTAATTTTCATGCCGATGACATTAATTTTACGTCACGCTCCATATAGGGTGATCCCATCAAATAGTATTATTGTAAATTATTAATCATTAGTCGTCAATCATTTTAATAATGTACAAATGACTTACAAAAGCAGTCTATTTACACGTGGAATAAATGTATGTATGTATGTAAGCACTTTATTGTACACAATAACAGGTTAAAGAATAAACATGTCACACAATAGATCAAAGTACAAAGGCGAACTTATCCCTATAAGGGATCTCTTCCAGCTAACCTTTGAGCAATTGAGAGGAAGGTAGGTAGACCGAGATAGGAAAACTTATACCGTGTACAAAAACACAGAGAAAATGAAAACAAAACCTAATAGGTATTAATTCTAGACAAATAAAAACATGCCAATACATATTATATAAATATACAGTATAAAATAAAAATACAGTATAAATAATACTTACTTACGTATTACGTATGAACGCGCAGATGACTTAGATTTTCTTTGCATGGGAATTAATGCAAGAAGGATGGCGTGCTTTACGTTAGAGAGGAATTCTGTTTTCTACGTAATTATGGAAATGTGTTACCGATACTATTTAATAAAATGTATGTATAAAAACAAATCAAATAGTTTTATTTACGTTTCACGTATCAAGTAAGTATCATTTCTTCCACGTGTAAATATACTACTTTTCTAAGTAATTTGTACATGATTAAAATGATTGACGACTAATGATTAATAATTTACAATAAAACTATTTGGGATCATCCTATATGGAGCGTGACGTCAAATTGATGTCATCGGCATGAAAGTTACGGGCCCTGACCATCATCATACATAAAAGAGGAAAAGAAAAGTTTGGATTGATAACTTGTGCCAAAAGCGGTGTACGGTTGGCGAATTCCATACACTTCATAATGATTTGAAACTGTCTATGCACCGCGTGCACTTTCGAGAATGAGGGATGACTGATAAATGGGCTCACCCGGTCACGGCCTCAATCGTACGCCGCGCGATGGCATCGACAACCGAAAGGTTTCGATCACACACGACAAGCGAATGGGGCCGATCGCGTGTCGCAGCATACTTTCGGTTACGATCACAAAACGAAAATCGAATCTCGAAGTTCGTATATCGCACTTATGGTTTATGGTACTTAAGAGACAGAGACAGATATATACGAACTTCGAGATTCGATTTTAGTGGTAGCGCCGCAGGCTGTTGTGCGCAGCTTGGTAACGTAGACTTAAAAACAGTAAGAACCTATATGATTCAGTATCGTTTAAAAAGACTATAAAATTCTTTTAGTTCCGATCCGTTGCGGGCTGGTGGAAATAGTGCTTAAATTGTCTGAAAATATATATTTTTTTGCTGCCCGACTACGGCTGAGCCCAAAGGAAGGCATATGGTTTTAGCAGTCTATGTTTGTATTTGATTTTGATTTGTGTAATATTGTCCCTTAATATTTATTTATTTACGTGTCAACACACCGTAGCGTTTAAGATATTGAACCGATTGTGTATCAATCGTCGAATTGAAAGTTTCCTGAGCCATGTTGAATTAATGCTAATCCTGACGAAGAACTCCCGAGGAGTTCGAAACATGTTGCCCGCAGTGACATTTAGTACGTGAGTTGAACCGTGTAATTATTAGCATTATTTCAGTTATCAAGCGATACGTAATTATATAAAAAATAGTTTTTATTAAAAATATTTTTTCTTATTGGGATACCATTATATTGAACTTTTTAATCTAATCTGCTTGAAGCAGATTATTTCTAAGACTGTTTCTATACATATTTTTATCCACCAAATCGGTTCTATAGTTTAAGCGTGAAAATGAAATTCGGAAATAATATACTTTCGGACAACTTTGAATTCTTCCGAACCCTTGTAGTAGCGGTGGATACCAACGATCTTGTAGGCGGCTTGATTAACGCGGCAATTAAACGGTGATTTTCCAGTACAAAGCAAATTGTATGTGAAAGAGATAAACCGAACCGAGGCCCCGATTTATTGTTCTATTATTAAACCGTTTTTCACTCACAATCCGCAGGCGGCGTGACGCCATCAATCGATCGTCGAAAAACTTCTATTCGTTATTTACAACCGGTGCAAATGGATTTGTATGATTTATCGTGATGTACGACGCAAGTTTTGACATTGGCGCTGGAGTCGGGAATATAATTTTTGTATAGGTGGGTTCGGCTACTTCCTACTTAATTTCGAGGAATCTGTGTGCGGTTGTGATTGTTTCGTACTTTAGGCCACTGTTGCGGTGCGAAGGCGCTACGGTATGTATAAGTCAGTACAGATTATTTACACCACTCCTACAATGCGTAGGTACCTTCCCACTTCCGTGCAATATACCAATACTACTGTACAATTGAATACTTGGTACTTCACCAATATAATGCTGTCAGTATACAGACATCAAAAGAAATCTGGGTGGCATCAGTAATTTCTCCGCAAATTAAAAGTAGGTACCGCTTAAGTACAGATTTCCCCCGTTAAATGCGCTTACTGATGTGACTCAGACTTCTTAGCTCGTTAGATGACGGATCACTGCACATCATGTTAAGAGAACTATAATTTTTCACATTTTTTAAATTTTCATAGGATATCTGAGGAATCGCAAAATTGCGAAAATCGCATGGCAAATAAACTCAACGTTCATCAAATAAGAAATAAATACAAAGTATAGACAACAATACAAATTATTACGAAACGGTGTGTTCTATTCGAAACACATATCTTCCGGTACAGTACAATCTACCGTCAGAATAGAAGTTTTCAAATGTTTTCCCAAGATTAACGCCTTCGCGATAGTGCTAAAACTGTGACATGGGCGCAACATTATCGAGGAAATTTATAGGTTTAAGCTCGCGGAATAAAATGTAGTCAACAAACAACGAGTAATTATTTTGATCAACGACGTTACTGAAAATGAGTTCAATACCTAAGTAAACAATCGAATGGATCATCATGAACTGTACCTATTGATTTGTAGGATTATGTAGCCAAACGGTGTATTTTGAACCCTATTAGGTATAAAGGCAAGTTCAGTGACTGACTTCGAATTCGATACAAGTCAGCGCTGACCCGAGAAAAACCCAATGTAAATTGATTTGAAGTCGGTACAGCGGTGGGAGGTCAGCGCTGACTTGTATATTCGCATACGAATATTTTGAGGTCAGTCCGATACTGGCTTGTGCACTGACCCTATCTAAACTTGGCTTAAGACTCCGATACTACTGACTACGCACACAGCTTGCCATTAGTCAAGTCTTGATATTAAAAGTATGATTAGTAGTACATGACATGAGACCATTTTGTGAAGGCAAAACTTACACAATTAGGTAGCCGACACGTCTTTCAAATTCATTTTGAAAATTAGTTATTCAGTCTGTCTTCTATCGTAACGCACAGTATATATAAGTACACAATTTATGATGACACTCCTCTTTGCATATCACGGCTTAATAACTAAATAGAACAATTCTGGAACATAGTGGGAATAAAACTAGGTCGCGGCTCACTCAGCCAGCCGTCAGCGGTCACAAGGCTGTCAGACGGCTGTCAGATCTGTTATGACGTGATCACATTGTGATTGGGTGGAAAATAACCCGCTCAAGAGTTTTACAGGGTTCAAAGAGTTGATGTTGAAATTGGTTTAGCGTAATTTCAAAATCACATATGTATTCAACCTTTATTTTACACTATTGGCGGTTCTAGCAGATGTATAAACGTTGGCAGGGCCTACACCATCGAACTAGAGCCATAGAAAGATTAATATGGTTTGTTATGCTTGCTAGACGACTATCAATTTGAAAGAACAATCAATACTCAAATACATGGAGAACATTCAAGACTCGGAATCAAATATTCATGCTCATCACACCAAAATTAGACCTCAAGGCTGCACATTCGAAATGTTCGTGAAAATGAGTTGTTTTGTAACCGTTTTATACATTATAACGTAACATTTTTGTTGTCAGAAAAAATGTATCATAATCTGCAAGATATGCGACGGGTCATACTTTTCGTAGAAATCCATTTTAACAATAAAAATTAGAGAAAAAGAAATCTAAAGTCACCCCTATTTTTTCACTTGTAACCATTTTACTGCTCCATTTTTTATCAGAATAATATGACATTTCATAATTTTCTTCATACAATAATGAACAAGGGCATCATTTTCTTACTTTCTTAATTTTCTTAAAAAATTATCTCGTTTTCTGAAATATTCCGCCAAAGTTCCTACGCCTCCCCGTTTTCGTCCATACGGTCAGTGCGGGACGAGACACGTTGCATGACGGAACTGTGTCAATTTGCGCTGCGCCGAAATTTTTAAATATTTGTGGAAATTGTGGACTATATTTGTTGCATAGAGTGGACAATCCGTTTTGTGATTCGTATAGTAGGTAACTAATAAACATTTGCGTATAGTTTAGTTTTTAGTGACAGATAATTTTGTTGCATAGAGTGGACAATCTATTTCGTGGTTTGTAAAGTAGTAGGTACTATAGACAAGACAGCTGACTGACCATCCGTGCACTTTATGTGCATTGTAATAAGGTTCTTGTATTAATACAGGATGGTCAGTTAACTGTGTTGGCGTTTGTACCTAATTAACATTTACGTACAAAATCTAAACTATACCAGTTTAGATTTTGTTTTTAGTTCAAGATGGGAAATAATAAAATAATAATAAATTCTTTATTTCAGGCCAGTTTGCCCATAGATTGTTAGTAACATACAAACTTACGATACTAGAGTTAGTACGTCTTAGCTTAGGTCTCACAAATTTTTCAATAATTGTTTTGGGTCTTTGGGGTTAAATAAGCGCGGGAGGAAATACGTAATATGAAGAAATTTTACAAGAGAAGAGGAAAAAGAATACACAAGTAAATACCTATTCTATCAAAGTATCAAATATCTAAACAGTATCAAAATTGGGAAATCGCTAAAACCAGACATTTTATTAGTAAATATATTTACAATATCTATTGCTTAGGAGCATGAACAATTATAGAAACAATATTGTTTTATCTGCTTGTATTAATGACTGTCAAGTGTTAATAGAATAAGTTCTTATAAAAATAGTGGGCTTCGCAAATATTGTAAGTACCTACCTATGGGTTGCATGCCAACCGGACATCGGAGATCGAACTTGGCGATACAGAGTTATTATTTGATATGAAACAAAGTATGGTTAACGTACAACTAATCTATAAGTATACCCGAGGACGATTTCTGTACAGTCAGCATAATATAGTTAGTAGCAGCCAAGTTAGCCAAATATATCGGAACGTACATTCATCGAAATAGTCTTTGTTACTATAAGTAGGAGTAAGGAATGTGTTACGATATATTTGGCTACTTTGGATGCTACTAACTATCTGATGCTGACTGTACACGCCATCGTCATCAAATCAAGGAAGTAGAACGTAATAAATATACCGAAAATTAGTTTAAAACTTAACAACCTTACACTTACACAAAAGGTAACGGACAGACAGACACACTTTCGCATTTATAATATTAGTATGGAGTATGGATATGGAAGTATGGATAGTATGGATTATATGTCTTTCCCGCTCACGGGACAATGATTTCCCCGACCTTTGGGAGGCGTGCGTGGAGCTCTGAGCCAACACGTAGAGGCCCTTTTGACAATTTAATGAAATGCAAGGAGTACACCAAGCGGATGCTGTCTCTGCCCGTGTCATGGGACGCACACAGAAACAGCACCCGCTGGGGTGTAAGAGTCTATTGCTAGTTGATGGAATCTAAATAAAACGGGTTATTGGGTGAAAATGATGGACTAGTAGCTGGGCTATTGGATGAAACATAGGACGCCTGCCCAATAAAACTGTTTCACATTTTATCTCTGGCAGACGGTGACTAGCTAACTGCTAGATGGGCCCCTATTAATAGCGACTAGCGACATTAAAAAATGGCCTAAGGGCAACAGTAGGTATGGATTATTATTATTACCTTTATATTTTTTTCGCACTATCCGTCTCTCTCTTATTAGAATATTTAGTAACAGAGGTATAGTGCGAGAAAAATCGAAAGTATGTCGCGGCCGTCTAGTGCTAGGCGTGCTGAGGGCCTACCGCGAAACGAAACCGAACTTCGTTCGTGTATCTCCCTCTCTGTCGCGCTTGCTAGTTCGAGCGACAATGAGAGTTATTCGAACGAATTTCGTTTTCACTAGCACGGCTAGCACGAGACGGTCGCGACATACTCTCGATTTTTCTCACACTATACCTCTCTTTCCTAATGTTCTAATAAGAGAGAGACCGATAGTGCGAGAAAAATCGAGTGTATGTCGCGGCCGTCTCGTGCTAGCCGTGCTGACGGAACTACACTAATCGTAAGTAAATAGTATTATAATAGTAGGGACATAATTTTTGAACTTAATCAATTATGTAATTTATGTATGACAAATATCACGTTTCAATTAAGCATGACGAATGTCACCCACCCACGTCCACCCTTGCATTGGTAACGATGCGCGATGACGCGTCTGTAACTTAATCTATGTAACGCTTAATAAACGACGGCGGGTTGTGCGACTTGCGCGGGGAGAGGGTCGAGGCTCCGCCCATACTCTCAAGGACTTTAGCGGGTATACAAGCCCTAAATGGTACCCTATTTAGTTAAATCAGTCGTCAAAAGTAGGGTAGGCAGGCTTCATACCAACACCGATCTAGTGGAGGATAGCGAGAGGAATTGTTGAGGATGACACTATAATATAATGTTAAATTTTTCTTAAACATTTTCTACATTGATTTGAATATAGGTACACATTCTTATATGTGCGTAAATCCCAAAAACAACAACGTTTTTTTACAATCTTTGACCCACACATACATTTTTTCCGTCTCTGTTCATTATTCTAATGCCAGTCATAACCTCACAGTAAAAACAAAATAAATCTTATTGTTTGCAATTTTTATACAACAAAATGTTCTGTCGTCGAGTTAATTTTGCCAAATGTTCGCCATAAACTGTTTACTAGGCCTCAGTAATGACGGGTCAGTATGGCTGTTCACAAAATAAATGAGAACAGAAGAAAAGAACTTCAAAAACTATTTCAATTTCAACACGAACTCTGACATAAAATTTGCCTACATACGATCATTTCATAATAAATTTAATTAGTAAAGGTTGTGGCATAATTCCATCCGTAATATTGGACGGAACGTGATATCTAGGATATCGCGTTAGTTTCATTTCTCTCTCATTCTCATAATGTCTCTTATACATGACAAAGACGTGTCATTTTAATTTTCAGATAGGGCCTCAGAGCATCACACCTATTCGAGTTACAACACTTACCTACATAAAAGTTAAATAATTATGATGTAACTGTCTTTCAAAATCAGAATGGCAAAGACATGAAAGCGATATCCTATTCTGACATTTCACGAAAATGGATCTTCAGGCCATGCAAAGGCGCATGAAGCAAAATGACATAAATCACGAGGTGAAAGGGGTAGTTGCATAATTTGCAGTAACGATCCAATTGTTATTTCGACATGCAAAAAAATCTACATACCGTAATGCCTCGACAATAGACGTGCTCAGATATTTTTGAGCACTTTGGCCGCTCCAACATATCTGATGGCGACTGTACGAAACATTACGCAATCGACCAGTCTCGACGTCTCTTCTGTAGTCAGTTGTTCTGTGCCGTCATGTTTCATTGTCGTGTCAATTGCTGGTGTCAGAGCAATGGAAACAAATGAAGGCGCGTACTCCGTTGACGTTAAAACCTCAAGGAAGCTATATCATCGTTCTGCGTACTAGTTCGTGTTTTGTGTATAGTGCATATCTCTTTCTATTAATGCAAGGTTGTAACTTACTAAGCTAAGAATATGTTGACACTACGCATGAACTAAGTTTCTAACAAGCTCTCACTAAGACACTCTTTGACGGTATTGTTACGTCCACGGGGTGGGTAACGTGATAGAAAATACACTAATTGATCACTAATTAAAAGGAATGCAAACTTTATTACAAAATTACAAATTAACAAGGCTTACTTAATAAATCAATTCACTATGACGCACTTTTCACTCGCTTCGCTTTGAGATTCGCACTGTTCGCAGTTTAATTCCAAAACTCTCCCCGCTGCGTTGGCGCGCGGCTTATATATCCGGAGCCCTTCGCACTAGAACATTCCGGAGAAATCTTGAATAAACGGTCCAAGGTCCAATTCTAGGAACGGCGACCCCTCGGTTCATGAATGTTCCAGAGCGTCTAGATTGTTCGATGCTCGTTCGACCCGACGACTGGAACATTCCCGAATATGCTGTCCCTTTCTAGTTGTCTCTTTCACACACTTCTCGAACCTTCTCAATCTAGATGTCTCTAGAGAATAGTGCTGTCTCTTTCTAGTTGTCTCTTGCACACACTTCTCGAACCTTCTCAATCTAGATGTCTCTCTCTAATAGTGCTGTCTCTTTCATTCCTTCGAGAAATTTCGCCATATAATGAAGTGTGCTTCAAAGGCCCATAAGGGGTCCTGAAAACGCCTGAAAACGGGTTTTCAGGTTATCGCGCCATCTGATAGAGGCTGTCCTGAAACGGACTGAAAACATGTTTCAGGCGCCTGAAAACAACGGCAACTAGGGTGAATTTTCAATCTTCCAGTATGTGGAAGAGCCACCTCTGAAACGGCCTGAAATCACTTTTCAGCCTGCTGAAAACGCTTCTAAAGCATGGAAAATCAAGTTTGAAGTTTATACCACTGGCGCAACACTACCCCCTCCTAAGACATGCTCGTCCCGAGCATCATTGTTTCCGTGGTATTTCGCCAGTCGGTCAACATGAACAACCTTGCAGGGACCACGTGGATTTCGCTGTATCCGATATGTGACGTCATTGATTTTTGTGACTACCCTATATGGCCCTTCCCAATTTGGGGACAGTTTTGGAGATTTTCCCTTTTTCCGCATCGGGTTATGTAGCCACACCCAAGAACCTTCCTCGAATCCAATTTGGTTAGCCTTCCTATCGTATCGGGACTTCATTCTTGTGCTAGCTTGAAGCCCGTGTTCACGAACAAGACTGTGAACGTCAGCAATCCGATCCCCTAAATCACTTGCATACTCTGTGATAGATCTTGGAGCATCAGGAGGACGTCCAGTTAAAAGATCTGCCGGTAAACGAAGCTCTCTTCCAAAATTCGCATATGCTGGAGTAACTGCCGTACTTTCATGGATTGCTGACCTATATGACATCAAAAAGAGTGGAATATGCCGGTCCCAATCCTTTTGGTGACTCTCAACAACCTTGGTCAGATGTCTCTCCAGAGTCTGATTGAATCTCTCCACCATTCCATCCGATTGTGGGTGATATGCCGTAGTCCTCGTCTTATGCATCCCCATGATTCGACAAGTCTCTTGAAAAACCGCAGATTCAAAGTTCCTGCCTTGATCGCTGTGAATTTCCAGAGGTACTCCAAATCTACAACAAACTTCATTTACTAACTTCTCTGCTATAGTGACTGCTTCCTGATTAGGGATGGCAAACGCTTCAGGCCATTTGGTGAAGTAATCCATCACGACAAGAATGTACTTGTTTCCGGAGTCAGATGTCGGGAACGGGCCTGCGACGTCTAGCGCAATTCTTTCCCAAGGTGCTCCAACATTGTACAGTTTGAGCGCTCCTCTACTACGGGTGTGCGGACCTTTAACTGCTGAACAGTTAACGCACTTCTTGCACCAGTTTTCGACATCTTCACGGCAGTGAATCCAATAAAACCGTTGTCGGATTTTCATTAAGGTTCTTTTCACTCCTAGGTGTCCACCAGAAGAACCGTCGTGGAAACTTCCCAAAGCATCTTTCACTCTTTTCCTTGGAACGACTACTTGTAGATGAGCATCCTTCCCATTCGCCGATTCCCATTTCCTGCATAGTACGCCATTATGCATAACCAAGCTGTCCCATTGTGCCCAATAGCTTTTCGTTACCGAACTCATCGGAGCTACTTCACACCATCTTGGTTTGGGTATTCCTGCATTAATCCAGTCAAAAATCGGCTTTACGTCAGGATCCTCTTGCTGAGCTAGTTGCATGACTTCATCACTCCACTCTTCGCTGACTGTGTCAGTTCTCAGCATCCTTAAACATTTCTTGGCCTCTTGTCTAAGACAATGCTTACAGTCGTCGGGACAAGGTCTTCGAGAAAGGGCGTCTGCGTTTCCATGTGATTTCCCACTACGGTGTTCGATGGTAAGGTGACATGGTACTCCACCAATTCCTCCTTTGACAACCAGCCTATTCCCGTCATTAGCCTGTGAGATCATAACTGGGACATTCCGACCACCAGCCAGCACTCGTCCCTTAGTCCTGGCTTTTACTCGTTTCGGCCCGGATGCCACAGTACCTGTTGCCCTTGCCACTGGAGTCAGATTTCGTTCTCTCTTGCCCCTTTTCGGGCAACTGGTCTGGATGTGGCCACGTTCTCCACAATGGTAACATCGTGGCCCAAACTCACGATGTGGAGCAATCGGTTCCCTAAGAGATACTTCACGTACCCTATAAGGCCTTGACGGGTCCTGGCGCACAGCTTCTACTTCCAGGGCATGAGCCACCGCATCCTTCAGGCTCCCATGGTGTCCTAATCGCACTGCAGCCCGTACCTCCAAATCCCGTATTCCGTCAACGAAGGCCTGCACTAACGTGGTGTCCACAAAGGAGGCGGATGTACGTTGGTACGCCTTTCTGACCAACTTCTCAATTTCTAGGGCCCACTGCTGCAAGGTCTCGCTACGCCCCTGCGTCCTGTCCTTTAACTGAGCTCGGTACACGTGCTCCAGGTGCTTGTCACCGTAACGGGCCTCCAACGCCTCTAGAAGCCGGTCGTAAGTCTCCTCTTCTCCTAAGGCTTCTAATATGGTGAGAGCCTCGTCACGTAACGCTAAGGTTAGGGCTGTCCTGGCCTGCTCTTTACTCCAACCGTTAGCCTTGGAGACTGACTCGAATTGCCGCTTATAAGCTGTCCACGACGATGTACCATCGAAGGGAGGTACCTTGAATCGTCCACCTCCCGATACAGGCACCTCGACTGCACAGGTACTCGTACCACTGGCCACTTTTATTTCGAGCTTCTGGAGGCGATTCTTGTAGGTGTCGACTTCCTCCTTAACTGTCCCAATGGTTTCTCTAACACCATGAAGTCCAGTTTCAAATTTAATGTCCAAGTCAATCAGTTTCTCCTGGACCTCACACATCTCGCGCTTCCATTCAGTCGCGGTCTCATGTACCTCTCGAAGCAGCCTCGAATGTTCTTCTTGCTTTTCTTCCTGTTTTCGGACCTGTTCCTGTTGTTGACGAGCTTGTTCTTCTTGCTTTTCTTCCTGTTTTCGGACCTGTTCCTGTTGTTGACGAGCTTGTTGCTTGTTGCTTTTTGCTTTTCTTCCTGTTTGCGCAGGCCCTCTACGATTTTTCGGATCTGTTCCTGTTGTTGACGAGCTTGCTCTTGTTGTTGACGAGCTTGCTCTTTTAAGAGAATTAAGATGGCATTGACGTCCAACTCTTGCTTATATGGGGTCGGTGAGTCTGATGGGCCAGCGCGCGACGCAGAGTCCTCACCTGCTGCAACTCGGCTCCGGGTCTGCACTCCCTTCTGCTCGTTCTCACGTGATGTAGTCGACATTTTCTATCCCACTTCTGACACCAAATGTTACGTCCACGGGGTGGGTAACGTGATAGAAAATACACTAATTGATCACTAATTAAAAGGAATGCAAACTTTATTACAAAATTACAAATTAACAAGGCTTACTTAATAAATCAATTCACTATGACGCACTTTTCACTCGCTTCGCTTTGAGATTCGCACTGTTCGCAGTTTAATTCCAAAACTCTCCCCGCTGCGTTGGCGCGCGGCTTATATATCCGGAGCCCTTCGCACTAGAACATTCCGGAGAAATCTTGAATAAACGGTCCAAGGTCCAATTCTAGGAACGGCGACCCCTCGGTTCATGAATGTTCCAGAGCGTCTAGATTGTTCGATGCTCGTTCGACCCGACGACTGGAACATTCCCGAATATGCTGTCCCTTTCTAGTTGTCTCTTTCACACACTTCTCGAACCTTCTCAATCTAGATGTCTCTAGAGAATAGTGCTGTCTCTTTCTAGTTGTCTCTTGCACACACTTCTCGAACCTTCTCAATCTAGATGTCTCTCTCTAATAGTGCTGTCTCTTTCATTCCTTCGAGAAATTTCGCCATATAATGAAGTGTGCTTCAAAGGCCCATAAGGGGTCCTGAAAACGCCTGAAAACGGGTTTTCAGGTTATCGCGCCATCTGATAGAGGCTGTCCTGAAACGGACTGAAAACATGTTTCAGGCGCCTGAAAACAACGGCAACTAGGGTGAATTTTCAATCTTCCAGTATGTGGAAGAGCCACCTCTGAAACGGCCTGAAATCACTTTTCAGCCTGCTGAAAACGCTTCTAAAGCATGGAAAATCAAGTTTGAAGTTTATACCACTGGCGCAACACTACCCCCTCCTAAGACATGCTCGTCCCGAGCATCATTGTTTCCGTGGTATTTCGCCAGTCGGTCAACATGAACAACCTTGCAGGGACCACGTGGATTTCGCTGTATCCGATATGTGACGTCATTGATTTTTGTGACTACCCTATATGGCCCTTCCCAATTTGGGGACAGTTTTGGAGATTTTCCCTTTTTCCGCATCGGGTTATGTAGCCACACCCAAGAACCTTCCTCGAATCCAATTTGGTTAGCCTTCCTATCGTATCGGGACTTCATTCTTGTGCTAGCTTGAAGCCCGTGTTCACGAACAAGACTGTGAACGTCAGCAATCCGATCCCCTAAATCACTTGCATACTCTGTGATAGATCTTGGAGCATCAGGAGGACGTCCAGTTAAAAGATCTGCCGGTAAACGAAGCTCTCTTCCAAAATTCGCATATGCTGGAGTAACTGCCGTACTTTCATGGATTGCTGACCTATATGACATCAAAAAGAGTGGAATATGCCGGTCCCAATCCTTTTGGTGACTCTCAACAACCTTGGCCAGATGTCTCTCCAGAGTCTGATTGAATCTCTCCACCATTCCATCCGATTGTGGGTGATATGCCGTAGTCCTCGTCTTATGCATCCCCATGATTCGACAAGTCTCTTGAAAAACCGCAGATTCAAAGTTCCTGCCTTGATCGCTGTGAATTTCCAGAGGTACTCCAAATCTACAACAAACTTCATTTACTAACTTCTCTGCTATAGTGACTGCTTCCTGATTAGGGATGGCAAACGCTTCAGGCCATTTGGTGAAGTAATCCATCACGACAAGAATGTACTTGTTTCCGGAGTCAGATGTCGGGAACGGGCCTGCGACGTCTAGCGCAATTCTTTCCCAAGGTGCTCCAACATTGTACAGTTTGAGCGCTCCTCTACTACGGGTGTGCGGACCTTTAACTGCTGAACAGTTAACGCACTTCTTGCACCAGTTTTCGACATCTTCACGGCAGTGAATCCAATAAAACCGTTGTCGGATTTTCATTAAGGTTCTTTTCACTCCTAGGTGTCCACCAGAAGAACCGTCGTGGAAACTTCCCAAAGCATCTTTCACTCTTTTCCTTGGAACGACTACTTGTAGATGAGCATCCTTCCCATTCGCCGATTCCCATTTCCTGCATAGTACGCCATTATGCATAACCAAGCTGTCCCATTGTGCCCAATAGCTTTTCGTTACCGAACTCATCGGAGCTACTTCACACCATCTTGGTTTGGGTATTCCTGCATTAATCCAGTCAAAAATCGGCTTTACGTCAGGATCCTCTTGCTGAGCTAGTTGCATGACTTCATCACTCCACTCTTCGCTGACTGTGTCAGTTCTCAGCATCCTTAAACATTTCTTGGCCTCTTGTCTAAGACAATGCTTACAGTCGTCGGGACAAGGTCTTCGAGAAAGGGCGTCTGCGTTTCCATGTGATTTCCCACTACGGTGTTCGATGGTAAGGTGACATGGTACTCCACCAATTCCTCCTTTGACAACCAGCCTATTCCCGTCATTAGCCTGTGAGATCATAACTGGGACATTCCGACCACCAGCCAGCACTCGTCCCTTAGTCCTGGCTTTTACTCGTTTCGGCCCGGATGCCACAGTACCTGTTGCCCTTGCCACTGGAGTCAGATTTCGTTCTCTCTTGCCCCTTTTCGGGCAACTGGTCTGGATGTGGCCACGTTCTCCACAATGGTAACATCGTGGCCCAAACTCACGATGTGGAGCAATCGGTTCCCTAAGAGATACTTCACGTACCCTATAAGGCCTTGACGGGTCCTGGCGCACAGCTTCTACTTCCAGGGCATGAGCCACCGCATCCTTCAGGCTCCCATGGTGTCCTAATCGCACTGCAGCCCGTACCTCCAAATCCCGTATTCCGTCAACGAAGGCCTGCACTAACGTGGTGTCCACAAAGGAGGCGGATGTACGTTGGTACGCCTTTCTGACCAACTTCTCAATTTCTAGGGCCCACTGCTGCAAGGTCTCGCTACGCCCCTGCGTCCTGTCCTTTAACTGAGCTCGGTACACGTGCTCCAGGTGCTTGTCACCGTAACGGGCCTCCAACGCCTCTAGAAGCCGGTCGTAAGTCTCCTCTTCTCCTAAGGCTTCTAATATGGTGAGAGCCTCGTCACGTAACGCTAAGGTTAGGGCTGTCCTGGCCTGCTCTTTACTCCAACCGTTAGCCTTGGAGACTGACTCGAATTGCCGCTTATAAGCTGTCCACGACGATGTACCATCGAAGGGAGGTACCTTGAATCGTCCACCTCCCGATACAGGCACCTCGACTGCACAGGTACTCGTACCACTGGCCACTTTTATTTCGAGCTTCTGGAGGCGATTCTTGTAGGTGTCGACTTCCTCCTTAACTGTCCCAATGGTTTCTCTAACACCATGAAGTCCAGTTTCAAATTTAATGTCCAAGTCAATCAGTTTCTCCTGGACCTCACACATCTCGCGCTTCCATTCAGTCGCGGTCTCATGTACCTCTCGAAGCAGCCTCGAATGTTCTTCTTGCTTTTCTTCCTGTTTTCGGACCTGTTCCTGTTGTTGACGAGCTTGTTCTTCTTGCTTTTCTTCCTGTTTTCGGACCTGTTCCTGTTGTTGACGAGCTTGTTGCTTGTTGCTTTTTGCTTTTCTTCCTGTTTGCGCAGGCCCTCTACGATTTTTCGGATCTGTTCCTGTTGTTGACGAGCTTGCTCTTGTTGTTGACGAGCTTGCTCTTTTAAGAGAATTAAGATGGCATTGACGTCCAACTCTTGCTTATATGGGGTCGGTGAGTCTGATGGGCCAGCGCGCGACGCAGAGTCCTCACCTGCTGCAACTCGGCTCCGGGTCTGCACTCCCTTCTGCTCGTTCTCACGTGATGTAGTCGACATTTTCTATCCCACTTCTGACACCAAATGTTACGTCCACGGGGTGGGTAACGTGATAGAAAATACACTAATTGATCACTAATTAAAAGGAATGCAAACTTTATTACAAAATTACAAATTAACAAGGCTTACTTAATAAATCAATTCACTATGACGCACTTTTCACTCGCTTCGCTTTGAGATTCGCACTGTTCGCAGTTTAATTCTAAAACTCTCCCCGCTGCGTTGGCGCGCGGCTTATATATCCGGAGCCCTTCGCACTAGAACATTCCGGAGAAATCTTGAATAAACGGTCCAAGGTCCAATTCTAGGAACGGCGACCCCTCGGTTCATGAATGTTCCAGAGCGTCTAGATTGTTCGATGCTCGTTCGACCCGACGACTGGAACATTCCCGAATATGCTGTCCCTTTCTAGTTGTCTCTTTCACACACTTCTCGAACCTTCTCAATCTAGATGTCTCTAGAGAATAGTGCTGTCTCTTTCTAGTTGTCTCTTGCACACACTTCTCGAACCTTCTCAATCTAGATGTCTCTCTCTAATAGTGCTGTCTCTTTCATTCCTTCGAGAAATTTCGCCATATAATGAAGTGTGCTTCAAAGGCCCATAAGGGGTCCTGAAAACGCCTGAAAACGGGTTTTCAGGTTATCGCGCCATCTGATAGAGGCTGTCCTGAAACGGACTGAAAACATGTTTCAGGCGCCTGAAAACAACGGCAACTAGGGTGAATTTTCAATCTTCCAGTATGTGGAAGAGCCACCTCTGAAACGGCCTGAAATCACTTTTCAGCCTGCTGAAAACGCTTCTAAAGCATGGAAAATCAAGTTTGAAGTTTATACCACTGGCGCAACAGTATGTTAACAATAATTATTTCCTTGACGACCGGTTAGCCTAGTGGGTAGTGACGCTGCCTACGAAGCTGAAGGTCCTGGGTTCGAATCCCGGTAAGGGCAAATATTTGTGTGATGAGCATGATTATTTGTTTCTGAGTCTTGGATTTTTTCTATGTATTTAAGTATATTATCAATCTATTAAATATATCGTCGTCTAGTACCCGTAACACAAGCCTTATTGAGCTTACTATGGGGCTAGCTCGATTTTTGTAAGATTGTCCCCTAATATTTATTATTTATTTATTCCTCGCTCTGGCTGCTCTGAAACTGTGAATTAAAATGTCACATTTAATATTGTCATTTTCCATATGACAACTATAATAAGACATAGTTACTACACTGTTGAATATCCGAGAGTGTCTCAGACCCAACATTTTTGACCGAAGTTTGTATAGGTACCTAAATTGTTTCTTCTTAAGCGCGTTATCAATCGTTATTTAATTTTGAGCCAAACACAAGCATTTCGCAACAACAATCTGATCAGTACAGTAACATATTTATGTTCATACGAACAAAGTACAGATGGAGGATTTACATTATGACCTGACAGGACATTGCAAATGGAACAAACATTTTTTCAAATGGGTATGAAACAGGACTCAATATGCCAGGAGGAAAACAGCAATGCAATGTGCATTGCTGCTCCTGCGGAACACTCATGCACAAAAGAAGTAAACTACCTAGAAGAGGTACAACTTATCATCGCCCAAAGAATTAGGAATTTCCTGGAGGCAACGGGCCTTAATGGTGAACTCAAAAAAAAGGGCTGCCACAATAGATCACTTGCTGGTTGAAGTGGCATACCAAGGCCCACAATCAACAATAACAAAAATAACCATTATCTTATACACCCGATAGTAGTGCGTATTCCCTGAATCTTACACCCATAATTGCGTGAACTTTTAAGTGAAATTGAATTATTTTGGTTCGGAGGCGCAGAATTGTCACATTATAGGCCTCTCAAAAATGATTTTTTCCAGAGTATTTCAGTTACACATTACTTCCTCGGGGCAGGTTCGCTCAGTACCAATGTTAATTGGCTGGCTTTGTAAATATTTTCATGTTTTAAGGTTATATACTCGTACCTTGAAAGGGTAAATGGAACTCGTTAATAATTAACTAAATATTGAGGTAAACGGAAGAGTCAATGTCAAAGTCAAAGCTTTTTATTCGGAAAAGATAAAGATTTCATAACATTGTTGGATTCAAATAAAACGCTAATTAACCATAAGGTGATTGTTACCTTAGTCCTTAAACAGTCCAACTCGTCTGTTTTTAACCTCTTTTTCAATAGACAACTTCCAAGCATGCTATAAGTCTGTTATACCAATTCTCTTTAAAAAAAACTCTGTAACTAGTGGTTTGACTCATTTGAAATAAACAAAATGGTGCTGTAATGTTTAGTTAAATTACTTAAACTAAAATGCCTGACTGTAACATACTTTAAAAACCGGCCAAGTGCGAGTCGGACTCGCGCACGAAGGGTTCTGTACCATTATCTATAAAAACAGCAAAAAAAAGTTTGTGGTATGGGAGCCCCCCTTAAATATTTTCTTTATTTTGTTTTTAGAAGTTGTTGTTATAGTGGCAACAGAAATACATCATCTGTAAAAAAAAACAACTGTCTAGCTATCGCGGTTCTTGAGATACAGCCTGGTGACAGACAGATGGACGGACGGGCAGACAGCGAAGTCTTAGTAATGGGGTCCCGTTTTTAACCTTTGGGTACGGAACCCTAAAAACATTTTTTTAACTGACTTCACTTCAGTACTTCGCACTATTTGTAGATTTCCCTCGATATCTCAGGATCCCATCATCAGACCCTGACCTGATATCCATGGGACCACCTGAGAAGGATTCCCTTTCAACACAAAATAGAATTTTCAAAATCGGCTTTCTTTGAGTACTCAGGGAACATACTGCTGGAAGATACGTCTGGAAGAAATCTCTCTCAGGGATAAGCTCGCCTTTGTATATGAATCATCTGTTCTTGGAATAATCGTTTTGTTGTTGTGTTCTGTTCCATGTAAAATAAAGAATTTACATGCATACATAAAACTAAAAAGATTCGGGCGAATTGACAACCTCCCCCTTTTTTGAAATCAGTTAAAAATAGTACTGTCACGTTTACATAAATAACTAGAATTACCTAAACTACCTGACTAAAACACTTTATCACCGTACGAATACAAGTATTTAGTACACAATACGTATTCAACTCACTATCTTCCCGCTAAACTTCTTAATAGATCTTGCAACGATTGATTGCTTTCTAAAGTAAACGAAGGCTTACAACGAGGTATCCGAACAAACAACAATTCATTAAAGGTGTTCTTGGTAATTAAGCCCGTTCGTTAGCGACGGGACCGAGTAGGTATTCGTACTGCTTAGCTAAGCCAAAGGTCGTTTTTCATGGATCTAATTACAAACAAGTTGTTTTGAAACAACAAACAAAATCGTGATTTTATGTAAATATGTACGTTGTCTACTTACATTCTTTAGGTAAGTTATTCAGGGTACATGGAATCAGATAGTCGTTCATTCTTTTTCTGTAAGTATTTTTTTTGTTGCATGGTAGTAGGTATGGTGGTAGTATTCCTTTATTACATTGTATTGTTCATTGAACTCGATATGTCAGTCTTAAATCTTAAGCTGTGTTTTCCGCTCCAATCGTGTGCTGCCTACTTCGCATTGTAAATATACTCTGTAAGTGAACAGCACAAACCAAAGCCCCATTTCCCGGTGCTGATACGGCGCCGCGCGTTGTCGGTAAGCTGACTGAACCGTCCGAAACAGAACAGATTCTTTACTACGTTGTCATGGGATTTATTCGCCTGAAAATGAATAGTAACAAATATTAACGATACAGTTGAAATTATTGCAATAAAGTTGACCATAATGCTGAAAAACACTAGCAAGCATTCTTCATATGATCTTTCATTTTTGTTTGTACTGATGCAAAGGCAGTTTACCAGAGAACAACGTGGTATTGCGGTGAGCGTGTTGGGCACTCAGGGTGGGCTATTTCACTACCGCTACAAGGCATTTTTGTTTTTTTTTCGGTTTTGTTCTTTATATTTCGCCGATTACGGCATATCCGAAAGGAAGGGATATGATTACGGCAGTCTATGTTTTTATGTACGTGTGTTCCACCGTAGCGTTAAAGATACTGAACCGATTTTGATGAATGAGGTTTCACTCCATTCGAAATTATATTGTATCATCAATTTTTCTTCAGGTTTCCGTGGTCGGGACACAGTTTCGTGAACTTTTTATGCTTGTTTTTGTTATTAAAAAGTATTTATTTAAGAAATAAGAATAATTAGGTACCTACATAAAAATATCCGCAACGCAGGCTTCGTCAATTGCGTACAAAAACACATCCCCCTAGGCGCCTATCTAACAATAATAGAATCCGCAACAGGCTTCTCGGCTTTTTGTTATTTCAAATGTTTTTTTTTTAAGCACAACCTTATATTGTACATGACAAAGTTGTTTTCAAAACTCTATGAAAGGGTTCAGGGCAAGGGCACCATTGATTAAACAGTCGCATGTCAAATCCAGTCCCTTAACAGTGTTACCTAACCACTTCACGGTTTCATAGAGTTATTGAAAGAGAGGGGATTTTGTTTATACCTTGATTTTATTTTCTAATCGTGTAAAAATATATTGAGTATAATAAATTATTAAAGTATACTTAAGGCAAAAGTACCAATACTCGACACTCTAATGCCTAATTAAGTAATAGTTGACCCCTATTGTTCAGCTCTATTGTTTTGAGTGTCAACACTGGGACGTTTACCTTAATACATACTTAGAAACACTTGAAAGAGTATCTACCGCTCTTGTTTGGATTTTTCAAAGCGTTAAGCTGATTTTCCACCAGAGGGGCGAGAGGAGACAAGGCGGGCTTACTTACTTACACTTAGGTACTATTTCCACCGAAGATGCGTGAGGAGAGAATTGAAAATTTGCCATACGAATTTCAATTCTCGCCTCGTCTCGTCTCGCCCCTCCGGTGGAAAATCAGCTTTAGACAAAAACCTTTGTTCCTGTCCGCAATTCTGCAAAACCGTAATATTTACAATTTAATTCACTAACATTCGTTTTTCTTCACAGCACCAAAACGCGTTTGTGATAATTTTTGAATAGAAAGAAGCGCTCTTGTGTATTGCCTATATACCTCATTCTAGAGGGGTAATCACGTAACGTTTCCAACGCGCGTTAGGACAGTCCAATTGTAGTTTTTAGGGTTCCGTACCTTAAAAGGAAAAAACGGAACCCTTGTAGGATCACTTTGTTGTCCGTCCGTCCGTCCGTCTGTTAAGACCCTTTTTCTCAGGAACACGTGGAGTTATCAAGCTAAAATTTATATCAAATACTCAGGTCTACTGTCCTTTGGATCGGTGAAAAAATCAAACTTCTAAGCCAACGCAATCAAAAGATACAGCCGTTTATGCCGCAAATTGCCGCAAATTTCCGCAAATTTACGAAATTCGCAAGGGATCAAAACCTACAGGGTACTTCCCGTGAACTCAGAATCTTGAAATTTGGTAAAAAGCAACGTCTTATAGCACAGATTAAGGAAAAAATGCGGAAACCGTAATTTTTTAGTTACATCATATAATAAAAATATTTTTAATAATTTTAAAATTAAGTATTACTTATAACCTACAGGTTTGTACGGAACCCTCGGTGCGCGAGTCCGACTCGCACTTGACCGGTTTTTACCATATAAAAATTATCATTTAGATCTACCTGACGTTCGTACAGTCGAGGTCAAAGATATGTTTACACTTTTGCACCTTATTGCCTTGTAATAAGGTGCAAAAGTGTAAACATATTTTTGACCTCGACCGTACAATGCGTTACGTGATCGACCTGCAGATAACATAATATAATTTTAACGGATATATTCGTTTCTTCGTTTATCTAGGATATCAAAGAGAATATTGTATTAGTGTACTTATTTCGATCATTAAGTGCTTTTCAAACATAGCCATACTAATGATTTTTCTAATATTATATGGAATAGGCTATAGTATAATCTTGTTTTTGGACTGCTATTAAACGTTGAACGAGTGGAATATTTGGCTATTCGAAGTTTATCGTAGCTCGTGAAGTCTAAAATCCTTTTAATCTTCACGAGATAATGCTGATAAGGGTATCACCCTAAAGCGGAGTTTAATGAAAAACGCGGTGAAATGTTGTTGATAACGGACCCCGAAAACATGACCATGCATTAATGCACATTGGCAATTATTGCTCACTAGCTTCCGCCCTCAACTTCGTCTGTTTGGACCAGGAATAAAAAAAACATCGTTTATTTTTAGTCAGGCTAAAAACTCTCCTTGTGCAAAATTTCATACAAATCGGTTGATCTGTTAAATCGTGATTGAGTAACAAACATCCGAACTTTCGCATTTATAATATTAGTAGGATTTATTATTTTTCACACTTGGTATTCAGAGAAAGAGTCATTAATGTCAGCCTTTGGAAACTCTCATAGAATGAAAAAATGTACGGGATAGTTAACGCATCTTAGCCAACCTAACAAAAGACAGAACTTTTGCACCTTATTACAAGGCAATAAATTGCACTCATTTTTCTTTACGTTGGTAGTAGACCATAAGAGAATCCTAAAACAATGTATGAAGTTCCACCTCTTAAAACGTAGTGGTTATATTCTCTTTGATTAATGTCCTCAAATGAGTGATCAAAATTTGACTTTACTTCAGTAACTTATTTCTTAAAATTATGTGCCAGTCGGTAGCAAAATTATTTCCGTCTTGGGCGTAGACACTTGAACACTTCGTTACGCTCACGATTCTACTTTAGAATCCCTCGCTTCATTCAAGTTTCAATATGCCACTCATGCCGTAAACATATCTTTTTGCTCCCTTGAAACACAATCTACGATGCAAGGTATAGAAAAAACACGGTACTTACCCTATAGAACGAATACACTTAGCGCTGACTTTCATTTAAATCTACTCGGTTCAATCGCTGTCGTCGATGAATTGGTAACCATAAGTAATCCAATCATGGCATTGCCACAGCACGGTTCAATGAGAGTTCAAGGATTGTTTTAAACTTAAAGTTTAAAAAACAATCACTATAATTGACTGAACATAAAGCTCGCCTTTTACTGTGCAATAAAGCTTAAACCTTGCACATTTTTTTACACTGTCGATTTCACTTGGGTACTCATTCAGTTGATAGCGGTTTAATCGGATAGCTTCAAGACCATTTCAGAATGGTAGGTGATATGAGTACAGAGACAACCTACACCCATCTGTTTAACGGGTGAAAAACATTATATATCGAATTTGCACAATAAAAAAAACAGTGGGATTGCTAAAAAGTTCTTGGCTAGGAAAAACAAACAAAACGTAAATGATTGCACTCAATAGGTAGTTTAACGAACACATTTAATGCTAAAATATAATGAAACAATATAATGTTTTTATTTAAAACATTTAAATACTATTCGGAAGTAAGCCTATAGAATATTTTTTAAACAGTTGAGTGCAAATTACCAGTTTCGATTTACAAGTTTATGTTTATACCTGCCACCTGCCAACCCTAAAGTTAGGCCCAAATTGAAAACCTAGCCTTTGTTTATCTGTAGGCTTCATACTTTCGATTAAGTACTTAGTCATTAATTGTTCATTAAACAAGAGAGTTTGAGAAAAAAAGTAATTTTAATTTTTTTATTATTCATAGTCTAGCCAGGAATTTTGAACCCAACCCATTGGCAAAATATTGTTTTATGTACTAAGTTCGTTATAAAATATAACACTTTTCGTACATTACACAAACGGGTGAAGGCGGTACCTCTATTCGTGTCTTAGGGTAGAATACGATGATCTTTGACACAAAATGTCGGGTTACAAATTTATCACCACCGTGGCACGATTTATGTTTTTTATCGGTCGTTAGTTTCAAAATTAATGTTGTTTAAAAAAAAAAAATAGATTAGATAACTTTGAGAGCATTAATCCTTGTTGTGATAGTGTTCTATCATGGTTTTGTCGTGATACTTCTTTATCAATTTTTGTCTTATTGTTCATCGTAATAGGTACGGCATGTTGGTTGATAAATTAATAATCAAACACCGGTTTTAATCGGTCTGTATGAGGAAATTACACACTTATGACGTCACAACTTTTAAAGTAAAACAGCGTCCGCTTTGTCAGTTTTTATATGAATAAAAAATCGTTAGTCTCAAATATAAGTTGTTTAATAGTATTTTCATAAGGCGGTCGTGAGTTCGATCACTGGCTCGTACGCCTGGTACGTACTTAATAAAACTTATGTACGAAATATCATTTGATATTTAACAGTGGCTTTTCGCCGAAGGTAAACATCTCGAGGAAATCAGTCTAATATCAATAAGGCCTATTTGACCTCTGGGTTTGGAAGGTCAGATCGCAGTCGCTTACGTAAAACTAGTGTCTATGCAAAATCTTGGGTTTAGATGCTAAAGCGGACCCCGCGCTCCGTTAGGGCACAACCGGGAATAGCACTAGGAGTAAGTTTTGTAACTTGGTAATGTAATGTTATGAATACGGGTGTAGACTTGAAAATTATTATTAATTCAAAAGAAAGAAGGCAAAAAAATATGCCTAGTGACGAAAATCCCATTCAGATATCTCAAAGAAATACGAAGCTACAACCGTTTTAATATTGCTTAGAGAGAGAAAACGCAAACAGTATGTGAAGTCACATTACGCGACGCTGCCGGGGGGCCGCGTCGACGGCGGCGCCGAACACGATGGGCGCGGCACATTGCCGTCTTCTAGTGACGCCACATTCATCCAGCGTCATAGTTTCATATGAAGTTGCGTTTTGCAAAAAAGGGACAGAACATACCCCTACTTAAAACTTTGGAAACTTATAACTTCGTGATTATTTAACCTTTTGGGTTGATTTTTTCTCCATTTGACTACATTTTCAATCCTTTTTCGAGAAAATATGACACTATTGATTATTTTATTTATCTAGTGTCTACACCCCATATTGTACGAAACTATTACAAAGTCGTGTAACACCCCAAATTAACGAGTAAATGTAGGTATTTTTTTTATCTCAAGACAGGTCTATTAAGTCATAAACATTAATGTATATCATAATCTGCATCATAACGCTGACTTTGTGCATACAAATATTAATCAGTATCCGACTTCGTTACAAACAAAGTTCACAAACCAGTAATACAATCCGCAACAGGCTTCGTCGGCATGAAATCTTAATTAAAACTAGTTGAAAGGACTACCCTGGAACGTAGCTGGCTCAAATGCCCCCGTGATACTGGCTCACTAATTTAAAGTTCGTTAAACGTGGGTAGTTTGTTTGAACTAAGGAAAATGGTTATAAGAATAGAATAAAAATAAGAATGATTTATTCCAAACTGTGTTACATAGGTACATAGGTAAGTAGTGATGACAAAATAGTTCCAACAGTTACCTGTTTCAGGCATGCAATACTTAATTGGGTCGTTCTTCTTTTTTACCGACAATAGGGACAGGCCCTTACCCTTATTCTGCGAGTCATTAGAGTATTGGTTGTTGTGTTTACCTAAGTAGTTCCTTTTATACAAAATGTGTACCACGTTGTTGTTTTTGTTAACTAACAAATGAAACAGTAGAGCGGGATCTCTTAGACCTTCCAATATTTACTACTTAGTGGGTCTGTGCACTGTAGAAATTGCGTGCCTGTGTTTTAAAAAATATATTTTGAAAATAGAACTAACGTAAAAAAATGTGTAAATTATGCGATATTCATAGACTATATATATACTTTTTTATCACAGCCATGTTACAATTTTCACTATGTCATTAGTTATCGGAAATCAATGTCGAATATTCCCTTTCGTCAACATTCCGAACACACGCAAGCAATCTACAGCCTCAGTAATATCTTGATCCGCCTTCGAATTCCTCGTATGTATTAGAAAACGTGACGACAAAAGACAAGCCTTCTAACACCCCTTAACTTTTGTTCCTAAACCTAACAAACATAGTAAATCCGCATTAGTCATTCCACTAGCTTCTTCTGGTAAGGGCATGGTAGGAACAAAGCGGAGCAGAGAGCGTAAACACTAGAATTGGGCTAGTACTTACAAAAATGCCATCATTATAATCTATTCTCGAGCCGTTCGAGAAGATGTCTAATACAGATATCTCGAAAAAAAATGGCGGATGTAGAACGAAAACCAATTTCCGTAAACAAACAATTCCAGAAAAACGAAACGCAAATTGCCATAGACGTCGTGATCATCCTTGAATATTTTGGTGAAACTTTTACACGGGCGGTTCTACAAGGCCCTCACAGGACCCGATGTAGATCTGCTCGCGTCGGTGAACTGGCTACGCTTCGGGGATCTCTTCGGGGAAACCGAAGGTTTTGTCTGTGTAATTGCGGACGAAGTTATCATGACGAACAATTACCGGAGGTATATCCTGAAGGACGGTACGGTCGACATTTGTCGGGCATGCCACCGTCCCGGGGAGTCACTCAGGCATATTATCTCCGGTTGTGGTCATCTTGCTAACGGCGAGTACTTGCACAGACATAACCTTGTAGCCAGAATTATTCACCAGCAACTTGCTCTGCTATACGGTCTTGTGGCCTCCGAAGTGCCTTACTATAAGTACACACCTGCGCCAGTTCTCGAAAATGGTCGTGCCACGCTCTATTGGGATCGAACTGTCATCACGGACAGGACTATTCTTGCCAATAGGCCTGATATCGTGCTGACAGATCGATGGAAACGCCAGGCAGTGCTCGTCGACATCACCATCCCCCATGACGAGAACCTCGTGAAGGCCGAGAAGGACAAAGCCAGCAAGTACCTAGACCTGGCTCACGAGGTAACCGCCATGTGGGATGTTGATTCGACGATCATCGTCCCGATAGTCGTTTCAGCGAACGGTTTAATAGCGAAGAGTCTCGACCATCACCTCAAGAGACTCGCTAGATGGCTGGATCAAGGGTCAGATGCAGAAGGCGGTACTCCTGGATACTGCGCGGATAGTCAGGACATTCCTGTCTCTGGCGCCCTGACCACCGGCAGCTTAGGCCCCGCCTCGCTGCCGGCGGTACCCTAGGTTAGGTTTTTATAATGATTTTATGTTTTGTATGTATAGTTTTATATTTTACTTTTTATATAGTTATTGTAATAACCTAGCTTAAGATAAAAGATGAATAAAGAGAATAATAAATAATAAAATGGAATTTGGTGTCGATAAGTGTGCGGTCATGCATGTACAGCGGGGGAAAGTTTTAAATTCAGCAAATTTGCAACTTTCTGAGACAATGTCCCTCAAACCTATCTCCGAAGCAGAAACCTATAAGTATCTTGGTATGTCACAGTCATTGGGTATTGAGGGTGAGGGCGTAAAGCGGGCGGTGAAGGAGCGCTTCTTTTGTCGCCTGACCAAAGTACTTAATAGTCTTTTGTCGGGCGGCAACAAGGTGCGCGCCTTCAACGCCTGGGTGATGCCCTTGCTTACTTACTCTTTTGGCGTACTAAGGTGGACTCAGACTGAGCTGGATGCCCTGGACCGAAGAGTCCGAGTACTGCTTACTGCGCATCACATGCTACACCCACGCTCGTCTGTTATGAGACTGTACATCTCGCGGAAGTGTGGAGGTCGCGGCTTTTTAAATGCCAAGGACCTTCACAACCGTGAGGTGTGCAGTCTCAGGGATTATTTCCTAAACAACGAGTGTGGGATGCATCGCGACGTAGTGGCAGTAGACGGAAACTTCACCCCGCTCTCCTTGGCAAACGAGAACTGGCGCAGACTTAAAGTAATGAGCGTCGAGGACCGCAGGGCGGTGTGGAGGAGCAAGGAGCTACACGGGCGGTTCTACAAGGCCCTCACAGGACCCGATGTAGATCTGCTCGCGTCGGTGAACTGGCTACGTTTCGGGGATCTCTTCGGGGAAACCGAAGGTTTTGTCTGTGCAATTGCGGACGAAATTATCATGACGAACAATTACCGGAGGTATATCCTGAAGGACGGTACGGTCGGGCATGCCACCGTCCCGGGGAGTCACTCAGGCATATTATCTCCGGTTGTGGTCATCTTGCTAACGGCGAGTACTTGCACAGACATAACCTTGTAGCCAGAATTATTCACCAGCAACTTGCTCTGCTATACGGTCTTGTGGCCTTCGAAGTGCCTTACTATAAGTACACACCTGCGCCAGTTCTCGAAAATGGTCGTGCCACGCTCTATTGGGATCGAACTGTCATCACGGACAGGACTATTCTTGCCAATAGGCCTGATATCTTGCTGACAGATCGATCGAAACGCCAGGCAGTGCTCGTCGACATCACCATCCCCCATGACGAGAACCTCGTGAAGGCCGAGAAGGACAAAGCCAGCAAGTACCTAGACCTGGCTCACGAGGTAACCGCCATGTGGGATGTTGATTCGACGATCATCGTCCCGATAGTCGTTTCAGCGAACGGTTTAATAGCGAAGAGTCTCGACCATCACCTCAAGAGACTCTCGCTAGATGGCGGGATCAAGGGTCAGATACAGAAGGCGGTACTCCTGGATACTGCGCGGATAGTCAGGAGGTTCCTGTCTCTGGCGCCCTGACCACCGGCAGCTTAGGCCCCGCCTCGCTGCCGGCGGTACCCTAGGTTAGGTTTTTATAATGATTTTATGTTTTATATGTATAGTTTTATATTTTACTTTTTATATAGTTATTGTAAAAACCTAGCCTAAGACGGAAAATGAATAAAGAGATAATAAATAATAATAAATATAAATATAAGGGGACAATCTTACACAAATCGACCTAGTCCCATAGTAAGCTCAGTAAGGCTGGTGTTATGGGTACTAGACGACGATATATATAATAGATATAAATACTTAAATACATAGAAAACATCCAAGACTCAGAAACAAATATTCATGCTCATCACACAAATATTTGCCCTTACCGGGATTCGAACCCAGGACCTTCAGCTTCGATACGCTATTCAGCTACGATAGTAATGTATATTACGCTTAGCCCACGTTATAAATGTAACCTACTGTGCAAAAATCAACTCTAACATTAGTAGTTTCGGCTGTGCGTTGATGAATCAGTCAGTCAGTCAGCACTTCATCTTTTTATATATATATAGATTAACTTAAATATTCAATATGTCTAATTGTCTATTCATAATTCAGATATTTGTTTAGTATTATGATCTATAATTAGGTACTTTGATTTATATTTATAATTATTTGCATTTTTTTTATACAACGACGGTTTATACAATGGACTCGTCTCCTTTAAGGTCCAGCAGGGCTAGCACGCGACGGCACGCGAGCTCTCTCGATTTTTCTCGCACTATCCGTCTCTCTCTTATTAGAACAGTTAGAAGAAGAGGTATAGAGCGATAAAAATCGAGAGTATGTCGCAGCCGTCGTGTGCTAGACGTGCTGGCCTGCGGCTCGGACCTCGAACCCACTCGTCCATCTATTGCCTACTTTCTAGCATTTACTATAATATGGCGACCATAAGGCCAATCCAATAAAAAGTCAAATGTTAAAGCCGGTTAGTAAATTGAATCACGCTATCGGAACATGAACACATGGTAAATATCTACACATCTAACGATCCCGTACACTGCCTTTGTACTAGTTAATTTTCCGTATTCAAGACAGCAGCCTTATCCACTAAGATAATGCTAATCCAAATGACACGTTTGGAATCAAAGGACACTCAACGTGACAATGTGATCTAATTTGTTCGTGTATTGAATCCCAATTAGTGGTGAGTGTACAAAAGTCCGTGTACAAGCTTTCGATTATAAATAGTTAACATTTATTTTCCCCTGAAAGAAAGTGGTCTCCCATATCCCATCCGATTTATCTAATTCATTCAATCCTTTTTGCTTGCCCTTTTTTCTATTTATTTGGGGTCAGCGCATCTTTCATATCATTGTATTTATGCCACTTTATAAGTGTGTACGTATGCTCTGAAATTGTCAATGAATAGATTTAAGTTCAGCGTTAAACGCCATCTTATAGAGAAATCTTACTATACTATAAATGAATTTATAGATGACAAAGAAGCATTTATATATAAAATAGCTTAGTTAAGTTAAAACATGACGTGTAAAAGAGCTAGCTTAAGCCTATTTACAAAATAAACATTTTGATTTGATTGATTGATTGATTTGCTCCTCAAAGCGCATGTGACGGTTGAGAAAGTGAAGTTTTGGGACGATTTTGATGAGTCATCATCATCGTATCAGCCGAAAGACGTCCACTGTTAGACAAAGTCCTCCCCCAAAGAGTGCCAAAGTGGCACAGGACCGGTCACTTTGATGGTGTAATGACGGAAACCCCAGTAACTGAAGCAATAACTTCTAAATCATCTAATAATTGTAATGATTTCGTCATTTATTCTACAATGTCATAAATGGAGACATGATTAAGCCTGTTCAGAGCTTAAAAATTTTAGGAATACAGTTAGATGCTTTTTTTTAAATTGGAAAGAGGAGTTGAATGCTATCGATAATTCCATTAGTTCGGCTTGTTATACGCTCTTCGCAGCCTTAGGGATGAGTTGAACTCGAGCAACTTAAAATGGTATACTTTGCCCTTATCGAGTCGAAACTCCGCTATAGCATTAAACCACAGTTTAGAAGAATAATACAGTAGGTAATCTGAGGCCGTTTAGGAGCGTTCGTTACCTACTTTCGCTCGATGCGCAGGGCTGTGTCAAGTTTGTGGCTTGGCATACCTATAATACTAATTTTGCTTTTAAGTATGCAAAGTATTTCTGTTACAGTTTAATAGACAATATTGTATACACAAAGTAATAATATTATAGATAGTTGGGTATGTGTTTTTAGTTTCCCACTTCATGGAATATTTTAATACCACTATACTATGCCTAAAATATTTCCTAGTAAGTATAATAGTTGCTAAACTGCACTAGGTTGGTAGGTGCTTAGTTACAAGCCTATTCGGCTCCTTTTGATATCGTGGCACTGGCGGCTCGCTGTCTTCATACCTACTAGGCGGCTTCCTTTGACGTAGCGAGTGAGAACGAGCGAACACCGCAACGGCGCGGCCCCGACTGAAGCATTCTCCATCATTCCCGAAGCCTATGTGTGTGTGCGTACCGAACACGCGCGCATGTGTGCAACCGTGCGATGTACCTTTGTTCGAAGTTTATCTACTGTTCCTATACTGTGATTAAACTTTGGGGGAACAGCTATATGTACAATAATAAACGTGCATTCACCGCCCAAAAAAGAGCTACACGTACCATAGCAAGAATTCCTCCATGGGAAAGTTGTAGGGAACATTTCTCAAGGCTCCAAATACTCACTGTACCGAGTCTTTATATATGAGTTTTACTAACAGACGTCATCAAGCATCGTAGTATTCGTAGTCGATACGAGACGGAAACTGAAATGGAGTTGCGTGAATCCTCCAGAACAAAGAATCTCCCTTCGACCGTAGCACCGCGACTGGCAGTCGTGGCGCATACTGCTAGGGTGCAATCAGTAAGATTGTTCAACAAGATGCCTACCGAGTTAAAACGAATTAGGAACTCTTAAAAACAGGCTAAAAACATATTTATTAGGAAAATGCTACTACTATTTATATTTTTAACATTTTCGTGATATTGGATTTTATTACTATTTTTATTATTGGACACACTGTTATGGAATATCTTATTGTAATTTAATTGTTTGACTATTCTTATGTTACTAATAATGTTTTATTTATTATTATGTTACATTCAAACACAATGTAAATTGTTAATGAATTAAATAAACTGAAATTGAAACTGAAATCTCCTCCGAAAGTATAAAATTCACATTTTCAACACACATTTCAACGAGAAGCCGAACAGAGCCTTGTCATAAGAATCCCAATTTTACGGCCCTGTCTCAATAGGGAAAAAATGGCTTCCCATTTATTACCAAAATGGGAACAGTCACACATTTTTCCTGTTTTTATCACGTAAGTTCGTTCACGAGATCATTTTTTCCTACATATATAGGTAGGCAGATTTGTAGATGGAAGCGTTGTGTTGTGTTTTCTCCTTTAGCAATATGAGTAATAAATAAGATGAACGCAAATACGCAACAGCACGTCTATAATGGGACGGCCGGGACATACTCTTGATTTTTCGCACTATACCTCTTGTTAACTCACTATCCGTAGTGCAGGAAAAATGGAGAGAGCTCGCGCACCGTCGCGTGATAGCCGTGCAAAAGTACCTACATTCAAAGAGCCATTATTGATTGTTCGCAATTCGAATTGACCAAACTTATAATTTCAGGATCATAATCATATCAGCCGAAGGACGTCCACTGCTGGACATAGGCCTCCCCCAAAGAGTGCCAAAGTGGTCGGTCTTCACTCTCGTGACCAATTACCAGTTTATCAGTCCACCTTGTGGACTACCTACGTTGCGTCTTCCGGTACGTGTTCGGCACTCGAGAACCTTTCCGCGCCAATGGCCATCGGTTCTGCGTGCTATTCACAGCTAACCTAAGGTGACCGATATAGCCTTCTGAATCCCTAAACTTAAGTGGCAGTGGGCGGGGCACATTGAATGAATGAATTTACGGATGTGCGAGCGTAATTACAATGAAAATATTCTTTAAAACTCATCAAAAAGTCCTGGGTAATTATACAAAAGAAAGCTAGTTAAACTAGTCATAACTTATGATAAGACGCGAGCTCTTCTAGACAACCTTTGGGCAGAAGAGACGGTAATTGTACATTGTAAAATGCAGTCCCTTTTTCATTCAAACGAAGTTTAAAGTTCATGTAAACGTGGTTTGTTAGAGACCTTTAATTTCTTCGCAGACGTACACAACGGGTCTGTTTGACTTGAAGTATTGAGTCAGTATTAATTTGATATTTACTGCGCGCTCTCATTCCCACGCGAACTAAGCTTATGACCAGTATGGGCGGGTTGCGCCGAACATTCTGTACTGGTAGTCGGTGTACGCTAAAACTCTGATAGTATGGAAAGTTTGACAAGTGTATCTGGAAAGACAGCTGCCGGCGCTATACTAAACGTCGATCGGTCTGTAATCGTATCGTAGGCGCCCAGCGAGCACAGCTTGCGCCGCCGTGCGCGTCGGCTACCCGTATGTTCCTCGCCTTATGGGCGTATGCGGCGCCGCGGCGGTGCGGATAGTATCTCCGCCGCGCGGAGGAGCAGGACAGTATGGCCAGAGGAGTAATCACGTACCTAACGTTTCAAACTGTCATTTTTCCATACATAAATTGTCATTTAGATCTACCTAATGAACAATGCGTCGCGTGATCGTCCTGCTGCTCGGCGGATTACCTGCGGGCGGCGCCTCACCGCTCCGTGTGTTCATACTCATATAATATTTAATGCAAAACCATTTTCCGCGCCTAACGCAGCCTACAGTGCCAGTACGCCGTGGTTTGTAACTAACTTGAGTTTTGTCTAGTTAATTACAAATCATTTATTAAGACCATCTATCTAATCAAGTCCGGATTCGTAGTCAACGTGCCGAGGAGATTTCCAATCCCTTCACAAGAGATATATTTACACAAGATTTAGATACAGAAAGCTAGTCAGGAAGCGGTTAAATCCTACTCAAAGTTTCTTAGATATAAGGGTTTGTCTATGAAGACCATTAAAAACCTGTTTTAATCGGTTTACTTTTTTCAACACATTTTATTATTCGTGAGTAAAATAATGTACGATTCCCACCGAATGGGCCGGGCCGGGTCGCGTGGGGCCGCGTCGCAACGGATGCGCGAGCACCCAGCGGAAGCCGACCGCGTTTTAAAAGACGCAGTAGGCAAAAACCGGACGGAGCCGGTCACATGCGACGACAGCCGACCGCAGCCGGTCACGTCCGCGAGGAGCCGACCGGCCGCAAGTACATTCAAATATGAAATTTAACGTCTATATTATATAAAGCTTCAAATTCCTTTGGCAACTTGTAAAAAGCGCGCAGGCGCGCTCCGGTCGTTAAAGGCCTCTACCCACCGAACGCGTGTCGTGCGCGGCGCGTGTGCTGCGCGGGCCCGCGCAAGTTGTAAAGCATTGAAACTACACTTCAAACACACATGGAACGTGGTCCGAACGCGGGCCCGCGTGGGCCCGCGGCGCTAAAGTTACAACTCGGCAGCGCGGCCGCGTGTCGCTTGCGGTGTGAATATACCGCTTCAACCGCGCCCGACACGCGCCGCGCACGACACGCGTTTGGTGGATAGAGGCCTCGAGAATCGTGCATAAAGTGTGTTTGAGTGAGAGAAAGACCGGTATTTATTGGAGGAGCTATAGCGAAGCGAAGGAAGATCCCCGTTTTAGCTCGGGCCAAAATTATTTCGTATGTCCTTATCTCCCGCTGTCTCGCTGTCTGGCTGTCCGGCCGTTCTCGTACAGGTCGCATTTTTCAACCGATTCTCGTGGCATTTTGTGAACAGGCTCCATAATTACTTATAGATTGTTTTTGTCGATTCAGTTTTTGGAAAACTTTCTTTTGTTTTATACAGACTCGCGACTTTTACATCCCACAAAGCGTGTTGCATTTTAATCGGTGTACATTATTACACATTTTAGTATGCGTGAGTGGGAGGAGCGCATATACAACGTGTAACAAAAATAACGCAAAACCGTTGAAGGCCATAACAGATATGCCCTATTATTGAATTAGTAGTGTTTCTCGCAGAATTTGGTCATTGTCTACAGTCGCTGTCATCTTATCAATGAGTTACGCAGAGGCATTAAATTGTAATCTTGTTTGACTATTGTCTTCGCGTATCAATGGGAACAATGGGAGGCATTCAACAATTTGGTAGTTCATGCGTTATTAATTAATTTGTGCAATTTGAGCCAAGTTTGGTTCAAGATTCAGACCAAATTGACCCACCCATCACATAGCAATTATGTTCTGCGTTTTCATTATGATATGATTACCTATCATCATCAGTATCATTATCTATAGGCACATGCCCCTATTTCAGCAACTCGACAATTGTCACCTGACAACGACAATTTTCCGTACATTGCTGGATCCACAAGTAACCTAGCAACCACCTTGACTTCTAGAACAAGCAATGCATGGCGAATTGTCAGTGTCAGGTGACAATTGTCAAGTTGGTGAAATAGGGGCGGTCTACTCTTTAGTCAAATAAAATGCTTTAAAATGATAAACCGCAATGAGACCTAATTCTGATTTATTGATAAATTCCTTTGCATTTGGCTGGCGCTCAAATAGTTAATGAAAATAATTGCATTTTAAACTAAAATTCTTAAATGCTTCAGTCGTGTCGGCGTTAGCTGAACTACATTTAGAGTTCAAATGTCGACAGTAATTTAGGTTATTTAACCGATTTTGAATAAAATAAATATTTTTTTGAATGAGCGAGCGTAGCGAACAAAGCTCTTATTCTGTTTTCCTCTACATGTTGCATTTCTCAACGGATGCTCATGTAGGAGCAGGTTCAATAATGATACAGATTTTTTTAGCGATATTTTTTAATAAATTATTAAAAAAAAAATTTTTGAAGAAAAGACATTCTTGTAAATTCTACAAGTGCTACAACTTACAGAGCCACTGGTATTACAATGGGATGGTCTTACACACATCGAACTAGACCCGGAGAGTCAAGTAATATTTGTAGGTGAGCGTTGAGGTGAGCTTAAAACAAGTTACATAATAGCGGAGCAGTCCACCGCATCATGCCAGCAATAAGATAGAGCGAGACAGGGGATGCATGACCTTGGGTTTCTCGCTTCTCTTATAGCTTGCAGGCCGTGCAAGATGGCGTGGATACCAATTTGGTTAATAAAGTTTTTTACGAACATAAAAGAAGAGAGTATAATATAAACTATAGTGGCTCTATGAGCTATAAAACTCGAGAGCTTGACATTTATAAAAAGTTGACTAAAACTAGGTACTTAACGAACCTCTCAAAATTTCACGAGAATCGGTTGAGAAATGCGACCTATAGAGGAGAACAGCGGGACAGACACCGGACAGACAAACGATTTTTGGCCCAAGCTAAAGCATTGAAGTGCTTAATATTGTTTGCCATTACCTGTCCATAAAGTGGCAAATATCGCCCGCTACGCGTGCTTTGTTTCAGGACAAGGTTTGTAATACATTGTTGTACATTACTTACTTTGGGCGGGAAAACAAAGAATCTCTCAGATCGCAGGTATTTGACGCCCGAGGCAAGGGTGATATATATGCGACATGACTTTCTTTATTACCGCCCATGGTGAGTACACAATTTTACGTCTTGTCACGCCAGGGGGCCAGGAAGTGGGATTTTTCGCACGCGTAGCGGACTTGTGGCCGGGTATGAAGTAATAGTACATAACTTACCAAGGGCTGTAAAAGAAAGAAAGCTCGAAATCGCAGGTATTTGTAAATATGCGATAGAGGGTTTTCTTTCTTACTGCCCGTGGAGAGTACAGAATTTTACGTCTTGACCTGGCCACAATGCGAGTTTTACCGTACGCGCAGCGTGCGGTAATACTCACATTATGGCCAGATGTGACGTAAACACCTTAACAATCCTCCCTTCGAAACATATACTAGCAATTAATACGTTTGAATTTGGAATAGGTTACAGTACCGTCTTTGATTGGTAGCGAAATAGCTGATGGCTTCAGATATCGAGTGGCTCTGGAATAACCAACATTGTATGTTAATAAATAAATCGTATGATAATAAAAGACGTCGGGTACAAGAATATCTCTACCATCCCGTAGCTCTGTCCTCGCAGTATTACGAGGAATCCTTTTCATATAAAGTTGAAATAACAATTTGTTTGTAAATTCCTTTGTTGTTGCTCACATAAAGGCGCTTGTACAAACATGTCAAATTGGACATGGGTATAAAAGTGTGTCTTTGGCAGTACAATAATGTCTTACATTATGTGATGGGATATAGGTAGGTACTGGGGCTCACTGTTACATATACATTACACATTACACGTTCCAATTTGACTATAATCACACATTTTATAAAAATAATCTTTATCTCGGATCATCTAGGTAGATCCATATGTGGTTAGCGGCATGGTGGGATAGGTAACTTAAAATTCCTATCCTTATAATTCCTAATTCTTAAGTATATGGTTCGGTGAAGACTTGAAATAAAATAATTCATTCATTCATTCATTCAAAATGATGTTAGTTTTAAATTTTAAAACGTAAATAATGCATTTGTGTCCAGTGCTCAAAAAGAGTCCGTCAACCCTTCCAGCAACTACAGCTAATAAGCGATTGGTGCTGTTGGTGAGATGGCCTGGAACGACTCTATGTTTGCCTATAGAGCCATCAGTGCCCTATACCCATTGTTATGCTGGACCCGAAGCGTATTGTTGGTTTTCTTGGTGTAGTTGACCCATAGGCTGCATGACTAAAATGACTGACAGAAGGCTTTGACGCTTTTAGAGCATTTTGCAAACCTATTGGCCAACATATTGCACCTAACTGGCAATGCCCTACGCTCCCGGTCCATGTCCACGTCATCGTATGCAACCTCGACACTACAAACGTAGCTAAGAACAGTATCGACAGACATACAGATACACATTCAATATTAACTTACAAGAGCGCCAGCGACCACTCTGCTGCACATTCAGTCACTAAACGCGACCACTAGTAGCGAGCGCTCGCCATTCCCGCAGCTTGTGGTATGGACGCGGTCACTACACCAGTATGATTACTGCATTCTTATTTATGCACAACACTCCCGGTGTGCGCCGAGACTATAGAAAATCTTAGAATTAACTCGTCTATAGCTTGTACCGGACACTAGTGGCTACTCGAGGCCGACACAAACTGCGGACGAGGTTTTTCAGACATTTTGTAGCTCCTGAGCCCAGTGTGCCTGTGCGACTGACCTACGATCTGAGTCGTTCTCAGGCACACCGAGCTAATTCGTCGGAACGAGAAGATTGTAAACTTAGAGATAGTCTGTAATATGAAACGTGTCTATAGAATTGAGCCCACAAGATGTTACAAACATACTGTAAATGTAGGTGCCAATTATTAAATTCCATAACAATGGATACTTCCAAAGCTGCCTTCGATGTTTCAATTTTCAATGTACAAACAGCGGCGCTACCACGAAAATCGAATTATGAAGTTCGGATATCTCCATCTCTAACGCACTTATGCTTTATGGTACTCGAACGACAGAGACAGATCTCTAAATCCTCCATAATATTTCTGTTCGGCTGAGTTTTCTTTTAGCATGGACTTATGGTGAATTTGCATGCAAATCCGATTTTAGTTGGTTTCTCTTGTACTTACAGGTACACGCTTTAGGAATCAAGCTCGTGCAAATAGAGCAGCCTCTGCAGATATGTTTGTGTTTTTTTCATGATTTTAATTATATTTTTCTCAAACATGCAATGAAATATTGACGTTGTGTTCTTCATATTGGGCTTCGAAGTGTCACGTTTCGGGCGCAGCGAGACGAGAGACCCGTAATGACATTTCATACAAAATTGGAGGCCTAGGCCGGCAAGATGGTTTTTTTAATTTTCATTCCACTATTTGTGGCACAGGATCCCGGCGTTCAGCCATGAAAATTAAAATTTTATTTCTTGGAGTTTTTTTAATTTATTTCATTGCATGTTTGAGAAAAGCACTATACATACCTCGGCGTGAAAAGGGGTTGCCGGCCTCATAACTATCCGACCTCGCTACGCTCGGCCGTCTACAAGTACTCGGCCGGCAACCCCTTACTTCTCGGCCTCTGTAGTAATGTACTATTGTAATTTACAATTTATTACAATAATTTGATGGTTAATTATCCATTTAGCAACACCACGTTATCAATTTAAGAGCGTGCAAACAAAAAGTTCGTATTTTAGCTAACGTAAGGCTTTTTCAAAGGCCATAGTTTCGTTCAAATGATTGCATTGTTAAAGTAAACTACTGTTTTGTATAGATAAACTCTTATTCTAGACCACACCATTGCTATAATTCTATTTATATAAACGGTTATTTAAAACAACCAGGTTTTCGTCGGAGTGTTTTGCAAAAATACGCGTCAGAGCTATTTTTCAGGTAGAATATTTCCATTTCAAACTTTCAAAAATGTATCGATGTTTGCCGTTTACAATGGAATATATAGTCTTTTAGTACATACCAATCGCACTAGTTCTAAAATATTGGTTTTTCCTATTAAAAAATAGCACTACATAATGTCTAATTCGGTTAGTTTAAAAAAAAAATTCACGTATTTGATAATGTTTTGGAAATCAAACATTTTATTATAAAACTACAGGACTTGTTTAATATTACGTGATTTTTTACGCTTTTGGGTGACCCAGTTAATTTAGCCCATTTTTTTAAAACCACTATAAAGCTGCGAGCGAAAACGTTGTTCAATTCATTACGCGCCGGGCCTTCCCAAAGAACGGACGTATCGCTCTCGTCGCTGCCCAAAGGTCGGTGACCGAGCGTACCCGACACGCGCCTGACTAGCTGTAGTGCGTCCGCTACTGATTGATACTTGGTAAGTAATTTTACATGTTAAGTAAGTTTATTTATTTTATTGTTTCACAAAGCACTAAAGTGATATAACTTTTTATAGAAATGGGTAATAAACGAACATTATTTGGGATGAAAAAATCCAATAATACTACGTACGGCCAGACAAGTTAAAAGTTAAGTCACCAATATTATTCATATTATTTATGTTTATACCGCACTTGCCTAGGGGTTATGTAACGATTGTATGAAATATTTTCGAGTTAGTAATCGTTTTATAAAATTCTTCATCATCATCATCTTAGCCTGCGGCGCGCGCCGCGCCCAAACCTTTACACATAGAAAGCTGAAATTTGGCATAGAGGTTTCTTTTATGATTTCTATTAGGGGTAAGGCTAAATTTATAGGGGATGAGAAGGGGGGGGGGTGGAATTCTGAATTAAAAAAACTTTGTTTTTTAAACTTACGATCATATAACTGGGAATATACTCTTCAAAAGATATAAAAGAACATATCATGTTTCACTGTTTTAGAAAATTCCACCCATTCCACAAAGAATGCTGAAAAGGGGGTTGGAAGTTTGAGCGGGAAAACTTTATATTTAACCTACGGTTATGAAACTTAGAAAATGTACTTTTCAAGGAAAATCAATGTTTTTGTTAATTACTTTTTGTGGTAAAGATGAACTTTATTTTCAGACAGAAAAAAATGAGAAAAACCGTCGAATATGGGTGAGGACCAAATTCTTCGCCAGGAGTGGACGTCTTTCGGCTGATATGATGATGATGATGATGATGATATGTGATACTGCAAAAACAAAGGATATTGCACAAGACAATCCAGGAACTTCAAAAAGAGCTCTTTTGGAATATATGTTGCCATATGTAATGTCAGTTCGGTGTGGACAGAAGAAGAGTTCCAGCTGTCAGACTGCAAAAATGAATAAAGATGACTGGTTTTGGCAGAAGATGGAGCCAAAATTAATATTGAAAGAAAGAAAATGGTTGATGGGAGGAATGTAGGTCAATGTCAATTAGGGACATACTTACCTAGGAGAAACTTAAAATATAGATAGTCATTTATTTATTTTAGAAAATAACATGATTATTTTATTTTACATCAAAAATAAAATACATTCACTAAAAGATCGTCTATAGGTATAATAATATGAACATTTTAAACGACACGAGTGGCTCGGATTTACTCGGACCAATATTCGTACGGCTTGTGTTTGTAATTTAAACACTGTCAGAGTCAGTCGAGTCTCCATACAAAACTATACCGTATGACATACGAAAATAAGTGCGTCATCATCATCCCCTAGCGTTATTCCCGGTTGTGCCCTAAAGGAGCTCAGGCTCTGCTTTGACACCTAATCCCAAGATTTGGCATAGGCACTAGTTTTATGGTAAGTAAATAAGTGCGTAAGTTTAATAAAATAAAAACATTAAAAACTACAACTAAAACTGATTTTTATTTCCTACCTACTAAGTATAAAGTGAAAGTATAACAATGATCAAGAAGGGTCGGTCCAACAGCACGGCAGCACTCGAACCGCACGCACACAGTAAACATCGTAGTGTGGGTTGCTAATCATAGCCGCTCGCAGGCGATCGCGACTTTGTCGAGTTGAAACGAAATGTTTGCACGCTCTTAACATGAGGAAACTACCCTAATTCTCGGCCGTTATCGCGAATTATTTAAATAATAAATGTAAAACGAAATTAAGCTTTTTATTGCAATAAAGTAGACTTTTCACATACATCTATATTTACAATCTTTTACATTTAAAATTGTATGCTTTGCTCAATTCGACGCGATAATTTTCCAGGCTTGTGTCATAAGATTTTTTAAAGATGTCATTCGAACCTGTTTTTGGAGAGGAACAAATGTTTGTACGGGAGCAATTACAATTAAATAAGATAAATACTTACCCAAAACTTTAAGTCAAAGACGAACCTCGCGCTGGCAGCAGCCGGAATGCTTCATACTACTTGACATAGAAGTATGACGTCACAGTTTGGAAAAGCGAGTAAATTGCTGTTTCGGTCGCGAAATACTGCGTGCGACGAGTATAAAAAAATTTTTTGGTTGTCTGGGCAGGCTGTTATATCTGGCGGTTGGGCTTAAAAGCCTTTGGTTCTCGACGAAAGTAATTTTCCGTAGTTTAGGTATATTAAAAGGGGAAAAAAAAACTATGTATGCATTGCGAAGACTGCAAAGTGATTTTCTTTGTTACCGGTATTTTTAAAAGCTTTCTTTTTAGTCACAAACAACGTGAATTTTATTGAATTTACCCTAGTCATTCCTATGAGTTCTAGACGAAAAATACGTCACATAAAAGGCGTTTAATAAGGCCGCGGTCTGGACGCTAGCGGGCAGCGAGGCGGTGAGTTCATACATTCGAGCGAGTTCAATGTATGGACGCCAACCCCTCGTCTCGCTGCCTGCTGGCGTCCAGACCGCGGCCTCACAATTACGAAATATTTAAAGCAATGACGCGTAGTTTCAGTGTCCGAGAGGCAACCGGATGGCTCCCGGTATTGTGGAACGGCCCTGTGCAACCCGAACTGAGCCACCTTGGACTGGGGCATAAATTACAGGGGAGGGGGGGAATAGAAAAATTATCGCCAGATATTCGATTGAAACAGCATTTCATTATTTAAACAGCGTACACACTTTCAGGCAACCCTTGTTTCAATCGGCGGTCTCGTGACACGCTTATTTTGTTCCTATAAGTAATTAATTAATGAATTCTCATGGTTAATATAATCGATATAACCAAAACCCAGTCCACAAAGCGTCTCATTTCCCACTAAACCTGTTCTTACATCGGGAAAGCCTGAGTGAAAATACTCGATTTTATAAATATTTAAGTTACCGACTGAAAGACTCACGGCTATTTCCGTAACTACAGAATAATTGCGTTACTTTTCGAACTAGCGAGGCTAGGGCATACAGTTATAGTGTTATTTTTAATTTCAAAGAATAACAGTTGATAATTATGTACTAACGCGTGTTAAAAAAATAGGTACACAATTAATCTGCTGGTGATAATAACTAAGTAATCATTGTGCAGATCAAAGTTATTGTGTGTGTTATTGTGTTGTATTGTTAGCTATATTGTCTATGCTCCGTGAATAATTAGTCGTGTGTCGTCATAATATGAATTCATATAGATTAAGCTAGCTTTAATTTGTATTGCATTTGTATATCCTACTAATATTATAAATGCGAAAGTTTAGATGTTTGGATGTTTGTTACTCAATCATGCTTAAACGGCTGAACCGATTTGAATGAAATTTTGCACGTAGATAGTTTATAGCCTGGATAGTTTTTATCCCGGGTCCACGCGGACGAAGTCGCGGGCGGAAGCTAGTTGTGTAATAAAGAAATCTTAATCTAAATCTGTAGGTTTGTAGTTGCAAGTAGAACGTGCCACCTCTGGCAGAATCAAAGACAAATGAGTGAAATTCTATGTTTTCCAGTGATCTATTTATCTCATTAGACATCAGACTAGGACATAATTTATGTTTCGTGATAACACTTCAGACAATTAAGTTAACTTACCCACTTAATTTTGGTTTTAGGCTCTCAGCGAGCTACCCAAACTTGTAATATCATTACCACCTCTGTAACGAGGCTGGTGATTATAATAAGGCCGGAGGCAATGTTGGTATTATATGACTAAGTAACAAGACATAATTAGATAGTCATGCATTTTGCAGAATAATCTGCAGATGATTCTTCGTCATGTTATGAAAAGTTCAGGCATGCATGGGAATTGATAAATCAATCCTACTAATTTTATCAATGCCAATATTTGGATGTTTCGATGTTTAGATGTTTGAATGTTTGTTACTCAAACACGCTTAAACGGCTCAACCGATTGGGATGAAATTTAGCACGAAGATAGTTTATAGCCTGGATTAAAATATAATATAGTTTTTTCCCGGGTGCACGTAGACAAAGTCGCGGGCAGAAGATAGTAAATTAATAAAGCAAAACATTTATGGAGCAAAAGCCTCATGGCAAGCGTTTTGTAATTGTAACTTGTTCTATTTAGGCATATAACATGCACGTATGAATGTCGATAAACTACCACCAGTTCGGAAGGAACCGGCGAAAAGACCTCGGCGCCGGGTCATTGTTTCAAAACAGTATAACAATATATGATTTCAATAATATAACAGTATTACTTTTAAGTTTTTATGTCCTGTATTTGAATCATATTTTGAGTGTGCAATAATAGTACATTACTGCAGAGGCCGTGAAGTAAGGGACTGCTGGACGAGTGGAGTAGACGAGTCCAGCAATCCCTGTTCCGGCCGAGGATTGTATAGTGCTTTTCTCAAGCGATGTGAAGAAATATTTAAATTAAAATAACTGCTAGATAATCAATTAAATGATAGGTAATTTGCCGCCTTTTTTATTTTTTAGACATGCCATTTGAACTAGCCGTTCGAGCACCATGTTTAACCGCACATAAGTATAGTACCACAGATATTGTTTTTTTTTTATGTCGCAAGTATGCTTTTATAGTTTAGTGGTGGTTGGCAGTATGTAATTTTTCCTTTGTCAGTTTAATATTAGTAAGCAAATTTAAAAAGTTAGAGTAGCGGACAATAATGGTTTTACTTAGGGTTTTCATACATTACTTCTTGGCGTAAGGCCAAGAAGAAATGTAGAGAGCCTTAAATAAGAAACTTCATGTCTTCATTTCGTGATATTAACGCATACATTTCCGAGCATGTTTGAGAAAAGAGTATTTATTTGTATAAAACTACATTGCTACAGTTAAAAGCCCATTTTGTTTGCAGTAGATTCCTCGTGCAGGACGCTGTCACTGCCAAATATGTCGATGATGTAATCGTTTATTATCTTTTAATATGCTTTTGAAACAAGTGTAGTAAACAACAGCGGCAGGAAGCTCGATAAGGCTTGTGTTATGGGTACTAGACGATGTAATTAATATGTATAAATACTTAATTACCTACCTACCTAAATATTCTAAATATTCATGCTCGTCGCACAAATATTTGTCCTTACTAGGGGCGGCTCACTCCGTGATTTCGTCGCGCCGCTACGATTACATGCCGGGCTAGCGGCCCCGGCCAGTAAGTTAGCGCTGCTAGAGCACGCACGCGTTCTATCGCAATGCGATAGAAAGGGATGGCCACGTTGAGGCTCGTTCGGCATACTAGTGCGGCAGTTTCAAGTGGTATATGTGGACACGCACCAAACTTTTTTCAGGTACATAGCGTTAAGTTTGAAGTGATAGGAACCAACTCCTCCGTCATTACTTAAACGCGGAAGATGGACCTACAGCGGAGGCTTAGTAACGGGGTGCCGTTTGGTATCCTTTGGGAACTTTTCCAGCAATCTGCCCCACTATACCTAAACAGGGGATTTGTTAACAGTACTCTGTTAACAAACATTTGTTCCTCTCCAGAAACTGGTTTGAATGACATCATAAGAGAATGTAACTTGCTATGTGCCTGTTTCTCACGAACTGTTCTTTTAATTTTTTTTTTGTTTTTGGATGTTTTTCTTCAATGTTTAATTTTGTTCCCAATGCAGAACTTGCAGTTTACCCTTGCTTTGTATAAAAAAAAATCGCATGTTCTAAGATACTAAAATAAGCTGTGGTTACCTATAATTAGATGAACATCAACCAAGAATGCTACCTAAGCTACATATTGAATTGTAAGATGTATTGTCTGTTGGTTATCCTAAATAAATAAAAATCTTATTCATCATCCCTATTTTACCTATCAAAAATAAATGGGACAATCTTACCTACACAAATCTATACGAAACTATAGGTCTGTTTATATGCCAAATGTAGTCTGTATACTTATTTATGTAAGACTGTTTGTTTCTTTACAATAATAAAAAATCGAACTACTCGTAGTCCCAAACAAAGCATAGCTTGTACTATGGGTAGTCTAGTACCTCACCTCATCAAACAAATAAATGCCCTTACCGGGATTCGAATCCAGGACCTCTTGCTTCGTAGGCAGCGTACCAACTATGCTAAAGCGGTCGTTAGAGAGATTAGTTGATACCTATTGTTCACCTCTATTGTTTTGACATACGATGGAAAGTGTCATATATTAGACCAGTGTTGGGCACTGGGACAACCCTCACCTTCCTATTCCCACATTAGTGACCATCTGGATCATTAAAACGTCACAAAGCCGTGACCTATTCCTAAGATATCACTGTCATAATCACAAATTAATGCCGAATCTAATGGCTTTTCAGATGATTAATTCCCCTTCCATGTCACTCACTTTTATCGTCTTTTTAAGACTGTCTAATATTTCCGTGACAAATCCGAGGGTATTTGAATGCTCGTTTGTGGTTGGGTTTGGGTTACAGGCGGTTCATTATTCAGTCTATCTTCAGAGTTTTTCCTGCTGATCGATCATGTAACGCATTGTACGTACAGTCGCCATCAGATATATCGGAGCGGCCAAAGTGCTCACAAATATCTGAACACGTCTCTATTGTCGAGGTATTATAATTAAAGACGCCACGAGCGTTTTTAGACCAGTTCTACACCGTTGCATACAATACTTTTTCTACGACAGATTTTAAATAAATTGCATTATTTACTTTTAAGGCAGCAAGTTTGCTAGTCACGCAATTTCGTCAGAAGTGTAGTTATCAATTCCTTTGACCATTATAAAAGGAACGTACACGTTTGTCTTCACAAACATGAATAAAATCTTAAAAATTTAGGAGTTATAGTTTGTCATCATTCGTCTTTTCATTTTAAACTGTATTCTGGTGGAAAATCAGAAATATGATACCTCTTGTTTATGGTTTGTTTTGTTTTTAATTTGTTTGCACTTGCCATCCGAACCAAACCGAATCCGGACCCGAACCGAATCCGAACTGTGTTATCCGAATTATTATAAATAATACCAAGAATTTATAAAACATGTAAATTAACACACAATAGATGATGATTTATTATTATTTTAGTAAATCACTACATAGTATAAAACAAAGTCGCTTCCCGTTTCTATCCCTATGTATGCTTAGATCTTTAAAACTACGCAACGGATTTTGATGCGGTAAGTCCCATACGAATTTCAATTCTCGCCCATCCACGCCCCGCCTAGCCTCGCCGGTAGAAAACCACCTTTACTCTGTACCTAGTCTAGCCATAAGTTCTGTTACTGGCAGTTAACAATGATTTTAAGAAAAATAATAATTCGAATTTCGAATGTTGTGTTTTGACGTAAGTACTTGGATGTTTTTGCCACCATTTATATACAATATAATATTAAAATAAGTAAATTAATAATGGAGTGGGGTGTCAAAGAAAATAGAATTGCTGTGATTGCTCTGCATAAGGTAGGAATGGAGCCGTCCCACATTTTTGAGACACTAAAAAAGTTAGAGATCAGTCGAATGTTTGTGTATCGTACCATTCAAAGATACACCAAAACGTCCTCTGTCGATGACAGTAAAAGATCTGGCCGACCACGTACTGTTAGAACAAAACAAGCCGTTAATGCTGTAAGGGCCAGAATTCGCCGAAATCCCATAAGAAAACAGAAGATCCTTTCTAAGGAAATGAAAATACCACCTAGGACACTTTCGCGTATAATCAAAGATGACTTGAGTCTTGCAGCTTACCGACGATATACAGGACATATTATGTTAAATCAGTCACTAAAGGACAAGAGAGTTGAAAGATCAAAAAGCCTTTTATCTCGATACGCACATGGGAAATATAAAAATATTCTTTTCACGGATGAAAAAATTTTTACTATCGAGCAGCACTACAACAAACAAAATGATAAAGTGTACGCACACAACTCTCGAGAAGCTAAAGAGATAGTTGGAAGGATTCAGCGAGGTCATCATCCCGCTTACGTCATGGTTTGGTGGGGTGTGTCGTATCAAGGCGTCTCTGAGATCCATTTTTGCGAAAAAGGAGTGAAAATTTCAGCTAAAGTGTATCAGGACACGATTTTAGAAACAGTAGTTAAACCACTAAACGACACAATGTTCAAAAATGTACACTGGACCTTTCAGCAGGACTCAGCCCCGGGTCATAAAGCTCGCACCACCCAGATTTGGCTGCAAAGGAATGTTCCGGACTTCATCAAGGCAGATGATTGGCCCTCTTCCAGTCCCGACTTAAATCCCCTGGACTATAAATTGTGGTCAGTGTTAGAGGACATGGTCTGCTCTAAACGCCATGCCAATATCGATTCTCTAAAAAAATCTTTGAAGGTAGCAGTGGCAAATTTCCCAATGGATACAGTGCGTGAATCTATAGACGTGTGGCCGGATCGTTTGAGGGCGTGTATTAAAGCTAAAGGCGGGCATTTTGAATAAAAAATATATTGTTTAGAAACCTTATTAACTTACCTATAAATAAACATTTACTTATGGTAAATTAATTACATCCTTTTAAAAATATGTTTCATTTTATTTGTAACAGAACTTATGGCTAGACTAGGTACTTTCGCTATAATCAAGTTACCTTCCTGGCTTGTTTGCCATCGTCTTAATATTGGCGACCGCTTTAGCCTAGTTGGTAGTGACCATGCCTACGAAGCAAGAGGTCCTGGGTTCAAATCCCGGTAAGGGCATTTATTTGTGTGATGAGCAAGAATATTTGTTCCTGTGTCATGGATGTTTTCTATGTATTTAAGTATATATTTATCTATGTAAGTATGTTTATCGTCGTCTAGTACCAATAGTACAAGCTTTGCTTAGTTTGGGACTAGGTCGATTTGTGTAAGATTGTCCCTTAATATTTATTAATTATTTATTTATTTATTTATTATATAAATTAAGCCTCGCCTCGCCGGTGGAAAACCACCCTTAGTCCTCATATCAGCTGACCTACGTCCACTGCGGCCTCCCCGAAATAGTGCCGCAATACGCACCGTCCTGCGCCATACCCATCCATAGTTAGTGAGTATGTGAGGTTCTTAGGGTCAAAAATAAAATAGTACTTAGGTAAGTACGGGAAAATTGAATTAGCTCACGCTAAAATGTTACCAGATCAAAATCAACAAAGACCTTTTATCTTTGACAAACACTCCCTAGACCAAACACTTTTCAACAGGCACCCAAATTCTTGAACCAAGGATTTATTTATATTTCATTGAAACCCAACATAAGTAAATTTTCTTCAGATTCAGATTCAGATTTTATTCATAAAACACAGTATTTTACATGTCAGGCAGGATACAGAACAGAGTAGGTAGGTACATACGTTTTATACTTGTCAAGGTAGTTTAAATTATAAATAGATATACAATATTTCTAAAAAATATTTCATTGACATTGTAGATGTCAGTCTAATTAAAGGTTATTAACTACTTATGCGTGGGTCAATAATGCCTTATCATTAAATTCGTCAATGGCGTAACACGACATGTCCAATAAAATCTTTTTTAGTTTGCCTCTGAAAATGGCGTCACTCGATGAGTTTTTCAATTCAGTCGGAAGAGAGTTATAAAGTTGAATTCCTATCACATCCAGTGATTTTCGAGCCTTAGCTAGCCTCCGCCGCGGCACAACCAGCAAGTGCTGGGCGCGCGTGGTGCGCCCGGGCCCGTGCAGCTGCGCGCGGGTCGTGCATGACTCGAGCCCGTGTCTCACGAACATACAAGCCTCAAGGATAAATACGCTAGGTAATGTAAGTATATTTAGTTGCCTAAATAACATCTGCGCGGGATGATCATGAGGCTTTTTTGCTATGAGTCTAACGGCCCGTTTTTGAATTCTAAACGCCCTGTCGCGATCTGCTGCAGTAGCCCACAGATCAACACCGTAAATCAGGATGGGGTGGAAGTATCCGTAGTAAGCTTTCTTTATGTTTTCAAGCGATAGGGTAGGAGCTAGTCTAGATAATGCGATACGAAGATAATGCTTCAAAGCAATACTAAGATAATCCAGCTAAGCTATTCACAACAACTAGCCTCACTACACTTCACCCGCATATGTCAACGCCGGGAATTGTCACAAGAGTAATAGTACCCGGGCGCTTGTCCTACTCTGGTTGGTCTACGTCTGGTTACGACTGGAGTGAATCGTCGTGGAAATAGCCCAGATATCTCCAGGCGACTTCTCACCAATAGCGATAGCAAATAAATCTAGCGATATTGACGTTATTTCGATGTCGTATTTGCTTATCCATTATCGAGGTGACTCGATTCGGCCTCTAATTTATTTACCATTGTTATACGATATTTGTTCCCGCAATAATGTTATTATTGCCGCGTTAGCACGACTATAATGTGCTATTTCTAGGTGTTAAGGAAATATTTAAATGTAGAAAATCGCGTGATCTTGTAGTGCTAATATATTTGTAACAGAGGCATTTATGTTTAACAGCACAAAGGGATGTTTCCACGTAATATTAGAGATTCAACAAATTGACTGTTTTCTCTTGTATATAGGGACAGTTGTGTTAAAGACAGATTTTTTATTAAGGCGTAAGCCTTTTACCTTTTAGTTACAAATGTTACAATACGAGTACAGGATACCTACTGTTTGAGATAACTTTAAAGTACGGGTACCTTTGAAGGATCATGGTGGTTATTTATGTTGCGATTGAAAGTGTTCGGGTTATTGATTGGGCATATTAAACTATTCACGTTAACTGCTCCAATTTTATTTTTACAGCAGTATTCATTTGAATACACGCACACACCTTACACCTTAGACATTTCTCTAAGGTCAATTGCATCTATTTGCAAAAGGTTATTTATCTATGAATAGCTTGGATCTGACCCCGTATCATGGTCGGCCTTATCACACGATAAGTGCAACGATAGAGCGTCCGTCGCGTTCTGTCGAACGGTGTCAGCCAGTGACGGACGCTCTATCGTATCACTTATCGTGTGATAAGGCCGACCATGATACGGAGCCAGAAGTTGGGTTAGGTTAGGTTAGGTACTACAGGCCACAGCCTCTATAGTGGTGAGCTGCAAATACACTGAATAAACAGTCACCAACCAGTAGGTTTGGAAAGCCATGCCTACCTTTAAAATGCCACATCTTAAAAAACGTAATTTCCTTCTAAGGTCTACTCTTAGGCTGCGTTGCCACCAGAGCTGTGCGAGGATGCGTTGCGAGGTTTCTTCATACATATGAACTTCGCAAGGCCTAGCCTACGACGTTCAAATGTATGAAGAAACCTCGCAACGCATCCTCGCACAGCTCTGGTGGAAACGCAGCCTTACTACCACCGGTACGAAATTCCCTTTGGGTTCTTTTTATAAAAAATACTTCGGAGATTGAATACGCTGCCTATCTGACTGGCACATTTTATAAATGAAAGTGTCAGCTTTCACGTAAAAATATCATGTCAACGCGCTCGGAAAAAAATGTATTGTTCGTTTGTAACATAATTATTCCTCGCCTATATGCATACACAAATTACATTTTGGTTACTTAATCATTATACTATTGTGACTTATACTTTACATAATATTTAACCCGCGCAATTCCGCATAGTTTAAAATTACTTATTTGTACGGTGTAATCAATGGCACATGCGAAGAAAAGGCCACCATCATCATGGGCATCCTTAGTGTAAGGCCTGAGTGGACGCCCCGCTCAGAGCGGGGTGTGGAGCGTCCATATAAATGGCATTTGTTTTACATGGATGCTACATACCCCGCTCTGAGCGGGGCGTCCACTCAGGCATTACCATGCCTCGGATTATTTTTCGCATGGTAAGATGAAAGAAAACTATGGAGTCGATATTAAAATTAAATTATTATTTATATTCATACTCATACTCATTCATTTAATTAAGAACGAAATTAAATTATGAATAGAAATAAATTATATTTTAAATAAAAACTAAATAAAAATAAAACATTACTTTCGTAATATTCTCCTAGTTTCCAATATCCATAGAGAGCTTGTAGATACAGCTAGGAATGAGTGCCTCAAAATCTTGACAAGGCATGGCATGTGTATTGTCCATTTCAAAATTACAATTGTAAAACGAGTAAATAATGGCAACTTTTTCCATATAGTTACAGGCTAAATGTAACCCTTTACCAAGCGAAAGGCTTAAAACTTCCCAATTCATCAATTCATTTTATAACATTAAGTAAGATTAATTTTCGATTAACATTTTCGATCTGTCAACCTGCATAAGGGACAAAAGTATTACGGGACTAAGAAAATTAGTGAGTATGAGTATGAATATGAGTTAAAGTTTAGTTTTAATATCGACTCCATAGTTTTCTTTCATCTTACCATGCGAAAAATAATCCGAGGCCTGGGCATTACACTCAGCGTTGGACACAACAGCGGCGTTGGTACTGTTACTGGCAGAGGGTCGAAGATGTCTGCATGTCGATGGATTTTGACAAGGTACCGTGGGCGGAAAATCGGCTATTGTACTGTGGTACCTTACAAATAAAGCCTAATAAAAGAGTATAATGTCGGCTGATGAACTGGTGTCTAATTCACTGACAAGAGCAAAGCCTACCGAAGGTAAGTCTACCTTTCACATGAAAAAATGCTAAAGGTCCTGGGTTCGAGTCCCGGTAAAGGCAAATATTTGTGTGATGAGCATGAATATGTGGTTCAGAGTATTAGACGTATTTTAAGTATTTATATCTATTTCTAGCTTCTGCCCGCGACTCCGTCCGCGTGGAATTCGTTTAAATATAATGTAGCTCCATACAAACGTTCATCCCCCATTTTCAAATATCCCTTCTTAGTGGGTACTTACGTTATTTAAACATCGTATTGTGAAAAAAACAGTTTTCTAGGTTCAACGGTTGGGGCCGGACGTTGATTTAAGTGAGTGAGTGAGTGAGTGCACACATACACATCAGTCAGGACTTTTATGTTTATATATATAGATATATATATCGTTGTTTAGTACCCATAACACAAGCCTTATTGAGCTAACTATGGGCATAATTCGATTTGTGTAAGGTTGTCCTTTTCTTTATTTATGTATATAATATTACTTATTTATTTATATATTATTACTTATTTATTTATATGTACTGTATGTAAATATATACTATGTTATACCAATTTGATTCACATGCTCGGTCTTATTCGATTTTTATTTAATCGTATGGCAAGGCAAGTTGCTTACTGAAATACCATATTAATTAATACTTAATCTAAATTTTATAAAAACTATGGATAACTATAATTTTATATCTAGCTCCTTCACCCATTCGGCTGCGTCCACATCAGGAGAGAATAAATCAACGGATGCCCCAGCGTATTTTCGTTTTGGACAGTCATAGATGATGTGGTGGATAGACTGCACAGGTGCTCCGCAATCACATGCCGGTGAAGTTCGCCAGCCACATTTGAACATATAATCCCCACAGAGTCCATATGTCCAGTTCTTAGTCTGTTCAACTGACACCACTCCCGTCTGGGGGCCGAGGAGTCGCTGGGCTTTTGCGTGGGATCGTAGTTTTTCACGTCGGCTCTAGGAGGATTTGACTTCCATTCGTCCTTCCATCTTTTATTTATCTCGAATGGTTCTCCCTTCAGATGTTGCGCTGTCTGGTAGGGTGGGTGTCGAGACTTCAGACGTTGCCGAGGAGGGCACAGAAATTCCTGGCGAACCGGTAGGAACCGGTTATTCGCAATTTTCTTCGCTTCATTCAGGAGTGCCTGTTGCCTTCTGAGATGTGGAGGGGGAATGTGGCTTAATGTTGGCAGCCATTGGGCGGGGGTCGACTGTATCGTGCCGGATATGCAGCGCATAGTTTTACGCAGCTGAACATCAAGCTTTTCCGTATGAGCACTGTTGAGCCAGACCGGAGCACAGTATTCCCCTGCAGAATAGACCAGACTTAGCCCCGTTGTACGCAGAACGTCTGCACTAGCTCCCCAGGATGTGCCCGTCAATTTGTGCATGATGTTGTTGCGGGTTCCCAGTTTTTTGTTTAGTTTGCTGAGGTGGGCGCGGTAAGTTAGCGAACGATCAAGCGTTACACCAAGGTACTTAGGTTGCGGGTTGTATGCCAGGACTCTACCATCGAAGGTCACCTTGGGACTGTATGTGGCCAGTTGGTTATTTAAGTGGAAAGTTGAAACCTCAGTTTTGCTAGTGTTTGGAACTAGCCTCCACATTTTTAGGTATCTGTTGACTGACTCTAAGTCTTGGGTGAGTTGCTCCTCTGAAACCTTAAACGTTATGTGTTGGTGGGTAAGGGCGATATCGTCAGCGTACATGAATCTTCTGGAGGGCGTATTAGGCAGGTCGTTAGTATAAAGGTTAAAAAGCAGTGGTGCTAAGGTTGAACCTTGTGGGAGACTATTTTGTAACTTTCTGGCCCGACTCTGTTTATCTCCGAGGTAAGCAACAAACTTGCGATTGCTAAGCATGTTATTTATTAGGTCAGTAATCCGTCGACAGGGCACAGCTTTCATCAGCTAAAATATCAGGCCCTGGCGCCACACTGTATCATAAGCCGCGCTCAAGTCCACGAAGACAGCGACAGTCTTGAGTTGTTTTTGGAAGCCTGCTTCTATATGAGTAGTAAGGGACAGTACTTTGTCAGTGCAATTTCGACCGCTTCTGAACCCCGCCTGTTCAACTGGGATGACGTTATCGATGAGCGGGCCAATCCTACATGCTAACATTTATTCGATAACTTGCCGTAACGAAAACTTTATCAATCGATCTAATTTAAACACTCCTTCTTACTTGCTTTCTCATATCCTTGAATAAATTGAGTTATTACACAACGAGGAGTACATCTTATATATAACGCTTAAATGATATGTACAAAACATTGCAACTATTTTTTTTGCTCACCAATATATAATACATAAATAGGTACATATGTAAACATACATACCAAAGAAGCAATAGAAAATAGCACCTTATTTTACTATGTCTCAGACTCTCGTTTCTATCCTTATAAACAGACATAGGAATCCGCGGGGCAAAATATTTTGACAATTATATTTAAACTCAACTATCGATGCTAGTTCTATATACTAGTGATCCCACAAGGGTGTGCTTGTAAAAATATGCTTTTATTAAGAGTATAAAAATAATTAAATAATAACTCAATACTCTTCTTCGTTTTTAAAAACAATTTTATAATTTTACTCGTCCAAAGTGACATTAAGTACATATTGTTTTATAGTGAGTGTCTAAAGTAGCTAATTTACTTCTATTTGATTATCTAAAGAGGTTGAGATAATATTTACTGTTTTGTAGTGTAATAGGTATTACACCCTAACCTTTATATATCCTAGCGATTATTTAAAATATGCTATGTTGAACAATAGAACAAAAAACACAAAATGTTGGGGGCGATCACTAGTATATAGAATGAGCACCGATAATTTAATATGTCGATATAGGAACTCCGTACTTGTCAATCAATTTTGCCCCGCGGATTCCTGTCTGCTTATAACACTATATTTATATATAGTGTTATAAGCAGACAGGAATCCGCGGGGATTATATTAGAACGCATTCTGAAATTTGGCTATTTGCAGACGCGATAAGTGACAAGATTGGAGCGTCGTCTCGTTCTATCGAACGGTGTCAGCCATGACGGACGCTCTATCCTGTCACTTATCGTGTGATAAGGCCGACCATGATACGGGGTCAGATATATTTTACAGTAACAACATTTACCAACAACAAACACGTAATTGTATACTAATATGATTTAGCTCATAATTATTTTATTTTGCTGTCCTTGCTAATTATGCTTACCAATATCGAGTTCACAATTTACCCCGCAAATTGGATAATGATATGTTACCGGACCAATTAAACGTGAAAACAATTATCTCTTCATAAACAGAAGTCGTTGTGAGCTTAATGCTTAAGTGTTAAGAGTCCGCAGTAAGCTCGATTCTCCATACAAACGTAGTTACGCTCTCATTTTAAAACTACGTCTTAGATTGTAACGAAACTTTGCATGCACAATGACATGAGGTATATCTACTCGTATGTTTGTAATTAGCTTATGTAGCTTGAGATACCATAGTAAAACAAATACAGCGAATTTACGTTTTTCATACTAAACTTGTTTTTGCTGTATTTTGTTTGTAATAATAAATAAACTAATTACAGAATAAGACATACCTCATGTCATTGTATATTCAAAGTTTCGTCACAATCCAACACGTAGTTTTAAAATGAGAGCGTAACTACGTTTGTATGGGAAGGTGAAATTCGGCCGAGCGTACTGCGGACTCTTAACAATTTAATAGCTTACAATTCCCTCGTCACATCTTAGCATTATTCCGTTTGAGTATTAGTTCTGCTTCTTGAGGGGCGGAATCTGTCTGCGGTATTTTGTACTTTACCGAGACCTGAGGCGTAATCACGTTACCATTCGGACGCGCAGTAGGACAGTTTAACTGTCGTTTTTCCACATAAAATTTGACATTTAGATCTACGTAACGTACGTACCTACAATGCGTTACGTGATCGACCTGTTAATCTCGCCTAGATTTACTTATTTGTCGGGATACAGACAATATTACAATTGCACTGTACTGTGTCGCGATTCACGGTATACCGCAATATCACAATAGGATAAACGCGCGTTTTACTCGAAGAGTTTCGGTAGTTACGGGCTGAGAATTATGTTGATGACGAATATATTGCGCGGACGCGGCGCGGTACGCATGCAGTACCGCATTCCTACAGCCCCGCTGCCGCACATCCCGCGAAAATTAGAAAGAACTCGTTAAAATGTAGGCGTGCAGTAGAGAATCTCACACGAAATCGCCGGCGACGGGCTATAAGTATCAGTTAAATTCCGCCCTAACTACTCCTGGTTAGAACCAACAACTAGTGTCAACGGCTCAAAGTGTATTCCAAATCCTTAGGCACTGGTCCCACCGCCGGCTAGTAAGCTAGAAAAATTGGGCGAGTAGCGTTACATTGCGGATCTGTAAAGGTCGATTGATCACACTGTGCCTGGTCAGCACGCAATGAACCGTTACACGCCCAAGTTTTCTAGCTTACTAGCCGGCGGTGGGACCAGTGCCTTAGAGCGCTCTTCAAACCAAACGGTCAATCGTCGACTGTGGCCAACGTAGCTTAACTTCACTTATCGCCGCAGATACACGGGCATCGCTAGGGTATGAACGCTCTTTAAAAATAATTTAACAAACATTCACGCCTTTATTCCCAAAAGAGGCAGATAGAGCACATGACTTTATTGTTCAGCGCTAATTCGAGTATGTTTTAGAGATGGGGAAAATGTGACATTACAGTCACAGGTGGCCAGTTCATCGTCGACAACACAGTTCAACCCTATCCCTTGTGACACCCATGGAAGGAAAAGGGGTTGCGTTATTTTGCCCCGACACCGCAAGGGGAAAACAATTTGCTCTGCATAATCAGTCAGTCTTTGGGTGTTTAACTAGCTAACTTGTAGTTCTAAGTACGAGTTGAAAGCTTTGTGTAACGTTAAAGTATATTTAAAGCTTAAAGGCAACAAGAATAGTTAACAACTTAAGCGAGCACAGTGTAATTAGTACACTAGATTATACGGAATGGTATGTAATTTTAGTAGCTTTATATTGCAATTTTGCAAATAAAATGGTGTTATAAAACAAATAAATTTTCCCGGTTTTAAAGAGCGGGGAACACCCATAACGACTTCAATTCAATGTGGTGATTATTTAAGTACTAGCTCCTGCCCGCGACTCCATCCGCGTGGAACTTGTTTATATCTTAGATCCATACAAACTTTCACCAACTTGGCGGATGATTTCCGGGATAAAAACTATCCTATGTCCTACCCCAAACTATCTCTTTACCTGATCTAAATCAGTTCAGCGGTTTAAGCGTGGAGAGGTAACAGACAGACAGATGCACAGACACACTTTCGCATTTATAATATTAGTATGGAAGTGTGGATACTCTTGAATTTTGATGACTTTTTCGCCGTTTTTAATTTTTGGATTTATTATAAAAATTGTTCAGTGCCAGTCGGGTGTCTGCGGGGATCTTGTGGCAGATGTGCGTCAGCTTCAAGCCGGGAATTGGCGCAGGACCGGGATAAGTGGCGTGCTCTCGTTTCGGAGGTTCAGACCCTGTTTTAGATCACTTAACTAGGATGGTCCGTTAGTTGAACCACGCAAAACGAAGGGACAACATCTAATTAAAATAATTGATTTGTGAAACAGGTAGGTCAAAAACCATGTCTCACTGTGTTTGGCATACCTACAAGATTAAATCAAAAAGGGTTCAGTAATAAGTAACATATCTTCAGAAACTTGTGTCTTTTGTTTGGGGTGGTCGTGTGAGAGACAGAATGGCGGGTAACCTAAATATACAACGTATAAAATGTAACCAAAACATTTTTTCAGCAACAAGTAGGTAAAACTAATACAAAAGGGGAACTTTTCTTATATATTGATTTAAACTTTCACGATTCTCACACATTATTTTTACTAAACGGAAAACCCGCACAGCAAGGAGATGTTGATACCCGCTCAAGCCAGTTCTCCCGTGACCATGGATGTTGCAACACATCCGAAACGTCGGGAGACCTCAGTCAGGTAAATAAATAATTTAATTATACGCGATTAAGTCCCGTTTAGTAAAAATAATGTGGGAACTTTTCTTAGCAAAACGACTTTTGTTGAAAGCAAAGTTTTACAAGCAAGCCAAGCAAAGTATCGTGTTATTGTGTATTCTCCTATTTCCTATAGCATTGGCATTGAAGCTTTACAACAAATTGAAGTTCTATTCGAAGAACCTCACCGATGCTACTTGCTTATTACACAACCAAGTTGAGCATAACTCTCATACTCGGTCAAACGCAGAGCTGCTAACTATTCATCCCACTCAAAGGCATCAATGTTCATCCCACTCAAAAACATAAGACAATGGCAATTAGAAATTTAATCGTATGAAAAACAAAATACACTTGGTCCTTTTAGAAAACACAGCACAGAAAACTTTACAGAGGTGAAGCTGCTGAAGGTCTGTAAAGTTTTCTGGCTGGTCATTTTACTATTACTCTACTTTCTATACGTCGAATGAGGGACAGGGGATCTGAAGCAGGGATGCCGCGGATGCCATTTTTTTGATATCCGCGGATGCGGATATTTGGGGGCACACATCCGCGGATGCGGGTGCGGATGCGGATTTTGGGGTCGGACAATAAAAAACGTAAATAAACAACGTCCATTTTATGATATCACGCAATCATCAAACACGTTGAGAATAAATTACAATATAGCAAACTAATCAAAAACGCGTCTGCTCTTTTTCACAGAAACGAAAAGAAGCTCTTTGACTAATGTCGAATATATAATAAACGCGCGCGGTGAGCGCCGCTTGGGCTTTCTTGTCGTAATTTGCACTACATCCGCATCCGCAAAAACTCAGAATCGATTATTGCGGATGCGGATGCTGATGTTGAAACTTGTGCGGAACTTCCGCGGTTGCGGATGCGAATGTCTGCAACATCCCTGGTCTGAAGCGCGCGCGGGGTCGCACGGGTGCAAAATGCAAATGTTGTCCGTGGCCATTAAACGTGGTAACGCGGCTAGTGTGATGCAACAAAACGAATTGTTGGTGCAAACAAGCTAGCATAAATATATATACACAAAATAAACATATATAAACACACACATACATATATTCAATCATAAATACCTATACAAAAAACTTAAATGTTAGCCAATAGTAAAGTACAAACCAGTACCAGAACAGAGTATTATGGAAGAGAATAAATAATATTGTTTAACAGCCTGGATCCCCGGTCATCACGTGAGGACATAAGATTTAAAAAATCTGCAGTCAAATGTCAAACCGTTTTGACAAGTTTACACGCATAGAACGTTTCCAAACGAAACTGTCAACCTGAAAAATAAACACTGAGTCACAAATAGCCAATCAGTTTTGGCTATCGGACACCGCCGGCCACACCTCCATGCCTCGCGGTAAGTAAATCCAGATTTATCTCGATGAAAGTCTAATTATATATTTTTGTTGATTTTGATTAGTAAATGTTTGGTGTAGGTATGTCAGAGTAAGTACATTTCCTCTGTAAAAAGATAACTAGTTTTATACAGCTCTAAAGTTTAGGTACTCGTGCGAGTACAAGCGGATTTAACATGTACAAATAAGCATTTTTTGTAAGTTTTTTAGGGTTCCGTAGTTAACAAGGAACCCTTATAGTTTCGCCATGTCCGTCTGGCCGTCCATCTGTCCGTCTGTGCTTCGGCTTAGCTCAGTAACCATTACTACTAGAAAACAGTAATTCGGCATGGGTATATAAATCAATCACGCCGACAAAACAGAAGAATAAAATCGTGAAAAAAAAATTTTTTTTGGGATGTATATTTTTTCTCGTTAAACCGATAATATGTGGTATCGTTGGATAGCTTGTTCAAAAATATTATGGGTTTCTTAAAACGATTTATCAAATTAATGATTCGTTTGCGACAACTATATTGGGCTTTAAAGCCCACATTTTTGTTCGAGTGTGTGTGCCCCTCTGCCGGCTAAATGGCTGCTACTATGAATTTAAAAGGAAAACTATCACAGCTAAGTAGGTATAATTAGTTACCGAGTAATAGTCGACCAACTTGAAATGTACTTAGAAAGGCTAACTTTCGTACAAATTCGACCGACGTCGCAACCATTTAGTTGGCGCGCGCGTGTCGATGTAACTAAGGAAGACAGGCAACTCCAGAACCATACACTACGAAGACTTGATTCTTAATAGTATTTTAGTTTATTTGATACTGTTCTCGAGTCCCCACGTACTCGCCTGAAGACAAAAGGAAAATCCAAGGGAAAACTCCATGATTCTTTTTACTAATTTTCCGAAATCAAGTGATACGTACTTATCAGTTTTGGCACAATCGATGCCCCCTTCCAGGATCCAGGAGGTTAAGATTAGATTTTAAGGACTCACTACATTTAGCCCGTCGTCAATTAGGAGGAAGAGACTTTTATAGTCGGACAGCTTGTAAGGTACAAGAAGAATTACAAAATTTTGAGGAAAATGCAGACACTGTAAGAAGCGGTTTATGAGAAGATCTAATTGAACGTGAATAGTTAAATCGTTCCTTTAGGTAACGAGGAGTTTATTTAGATATAGGAACTCAACTGATGTTAAAGAGATTATTTACTTTTCAAACAAACTTTGTTATTGAATAAAACCGAGTATCAAAGTAAAGGAAGCAAAGCATACCTTTACACAAATAACATCTGAATTGTATTAGAAGTTAACATTACACTTTGAGTTTATTAAAGTCACCTCAACATCTAGCGTAATAAAACAGCCAATATACGAACACCACATGCATAAACAATACGAAAAAAATATTTACATCTCTTGGATCCATCAATAATCCATACAAAAACAAACTCCAAAATCGGAAATTCTTTGAGCATTACACCCGTAAGAATAATAATTTATTTCCAGGAGTTTAATTATTATTATCATTCGTCTCATCGTAATAATATTCGCATTTCATATATAGCTTGTGTATTTTGGGAAGAAATAATTCTTCCCGGTAGTTTATTTACAAGCATAAAATAATAATAATAATAAATAAATACTCTTTACCACAACAGGAGAGAAACATCTAACAAAAAAATATTGCTAAAATGTATATTGACTACGGAAAACCATCTGAAAAAAATAGATAGGTTAAAAGTGAAGAACCTAGTTAGATTGTCAGGTACCTACTTATTATCTGGAGCCGTATTTAACAACTTCTCGACTGAAAAAAAATAAAATTTTCATTCATACAAAAGTTCAAAAATGTTCAGTTATTTATTTGTGAGTATAATGTCCATCTGATTACAGTGGTGGTAAAAAATCCTACTAATATTATAAATGCGAAAGTTTGGATGTTACGATATTTGGATGTTTGTAACTCAATTACGAACAAACGGCTCAACCGATTTGGATGAAATTTTGCTTGAAGATATTTAATAACCTGGATAGTTTTAGTGTTTATAGTGTTTATAGTTTTTAGTGTTTATATAGGATAGTTTTATCCCGGGTCCACGTAGACGAAGTTGCGGGCAGAAGCTAGCCTAATTATATGTACCTAGCACTATACACTGCCTCAGTGATGGCGTAAAAATTCTTGATTATAACAATGTTTGCTACATTCGAATATGCAAAATAAATTTACGTCTTATGCTCCGGGTGACGAGCATAATTTTGAATCGATTGATACCTTATTCATCAAAACGCCACCGTGGAAGTCACGTAAATACAAACATACTGAGGCTCTAGTATAAGTTTTACCGACCCGACGTTCCGACCGCGTTTGCGTTCAGCTGTCAAATCCCATACAAATTGGGGGTAAAACGCAAACGCGATCGTAACGTTTTGTTTCGGTGAAACTTATTCTAGAGCCTCTGCTAAAGACATATCCTTTCCTTTCGACGCTGCCTTAGTCGGGCTAAAAATATGAAATTCGGATTGTGTAAAATGTTATAACCTAATTACCAAGTATTAATTGATTTTTGAAGTTAAATATTACTTTTCTAATACAAGCATTTGACCAACAATCTCGCAAAAACTGCAACTCATTGTGCCAATAAAGGGATTGTTTACCTGCTCCGGATCTAATCTTATGTAAATGCCCTGAAAATTGAAATTTCCTAATGAAATTCCTTATTCTGCACGATGTTGTAAGCTACCCTCAAGAGACGTGCTACATGTTTATAGAAACTAAGGCTCGGTAGTTTCAAAACGTCAATGACCTTTAGTGACGTACCTTTATAAGCCTCCTATGGTATCTCATAAAAAAATACAATGTAATATTGAATAAGCCGCACGGATAATAGTCTTGAATTTTAATTTGTTATTAAATCGAACGGGACAAAACAAATTGAGAATCCATTCCTAAAATAATTGATCTACGTTCGTTCGAAGTTCGAACCATTTTGTTTTGTCTATATCAAATTGGAATTCAGGAGAGTATCGGAAGTTTTAAAGCACGGTCGACTTGATCTCCCTACACACGTAGTTGGTTCTCAATTTAAAACGGCATACTTAAATAACATGAAACTATAGCCCGATTCTACGTACACATGGCTTAACTAGCCTAAAACTAAATTGTCTCATTTTTAGACATAATTTAGGCGGCAGATTAAAAACGACATATTTCGAATAGCATTTAGGCAGCTAAGTAAGATGAATAGACTGCCTAAAATAAGAAACGTCAGTTTCAAATTAACGCTGTCATTGGATTATGACAGTTGCTCATAGAATAGCAAAATGTAGGTAAATAAAATTACATACATTCATTCACGCCTTTATTCCCAAAAGGGGTAGGCAGAGCACATGAAACGTATGTTCCAGCGCCACTTTTATCATACATGTGGGTATAAAAGATCGACATAATGTGATATTGCAGTGATAGGTTGCTAGCCCATGGCCCACAACACACTTCAACCCTGTTCCCTTAGTCGACTTCTACGACACCCACGGGAAGAAAGGGGGGTGGTGAAATTCTAACCCGACACCACACGGGTCCGACACCACACGGGTAGTATGAATTATATTAGAATAATAGTAGAAAAAAATCAAGCAATTAGACACTTTCTATTAAACTCGCTCTATTTCTTTCCAACTCAGGTATGGCGGATTCCATTGTGTAGGTATACAAAGTTGTATGTCGTTATAGCATGTGGTTTTAAAATGAGAAGCAAACTGTGTTTGTATGCAGAGACAAACGTCCTCGTAACCTTGAATAGTTTCCTATGGAACAACGGCTGCCAGTGTGGTTACCATGCAGGTTTCAATGCACTCTGCCTTGTTTTTCCTTCGTTATGGATAATTTTTCAATATCAGTGCATCGCGGTCACACATTTGTGGTTACGCAAGAGAGAGAGAGCGTGAACCGAGCTTATTTATAAGCGTTTAAAAGAAAAATATTATTTTTGCTTCAATGTTTTCTTTACTTGGCGGTTAATCTTTAAATTATTTTTAGCAACCTCTTGGCATTTTTTCTATAACCATCTTGTTTTATTAACCACTCACTTGCTTGTGGCAACCACAGTTGCCAATTTCGCGCACCCCTAAACTAATGGTGGCAACTGTGGTTGCCAAGTGAAGTATGGACTTCTTTGATAAAGAAAAATTGAAAGCAATTTAGGCTACCTTTTTTAAAATCCGAAAGCAAGTGAGTGGTTAATACATATAGCGTGACCGCGGCCTTCTTTTTAATTGTGGGGTTTTGAATTTGAAAATTTTGTGTTTTAGCTACTCAGAATCATAAAGAATATGGATTATGATACTAGTAAAGAAAAGGAGTATCATTGTTTTTTTAATTTCACTTGTCTTGTTTTTCTTTTTTTTACGGTGAACCAAAAAGGGGAGAGCTGGAAAATGTATCAGAAAACATCATTCCAATAAATCAAAAACGTACCTACTTCTATTTTTGTTTATATGATTGCAATACATCCAAATGTCACAGCACGAGAAGAATGATACCGATATCTAAGGAAGCTTCAACCGAGATAAGGATTGAGATAATGTAATCCCGCACTGATCAATACAATGTACACAGGATTATCTTTTGACTAGCTGCTCGCGCGGATTCGCCTGCGTATGACAAAGAACGCTATAATATATATATATATATATTTTTTTTGCTTATTATTTGTTCTACCATAAGTAAATACCGTGCCTACATATATATTACCATTCATACAGCTTTTAGCTAATACCTGTAATATTAATTAGGAGCATTGTCTGCCAACAAACCGCATTGTGGTTTGGCAGATTTCTGTCTAGCTTTAAGCATGTAAGGAAAAAAGAGAATACACATTTATTTCATTTTTCATTTTTTCATATAACTTTTATGCTGGTTCAAAAATTTGGGATTCGAAAGAGCAGTTCTAAAGTTTACCCTATACATACAAAGCTACAATCTTCTCTTTATAATATGAAATAATAACATTCTTCTTATTTTGGTCACTTGTAAGGGTCGCCTGGACGCTCGACTCTCCATACAAACCTAGTTTTGTTTTCATATTAAAAAGACCTGCAAGAATAATATGAAACTGTATGCATAATGTTATTCGCCATATCTAGGTTGGAAACAAGTTTCTGTTGCTAGAAATTGAAAGAGAAAAAATAATAGAGCGACTAGAACGTTTATCAAACAGTCTTTAATCGGTAATATAATATTTCTTCTATTATATTTCAATTTTAATGTATAGCAACAGAATCTTGTTTCCGACCTAGATATGGCTGATCCCATTGTGGATTTAAAAAAATAGTTTTATGCGTCTTTAAAACGAGGACCAAACTACGTTTGTATGGAGAGCCGACTTAATCAATTGGCAATAAAATATTAATTAAATGCATTAGACAACAGAAAAAGTTGGATTTTTTTTCTTTTTAAATCTGACGAAACAAAAACGCAAATCTGTTCCAATTTGAAATAGTCTATTATATACCTAGAATGGACTGTATTGTAGAGGAGAATGCCTTCGAGATAATTATATTTAAGAGACTGACACTCGTAGTCGTTAAATTATATTTTAACGATTTTGACTTATTAAAAACGCATTTTTTTTTTGAGCCAACTTGTTTTTGTTAAAACGTTGGAGTACGTTGGAGTAAATTAATATTCTACGTGATTTAGTTCCGCTGTGTAAAAATATTTGAGTAAGTATCAGTTATATCGAACATAAATTCACTCGATTATGATAATGATGTAATTAAGTCACATTCATGATTTGAAACCGATAGGTATGAAAGTGTGACATTAAATTAGGTACGTTAATTACGGAAATCTGAAGTTTATGTGATACCTATTCAAATATTCCTTCCATGATAGCAAACATACTGTTACATATACTCGAAACTAGATCAAGAAGTAGTAGTTTATTCGTAAAGAAAAATATTTAAAGACATATTTCTAATACATTTCAACGAATTATAAACAATTCACCAAGTGTTCGTTTCATTGGTAAACAAACCGCAAATGAACATAATGGTGGCACTAACTTTTAAATGCAAGAAAACTTTGCTAAACTCACCCAAGAATAACAAACTGTGCAAAACTATCCAGCCAGCATTCTCGAGTACCACGCAAACAAACGTGAAGAATATACACCAACTAAAAAACAATCTGTGAAGTTCGAAATTCAAAGTAAACTTTTTTAATCGTTCTCGCGTTCGTGGGCAGGGGCGACGGCCGTGCGTTCACATCGGCGCTCCGAGTCTGACTAGCATTTTGCCTCTGTCAGCGCTGATACGGTGATAAGCTTGACACAAGATTTCAATGACTGCGATTGAACGACCGATTCGACTTGTTACACTATCTGCCATCTGTCCGATTGTCCACTTAAATTTTCTATTCATGACGAAATGCCCAAGTGCTACCAGTTTAATGACGGCTTTACACATTGGGGAAACGTTAGCGCCTGAGCTGGAGGCAACTATGCGTTAGAGGGACTATATTTCGATCTCATTCGTTTACATAGCTGCATCCCGCTCACGCGCCAACGTTGGCTCAATGTGTACAGCCGTCATTAGGATACATTTGCGCCGGGTACTTGTTGCCCTTCGGGATCTTTGCGAGATAGGTACATATTTAGTTTATATTAATTTAACAAGGCATGTTGTGGATTACTAATTTGTATACATTTGACGATACTTAGAGTTGATACTTACATGTCGTTTGTTGCACAAATCGTAATATAAACTCAATAAGGTTTATGTTATTAGGACTAGACGACGATAATATTAAATTGATATAAATACTTGAATACACAGAAAATATTCAAGACACAGACACTAATATTTATGCTTATCACACAAATATTTGCCGTTACTGGGATTCGAACCCAGAACCGTAAGCTTCGTAGGCACAGGCCCTACTATTTTGGTTGGAAACTGTTTTATAGATAGTGACTTTAATTTGTTTTCATGTGTTTTTTTGTGTTGCATTTATAAAGTATTTATTTTGTATTTATTGAATATAACTCATCTCTAGAAATTTGTCCCTGTTAATGCAATGCCAGACACAATATAAATGCGATTGTTAATGAACTATTAGGTAAACAATATATACATTTGAACTGTTTATTTCAATAAAATATAAGGTGATACTAATAGTTCATGTACGCAAAAAGGTAGATAGTCATCAATCACTGTCAATAGAACCAATCCAATTTCGCTCTGGAGTGAGTTCGACTAATTGATGAAAACCAATTAATGCAAATGTGCAAATAAAAAGTTATTTATACACATATGTTTGATGTCCGTTTACATTAAAAACCCTCGAAAAAATCCTGATTTTATCATAATAATGTGTCCTAATGTGTGTAAGTTGTAACAATGATGATGAGAGCAATAACCAAATAAAATAATGTCAGTTAATTTGAATATCGAGCCCCAAATTCAATAACTGTTTTCATCTTAGTCTTAAGTATATCTGTTATACTCCTTTATTTACGAAACAAGAATGATTAGGTAGGTACATAAAAATATCCGCAACGCAGGCTTCGTCAATCCCGTCTTAAGTATATCAAATTCGAATTAATAGGTTTAAATTAAAGTCTTATCTTTGTCAATTTGTAAATTGTCTGGATTTAAGGTAAAGTTAGGAAATAAATTATTTAAATTTATTGTAATGTTAATGAACAATTGTTCAATTTCATTATATTTGTTATGAACATTATTAATTTGTTTCACCTACTTTTATAAATCTTGTTGTCTGCTTCCAATCCGATTCGCAATCACGTTGTACCTCGCTTCCATGAGACTGATTTAATATATTAGGACGACAACTTAAAACATTTATAACAGCACCTGCTTTTGCCATACTGGAAAAGTACTAGAGAAGTATTAGAATACCTCTTAGAGTATCAGTGATGCAGAAAGTGAGTCTGTATGTGCTACAACGTATATTGTAGAGTATTTAAAGTCGAAAATACTTTCAAAAATAAAAACGTAATGGGTGAATTATCCGACGGTGATTTATATACGTGACGATTAATTTCGGCCTCGCATGTGATTTATTTTGCGCCGTGACTAAGCCACGCCCGCATGATTTTTCCATTTGGTGACGTTCGTTACAAAGCGGAATCGTATTTGCCATTTTAGTTTGAGATATGTAGACATTATAGTGTTTCGTGATATGTATATTTGTTATGCACTTACCGATGTTTGAGAAGTAAGGATGATTACGATTCTGGGGGCCGATTTTTGACTTTCGAGCGCTCGAAAATTAAATAAAAGTACATGCTATTGTAGTGTCATAATCACAGGCACTTACTTTCTACCGATAGAATTGAATACGAGTGGTCAATACCGCACGTTTTTTTAATTTTCTATTGTCATTTCAAAATAGCATTTCATATTTTTTGACAGTTTTCGAGTGAAAGAGTCGAGCGCTCGAAAGTCAAAAATCGGTCCCCTGAAACATTTTTTTTAAGTTTATAAATCAACAGGCTAAAATCAAGCTGTTAAACCGGCGTGTAAAACATAACTTGCGTCACCAATGCGCCGCACGACATGTTCCATTCCACAGGGTAGTGTGTGTGGCTGTCTCTTATTTATCGCCTATATAAATGATCTACCTAAAATTCTAGAAAAAAATGTTACCTGCATCATGTTTGCCGATGACGTCTCATTGTTGTTTAAATGTCAAAATAGTTCCGATAGTAACCTACAACTTAAGCACACTTCCAGCACCGTAAAAAAATGGCTTAACACCCACAACTTAGAAATAAACTTAAAAAAAACTAAAGTCATACAGTTCAGACCTACACAAAAAAAGGCAATGGAATTACAGCTAGAGATAGGTACGAATCGCATAGAAGAAACTATGGAATATAAATTACTGGGTATAACCATAGACTCGAATGTGAATTGGAAAGCCCACATCCAAACAACTGCAACAAAATTGACAAAATTTCTGTACGCGCTAAATATCCTTAAACGAAATACGAATTTTGAATGTGCATTATCGGCCTATTTCTCTTTCGCGCATGCGTGGCTCCGTTATGGTGTGGTGCTTTGGGGAGGCAGCACAGAGGCCCAACAGCTATTTGTATTACAAAAAAAATGTATCCGGATACTAGCCAATGTGCGCATCCCTACAAGTTGTCGCCCATATTTTGTAAAATATAAACTTTTAACGTTGCCGTGTCTATACATTATGCAAGCAGCGCTTTTTGTCCGTGAGAATCCAAATCTATTCGAGGCAAAAAAAGACACTGACAAAACCAGAACACAATATAAAAATAAATTATTATTACCAAAACCGAATTTAGCGATGTATAGGAAAAGTCCTCATTATAAATGTATTCTAATTACTAACAAGATCCCAGATTCGATAAAACAAGAAACTCGTGACATTATATTTAAAAACAAACTAAAAAATATATTAATTGACAAATGTTATTATTCTATTGACGAATTCTTAAACGATGATAAATTATGATGTTGAAATATTGTATTAATGTTATCCTAATAAGTAATTCTGAGGTGATAAATTGTAATGCTATTAATGTTAATCTTAAATTTTAATTCTGTTTTAATGACTTTTATGATTTCTGTAACCTTATTTTAAGTGTATCATTGTGTGCCCTTACAGGGCGTCATGGTCTGACTATTATTACTTTGTAACATCTTTATTGAAATGTACATGACTTATACAATTGAATAAATAAATAAATAAAAAAAAAAAACTTTTTAGCGTAAGTATATTTATATTATCATTTGTACATAGTTAAATCTGTTTAATAAAAAATAGTTCGGTTTTTATTTCTCTTTTTTTTAAAACGCCAGTAGACTTTGATTTGTATATTTATTGATTTAGAATAGAAAATTATAAAATATAATATTTAATCCTTATTGCACACAAGAACAATTTATCGCACAAAAGGCGGACTTAAAGCAGTAAGCATTATCTACCAGTTAACCTTTGGACAAATCAGACAAATTATGTGTATAAATGTGTAGTATTATTAATCATGTGCTCTTTGTGTAATGTTAACAGTTAATATTTTCTTTACAGCACTTATTTAGAAAACAAAATTATATACACATATGAATGATATGGTCAGTTTAATTTGCATAAAATATCTCTGCACAAGCATCTCTGTTTTCAGGGGATTGAATAATCATTCAGGAACAACATAATAATGATGTCGATTTCCTCTTTTCAAAAGTTATGCACTGTTTCTGATTCATGCATTAAATTTTCATTTTCTAAAATGCCCTTTGCATTAGGAAAGCTGAAATCTGAATCTGAAATAGGTTTAAACTCTTACCCCTTTATTCATAAAATTTAAAATGCCTCTGCTAAATAAAATGTGCTTTGTCCCTTTCTTACTAACACAAATTTCAAAGTGACAGATAAGGACAAACTAATTTTAACGGCATTTTAGTTAAAACAGGCTTGTAGAACGTTTATGAATACGGCCGTTAGTCAGGGTCAGGATGAAATGGAGTCCATTTTGACACTATTAAAACAATATTTGAATTTCATTCCAATTGCATCGCGCACATACTTGGCTAATGAAAAAGAGTGCGCATGAAGCAAGATGACATATCAAAGAGGAGGAGGAGGAGGAGAGGAGAGGAAGAGAGATTATATTACATTCACCACTGATGCATCGCCTGCGGCCTAGGCGTGTTTAAGGAGCGCGAACATGGCCTCATAGTTACCCGCTGGCAGAGACTGCATGCAGTCATTGATTGCTTTATAGTCTGTCAAAAAAGAGTAGAAAATAATAGTGGCGCCACTTTCGCTCATATGGCAACACGAATAGTACGACCAGAGATTTTGATACTTCACTTTTAGCTAGGAAATAGGCATTTAAATTTGGTTCCTTATTTAGAAAAATTACATACAAATTAAATACATATTGGTATAGACATACAAACTCACAAACATTACCTCTATACAATGTTTATGTAGACGGAATGCTAGTAATTTAAATTTGTTTTGTTTACTAATTTTAATAATTAGTACAATATACAGTTTCTTCTTCCTCCAAATGTTGCACTATGTAAACAAGACGAAAATTATCAATTTACTGTAATTGTAGCGTAAGGAATAAATAAAATTAACACAATCATTCATAATTTAACACTTATTAGTGGTCTACAATAATTAAAACCCTGTAATTTCACCAGTTCTTCTATGAACATTGTCCAATTCCGACAAAATGATTCCGGCTTGATATTCCGCAAGACATCGGTTGTATACATTATACTCGTAAATTACTTTCCGAGCGAAACTGCGTATTGTCTTGGTCATTGTATGGAATTTTTGTTGCATTTGAATGCTAATAAATCCGCGAAAATTAATAAATACCGTAAAATAACAACAAAGATGACAATACGTCTACTGACACCTCCTAGCATATGTCAAGTTTAACGAAGTTACCAGGGTCGAAAAAAAATAGTTCCGTTTCTAGACTATTTGGCCAAGCTGTAGTCTAGTTTACTTATGTCTCCCCTTTTATGTCATGCTTACACTAGTAATAAGATTTTATTGTTTACGAATCATGTATACACATACGGCCGTATTCATAAACGTTCTACAAGCCTATTTTAACTAAAATGCCGTTAAAATTAGTTTGTCCTTATCTGTCACTTTGACATTTGTGGACAAAGCACATTTTATTTAGCAGAGGCATTTTAAGTTTTATGAATGAGGGGGATAGACTGTAGTCTGAATTAAACGTTTTTTATTTTTTATTTAATTCTTTCTTGATTATACGAGTATGTTCTCATTTGATTTTACTCGTTCTTATACCAAAATAAGTAATTTCGTCCAAACCTGAGCTCTGTTCGAAAAGCTTACGGATACGAACTGTCCAGTCTATAGTTTACAAATGTGTAAGTAATTATGGGTTATAACTATCTAGCATTGAATAGACTTGACAAATGCTGCACCTATAGGCGGTGGGCCCAATCGCAATACACCCAAGTCACATGACAACATGATAAAATGCATGGCAGCAGGTCGAGAAAAATGTGCTAAGCAAGAAAAAAAAAATTGGCCGAAAGTTTGAAAATCCTTCATTTCCGGTCAAAATTTTTACGAAGTTGCCAACTTTGGCACCGTCTGCCAAGTACTTCCGAACATTTCGGGACTGGCATACTTTGGTTTACTCTCTACGATTAAAGGGCTTAATGATGCCACAGTTCTCGTACTGTTGTCACATGACGTAAATATACCTACCCACTACAAATTTTGGCAAACTTTCTTTTTTTTTTCTTGCTCACTACAATTTTCTCTACCTGCTGCCATGTTGTATCGTGTTCTCATGTAACGTCGGTATTGGGAGTGGGCCCACGGTTTACTACGTCATTAGCAAATTGCTTTGGCTTGCATTGGCTCTAGGCATCCCTTTGTGGATTCGGGCTTTGTATGTTCGATTGATCATGTCAATTGCATTCCCAAAAGCAAAAGGAAGTTATATATAGGAAGAGCGGTGCCATCCAACACAGGCATTTTTTGGCCTACCGGGTGGCTCCATCGCCTTAGATTATAAACAGTGTATCTTACAAAATAAAGAATTTTGGTTTTTTTTTTTAAATTTTTTGAAGTAGGAAGGATTGCTAATAAGGGGTTTATCACGTAACAGATAGCTCGTTTTTTAGCTTGATTGGTTAGGACGTGTTGCACCAAGCACCTTAGATCAACCGGTTATCGTTAACTATGGCGTCAATAGCCGTTTTCTTATAGAGATCTGTCACGGGTCAATTTTCAAACGAGCTGTTTTTGCTGTCCCACGGCTATAATTTCAAGTCAGTTTAACATGGAGTATTGATACATATATATTTGTATTCCGTGTATTATAAAGTACTTAAAATATATATAACAATGCCTTAAATATTAATTGATTCTGAAAAAAATAAATTTGATACCGTACAACAGCGAAATCTACCGCTTTTTCGCGTGTCCGACTTGCGGTTTTGCTAAAACAAAAATTCATAACTATAGATTACGGCAACGTATAAATAAACAACTTGTACTGTTATAAAGAAGATTTGTTAGCGTATTCATTAAAGTATCTTGCAAAATGAATGCGTGAATAATTAAAACCAGTGAAGTGTTTTGGTAGTTGTCCCACGCGCGACCCATTTATTAGGACTCAAGCTCAAAACCCTTAAAATCTGGTTTTTTATTGTCCCACCGTTACATTTACTTTACGATACGATAGACAGGTTAGTTGGGCTTCAACCACCAACGGGAGTGGAGGGAGCGCCAGTATTTTTGACGGCGGAAACAGGTTTTCTTTATACGACGTATTTTGGTACGGCTATTTATTTATTTATTTAATCTTTATTGCACAAAAGAACAACTTATCGTACAAAAGGCGAACTTAATGCCGTAAGCATTCTCTACCAGTCAACCTTTGGGCAAAGGAGACAAATTGTGGGCGGTGGGTGCAACTACAGATATAAACACACATTAAACATTTATAATAAATTACAACAATAGACAAATAAATAATAATACATACAAATATAACGGCTATGACGACATTCGTATCGCCGTTTATTTATATATTGTTTATTTATATATTTATACGATTGAAATAAAAATGTGTCTTTAATAACAAAGGTTAGCAATATGAGGTAAGAGTTTCGTGTAATTAATTAGTGAATTCAATTAATGGTGTACGAAGGACAGCCAAAAAACATTAATGTTGACATTTGTATGGCGACATTTGTACGGCTTTTTTGCCCGTAAAAATGTCGAACGTGGAATACAAATGTCGATTCATAACAAAATCTAAGTAAAGCACGAAATTAATGGACACTGGAAAGGATAAAACTGGCCTCGATTTAGGCCCTCGTTCCATTACACATTTGTTGTTTGCTACTTTACCTACTTACTACTTTTTAGGGTTCAGTATCCAAAGGGTAAAATCCGTCTATCCGTCCGTCTGTATGATTGTCTGTCTGTCCGTCTGTCACCAGGCTGTATCTCATGAACCGTGATACTCGTAGTTAGACTGTTGACATTATCACAGATGATGTATTTCTGTTACCGCTATAACAACAAATACTAAAAACAGTATGAAATAAATATTTAAGGGGGCCATACAACAAACGTGATTTTTTTGCCGTTTTTATAGATAATGGTACGAAACCCTTCGTGCGCGAGTCCGACTTGCACTTGGCCGGTTCTTTGCTGTCATTTTGCTACCTTCTCTTAGGCAGAATTAAATAATCTGTTTTCTAAGTGATTTTTAATATTTTGGAATATAACCACAGAATAAGTAATAGTACAAAATATAACGATCATCATAAACCATAAAGCAGAGATACTATATCGAAATAGTGAGTTTTTAGTAATGTACAAATGTTTTAAGCTTTTTCAACAATTGTATGGCAAAATCGACATTTTCATGGCACTCGCCGACATTTGTATGCCGCTATCGACATTTATATGGCAGAATCGACATTTGTATGGCACTATATCGACTTTTGCGCTGTCGACATGTGTATGGCGCTGACGACATTGGTATGGCACGCTGTTTTTGAAGCATCAATATCTAGCTAACCATTAGAAGCAGAGAGGTGCCTCATGCACCATATTTTTTCTTTTTAAAAACACTACCTCACGTTGTCGGTACGAATCTAATATTCCAAAAAAAATAAAAAACCATACAAATGTCGAAAAAACGGCCTCTTCGAAATTTTTACACCGACACGACCAGATCTTTACGGACATAACTCCCAGTTTCCAACGGTTTGAAACAACCTGCCTTTGGTGATAATTCAAAAAAAAGTCGTGAATAGGAAGTAAAATTTTGTGTGTTTATTTGAACCGGTACCGGTTGTGCTTTGTTCATAATGAATTATAATATGAATGCCAATCCTGTTTAAAACTCGACGAATCCTACATTTTGGATTCTCAATCTTTTCATTCAGTCTAATCGGATTTACTACAGTCACGCGTACCATCATACATATCATACATAAACAAACCGATTTTATATACTTAAAACCCGGCAAAATGTTACCCATCCACCCTGACTCTGTTCACCAACTGTGAGTCTGTGACTAAACACAAACCAACCAAAACAAGAAACAAAGAGGTTCATTACAAAGAAGTGCTAGCAATTTGTTGAATGAATATTTTCTACAGAACCCGGGATCTTTTAATTCATCTTCGTCGCGAATGAAACTGAAACAGTACCTATTGTAATGAATACCTAGTGATAGGAATATTCATTTGTGTATTGTTAATCTGCTTAGAAAACGAGCTTGACGTTAATATTGTTTTCCTGATTTGTGGTAGTCTTCTTCTGGTCAATTATATTCATAGGAGTCATCATCATCATCTTATCAGCCGAAAGACGTCCACTGCTGGACATAGGCTTCCCCCAAAGAGTGCCAAAGTGACCGGTCCTGCGCCACCCGCATCCAGCGGACTCCCGCAACCTTTAGCAGGTCATCAGTCCACCTTGTGGGGGGCCTACCTACGCCGCGCCTTCTGGTATGTGGTTCCCACTCGAGAACCTTTCCGCCCCAACGGCCATCGGTTCTACGTGTTATGTGCCCCGCCCACAATAATATTCCGCCGCCAAATTCATAGGAGTGATTTGATCGATTTATTTCCACACGTTAACGCTTTTGTTTTAATAACTCATCAATGAACCATGAAGAAACCTGTAAATATTCGATTGCTGTTAGAAAAATATATTAAAACTGGAGGCACAGAAACTGGGATTATGAAGAACGTTATATTTCAACCGGTAGAATCCGAAAATACGACATACAGATTTAGATTAAGTCTGTCTTAATCTGAAACTAAACTGTCTGTTATACGGAATTCGATTCTCAGGCCCTTGTTTAGCGCGCACGTGCATTAGCTCAGCGCGTGTGTAAGCGAGACAACGGAACTTTTCGAATGCTTTTTTAATTACCACGACGGTAGCAAATAATCATACGGTCTGCCTAATGGTAAGCAGACACCGCCTACGAAGGAGGTGGAGCCGACCCTGTAATGATTTGAAGATTCGTTGTATATTGAAAGATTGTTACCGACACACTACTACGCCCGCTAGACTTGTCTTGCCATTTTATCACTTATCGCTGTCGATAAGACAACCATCACGTTCTGCAAGTGCGAGAGTGACGGATGAGAGAGCAATCTGGTATATAAAATCGAAAAACCAGAACGGGATAAAACACGAAGGAACGAGCGAGATAGCGCCTTACAAAAAACACGATATCCGGCGACACGTTTCTCAAAAACAACGCAGGTAACACGACAAATAAATGTTAGAATCAATTTTCTGGATAATGCCTTAGAATAAGAGCATAAAAGCTCCCGATTCTGTTGCGTATTTTTTCTACAATCACGTAATGAAATCTCGATAACATTGACAATTTGAAACGTAGGCCATTGTTCGGAAATCTTCGGAAATGTTCGGCTAACGTACGAATCATATTCCATTTTACGTAATTTGATTATATCTGAGACTACATTTCCATATTAGTATAATCGTTATACAATTGATTCGGCTAAAAAAACATACTGTTTATAAATAATAATGATTAAAACTGAACTTTGAAATTGCGGTTCGAGAATTTTACATGAAATGTACGGTGCAACCCAACCTTCTGGCACGTCAGAATCTCATCGTTAGACTGTCAAATGTCACTGTTTATTACTTCGAAAATTGAAAAGTTTCATATTTGCTAATTGTTTCTCGTTTGTTATCGTGTGCAACAAGTGCTCTGATCGGTTGGACCTATTGTTTTCTCATCTGGACCTCGATTCGGTTATTTACGACATGCTCGGTAGTAAACTACAAGACCGAGTGAGGGATGTTGAGATCCGACGTCGCACTAAGGTGCTCGAGGTTGTAGATACCATTACCAAACTCAAGTGAAGTTGGGCTGGACACCATGCCAGGCAGAATGATGGTAGGTGGACCAAAAAGGTGTCTGATTGGTGGCCACTTCTAGGTAAAAGGAGCGTCGGCCGTCCACCAGCTCGATGAGTGGACGATATTAGGAAGATTGCGGGTCACTTCTGGATAAGATTATTAGCTCAGGATAGGAACGGGTGGCGTGCTTGAAGAGAGGCCTATCTATGCTCAGCAGTGGGCGATTACGAGCTGAAAATGATGATGATGGATGGGTCATACACAGATTTAGGTACGCGTCTTTCCTGTGGACATTATCAAAGTTAAGGACTTCGAAGCCTAAGTTTGGTTGGACTCTTAAGTATACAGTGTCTCCTCTTCTATATTACTATCTGATAAAAACATTATTTATATGCACGTGAGCTCTTAATTATTGACCACAGGGGAGACGAATTTTGTTTTATGCACTGTGATGAAGACGTTGAACAGACGGCATAACCGAGGTTGCCGGACCTAGCTGGATGGATTTGGCTAAAGATCGGGAAAAATGGCATGAGATGGAGGAGGCTTTTACCCAAATGGGGTCCATATAAGAAAACATATATATTTGTCTAAAAACATTAACACAACACAACTTTTTAGATTAGTGAATACTAACAATATGGAAAAAATAAAGCTTAAATTAATTAATTAATTAATTGTCTGTGACACCTCAAATACAAGATGTCATAATTTAAATTTTGTTTTTATTATTTTCGGTTGATAAATTAAACAGTGAGAGTCTTGAATTGGAATTTTGTGTTAAGTAAGCGCAATCAAAGTGCGAAGATTCCAAATTTCCAGTTCAAAACTGTGCTATGCAGATATAAAAAAGAAATAAAAATTATGCATGTCCGCTGCGGCCAGGCTGCGCCAGTGTGATGTGGGCTTAAAGCGTATACGGCTATAGCTCGCGCTTGGGCTGTTGACGTTAACGAGTACTCTTTGCTGGCCGCAGAGTACGAGAGGTTTTTGTAATAGGAGTGTAGATACCTAATAAAATAATCAATAATGTCATATTTGCTCTAAAAATTATTAAAAATGTAGTCAAATGGAGACAAAATCAACGCAAGAGGTTAAATAATCACGAAGTTAAAAGTGTCCAAAATTTTAAGAAGGGGTATTGTGATATACGCGTGTATGTGCGGCTTAAGTATTGGTGTCTTTCTCTGCCTGGTTCTCTCTCCCTCACTCGCCAAGATGGCGTAACGCTGTTGGTAGCATCCGTGTTAATTAATTGAGCGTTTAATTACTTCAAGACATGACAAAGTGGCGACGAGGATAAAAACTCAGCAATTTACAGTGATAAAAGCACGAGAAATAAGTTAAAAAACGAAAATATCAACATTCGATTTCAAAGTGCAGTGAGTCGGGCTGCGCTACGGGGGCCGCCATTTGGGGTCAAGCCAAAGGAAGCGATGTTCTATTCACGTCGTGTATTTACATTCAAATCGTGGACTAACTAGATGTCGGACACAGAACCAAGTGCAATTTCGGACAGCGATAACACTGATGACAGTGCAAAAAGTGTAGTGAACGTTAAACTGGACAAAACAGCGTGAATCTATAAATTGAATAAAATACAACTTCAAGAACATCTTACAAAATTAAGTATAACCTATGAAGAAAAACAAACGGAGGATGAGCTGCGTAAATTACTAGTCCGATACTGTAAAGAGAAATGCAAACAAGCCAATGAAAATAAAAACTAGATGGCTAACATAAATCTAAATGTTCAGGCATTTGACGGCAGCAAGATTTAGATTTAGATTTAGATAGATTTCTCGTAGATTTATTTATTACACGATAAAAATTACGATATAAATTTGCATAATTGTCAAAATTACAATAATTTCTACCATGTTCAAGTGGGAGTGTTTTGAATAACAATTGCAATGTTGTTTTGTTCTGAATGAATTACCGCAGGAAAAGGAAGCCCCCTTTTTGCTCACAAAGTTGACGCCTCAAGTTTTTGAGACACTTGCGTGTTTATGTGCACCAAAACTACCTGCTAACCTCTCTTACACCGAGATTACAACGCTTTTGAAGACTAAATATGTTCAAAAACAATCCATTGTACTGGAACGGGCGGCGTTTTGAGGTCGTAATCAAAACTCGAATGAGAAGATTTATTTTATTTTATTATTTATTTATTTATTAACAACTAAAATTAGACATGAATAGTAAGATACATTGCTCCACAAAACTACATCAATAGTTTGACTGTGGAGTCAAAATTACAGTCTCTTTTCTCTTTAACATAATAAAGTAGTGTCTTAAATATCTTAAATGTATAGGTACTCTGCATTATTTATATATGATATATATGAGATAGAAGATTACATTCTAGAGCTTCTAAAATTAGCGAACAAATGTGATTTCAAAGACACTGAAGAACAAATAAAAGAAAAACTCATTGATGGTGTATGCTCCAAGCTAGTTTGAAGTTTGAACTTCTCAAAACGGATACCAACAAGACATTACAAGAATACATTAATTTAGCGAGAACAGTAGAAGCTGCGTTGCAGGAAACTGGTTACAAGACAGGAGTAGAAGCTACAAGCATCTATTACCAGCAGACAAACAGAAGCAATACCATCAGGGGAAGATCAATTAGAGGAAAACCAAGTATAACAAAAACAATACGCTGTTTTTGTTGTGGTGGTGACAACCACATGCGTTCGGAGTGTCGGTTGCGGCAGAAGTTTTGTTCTGAGTGCGGACAACAAGGTCATATCTTCAGAGTTTGTTCCAAGAAGCTTGTTCCAGCTAAAATTAATTGTGTAGGGAAAGAAGATTGTTTAGATGAAAGATCATCAAACCAGGAACACCAGACAAAAGATACAAAACAATGGGAAACTAATATAAATGAGTACCAACTATACTCCGTAAATGTAAGTAAAGTACCTCCACACATGTTGAGTTTGATAGTCGAAGGTAATCAAGTACAATTCCAATTAGATACTGGTAGCGATGTTATGGTACTACCAGTACAGCAAAAAAAATATTTATTTCCAGGTAAAGTTATAAAAAAAATGGAACATTTTGTTCAGGAACTTTGATCAAACCGTTTCAAAGCCACTAGGAGTTTTAGAAAATTTAACTGTAACATTGAATGGTGTAACTAAACAACTAAATGCATTTGTAACAGAGAACTCTCCATGTATCATTGGTAGGGATTGGCTTAAGGAATTAAGTTTATGGCCACCAACATTTCTGACAACTAAAGACATGTATACGTTAGGAAATGATTTTGATAAAATTTCGGAAGCCAGAACAGCTGTAAGGGAAAAGTTTGCAGAAGTATTCAGTCCAGGATGGGGAAATTTTAAGGATGAAACAATCAGCCTTAACTTGAAACCAGATGCGAAGTCTAAAAGTTTGCCGGTACGTCGGGTTCCATTTGCACTGCAAGAGAAGGTAAAAGCCGAAATTTCTAGACTCTTACAAAATGGTAGAATCGAAGCAGTGGAAACCAGTCAGTGGGGTACACCGGTGGTACCGATATTAAAAGGAGATGGTTCTGTAAGGTTATGTGGTGATTACTAAATGACAGTCAACCCACATTTAGAAATTGATCATTTTCCCTTGCCTCATATAGAGTAAATATTTAATACTTTAAATAAAGGGAAATATTTCTGCGAACTGGACCTTAAAGAGGCATATCATCAGGCTCCTTTAGATGAAGCCTCAAAAGATTGCACTGTTATTGTAACAGAAGTAGGTACTTTTAAATATAACTTCCTACCTTATGGTGTAAGCACGGGACCTGGCTCATTCCAGCGGCTTATGAGTAAAAAATTAGCTGGCATTCCAAATACAGCTGTTCATAGATAATATATATCAGTGGTACAGATCTTGATGACACAATGGCTACCTTGTCTCAGGTTTTAACAAAATTAAAAGAGAGTGAGTTTAAATTAAAGGTGGAGAAATGCAAAATTTTTGAAAAAAGTATTGATGTTTTTGGATTTACCATAGACATAAACAGTCATAAGGGTAAATAAAGCAAATATAGAACCATTGTTAAATGCGGAGCCACCAACGAATATTACAATGTTACGGTCGTTTCTAGGCAAAGTGAATTATTATTCACGTTTTTAGAAAACATGGCCAGCATCATTACACCATTGTATACATGTACAAAAAATAACAATTTTAAATGGACTCCAGAATGTGACAAAGCCTTTGTTATGATAAAAAACAGACTGGCTAACATGGATATATTAAGTCATTACAGCCCCACCTTGCTTTTGATATTAAGTTGTGATGCATCTGAAACAGGTTTAGCTGCTGTTATTTCGAATAGGGATGCAAATGGGGTTGTCAGACCAATTGCTTATGCTAGTAAGAAACTGGATGACACAGAAATTAAATACTCTGCCATTGACAAAGAAGCCATGGGGATAGTTTTTGGTGTGACGAAATTCTACAATTATACATATGGCAGACATTTTGAATTAGAAACGGATAGCGCCGCTTTAGTGCGTATTTTTGGACCAACCAAAGCTATACCTAAGACGGCAGCAAAAAGATTGCAACATTACGCAATTTTTTTGTCGGCATTCAACTACAAAATTAAGCATATAAAAACTTGTAATAATCCAGCAGATTTTTTATGTCGCACTCCTTCCACAAGTGATAGTAATAATAGAGACACATGGCACTCGATTTATGCAGATTAGATGCGGAGATTAGTAACATGTATCATATGCAAACTTGTAACATTGAATGTTTAGATTATAAATCTATACAAGAAGCAACAAAAAAAGATGTACAATTAGCTAAAATAATTAGACATACTATGGACGGATGGCCTGACTTAATGGTTGACAAGGATTTGACACCTTTTAATAATAAAAAAACTGAAATAAGCTTTGATAGATCTTGTCTCTTCTGGGGGTATAGGATAATCATACCAGAACCATTGAGACAGGCAATCATATCGAAACTACACTAAAGTCATTTCGGAACGGTCCGTATGAAGCAGCTGGCACGTTCATATTTCTGGTGGCCTGGTATAGATAGCGAGATTGAAAAAGTTACCAATAATTGCCAATAATGTATTTAGTAGTGGTAGATAGTTATAGCAAATGGCCCGAAGTTATAGAAATGAACACAATCACTGCATCTCGTACGATTGAGGTTTTAAATAGCCTATTTGCACGCCATGGCTATCCTGTACACTTGGTAACGGATAATGGACCATCATTCACCAGCTTAGAATTTAAAGATTTTTGTAAATTTAATTTTTAAACATACCTTTTCTCCACCATACCATCCAGCAATTAATGGTGCAGCTGAGAGGTTTGTTGAGATTTTTAAAAAGCATGTGCTTAAAATTAAAGAAAGTAACGGTAATACGATACAGTCGGCCATTAACTTATTTCTTTTCGACTACCGGGTCATGCCACATAGTACAACCGGAGTAACTCCAGCTATGCTCATGTACAATCGGGAACTCCGGTCTAGATTTGCATTATTGAGACCGCCACCGGTAATAGAAAGAACTCAAGAAATGCTAGAGAAACAAAGAGAACTGGCATCAGGAAGTAGAAAAATAAATTTTATGGTTGGAGCAAAGGTAATGGCTAGGGATTATCGGAAGAATAGACCACCTTGGATATAAGGCCTAATAGTGGAAGAGTCTATTCCTGATACTACGTACATTATAGACGTGGAGGGGTGCAAATGGAAAAGGCACGTTAACCAACTATTGAACTGTAGTGATAGTGTGGAGGAATGATAAATAAATGTACTCGCAGGACAGCCTAGACTATAGCCTAGACTATGTGCACAGGCACAGTAGTGTGATGCCAAGAGAAATACCAACTCGTAGGACCTTCTAGGATGTGCACTTAAGTGTGAAGCCAAGAGTAGCATTATATTGGATATTTAGTAATGTAAGTTAAAAATTAACTATTTCAAGTTATGTTGAATTGAAAAATGTTTTATGTTCAAGGAGAGCGAAAACCAGGTTCCAGGAAGATGTTTCAAAACTGGCAGCGGAGAGTGTGATATACGCGTGTATGTGCGGCTTAAGTATTGGTGTCTTGCTCTGCCTGGTTCTCTCTCCCTCACTCGCCAAGATGGCGTAACGCTGTTTGTAGCATCCGTGTGTTATTCCCAATAAACCAACTCATTAATTAATTGGGCGTTTAATTACTTCAAGACATGACAGGTATGTTCTGTCCCTTTTTTGCAAAACGCAACTTCATATGAAACAATTAACGATCGCAGTTTTTGACGTCACTAGAAGACGGCAACATGCTGTGCCCCATCATGTTCGGCGCCGGCATCGACGCGGCCAGCCGCGCGCGCGACGCGCTCTGCGGCAGCCTCGCAGTTTGTGATGTGACAAACTGTTTGCGTTTTCTCTCTCTAACAAGCAATATTAAAACGGTTGTAGCTTCGTAATTCTTTGAGATATCTGAATGAGATTTTCGTCACTATACTTCTTTCAGTATAGCAAGGTGCGTATGACAGCTGTCACCTCAGTACAATTTTTACTTTTTAAGTTACAATTGCACTGAGGTGACCGCTGCCACACGCACCTTGCTATACTGAAAGAGGTATAGGCATATTTTTTTGATTTCTTTCTCTTGGAGTACCTAATAATATGTTTTTGGCTACGCCCGTATTACTGAGTTTAATGTGGACATTTTTTTATTTTTTTTTTATATTTTATTTTTTTATTTCCATACCGTCACGAGCCCTGCTTAGCCGTTGCTAAGCAGGGCTCATGAACATAATGTAATTGTGACAAATACATTCATATAATTCATTCACGCGGGTGTAGCCGCGGGCACGTCTAGTAAGTGATAAAATGGCAACCGGTTTAGGCGGTCATCACACCACCACAACATTGTATGCCACGTCAGTTTGCATTATTTTCCGCACGGTACTTCACACTGCACCGCACCTCCAGCGAGTACGCGGCTTCGCATGCCGCAGCGGAATGCGGTGGCAGTGTGTGGTGTGCATTGCTTTATGAGTGGTTTCCTAAGATGAGACGATTTCCTGAATCTTACTCACCACAGACTTACAAACAAGCAGAGAGCGAGGGCGAAACACGTTGAAATGTGATAGAGATTTGAAGCGGACAAACGGAGGCCCGGAGGGTGCCGTTAAATATGAGGTTGGGGTAAATATAAATCCGTATCGGCTTGCGGCGTGTCAAGGGTACACTGGTACAGCTGACATCTGTCAAATGGGGAACTAGGGCGCGTATTATATCGCTGCTTTTACGTAATGCTGAGTTTCAATGTAGAAAGTGAGTTTGTTTATTTTCGTAGAATCATTTCGTGATTATAGTTTTTCGTAAAATATGGTTCTATATAATTAAGTCCAAAATCAACCACCACACACCGTAAAAAATCCTGAAGATAGCAATTTGAAAATCAAGTTTAAGGTATGAAATTCCTAAAGGTGTTTGACTTACGTTCTATCTTATGAACTTCAAAATTAGGTAGGTACCTACTCATAACTAATGTGTACAAAATACTTAATGTACGGAATTTCTAAAAACGCCTTTATCCAAAACCAAACTAACTGGTACACCTGCCGCAGACACCGTCGCCTATGGGTGCCTACGATATTGGCCTCCCCCAAAGAGTGCCACAATGACCGGTTCTGCGCCACCCGCATCCAGCGGACTCCCGCGACCTTTACCAGGTCATAAGTCCACCTTGTGGAGGGGGGCCTACCCAAGCTGCGCTTTCTGGTACGTGGTCGCCACTCGAGAACCTTTGCGCCCCAACGGCCATCGGTTCTACGTGCAATGTGCCCCGCCCACTGCCACTTAAGTTTATAGATTCGGAGGGCTATATCGGGTACCTTGGCTCTGCTGCGAATAGCCTCATTTCTGATGCGATTGCGCAGAGAAACTCCCACTATAGCCCTCTCCATTGCCCTTTGGGTGACTCTGCCTTCTGGTGAGGCCCATAGTAAGGTAATGAAGAAAAACACCTACGAAAAAGAATCTTTAAAAAACACGTAGATATTAAAAGCGTCTTTTAGTTTTAGAACACTGGCATATCATTTACTAAAGTAATTATGTTCTGAAACTTTTATACTTTAGTCACGAGTAAAATACGTGACATGTAAGAGAGAAGGACTTTTTACCAGTTTTAACTGACGTGTGATACTCTTCATATATTTGCCAAACCACAAAGCCAAAGGTTGCCTTGAGAGTACTTTGTCCATATTAACATTATAATATCTTAATAAGCAATTCTTTAAAAATTCATTGTACAATTAATTTAAATTTTTCTTGCATGCTTAGTAAAGCGGAACGTATTAGACACAATTTTTAGGGTTCCGTACCTCAAAAGGAAAAAACGGAACCCTTATAGGATCACTCGTGCGTCTGTCTGTCCGTCCTTCACAGCCTATTTTCTCCGAAACTACTGAACCAATTACGTAAGTTTGTGACCCAAAGAGGAACATGTAACGCAAACAAATGAATTTTAAACATGGTGGCCACTTTTGGGGGGGAAATGAGAAAATTAAAAATAAAGTTTTGCATATACTATCGTGTTACATATCATCAAATGAAATAAAAGAGCTCATTGTGTGCATCTAAATTATTTTTTTTGTAATTTTAGAATAATTCGTTTAGAAATTATTTAAGAAAATAGCCAAAAAATTACCATTCCCCCCCTTCATCTCCGAAACTACTGAGTCTAAAATTTTGAAAAAATACACAAAATAGTTCTTTACCTACAGATGACAGGAAAACCTATTAGAAATGTGCAGTCAAGCGTGAGTCGGACTTAATACGGTATTTGACAAAAATCAAATCAGCTTATTTTTATGAAACGTCAACAACGCTCCGTTAGTAAAAAAAATGTTTAAAATCTTGTGATGTACGGAACCCTTGCAACGCGAGTCCGACTCGCACTTGGCCGGTTTTATTTTATACCACCTAGTTTTGTAAACTACATTCTTGCAATTACAAAATAATTACGAATACGATCTACGGTAGATATTTTAGTCTTGAATTAGAAATTAAAAAATCATTGTACAATAATTTAAATTTTTCTTGCATGCTTAGTAAAGCGGAACGTATTAGACACAATTTTTTTATACCACCTAGTTTTGTGAACTAACATTCTTGCAATTACTAAATAATTACGACTACGATCTACGGTAGATATTTTACTCTTGAATTAGCAATTGGAGTGGAGGTATATCGATAATAAAAACAGGTTCAGAGGAAATTAATATACAAGGCTGGTAAAAAAAGTTCGAAAAATATTCATCTCAAAAAGTCACAGAAATGCTCTTCAGGGTTCAATTTAATAGCTCATAAGCAAATTGCAGTGAATTTCTAAGTGGGTGAATCTGCAAGGAAGATATGGCCGAAGTTTCGGGCGGAATTCATATTTAATATGGCAATTCAGCCGGCGAGGCTTTGCATAACAGATGATCCCAAAGCGAAAATTGCCAACGCCCTGACATTTTCACGCCATATAAGACGTAACCGTCCAATATAAAATAATAAAATCTACATTTTTAATGCAAGGAACTTGGCAGTTTTTTTGGGTCTACATTGGAATGCATAATCGTTTTGGGTGAAGGAAAGCACAGTGAGGAAACTGGTGTAATCCCAGTAAGGTCTATTTTTCCCTCTGGGTCTGAAGGTCAGATGGCAGACGTTTTCGTAAAACTAGTGCTTAAATTTTGGAACTAGGGCATAATCGGGGAAAAGCAAGGACCATGACGATAAAGAATCGAGTTTGAACTATTTTCATTTCGCGTGACAACTATTGGGATACCAACGTTTGGCATACCTAAATGTTTGGCCCTACAATGTTTTTCATTATTTGTCGCATCATCTTCATATCAGCCGAAAGACGTCCACTGCAGGACATAGGCCTCCCCCAAAGAGTGCCACAATGACCGGTCCTGCGCCACCCGCATCCAACGGAGTCCCGCGACCTTTACCAGGTCATCAGTCCATTTGTCGCATAATCTTGCCCAATCTACATGTTCCGACTACAAGTTACATGTAATATAATGGAGGAGAGCTTTATATCCTACCATAATATTATAAATGCGAAAGTATGGATGTTTGGATGTTTGTTACTCTATCACGCTTAACAAATTTACTGCCAAGAATCGCTACGCGTTACGCTCGTAGCAGATCCCGGGGTTTTCGACGTAAGTAGCTGAAAGCGATTACGGCGTAGGCGCCCGCTAGGCAGGAACCCGCCTAGCAGGCGCCTAAGCAGGGCAATGAAAGCGTTAAACCGATAAAATTTTGCACGAAGATAGTTTATAGCCTGGACTAAAATATAGGATATATCCCAACAAGCAAAATAGTCTCAGATCACATATGTTATAGGAATAAGACACTTATAAGATTCTTATATTGATTTTGGCGTTCGCAATTACTCTTATATTTGTCTCAGACATGCTATTTAGTATTTGATCACGATTACTCTGATAATTAGCCTTTTAAGCGCTTATAAAACTATGTATATAAACCACTATAAGACGCACCCTCTTGTAAAAGCTTTCAGTAAGAGCAATCAGACTTAAGAATGAACGTTCTTCTAAGTAGCACTTGTAAGCGCTTTTAAGATTGGTTATTAGGGTATTATAGACCCGAATATCCTATTAAGGCTGCCTATAAGTGTAAATACACTTGATTCCATTTACACTTGTTACTTAGTTTTATAAGCGCTTATAAGTATAATATTTGAGTCTGTTACAAATAAAGTAGTTTTATAAAAGCATTTGTAAGTCTTAATTGAATCTAGTTTTATACGAGCTTATGAACGCTCTTAATGACACTACTTTTTCCAATAACATACTTGCAGCATGCTATTATAAGCGTAATGGTTTTATACAAGCTATGTTCAATGCTGTTATTGTCAAAGAAACACTTATTGATTCGTTGACAAAGTCATTATAAGATTATTTACCCTTGCAATAGGAGGTTTAGGCCAAAATAGTTTCATTTGATTTTCATTCCCACCTGTTCCTGATTGTGGGTTCCGCACAAATTAATAGTATATTGGACTATGATTCAAATACAGAAGAAAGATTTTGTATTAATTCATAAAGTGAGAGTAAAACTGACGTTGAAGACCAAACTTCAGATAATAACAAAAAGTGGCCAAGTGCGTGCCGGACTACGCACAACAAAGGGTTCCGTGCCTATTAAAAAGGTCGTATCATTACTATAATGGCACTTAAGCCCTTTTCTTTAAGGAAGGCAGTTTTTTTTAAATATCTCGAAAACCTTTGAACCGATCTTGTTCAAAACAATTTTCTCTGAAATAATTTAATAATTCCTATGTCCATGATCTTTTTCATATTTTTAAAATACACGGTTCAAAAATGAGTGGGGGGGGGGGGGGAGATTTTAGTGACTTTCGGGGCGATTATCTCCGACTCTATTCACTTTATCAAAAAAATTGCTAAGAACCCTTATTTTAAAAGGCCTATCGATTGATGTGCCACACGTAAGCTGACAATTTAAAAAAAAATTGACTTTCAGTTTTATGTATGGAGTGAGATTTTTTTTTGTAATTTAATTACAAAACTATGTAGCGGCTAACGAAATACACCAATCCTCAATTTTTTATTCAAATATACCTTATAGCTTTCAGTAAAATGCCTGTGACATACGGGCGGACAGACAGACAGACATGACGAATCCATAAGGGTTCCGTTTTTTGCCATTTGGCGACGGAACCCTTAAAAATTATTCATAATGAAATGTAATGGCCTGTCTTTAGAAACTTCATGAACACAGCCGTAGCATTTGTCTGACAGTACAAAATGCGTTGCAATCCAAGGTCATTTTTTTTAATACACGGTAATCCTTTTTGGTCAAATGGTCCTTTATGGTCGATATCTAGAAACATCTTAGCCATTGCTCCAGCTCGTTGACAAGTGTCAACGAGCTGGAGCAATGGCTAAGATGTTTCTATTCCTAATGTTTGTAAGTACAAACATTAGGAATAAAATCAAATATACACCTAATAACATTGACATCCCGTTTGGTTCAGTGGTCAGTGACCCTGCGTTAAGATGCAGAGGTCGCGGGTTCGAATCACGCATGGGCAAATGTTTATGTGATAAACACGAATGTTTGTTCCTGAATCATGGATGTTATTATGTGGTGGTATATGTTTATTTTTGTTCGTTAACGATGTTGTACCGAAAACTGAAAGGGGTTGTTCAGTCAACGAAACTGAACAACTTTCAAAATAAATTTTTGACTTCCCCATACAAACTGTTAACTTTTTTCCCGATACAAAACAAGCCAATTTTTGCAGCTACTACTCGCTACTACTTACATAGTACAGCATAGATAGATGTATTCAATGACATACCAAAGATCGTTTTTTTTTCGTATATAGGCTGATTTATAATTATAATTATTATTTATTGAAGTAACACCAAACCACTTAGGTTCTTTTGAACGCATGATGATTATGACCAACTTTTACTCTTAATATTACAACAAAAGCGCAGTAACTCAAAAAAATATTAAGTACCCAAACTTCAATAAATACATACATACCTGCTTATATTCATGAATACAAACACCACCTACACGTGTTTTTTCAATAACACGTTGTATATTTACCGTTTTTTCTTATTTCATCACGGGTCCCCAAATGATAACAACATGGCGAGTGAATGCAGTGACTATGGGACATTATAGAACCGAGTTTGTCAATAGTGGTATTGTAACACACTTCGAAATCCTAGCCTAAAATGGCTACCCAAAAAGACTGATGGGGAACATTTTGTTATTTTAAAATAATGAATACTCGAATGTATAATTGCTTAGTTTAAGAGGGGCTTTAAAATTTTAACCAGCAACTTGGTATGTTGCACGAAAAATACGAGTTCCCTGTACGTTTATGATTAACAACATGAAATAACGAACACTGAAAGAACATAATATGACTTACTTAATATAATGTCCAAAATATTATAAAGTATTTTAATAAGTTTTCACGATTACAAGGAGCGTGCAAAACTCCCAATCTCAAAATTGATAACTGAATGATTGAACGAAATGAATGAGTAAGAACTTGTAGAAGAATTATAAAGTGCATAACAATCTAGTTTAGTTTTATAAGAGACTAATAATAGATTTCGTAGGAGTGTACGGTTTTACAAAATGCCGCTACACGGCTGTTACAGTCGTGAGTTGAATTCCATGAGGGTACTATTAGACTGTTAAAAAACTGAATACACTAATAAAGTGGGCCCTTTTCCGGGCTTGTAAGCGCTTATTAGTTCGGTATAAGTCTATTGAAAATTGGTCTTAGGATAATTATAAAACCGCTTTTTGCTCGTTGGGTATTTTATCCCGGGTCCACGAAGACGGTCACGAACGGAAGCTAGTCCAACATAAATGCAATCACGCTAGGCTGAATGTTCAGATTGTCTAGTAACCTTTTACTACAAAGAATCGTGAGATTTAGACGAGCTCGAAGTAAGTGACCGATTGAGATGCTCCATTCTGAATAGCCGGCGATCTCTAGACAGAATACGCGGTCCATTAAGGCCTCTATGGGCGTAATGTTCTGGATAATAGTAGAACTAGATTTGAAGCGCTTAGTAATAAGTTTCTTGATAAATAGAGATGTATCTTTTTATTTTACTAGTTTAAATTTTGGCCCTCCTAGTCATCCCACCATCTCCTTCTCAATCGATCACGGCACCTTTGCACATCTTGTGGCACCCACTCTGTAGGTAATTAGCCCACCTCAGTTATCTAATGTAGTATCGTATTGGATACTAAAAAGGCTTTTATAGCTAACGTAGAAACCTAAGTAAAGTGATAATTTTCGCCAGAGTTTCAGACTGTACCCTAACAAGTGACAATTTGGGTAAATCCTAAAAAACGATCTAGTCTCAAACTGAGCTAGGTCTAGACATACTAAACTACATAATACATGTGTCCAAGTGCCATTCGAGAGCAACATTTATAAAAAACTAGCTTCTGCCCGCGACTCCGTCCGCGTGGAGCTCGTTTATATCGCAGCCGATACAAACTTTCATCCCCATTTCACCCCCTCAGGGGATGATTTCCGGGATAAAAACTATCCTACGTCCTTCCCCGAGATGCAAACTATCTCCATACCAAATTTCATCTTAATCGGTTCAGCGGTTTAAGCGTGAAGACCTCTTCACACAGACAGACAGACAGACAGACAGACACATTTATAATATTAGTATGGATGGGATACAAATAGACACAAGCCTACAGACTCGCTAGAAACATTTTATTCAAGTTAATGTTAATAAGTCATCCGCTGTATTACTTTGGTATATTTGTGTTTTCTATTGATAAATTCAAAGAGGGACATCCACTACTCATTTGCCGAATTTGTAAGAAATGACCGATCCACACGAATATCTCATTTCAGTTAATTGAACCATTATGGTGGGAATAATATAAATCACTACCAAGAAGATGAGTGCCGTAATCTATCAGAGTTTTCGTGAAGTATACTTGACTCGACGTATTGGTTTCACATTTAATTCACCGTCTCAATAATATATAATAAATCAGCCTATATACGTCCCACTGCTGGGCACAGGCCTCTTCTCATGGATGAGAGGGAACGGGCAATAGTCCCCACGCTGGCTCCGTGCGGGTTGGGGACTTCACATACACCTTTGAATTTCTTCTCAGATGTATGCATGTTTCCTCACGATGTTTTACCTTCACCGAAAAGCTAACGATAAATATCAAATTATATTCCGTACATAAGATCCGAAAAACTCATTGCTACGAGCCGGGATTCGAACCCACGACCGCCGCTTGACAGCCGCATGCCTGAACCACTAGGCTACCTGTAGCTTTTTTTTATTCCGTATTAGTATAAAAAATATTTGACGGGTATTTCTTGTTAGGTACGTTGCTTGACGCGTGTTAAAACGACATAATGTAACGTTTAGCATAATTTCACGCCTGATGTAAAACAATTTATCCAGCAACCGTATAATTAATTAGTATATATAAATGTTAACGGATTTTTTGGTAAGGGTTTATTTATAAAATTTGTATGACGTCAATACTCTCTGCAAGCTGAAAATAATACTCTCTGCAAGCTGAAAATAAATATATGAACCGTTATAATATAATATAATGCGAAAATAAGTCATAATTATATCAAAGGGGCTGACATATATGCTAACGCAACATTATGCTATCAAACCTATGCGTTTAGTCGGATAGACACTCTGGTTCGCGCTGATACCAACAAAAAACGTGAACTACGTACGTATTGAATCTAAGAAAAGTCACTTCAAATCATATCACTTGATTCCGGAGCATTGAACTAAATGTCAATGATCAGATTTATGTTTTAGAATTTGAATTACTGCAAATAAATTAAATATTAAATTAATTATTGTGTAAATCCTCGGGATCCTGCCGTTTTGCCAAAGTTCTTTTGGTAAAATTTCACTACCCAAACCAACTTTGGCAGTTACCGTTGTGTTGGGTAATGCAATCTTTGGAATAATTTTAGTAGGCACATTTTCATTTGGCCAAATTGTCACTCAGCATAATATTACTACGGCAAAAAACGTTCAGGCATTTTGTCTTTTAGCAAATACTTATTACATCAGAAAATCTTTAGATAGTAAACATTTAGTCAAATATAATTCTTGACTCACTCACACTTAATATATTTACATATGACATAATTATCATTTTATATTATGATTAATTTATGTAAGTAATTTAATATAACATACTTTATGGCTAGTGCATACTTCCTGTAAAGAACATATGATATATAGGTAATGTTAATTTTTTCTAATGTTTGGTAGATTCTTAGGCAGGTCGGTATAGGTACGACGACGAGCGAAGCGAGGGTCCTCCTCGCTTCGCTCGTCTTCGTACCTACACTGACCTGCCAGACCTGCTAGGTTGAACCGCGACCCTACAGCGAGCGAGCCGAGCGAGCGAAGTGAGCGTGCCACGGCAGCGGCCGGCGAAGCGCCAGAACCGAACACTATTTACTACCTAATACTTACATATTATTTAAATACAGTTTGCAAAGCGTTTTTTATGCGCCTTGAAAAATCATGCTCGGTTACTTGCTTGAAAACTGACAACATAAGTCTTTTGCCTCATTATATTTGGCGTAAAATATGTTTTTCCAACTGAAACATTTGACTACATGAAATTTGGTCAAAGTACCAATTGGTAAGCGAGTCATTGTTTAAACGTTCACTTGGCAAAGATTGGGTTTGTGTTATATTTATTTCTGGAACCTGAGAACAAAACTAGAAACCCAAGAAAAAAGACTGCATGAACTTGAAAAAAATAGTGTACAACGTAACCTGATATTTTTCGGAGTAGAGGAAAATGAGAAATCCTACTTCGATTTGCAGGATTTAGTGCTGGATATAATAAACAGACAGATGATGATAAATACCTTAGAAATTGAAGTACAATCGGTTAGAAGAATAGGAAAAGTAGGGCCAAAAGCCAGACCTATAGCTATTGCTCTCACAACCTTGGGGAAAAAAATCAGAATACTTCAAAATAAAAGGAAACTAGAAGGGAGCAATATATATATTAAAGAGGAGTTTCCGGTACACATCCTAAGAGCAAGAGATGAGCTACGAGTACAACAGCAAAAAGAGATCGAAAAGGGAAACATTGCATTTCTGAGATATGATAAATTAATAATTAAAGAAAACAAAAACGAATTAACAAAAAATAAAAGACTTCTGTCAGTGTCGCCGCAGCCCCCGGTACAGAATTCAAAAAATACCTACGATGCTACCTCACACGTCACTACAGCAAAGCAAACAACACAGACAAACAAGAAATATAAGCCAACTACAAACACAATGTTGTCCTTCGTAGAACGCACAAAAGAAGCATGAAGATTTGAGGCCCCCTCCATACCAGAAAATGAACCAAGAATATCAAAACTTATATCTAATACTCTCCCAACACGGCTTGTCACCGCGGGAGAAAACGACTGCAACCCTCCAACTGGACATCACCTCTACATCTGCACGTACAACGTAAGATCGCTTAAAGATGAACACAGAATAATAGAACTAAAAAACGCTTTACGATACGTTAAATGGGATATAATTGGACTATCTGAAATAAAAAAGGTTGGCTATGGAATCGAAGAACTAGATTGGTGCATATTTTACTACTACGGCGAAACAAAAGGTCAAAGAGGAATTGGATTTTTAGTCAACAAGAAATATAAATCAAATATTATAGAATTTACACACTTTTCAGACCGCGTCGCTCTATTGAACATGAACATCAACAATACACATATCTCTATTATACAAGTATATGCGCCAACAGAAAAAGCGACGGACGAAGAAGTAGATCATTTTTACTTGGACATCGGTAAAGCTAGAGAAAGGTCTAGGAACAACCAAATAATACTTGGAGACTTCAACGCAAAAATTGGGGTAACGTCTGACGCGATAGGCTCTATCATAGGGCCCTTCGGCTCAGGCACCTGTAATGAAAGAGGCGAGAGATTAAAATTATTTGCTCTAGAAGAAGAACTATCTATCATAAACACTCTCTACAAGAAAAACATCAATCAACGTTGGACATGGATGTCACCGGACGGACACACGAGAAATGAAATAGATTTTATACTTTCAAACCAGAAAACTCTATTTAAAAATATCGAAATCCTACGCAAAATTACTTTTCCAACAGACCACCGCTTTGTCAGAGGTACAATGGAAATTAAAACACCGAAGAAGAGCAGGAAAAAGTTTCAACCCTCAAAATCGACTCTACAAACCGAGAAAGAACAAACAAGTTATCGCAAGCACCTGGATAAAAAACTAACTCAATATACGGAAAATGTCATCTCTACACAACACCTATATAATGCATTGGAAAGAGCTATTGTTGATAGTTTAACGGAATCAAGAAGCGCGAACAAAAAAACGCCATTTAGATTAACTAACTCTACCATATCGTTAATCAAAGAAAGACATGTTCTCCAACAAAAAGATAATAAAAATAAAACTGAAAAACATCACCTAAAAGAACTCTACAAATCAACGAAGAGACTCGTAAAGGACGAATACAGCAATTACAAGTTAAACAAATACAAAGAATGCATTGAATTAACGGGAGGTACAAAAAGATGCCAAAAAACCTTAGGCGGTAAACAAACATGGATCCCTAAACTTAAAAATTCTCAAAAGTCAGCGGAAAAAAGAGGAGAAATCGTGTTAATGGCAACGGACTTTTATAAGAAACTATACAAAGAAACACCGGAATCTATAAACGGACATGATGCCATGAAAACTAAATTAGCGACGACTACTGATAACAATTGGCCCGAGTTCTCAGCATCAGAAGTTATTATGATAATAAATAGACTGAACAACAACATAAGTCCTGGCTCAGACCGCATTATAAATGAAGCTTTAAAAACGGGTAAAGACATAATTTCAAAATTAATTGCACAAATTTTTAACCAAATTATGAAGGAGATAAGAGTTCCGGTGCAATGGTCCGAGTCGGAAATCACACTATTATACAAAAAAGGCGATCCATCGGATGTATCAAATTATAGACCAATTAGCCTGCTGTCCAGCCTCTACAAACTTTTTTCACAATGCATATTGTCAAGGATCGGACCGAAAATTGATGCTCTACAGCCTGTTGAACAGGCGGGATTTAGACCTGGGTACTCGACAATTGACCATATTCAAGTATTATGCCAAGTAATAGAGAAATATAAAGAATTCAACACGCCGCTATACATGGCTTTTGTCGATTACCAAAAGGCGTTTGACTCTATTTCTCATAATTCAATTGTCAAAGCACTAAAACACCATAATATTGAAGAGTTTTACATAGAAATTATAATGGATATATATAAAAATTGCAAAAGTAGAGTAAAGTTAGATAAAAAAGGCCCGTACTTTAATATACAAAGAGGAGTACGCCAAGGAGATCCAATGTCGCCTAAAATTTTCATCGCTGTCCTAGAACTTATACTCCATGACATTGGATGGGAACAGAACGGCATAAGAATAAATAAAAGATGGCTAAGTCACTTGAGATTTGCGGATGACATAGTTATATTCGCAAACAGCGCAATTGAATTGGAGGCCATGATGAACTCTCTCTACCGCAGGAGCAAAGCAATAGGACTGGAAATAAATTTAGAAAAAACAAAAATTATGACCAACGCCAAGACAAAAACTATCAAAATTAATAATGACATAATTGAGTACGTAAAAAATTATATATATTTGGGAAAACTTGTTTCTTTTGACCAGTCCGACAAAGAAGAAATTGACAGACGTATCGCATTGAGCTGGAAACGATACTGGTCACTAAAACACATATTTAAATCAAAAGTGCCGATCCCACTTAAGAGAAAACTTATGGACACATGTATTTTACCGACACTTACTTATGCTTGCCAAACATGGTCAATAACGGAAGGTAACGCTAAAAAAATTTCAATCTGTCAGAGAGCGATGGAACGGAGCTTACTAGGCATCAAAATTAGAGACAGAGAAAGAAATGAAAACATCAGAAAGAAAACAAAAATAAAAGACGCTTTAGAACATGTCAGAAGACTGAAATGGAGGTGGGCCGGACATATCGCGCGCTACGGCGACTCGAGATGGACTCGGAGAGTGACTGTGTGGCGCGGGCCGGGCGGCGGCAAGCGGCGTGCCGGCCGTCCGCTCAAGCGCTGGGAGGATGACATCCGCGCCGTCGCCGGCGCCGACTGGGTGAGCGCCGCACAGGACAGGGAGACGTGGCTGCAGTTGGAGGAGGCCTTTACCCGAAAGGGGGTCCCTTAATTAAATTGGGATAGACTTATAAATAAATAATTAGTATTCTCTAGTCACTGTAGTAGGTAATAGTCAGATTCATAGCATTTTAAAATTATTATTACATTTTGTCAATTGTATCACAATTAATTAACTTATTTTGTTTTGTTTTGTCCTGTTTTTATACTTGTCATGTGAATGAATGTATAATCGTAATATATTATTAATACTTACTAATTACACGCAAGACATTTAATAACGAATTATAATCTTACAAGTATATCCCAATTAAATTAAATTAAAATGAATTAAATTATTAAATTAATATAAGTTAATTGAATCTAATTGAATTATGGTACTCTAAACTAGATGAAATTATGTAAGCTATAAATTTTTGAAATATTATACTTGCTTTTTTTTATAAAAAGGAAATATTGTACGTGATAATATAAATTGTACAGCAAGTAGGAAATAATCCATGATGCATGATGCTGTATCACTGTACTGAAACTGATGGATCAAATAAAGGCTTTTTAATTTTTTTAATTTTAATTTTAATTTATATTTATTTGTGAAGTTTATTTGCCTTATAATAATTTGGCAAATGAAATTATACGAACAATTTTAAAACTTTGTCAATTTTTTTTTGCAAAACAAAGGTAATCCTAAGTCCTCCCAAAGAACTATTATAGACCAGAAGAACAACTATGGTCAAAAGTTGACAAATTTCAAAGAGATTAATATTTGTGACCTGATAAAATAGAATAATAGGTTACGTTCTTAATAATATCACCACGTAGGTACTTGTGCTATATATACGACGGTAGGTATTTATATAAAGTAAATTTGAAAATTCATCAATCAACCTTATCTTATAGAATCTTTTTTATTGGAACATCCACTTTATTCTGGGCGCGAGTGTATGGACATATAATGTACCAATTTTATCTACGAACATATCATTAGTGCTCTAAAATGCGTTCAGAAACCGTGGGAAACGACCAGCACTATTACAACCGATTTTACTATGAGAACCTTCTTGTCTGTGGTAGTTAAAATCTGTACTTTAATGTTATAACAGTATAGATTTTTGTATCGTTGTGAGTTTAAATTTGGAACAGCTGTCAAAACTCAATTGGGTCTCTTCTAGTATCCATAGATATTAAAACAGTTATTGATACGATATCAATACAGTATGTGTTTTTATATTTACGCACGACATTTGATCTCGAGTAACAAGAGTATAGGGACTTAATTTGTTTGTTTTAAAAATAGCCATTCGTTATGACGGCGGATCGAATTGCCGCCATTGCTGTTGTTATTTTTTTTTTGTTTTTTTTTGCTGTTACGAAAGTAGAATTGTGAACCCTTATCTTAGAGTACTTATGATACGTGTGTGTACATAAAGTAGTGTATGCAACTGTACATAATTAGGCCTTAAAACACTCGTGTGATCCTATTATGAAACTCGCTGACGCTCGTTTCATAAAACCACACTCATGTTTCGAGGCCTCTCATTATGGATCAGTTGCATAACTACTATGACTTAACTCGAATTAGATTTTGTTTTGCTTGTGTTCTAGTTTTGTTTTGATGATCATTACGAGACATCAATATTTGAATTCCTTACTCTCATAATAATATTGTTTAGCAGCTTGTGACCTTTAATTGAATTACTTCACAATTATTAATAATGTAATAAATTAGTAATGTAATCAATACCATTACTCGACGGTCATAATGTAAATTCGTATAAATTAGCTTAAGTCAACTTATATTGTAATTTAATGGTGTGAAACTTGCCCTACCATTGAAAACCGGGAGAAAAGTTTTATTGATTTTCCTCAACAATCTTCCAATCCACCATGTTGTTCAAGCTCAAAGCACAAGCTTATATAATTCAACGGTAACGATAAATTAGAACGAATAAACACCTCATCGGAGTTGTTTATAGTTGAGAAACAACAAACATGGCATTCTTTATGGGGTTAATGATATCATCCAGTGTGATCATGCGTTCGTATCCTTTTGTCTTATCTGCTTGCCGAAGAATTTACTTGCCCCGGTGTCAATCAATGTTAAAAAAAAAACAGTATAATTAATTGCAATATTTTCTAGTTCTATGTTATTTTCATTGAGAACCACGAGTTCTTTCGATTCTAATAGTTCAAAAAATGTCACACAATTTTTTCCTATTGTGTTACCATTTTCTATTTACTTTTTTATAGCAGTAAGAATATGAAAGTTCAAAAATGTATGGACATTTTGGGATACTTTTTTCTCCTATGGAAAGAGATCGTGATTCTGAGTAGAAATAATATAAAACTTGCAGAAAATTCATTAAAAAATATGGAACTTTAGAATGAACTGAAATCTGTTCAACGAGTGTTAGATACTGTGCAGTAAAGTAGGTATAGTAGTAAAAGCTTGTACCAAAAAAAAACTATCAGAACTTATTTACCTTGAACCTTACAGCAATCTTGCTGTAGAAATTCCTAATATAATCGCTGAATTGTGGGTATTGATTAAAGGTCTACCCATTACACCATATCATACCATGAGCCTACTACGAACGTGTCAGGTAAAAAAATATTCTTCGTATTAAAAAGTGCTGGTGCCGGAACGGTCTAGTGGGCGTCATCTCATAATGCCTCATACAAAGAATATTTTCTTGCATGTGACGGTATGGTTACGGTCATGGTATGATACGGTCTATTGAAAGAAAGAAAGAAAGAAAGAAATTGGGCACAGACCTTTAACATTGGACAACTGGAAGTGTCCACATGAACTCCATTAACGCCACTAAACCACGACGAAAATGCTACTAATTAAACCGGACTAACTACTTTGAATCAATGGATTGATGTAATGTATTCCCTGCAGGTTCTTTTGAAGTTCAGTTGAGAAACTTAACAACGAAGAATTCAGAATTAAAAACTAAATTAAAACTCTTCCAGCTTGATTAGGACTTGAGTCTGTTTCAAACTATTTTAAAACGAATAAGCAATTGAGATCCCTGGAATTGTTCACATCAATTTTAATTTATTTTTTCGCTAGTAGACGGTTTTGCTTCTATAAAAAATAATTTGTTGTAGGTATTTAGATTTGTAGGGTTGTTGTTGAGGCTAGTAGGCTAATTTATACACTAGTGACTGCGAGTGTCTTTTTTTTCCCGTAAACTTAATCGTTTGAATAATTATACTAGTGAGTATAATAAACGAACCTGCACACAAAAAATCCAGAGAATCGGTTGAGAAATACGCGCTGCAGAGGAGAACAGCTGGCCGGAGGAACCGCTGGAAATCCGGACAAACGAAAGAATGTTGGCCCAAGCTGATACCACGAACGCGCTTCGCTCGCTTATTCACAAATTAAAAAAGCATTTCCTTGTTTTCCCCTTAATTTTACTTTGCTCAAGGTTAAACTCTTCTGCTATCATGACAAGTACTGCGGACGGTCAGAAAATTTGGTAAGCCGGAAATCTCATTGACCTGTTTAAATTCAACTAGTGACCAAAAATATACGATCACATATGTACTGTCGACATCAAAGCCATTTAGTCACTTTTCTCCTTGTTCCCAATGAATAAGAGAGGCGTCGACATTTCTATGCTGTGAACGTATTCATTTACTTCTAAAACGTGAGAACTCTCATTCGACCCGCATCTGGGCGAATCTCCGAGCGTTTGAACCGCTCAGTTTTAACGTCACTGTCGGCTCAAGATTATTTTATCAGAGGTAAAACGTACCGCAGAACTAACCTTTAATCAAGAAAGATTCAGTACTGGTATTGGTAGACTGATACTCGTACCTTTTAATAGTATTTGCTGTCTATGACAATGACGAAAAAAAAACGCATTAAAAACGCTGAATATTCGCCCATCTACTTAACTGGCCATCATCCATGGAAACAAAAGAAAGTAGGTAATAGACAGTAAATGGTTTTTTCTTTATTTTTTATCCCTTGAAAGTGCAGTACAAAGTTGAAGAGAGTTAGTTACTCATTTATCCGGGAGATGGCACTGTGAAGGGGCGGGTTGGCTCCTAAATCGCGAATACGTAGTCGTATGTCAGTCATGGTCTAGTCATACAATCTTATACAGTTATAGCCCGCGAGCTACGTGTATTTTTTGCATCATGAAGCCCCGTAGACGTCAGCTACGCTTCCGTTGGTGGGTTGACCAGAGGCAGGCTCCCAAACAGGTAAAAAACGTGACGTCCACGGGGCTTCATGATACAACTTTCTGAAGCTCATCAGTCATCACTGGTCATAATAATAATAATAATAATTCATTTAATTCAGGCACCTAAGGCCCTATATTGTATATAGGTTATAGCACGGGGGTAGATTCGTCACGCAAAACAGTAATGCAAGCTCGCGTAATACCTAATTATTCGTGAATATATAGTTAATGTACGTATACATGTACCAAAAAGCTTACCTTCTATATATTATATATAGTCAACCACTTAAAAACTGTTTACACAATATGGACTTGTTTAAAAAACACATCACTATAAAGTTCATTTAAATCTTTTCACGATATAAGTCACTATTTATAACACACCTCGCTCTCAGAGTTCATTTAAATGATCCCTGTTGCATGCTAATAAAGTCGCATTTCAATTGAACACATAAACTACGTAGCAGTTTGTCTGAACTATTTTTGAATGGCATAATGAAGGAGAACAGTGATGTTTGATTGTTAAAGTCAGTCAAAGTTTTAGAATAGAATTAGGGTTATTTCGCCGGTTAGCGACCACCTAATTTTATGTGCCGGTTGGCGACCACTTAGCTGAGTTGGTGAACTGAAAGGATATTTCCTCGGTTTTTTAGTAGATTTCTATTCTAAAACAACAACAAAAATGCATGTACAACTAATTGTCTCAATAGGGTCTGTAGAATTGATGTTATCTTCAATAGAAAAAACCTTCTCCTTCAGGTGGTCGCCAACCAAAGGTGGTCACCAACCAAAGGTGGTCGCGTAACCAGCGTAATGACCCTAGGTAGGTAAGTATTGTGTATTTTTGTGGAAGTCAGATATGCCAATATACTAATCCAAATTTTAAATGTCGTCAATTATGTAAATAAATCAGCACTCTTTGGGGGAGGCCTATGTCCAGTAGTGGACGCCTTTCAACTGATATGATGATGATATGCAGTAAATATGCACATAGACAATGAAGTGATTCTATAGGCGGTTCCTTTTTGCTTTTAAGAGTTTTAAGGCGAGACCCTAAATTATGTAATTAATAGCTTCAACAGAAAAATGGCAGTGAAAACGAAAAGTTATTAATTTGGTTACTTGATTGATAACGCAATCTTTCGTTAATCAAAAACTGGAAAATATAGAAGATATGTCATATTACGGAAGTACAGTCGACTACAAAGAGAAAGCTACGACCAAAGTTACACAAATATGTGTACACGACTTTATTGCCTTAACATTAAGATCGTGTATACATATTTTTGTGACTTTGGCCGTATCGAACTCTTTCTAGTCGGCTGTACCACGCCGTGCCGAGCCAATCCGAGGATCCGAGCTGTGGGAAAGCAGCTTAAGTTGTCTTAAAATATAGTGGTAGTTATAGTAGCCATTGAGGATTGCAAACAATGTTGCAAAGACAGATCAAGGTAGTAAAAAGCTTGTAAAAACTACTTCAAGTATATAATTTAGATAAGATTTCCTAAATTAGGTACTTAAATGTTTCTCAGTTTTATTAACAAGCGTTAAATAAACTTGGTACAGTTACACTGTAAATTGAGTACCTACTAAATAAGTAGTGTTGGCTGTCCACTTACGTAGGTCCAACTTCTAGAAAGAGGTCAATCGTCGAATCTTACTCGGCTGGGCAGCGTTCGGGAAGCCACGGCAGTGTCTCAAGAAGAGTCTTTGACCAGTGTGTGTTGCCAGTGATGACAATATGGCACTGAAACGTGGTCGCTTACTGTGGGCCTCATAAAAAGGAGCAGAACCAAGGTAATTGATATAGCCCTCCGAATCGCTAAACAGTGGCAGTGGGCGGGGCACATAGCACGTAGAACCGATGGCCGTTGGGGCGGAAAGGTTCTCGAGTGGTGACCACGTACCGGAAGTTCAAATATTTTTATTTTCCAAGCGTCGTCGCGTCGGGGGACCGTCGGGCGACTGAAGCGGTCCCCCGACGCGACGACGCTTGGAAAATAAAAATATTTGAACTTACATACCTAATATATGTGACAATAATAATTATAATAGGTTTAAAATATTATTTTATTATTTAGTTTATTTTTTGTGTCGGGGGGTTTTAATGTATGTAAACGTCGTTGAATTCAAAATTATATCATATTCGAGCTGCCTGATTACCAGTAGACCCCGTATGCACGCTTTGCGATTGAACCTCTCAAAGTCCGACCTTTATTGATCGAATTATTCGTGGTTCGTTAGCTAGAGACAACGGCAGCCTGCATTTCAGAATCAGAATCAAACATTTATTCGTGACAACACACTAATACAAGACAAAGACAAAAGAAACAGTGAATCTGTGCCGTGTCACGAAATGGGCCCAACTCAGCTTTGCAGCCAGCACTGGTCTTCCGTTGGGTCCATCCAGTGAGTGTCCTCACGGTACGTTACACATAAGCACATAACAACAACAAAAAATAGGAAATACCATGTAAGGTTAACGTCCGAGTGCTCGACGCTGTACTAAATAGTATATGGGATGGGCACTTCATGTCAAAGCATTATGTGTTAAATTCGAACTAAGAGGATTATTCTTCATTCGAATTTAAGCCATGTCACTAACATAGAGTACCCATGCCATATACTAGTACAACGACGAGCACTCGGACGTTTACCTTAACTATTAAATATAAACCAAAATCACAATTTAAGAAACCAAAATTATAGTTAAAACTAGAAACAAGCAAATAACGAAATCACAATACAATAAGGAGCAAATAAAATATTATCATCAATCTACACTAGAAAACGCTACACCTTCACCGCCTTTATTTGGTCGCCTGTAGGTAAAACTATGTCGGGCTTTCCTGAAAAATCGCATTTTGTTCTTAGCTCAATTAAACTCGGTCGACGACTTGTTTCTAGCTCTCAAAAGAGATCCTCAGGTATACATCGAATTCACGATTTCCATACTAACTGTGCCAATATCATGAGTTTGTTACTATTCGAGCATTTCATTCTTCATTTATTCAAGTTGTTTAGGTATTCAGTTTTAGCTTTTAGGTCTCATGTCATGTTGAGCACTCGTTTTCAGAAGTATCCGTCGCTAGGGAAAACTGAATCATTTATTTTGCGATCTAGAAAGAACTAGAGCTATTCAGCCTAATGTGTCCAAAGTACAGAATTGTGTATGTACTCGTATACCTAGTTCGGACTATGCAGTAAAATTGTATTTAAGAAATATAATATTTAACTCGGACAAATTAATCCATAAATGTCAGTATTACAATTAAACTTAAATAACTACGTTAATACCTAAACTTAAGTGTTGAGAGGTCCAGTACCTGATTAGGGCGCTGTCCTATATCTCTCTGTCACGACGCCCACGACGGCCAGACTGTGGTGGCTAGCGCCCACTCTGCGGAGCGTGGCGCAGAGCGATTGTGCAGCTCATTTTGCTTCCCCTCATATCAGTAATTTTCATAAGATGGAAATAACTAACTCTTCTTAAATTGCGCTTCATCACTCACTTGCTTGTGGCAACCACAGTTGCCGATTTCGCGGAACCCTAAACTGATTGTGGCAACTGCGGTTGCCAAGTAAAGTATAGGCTGCTTCGGTAAACAAAAAGTAGAAGCAATTTAGGATACGGTTACGTCCACGGGGTGGGTAACGTGATAGAAAATACACTAATTGATCACTAATTGAAAGGAATGCAAACTTTATTACAAAATTACTAATTAACAAGGCTTACATAATATACACGTCAACACGCAGACCGAAGTTGGTCGGGCGGAAGACCCTAGAGCTAGACTAACCCGGCACTATACCGACGACATCCCGGACATCAGCCTGTATGAGATTGTAATGGCTCTTAAACAGCTCAAGAACAACAAGGTACCCGGTGAAGACGGAATAACAGCCGAACTCCTGAAGACGGGTGGAAAACCAGTCCTTACGGTTCTTCAGAAGTTGTTCGATTCCGTCTTACTGGAAGGGAGAACTCCAAAGGCATGGAACGGAGGTGGTGGTGCTGTTCTTCAAAAAGGGTGACAACACCCTGCTGAAGAAATACAGACCCATCTCACTTCTGAGCCATGTCTATAAGCTGTTTTCGAGGGTCATTACAAATCGTCTCGTACGCAAGTTAGATGACTTCCAGCCTCCCGAACAAGCTGGTTTCCGAAGAGGCTTTAGTACCGTAGACCACATCCACACGCTCCGTTCGGTGCGCGCGCCATCGTCGCCGGCCCCGGCATCTGCCACCGATCGGCGCGAGTCCTCGGGCCTTGGCGCCGGAGAACCGGGTGCCTCCATCGCATTTACATCCTCGCTCTCATGTAGTGCACGCTTAATACATTTTTTTACATTTTTTACTGCATTTTCCGCTAAACCATTTCCTTGGGGTCTATAAGGAGCCGAAGTTACATGCCTAATAAAATTGTTTTTACAGTATACTTTAAATTGTTGTAATGAAAATGGCGGTCCGTTATCCGTAACGAGTTGCGATGGTAGGCCGAATTGTGCAAAAATATTTCCTAGCGCTTTTGTTGTTGCGCCCGAGTCGGTCCCGCGCATCGCTACTACCTCAATCCATTTGGAATGCGCGTCGACTGAAACTAGGTAGCGTACCCCAGCAGCAAAATCCGCGTGTAGGCGCCCCCAGCGCTCCAGGGGAACTCCCACGGGTGCAGAGGCGCGCGTGGCGGCGCGTCGCGCACGACGCGACATGCCGGACAAGCGTGACCGACATCCTCAATGTCTCGTTCTAAACTCGGCCAGTAAACGTAACTGCGTGACAAATTTTTCATTTTATTCATTCCCAAATGACCTTCGTGTAATTCTTTCAAGACGCGTTTACGTACATTTTGTGGTATGACTATTCTATATTTGTAAATTAAGCCACCCCGTTCTACTACTTATTCATCTTTCCTTGCAAAATAGGGTCTCACCTCTTCGCAACTTGCTCCAGATGACGGCCATCCAAAAAGTACAAACCCTTTTATTTTACATAGTACTGGACGTCTTTCAGTCTCTTTAGCTATCTCTTTAAAACAAATAGGTAACTCCTCTACTAAATTCAGATAGTCTACAGAGTCTGTGCGAGAACCCTCTTGAGGGAGTGGGAGCCGCGACAGCGCATCGGCCGGGCCATTGTCCGCGGAACGCACAAATTCGATCCTAAAATCGTAAGCCGCCAGGCGTGCCGCCCACCGCTGTAGGCGACTCGCCGCTGTTTGCGGGATGCCCCCTTTTTCGCCAAAAATATACGTCAGTGGCTGGTGGTCGGTGCGCAGCGTGAATCGTGGCCCTGTTTGCACACTCCCTTCAGGTGGCCCCGCTGGCCGCACTCGTCACAGTTGTATTTCTTAAAACGGCACCTGTCTGCCGTGTGCGCCCTGCCGCAGCGCCAGCAAGCCCTCGCCCCCGGCTCGCCCGCGGCCGCCGCTGCCGGCGCGCTGCTCGCGCCCGGCCCGCCGGCACCGCCCGCGCCGGCTCCGCGCCCAGTCCGCGGCGCTCCTCGCGCGCCCCGCGCGAAGTGCAGGCCCTCGCCCGCCTCGCCGCCTCTCGAATCCATCATCGTTAGCCCTGCTCTCGTAGTGCCGCTCACTTCTGCGTGTTTCTCGGCGGCCTCCAGAGCCAATGCCAGTTCCACCGCCTCCCTGTACTTTATCTCCCTCTCCGCGAAAATTCTCGATCGCATTGCGTCGTTTGCAAGACCCGAAACGAACTGGTCTCTGAGGTTTTCCTCAAGAGTTGCCCTACCGAAGTTGCACGTCGCCGCTAGGTGTTTTAAGGCCTGCAGGTATTCCGTAAGCGACTCGCCCATTCGCTGTCTACGCTGGCGAAATACATGGCGCTCGGCGATTTCCGACCTTTGTGGCTCGAGATGGTCCGTTACGAGTTCCACCAGTTGATCGTATGTTTTGTCCTCTGGAAAACTGGGTGAGCATAAATCACACATAAGCGAATAAGTCGCCTCCCCCACTACTGTAATTAACATGGGCACTTTTAACTCATCACTTATGTTATTCAACAGAATATATTTATTTACGCGACGGATGTACGCGGGCCACTGTTTGGAAGACAAATTAAAGGGTTCCAGTTTGCCGATAGGCATTTTGCACTTAGACAATTGAGATGCACGCTAATTATGGAACAAAAACCGTTATCCCGTCCTCAGCGCCAGTGGGACGTCATTGAAAGGCACGGGCTAGCGACTGACTGGTTTATTTAATAAAACTAGATCGGTAGATCTAGTACTGTGACGAACGGTCATAATTAGGTATGGTGGTGGGTACACCACCATACCTAATTATGACCGTTCGTCACAGTATCGAAGGACCACAGCTTTGATATTAGTACTGAACTGCATTACATTAAATATTGTTATAAATTGGTTGTTGTCATTAAATTTAAGTGTTAATCTCGATAAGACAAAAATTACAATTCGCAAATTATAAACAGATGCCTCAGAATTGAAATGCTCATATAAATTGAAAACAAGAAAATTGAACAAGTAATTTTTTTTTAGGAATTGCAATAGACACACAGCAACTTGAATTGGAAGTTTTACATTGACAACAGCTGTTATGCACTGTCTATCACTATGCACTATCTATGCACTATCTATGCTGACAAATATCACTTCAACTGAAGTTGCTATAAACGCATATTATGGAAATGTGTATCCTCTACTGACATATGGTATTTTGTTCTGGGGAAACTGTGTAAATATACAATCAACTTTTGTTTTGCAAAAGAATACTTTACGAATTATATTCAAGTTAAGTATGGAGACAGTAAGAGACATTTTTAGAGATAATACAATTTTGACTGTGACGGCATATATCCATACTAATATTATAAATGCGAAAGTGTGTCTGTCTGTCTGTCTGTCTGTCTGTCTGTTACCTCTTCACGCTTAAACCGCTGAACCGATTGAGATGAAATTTGGTATGGAGATAACTTGAATCCCGGGGAAGGACATAGGATAGGTTTTATCCCGGAAATAATTCCCTAAGAGGGTGAAATGGGGGGTGAAAGTTTGTTTGGAGCTACGATATAAACGAGTTTCACGCGGACGGAGTCGCGGGCAGAAGCTAGTATACTATAAATTTGTTTATTCATTAAAGATAGAAGCGACATTTTCATTAAAAAAGTGACTTGAATAATAATATTAGATTACAATATTAACATGATGTACGAACAGTTCGACCTTCCAGCTATATATTAAAAAAGAGCGCCTATGTCTCTGGAATTAAAATATTTAATCATTTACCGGAATGTATTAAGTCGCTTGAAGGTACTCAGTTTAAGAGGAAACTCCTCGCGCCTGCTCGTTTTCTCTTCGCGTCATCGTCATCTAGATGCTTCTACAATTTAAATGAATATTTTAGTACAGATAATTAAGTTTAGGCTATTTTTAAGTTAAACTGTTATTGTACGTCCGAAATGGATAAACTGTTGGAACTATCATTCTAAAATGTGAGCTTTTGTACACAGTCTTGACAATAAATAGATTATGATTATTATTATTATTAATCTTAACAGAATTACTTACTCAACCGAATCTTTGTCAACGTAATATAGTCAAACGCCCCTTACGGCTGCGATTTGTATTGACATTCAATACATTTTATGTTTCTTTTTTGTTTTGTTACTCTTGATTTTATATATGTGCGAGCTGTGGTCACCTATAAGTGGCTAAGCATCTTACTTAGTTTTTTGTATTTAAGCCAAATGTCTTGTTCAGATGTGTTATCCGTTGGTGGTCCTTAAATAAATAAATAAATAATACAAAGTAACCCTACTTCATGCTAGAAAGTGTATTTGTTTAATTTGCGAAACTAAGATTATATACATTGAAATAAATTATTCAGAAATGTTGTGATAAAAACTATACAAAATTAATCCGGTCTTTCCGCTTTTCATGCATTACATAAGTAAAAAACAGGGTTCTTCACAAACAACTATTCAGGAAAGGTTTACCTTATAAATAAACATCAGCAGAATCCAGACAGGAAGGTGTACTTTAACCCCCGAGGCATGAAATTGCCTAGTTTGTCATATCTGCATGATAATCTCGCATTTTGTGTCGCTTGGTAACGACCTACCTACCCCGGAGCAGTCCGCAAAGTAAATTAAATCCGTACGAACACATTCTGGTTTACTTATAACATTGCTTTATCAGCAATGAAGGTTTGCAGAATGCATTATGTCACCACCTGACAATACTGTGGCGAGAGGTCTATGTGTCCAAATTTACCAATCATTGATAACTAAGTGACTGTAAAGGCCTGAATTTCACTGGCGCGGCCCACAGGGGTGGTCAATAGTAAATTTGACGCATGACTCGAACAAACACTAGGGCTTTAAAGAGGTAGGTTACATAATACATTCTGGTATACCATTGCGCATTAATGCCAAACAGCTCAACCGGATACCGGCAAACAGCTAAAAAATTATCTACAAATTACAGTACATCTTAAATTCGTATTTTTTTCCATACATATGTACATATGAGCAGACAAAGATAAATAAAAGCTAGTAAATCCTACGCCGGTAACCTAGATTAATAGAGATAGGGGTAGTAGACATTGCTCGAAAGAAACGGGATTTACTATGTATATATTCACGTTATCTGGCGACTATTATTCAGGCTCAATGCTTGATTAGGGACTAGATTGATTTTAGTACGGTTTGTGTACATATATAATTATGTATATGTACCAGTGGCGGCGCGTAAAATTTTTGATGGGCAACCAGGAGCAAAAAAAAATGAAAGAGTTTAGACTCTATATTAACTTGTCTAACAATACTTTTTTTAACTTTTAAATTCGATTTGAAATTATGGTGCCGTTTAAGAATACTTTTTGTTAGCAATCGTTACAGTGTTACACAAAATTATGTACTTTAGGTAACCCAAATTACGTCGACTGTGAACCCTCAACCAAGACAGATATTTAATTAAAATATTTGTTCAAAAATGTAATAACTGTTTGCTTATATACACAGACATTCTTTAGCTACCTAAATTCCCTAACTAAACGTGTACTTCAACAAACTTCTAAAGGTTTTCAGTTACATCGTTCCCTTGCCCGTAACATCAGGACTGGCCACGTTTTACAACAACTAAGCGGAAAAGTTTCAATGAATATCTAGGGTAAGCTGAACCTACTTCAGTTTTCAAACTTTACTGAGAGGAAATTCTTTTAGGTCACGTTTGGAGGAAGGAAAATTCCCTTGGTAAGCAAGCGTAGCAAAGATTACGAGCACAGCGATTCGTTCGATATTTTTTTTGACGTCAGCTCGGCGGTGAAAATTAAAATTGACCTTAATACATTATTTAAATTTGCACTGGTTTAAGGTGTAAAAATCAAAAGAACACACACACACACACAAACACACACGCGCGCGCGCACAAACACACACTCATACGGACACTGACACACACACGCACACACATCTGCTGAGGTAGGGCACAACGAAATGTCATCCCGAGAGACCGAGGGAATTTGTTCCTTCAGCTGTCAACACGGCGGATCCTCAAACATATCAAGGGTCGGCAACGCCCATGTCTTTGGAGTTGCATGCGTCTATAGGTTGCGGTGTCCGCTTACCATCAGGCGGGCCGTACGCCAGTTTGCCACCGTCGTTGTATAAAAAAAAAGTACAGGTCATACCTAATCAGGGAGCACAATCCTAGTTAACAGGATTTAACTGTAAAATATGTTAGTGTAATATATAAATATCTGCTTTGCCTTAAGGTTGACTGGTAGAGAATGCTTTATAGCATTAAGTCCGCCTTTTGTACTATAAGATATTCTTTTGTGCAATAAAGATTAAATAAATAAATAAAGATTATTATTAAACATACACATAATTATAATATTTTGTTAATTGCGCCGTGTCGAAAGTGAGGGATCTGCGGCTCTGCACACATCAAATTTTCAATTAATCGAAGGATCGGCAACTCGTTATGATTCCTCTGAAGTGTTTATTTTGTCGATATTTTATATATACATTTGTGCTAAAAGTGAATGTGCTCTGCCTACCCCTTTTGGGAATAAAGGCGATAATCTATGTATATATGTACGCGTCCATAGGCTGCGATGTCGGCTTACTATTGGTCAGGCCGTTTCCTTGTTTCTCACCGTAGTATCATTTAACAAAAGTGTACATTACATTTGTAATAACGTGGTAATAACCTATGTTAAACCAATAAACACCTTTGAGTTTGCTCTATACCTTTTTTTGTGGATAAAACCTGCGAGCCAGGTACCTAATCAGTAATCACCATATCCACTAAAAACTCCACGGCGCATCTGCGCTGACATGCGGGGGGCTCCAGAATCTCATGCTAAACGCACTGGTCCCCCTCGCGCCTCGCCACATTTAGCTCGCCCTAGGGCAAAAGATGTTGTCGCTTTCCTGGGATTCTTAAGTGAGTGCCCCAGCCCCCGCCAGAACACTGCGACTCCGATGATCCCCTTTAGTCGCTTTCTACGACAGGCGGGGGAGACCTTAGACCTATTCTTGTCCGAGCCCACAGGGTATTAATATACGGTATTGCTCAATACCTACGTTTTTGTTTCTCCATGTTTTTCGCATAATCTATTTTTACCATATAACTGCTAAATTACGTGACTTTTATGATGTTGTAAAAGATTAAATCAGCTAAGCGGATGTTCAGAGGGAGCTGTTAAAACTGCAAACGGAGCCATGTGTTTACAATTAGTGTTTATGGACCGATATAAGTGTCTGATGCAATATTTGCCACATATTTCATTCGAAGTTGAGATCCAATTGAAGATCCTTTAAAAAGTGTAGCGGCTCAAAATCTAAACCGCTTTTGCAAAGAATATAGATAGACTCCTCCTCTTTTCTGGGTCTTCCTGCTGTACCAATCAGCACGTTGATAACCATATACACGAACATTTCTTTCGTCACCAGCCTGTCACAAATTAGGAAATAAATCATTCCGACCCAAATCTCTACTTTTTTAATTTTTGTAGTTTTAGTATTTTAGTTACCTTTTTTATCTGTTCCGTGGGCTTTCAAATTCCTTGGAAGTCCACGTAACGTGACAACATATAGGCATTATCATTTTCATACACTGCTGACAACTCGCGGCACGCGTCGCATAATATACTGCTCGTCCATAACGAAATGTGTATTGTTATTCGAAAACAATAAACTTCTTTCCATTTTTAAATTTCTAAAACGAACTAAAATCCACGTAAAACAAACAAAACAAATTATGCATGGTGCAAATTGCATCCGACAACGGATTTATTTTATTCACATGGCGTGCGGCGCTTTCTGAGTACGAAAAACATTGTATCTAAAGAACTACCGTTTTTCAAAAGCCATAATGTTTTCATATTTGTACATTTTATTTAATCCTAGTACTTATGGCTTAGATTGGATAGTCTTTGTTGTCAGGAGAAGATGAGGAAAAAAGAGAAAACATAAAATCTGGATACATGTTTAAGAATAAGAAGAGATCGCGAAGCGAGACGCGCGCTCTGAAAGATGACGCAAATTTCTTCCAGTATTTTCGTACCTATGTCTTATGCTAAATTGATACATATTACGAAATATGTATCACGAAACAACATTACTTAATTACGACAAGATACTACCTGGCGTGAACTGATCGGCAATCCGTATGATATCATCGGTACGTATTGGAAAAGATGCCCCCTAAGGCATCTGCGTCGGCATTACTGACAAGCCGGTACCTGCGATCCGTGCGATGCGAAACAGTGGGCGCTGTTGTATGAGTTTCTAAATATACAAAGAGTTCTAAAATCCGTTGCGTGCGATGCGTCCGATGATTGCTTATTTCCGACAATCTAAAGAAAACAACAAATTTAATATCTTTAAAACAGGCAATTCATAAGATAGGGTGTTATCACTCACTAGCGCTTTCACGTGACTGTGCCATTTGGGTCATCCGTGATTGTGGTCGAATGAAAATTGTGAAAATATGCGCGCCGCACTCACTGTCATCGGCAGCGGAATCTGTGTGTTGCGTGCAGTCGATCTCGATATTATAATCCACGAAGGTTATATTAGGACGTAGGAACCTAATGAAAACAGGGCTGCAAGTTTTAAAAAAACACTAAAATTGCATATTACTAAAACTCCCAATTGATGTCCTCCTATGTATTTCGGAATGAAGTAAAAAAAATACTATTGAAGCTACATTCGAGTTCTCCAGTATCTATACAGACAAACTTTCAAAAATATCTAGACTATAATAATATCTCTGTATGGACATTTTTGAAAGGTTGTCTGTGTAGATATTGGAGAACACGACTGTACATGAGCTGGTCGATAGTACTTTTGATTTGTCCTAAAGCTCGTTTGAAAAGTTACGTAATTACCTCTCACAATATGTTTTCAACGTAGCGCTCATAGTTTAATAGGATTTGCAGTTAGGATACCATTTTAATGAGATTCGCAATACTTCAGTTTACGAGGGCGAAAAATTGGTGTAGCTAGATCAGATCAGTAGTCCCAGCACAGGCTACCTGCACGAAGCCCGCGGACGTCATCCCGCCGCGTTGGCATAAGTTTCCTCTGGGATTATTATGAAATGGCTGGCTGGCACACGTTGCTGCAAACGGTTGTGAAGACGACCACCTCTTTCCGGGCTCTTTGGTTTTGATATTTTTTATTAGTATGAAGTTTATTTATAGCTTACCAACGCTACAAACAAATACAGCATATTTTTGCTTCTAGACAGAAGCACCCGATGGAAATATACGCATTTGTGGGATTTCTCAGTTACGCTTAACAAGGTATTATATCTAGATAATTATTCCCTACCACGGATAGAAGATCTTTTCGCGAAGCTTCATGGGGGTATAGAATTCTCTAAGTTGGATTTGTCACGTGCATATCCCCAATTGGTCCTCGACGAGTCAAAACATCTCACATGCATAAATACTCATAAAGGATTATTTTGCTACAATAGGCTCGTTTTTGGTTTATCCAATTCCCTTTTATATTCCAACGCACCATGGAACAGTTGTTGACAGGAATAGAAGGGACGTGCATATTTCTGGATGACATATTAGTCACCGGCCCTGATCGCGAATCGCACGTACAACGATTAGAACAAGTGTTGAGTAGGTTGCAAGAGGCGGGGCTGCGTTTGCAGCAGGGTAAATGTGAAATGTTTAAAGAGTCGGTCGAATATTTAGGGTTCCGTATAGATAAAAACGGGTTACATAAATGTAATAAAAAAATTGAAGCTATACTAAATTGTGACAGCCCGAAAAACGTGAGCGAACTGAAATCTTTTCTAGGGATGATAAATTATTATAGATGCTTTGTTCCAAATACGTCGAGTGTACTCGAACCCTTACACGTGCTTCTAAAAAAAGGTAAAAAGTGGCTATGGGGCGAAGCGCAGCAGGAAGCGTTTAACATAATCAAGAGCGAGATGGCGTCGGAGCGGATGCTGGCGCACTACGACCCCGAGCTGCCGACGGTGGTGACGGCCGACGCCGGGCCCCGGGGGCTCGGGGCTGTGCTCGCGGAGCGGCAGCCCGACGGCGTCGAGCGCGTTGTGGCCTACGCATCGCGTTCCCTTTCTAAGTCGGAACGCAATTACGCTCAGATCCAGAAGGAGGCAGCTTCCATAATATTTGCTATTAAGAAGTTCCACCATTATTTGTATGGGCGCTCTGTTCCATTCACGCTTCGTACCGACCACAAGCCGCACTTATCAATTTTTGGAAGCAAAAAGGGGGTTCCAGAGTTAGCCGCCAACCGCCTTCAAAGATATGCATTATTTTTATCGGCATATAATTTCAATATTGAATATGTGAAAAGTGAACAAAATGTAGCCGATTTCTTATCACGTTCAATTAGGTCAGTTCAGCAGGATAACCTTGAACTTCAGGACGAACTTGATAAAGCAATGTATATAAACTTCATTTACTTGCTTAAGATAAAAGATACATAATGAATGGTTGGCCAGCTAAAATAGGACATTCCGATCTGCGCCCATATTATTTATGTCGATTGGAACTTTCATTGGAAAATGGGTGCATTCTTAGGGGCCATAAGGTCGTAATTCCAGCAGTGTACAAAGAACGCTTACTAAATGAACTGCATAGCTCGCATTTCGGGGTGGTGAAAACCAAGGCTGAAGCCCGGGCACGTATGTGGTGGGCTCGTATAGATAGCGAGATCGAGGGAAAAATTGGTACGTGTAGCATTTGCAATGTGTTTCGCAGCGCCCCGCCGCGCGCGCCGCTCGCGCCGTGGCCGTACCCGGCGCAGGCCTGGGAGCGAGTACATCTAGACCTGTTCTCGTGGCAGGGTAAGCAGTTCCTGGTCGCAATTGACGCTCACTCCAAGTGGGTGGAATGTTTTTTATTAACGACCACTGATAGCAATGCGATAATTGATAAGCTTTGTGAACTTCTCAGTAGGTACGGTTTAGTGCAAACTCTAGTTACCGACAATGCCAGTAATTTTTGTTCCAGCCAATTTGAAGGTTTTTGTAGCGTAAATGGAATGCAACATGTCACTATCGCGCCGTATCACCCCGCATCAAATGGCCAGGCGGAAAATAGCGTAAAAACGGTAAAACGGGCGATCAAAATAATTATGCAGCAGAGTAATATTCAGAGGGAAATAATAAGAAAGTTAAATAAATTTCTATTCGAATATAGAAACTCAGTGCACTGCACGACCGGGGTTTCGCCTGCTCAACTGATGCTGGGGCGCTCGCTGCGCTGCCGACTAGACTTGCTGCGCGCGCCGCCGCCGCCGCCGGTAAACGCCGACGCGGGTAACGCGGTGTCGTCCTCATCCGTATCACAAAGTAACCTGTGCGCTAAACAGACCTTACAAGGTAAAAACTACGATTACGAAAGTGTAATTTTAATATAAACGATAAAGTGTTAGTTAAATATATTTTTTCAAACGGCAATAAGCATACATGGAAAAAAGGTATTATTACGGACAAATTAGGGTCAAGAATGTATAATGTGTTCGTGCCAGACTTAAAAGTGCATATGAAAAAACACCTTGACCAGTTATTAGCATATACAGGAACCGATGTCACCATCGAATTGGACGATTTAAGTATTTATGGAGATGAACGAAATTGTGTTTCTGAGCCTGACGATGTACCTAAATAATGACGACTCGTTCTGCTCGCTTACGGAAGATGAAGATTCATCGCTTACGGAAACTCAGACCAACGGAACGGCTCTCATTAGAGGAACCTCAACTATAAATAGTAGTAGATGAAGGTATACAGAAAAGTGCAGTCGGCAATAAAAGCTTATACAAAAAATTAAAATGTTGATAGAAACTTATTTTAAAGACCTAACTTAATGGTCTATACACAATTATATTTTAGCTGTACCTAAAAAGTTAACAGTTGCTGAGCAAAAAAAATGGATATAAGTAATAAAAATTCTGCGAAACAGTAAATTCGGTGTAATTTCGGTGACATTTGTCGGTTAAATAACGGGATCCCGAATGAAAGCCCAAGGACTCCAAGGTAGGTATTATATGCAGAAACTAGCTATTTCAAACAAAGCAAACAGAAATCCTGAGGTTAATGAAACAGAGGGGCCACAGATAGATTGCAACACATGAATGCCTGCGTTAGGCAGACAATGTCCCAACTTTAACCTACAATGCCTTTAGCATCTAGGTATTAATTAGAAACGACATAGCCTGAAACAGTGGACATGAGCTCAGATATTCGAACTGTGTTACAGTAGAAGAATTACGTGCAGTCAATTCATTTCGGTCATTTTTCGATATTAATACTATGGCAACTAATATGCCCACTATTTCAGGCTATGACGGCTCTATACTACAGGCAAAAATAAGCAGGCACAATAGCCTACGGACGTTTGCGCTTCCAGAAGCATCACAAGCGCCTTGCTGATCCTTTATTTATTTCAGGATTTTCTGCGTTGATAGCTTGAAAAGGGTCCCCGTTTAAGTACCTAGGCGTAAAGTTATTGTTTGTTTGTCTCTAAATTGTAAATATATAGTTAATGAACTGATGGTACATTTCGACTGTATACAATTTGCTATCCGGACAGCGGATATTGGCCTCCGGATTGAAGCGAACCAATGTCAAGCCAAGCGTGTGTCAATATCAGTAATTGCGCTTGGTTGTGGCCTTGTGTACTACGCTTGGTGTTTCTGGAGAATAAAACTCGTAAAGAGAAACAATGTCACAGGATTAGTTATCAGTCATCATCATCATAATCAGGCTATACACGTGAGTGTGAGAGATTTAATAAAATTCTGTGTACCTCTCTTGAAAATGAGCTATGTTCAAAATTATGTCCACCCTCCTACCTACGAAATATCTACAAAACCATTAATTTTATTTCACCAATTGTATGTAATAATTTGGTACCTTCTGTATACCTTAAAAAAAAACTGTGTGCCTCCCCTCAAAACGAGCTATTTTCAATAATAGGGCCACCCGCCATCCGACACGAGTTAGTATAGCACCAGAGCACCACCCCCTTTCTTCCTGTGTGCGTCGTAGGAGTCGTACCAAGGGAACAGGTTTGAAGTGTATTGTGGGCGATGGGCTAGCTACCTATCACTACGATACATTTTGTCGATCTTTTATACCCACTTTGATGCTAAAAGTGACGTTTCATGTGCTCTGTAGGTGTTCTTATTTACTTGTGGGTATATGATAAAATGTGGGTAGCATGATATTAAATATAATAAATCAGTCTCAGCCCAACGCCCGTGTTTGATTGTCGACTCCCCGTTCACGTACCTTGACATGGCGCAGCCGGTACCTAATTACTTTAAATTATTCGTTTAAAAAGTATGTTCTGTTTTGTGTTGTCGAAAATAAATGACAGACAGTGAAAGTGATCAATTTGCAGACTCAAACGAGGAAATCGTCGAAAGACTTGCGAGCATGGAGTCGATTTTACAACCACCACCGCCATTCTTATTCGAGAACAATCTTTCTAATGTGACTTCCGGAAATTTAAGTGCAGAGTGGGAAAATTGGAAAAAGTCTTTTAAAATCTACTATGAAGCGTGTGAGCTATCGAAAAAGACGAAAAAAGTACAAATAAATATACTACTGCATATTATCGGAAACAAATGTCGGGAAGTGTACGAGCAATTTACCGAGAATATTGATACGGTGGAAGGATTATTACAAAAATTTGATGAGTTTTTTGTACCTGTAAAGAATTTGGCAGTCGAAAGGCATACATTTTTCAAAAGAGATCAGAACGAGTTGGAGTCAACTGAACAATATATTTTTGAATTAAATAAAATAGCTTCCAGGTGTGAGTTTGAAGAGTTGAGTGAGGGTTTAGTGTGCAGCAGGTTTATATGCGGCGTGCGGGACGTTGGTCTTTCGGAACGAATGCTGAGGGAACCAGACATATCATTAAAAAAAGCAATTGATATATGTAAATTAGCGGAGATGTCAAGAATGCACGCACAAAATATAAAAACAAAAACCGTCGTCGATCATCACGTATATGAAATTTCACAAAGTAATGAAAACGCCGGGACTGCAACCTGCGACGTGCATCACATAAACAGACGACCCGCGTCAGCCGCACTCAGCCGCCCGCGCCAGCCGCCTGTCACACCGACACGATCTAATGATGCATTCAAAGGAGCTAAAGAATTTCAGGAATATCGTAATACAAGGTCATCATCTTCAGCTCCAAGGGCCACGAGCAGGAACGCGTTATTCAATCGTCATACACCATCGCAAGCAATGTTGAACAACGAACGGCGAACGTTCACATCAGGTTGTGGTAATTGCGGCCGCGCGCACAGGAGAATGGACTGCCCCGCGTTCGGAGTACGGTGTAACAATTGTAATCGGATGAATCACTATGCGAGAATGTGTAGATTATCGCGCCGGGTGTACGAAATACAGGAGGACTCCACCGATCAGGTAATCGCTCAAATTAATAATATAAACAGTGACTGGTCAGTAGAATTACAGATAAACAAAGAGTGCGTTAGTTTCAAGTTAGACACGGGGTCGGAGGTGAATGTTTTGCCCAAACGATTTTTAAATAAAATTGAGTTGAGTACGGATGATCTTACAAAGACGTCAATGAGGTTAAAAGGATATTCTGGGGGTGACATTAATGTAGTAGGAAAATGTTATTTAAAAGTAATGTATAAGGAAAACATACATTTCTTGAATTTTGTTATCGCCGATGTCAATTCACCTCCAGTACTAGGCAGGGATTCGTGCGAAGAATTAAACCTAATTAAACGAATAATGTCTGTTCACACCCATTCTTCAAGTGAAAAAATACTAGACGAATTTCCGGATATTTTTACTGGCATGGGTTTCTTACCAGGTGAATATAAAATACAATTAAAGAATGAAGTCACCCCAGTGGTCCATGCACCTCGAAAGTTACCGTTAGCATTAAAAGATCAGATAAAAAACAAATTGATTGAAATGGAGAATGAAGGAATAATTTCAAAAGTAGAAGGCCCAACAGATTGGGTTAATAGTATGACCGTAGTCAAAAAACCTAACGGGGACTTACGTATATGCCTGGACCCACGGGATTTAAATAAAGCTATTAGGCGCGAGCATTTTAAACTACCAACATTTGAGGAGATTACAGCTGATTTGCTAGGGGCAAAGTATTTCAGCACATTAGATGCGAAGCAGGGTTTTTGGCAAATAAAACTACACCCGAGTTGTACAGATCTCTGTACATTTAACACGGCATTTGGGAGATACAAATATTTAAGAATGCCAAATGGAATTTCTTCAGCGTCTGAAATTTTTCACAAACGTTTATACGGTCACTTTGATGATATTGAGGGTGTCGTATTATTTGTTGATGATTTATTAGTTTACGGTGAAACTAAAGAAATTCATGATCAGAGGTTGAGAGAGGTGTTGAAAAGATGTAAAAACATCAATATAAAATTGAATAGGAACAAATGCAAAATCGGCTTAACTGAAATAAAATATCTTGGCCACAAAATTAGTAGCGATGGGATTCGCCCGGACGACTCGCATATCACGGCGATTAAAGACATGTCTACTCCGCAAAATGTAAAAGACGTTGAGAGATTTTTAGGGTTAGTGACATACGTTAGCAATTTCATACCCAATTTCTCTGAGAGGACTGCTGTATTAAGAGAACTATTACAGAAAAATATCGAATGGCATTGGAACCAAAATCATGATAATTGTTTTAGGGACTTAAAATCATGTTTGATTACTTCCCCTGTATTACAATACTACGACATAAACAACCCGGTGGTTATTTCGGTCGACGCCAGTAAACATGGTTTAGGTGCTTGTTTACTACAAAATAATCTCCCGGTATGTTACGCATCCAAATCATTAACAAAAACAGAACAGTCATACGCGCAAATCGAAAAAGAGTTGTACGCGTGTGTATTTGCGTGCGAAAAGTTTTACACATATATATATGGACGTACAAATATAACCATCGAAACCGACCATAAACCGCTTGTAAATATAATTAATAAACCCCTGGCTAATGCTCCTGCGCGGCTACAGAGAATGTTGATGCGACTATATCCGTATACGTTTACACTTGTGTACAAACCAGGTAAATATCTATACATCGCGGACACACTATCGCGTGCGCCTGCACCAAACGCGGGCGACCCCCTCCCGCCGCGCGACCACTTTTGGCCACTTTTGGCACTTTTGCCGACCGCTTTTGGGTATGAAGGCGTGAATCTGTGCTGAGGACAGGCTGGTCATGGATGAAAAGGAATGGACAGAAGTCCCCACGCTAGCCCAGCGCAAGTTGGGGACTTTATATGCACCTTTGAATTTTAGTAGACAAATGCACACATGCGCAGGCCATTAATGTTGATGCGGGCCTGTGGTAATAATGTTTTATTATTTCAGTCAAACATTTGGTCAAACTATTTTAGGCAAAATTGAGTGGAAATCGAAGTAGTCTTCAAGGCCACGATTCCATCAGTCTCAATTGACAGAAGGCGATATTCCCGTCGCCAGCATGTCCTAGGTAATCCCTGATTAGCATTGCTTGACTCATTCACGTATCACTTTCCGTGCGCGTCCGTAACGCTCCGCTACCGTGCACGGCTCTGGGATTTCCCATCTAAATCTTGATATATCTTATAGACAAGGAGTCTAATAAATTTTCGCCAATAGATAACCTGTGATTTACTTCCTGAATCTAGTCGACATAAGTGGTTATCTCAAGTGTACCAGCAACATCGAACGAGATAAGAGATATGCTATAGATGGACGATAACCTCTGATAACAAATGTGATTACCTACAATTGGGAAGTTGGTGTACTTATATTGCATTTTATAACGGTGTTGTATGGATCGAAATACATAAAATTCATCACCCTGCAAGTGTTTTTTCGATTGTATCTTTAATGAGACCGGGATTCGCTTTGGCTCCTATTCCTAAAAATTGGCGTAGGCACTGATTTTACGAAAGTGACTGCCATCTGACTTTCTAATCCAGAGGGAAAAGTAACCTTGTTAGGATTAGACCCGGGTTTCCTCACGATGTTTTCCTTCACCAAAAAGCTAATAGAGTTAAATATCAAATGATATTTTGTACACAAGGTTTTAAAAGTGGCACGAGCCAGGGTTCGCACACGACCTCAGGATTGAAATTCGCGTGCCTGACCTATAGTGGATCCAGCTCCTTCCAAGTACTTAAATACTTACATTTTATATGATTTAGTGAAATAGCAAGGTTATGTGCTCTATCACACAACTTTTAAGCAAATACTCCTATTATGAACGGGTAACAACATTCATTTGCTTCCGAGTGAATATTTGTCACAAGCTCAATTCCGCCTAATGGAAAATATCGAAGTCAAATAGGTACAATCCGTTGGTAGCAGCCAAAGTACCCAATTATTTCGTAACACTCCTACAGTAATAAAGACGTGTTGCAATATATTTGGCTACTTTAGCTGCTATTAACTATATGTATGGTGCTGAGTGTACACATACCCTAAAGTTTTGAGCATTAATCTCACCAATACTCTAACTTTCTATAATCTTATTCAACAAAGACTGTCTATCCGGGACGACGTTATTTCCTATGTTGACTAGGTATTCAATAAAAGCGACATCGCCATTTCGTAAAAGCATCTCATATACTGCTTACTGATCACCTGTTGCGAGCGTTCACGTAGCGACGTAAGAGAGGAAAGCGTCTTCGTATTTCCACAGGTTAAACATAGATGGCGCTGTAGTTAGTTTTGAAGGGAAATTCTTGGGTGAGAAGATTGTGCAGTGTTTTGCAACTAAGTACAACTTGTATAAACGACGTCTAAGATAGGGGTTCTGGTGGACATTGCCAATATTAAAGGTTAAACAGCCTAATTTTTGGTTGGGCTCTTAATTCGCATAAACAGTATCTCCTCTACGATTTCATGCAATCAAATCTTGTTTTATAAAGCCACAGGAAAGACTAGTTTTGTTTTATTCAAGCTTTATGACGTTTACAGTTTTGCACGTTATTCCATTGTAAATAATAAAGCGAATTTATCAACTGTATCATAATCAGTAACTTTTTATGAAACGCCAAAAACGCTTTGTGAGAAGGGAAATAGAAACCAGTCACGTCACGATTGTCAATGGTCAACCAGTTTGGACTGTATTATTTTTGTGTCTAAGAATCCTTAAATTAGCAACAAAATGCATGTACATAATAGATAATGTAAATTAAATACCTATCAAGTAGTAAATACCTAACTACTAAACGATTTTCCCTTAGAATTGCAAATGCTGAAATGAGTTTCTAAAGTGAAAAACAACTTATAAATAGCACCATCTGGTACAAGCTTTGCTGGATTATTATTTTGTACCAGACCTACGAAATGTATCCATATTCATTTAAAATGTTAAAACCTCGTCCTCGACTCGAATCCAAATCAGAATACAAAAATAACTGAATATTGAATTGATAACGTCACAAATCCATTACGGAAAAGTGACAAGCACTTCGTCGTCATCTTAAACTTTATTCGAATTTAAATAAGGTTGAGAATCCAATGGATAGATATGTGAAAATGTAATTTCTCTCTGATGTGCGGATTTAATATGGTAGGTAGTGGAATAATGTAAAAATGACACTCGTAATCAGTTTATAAAGCGGCTTTCCGTTTCATCATTTAAATAAGTGGAAAAATAGTAAACTACAGTACAAACTATCCATATCTCTACTATCCATACTTAATATTATAAATGCGAAAGTATGCCTGTCTGTCGGTTACCTTTCAAGCTTAAACCGCTCAACCGATTGAGATGAAATTTGATATGGGGTTAGAATTTCTGGGAAGGACGTTAGGATATTTTTTATCCCGGAAATCTTTCCCGTAAGGAGCTATGATATAAACAAGTTCCATATAAAATAATTGCACCTGGTCTCTAAAAAAATATTTAAGTAGGGGGGGTGTAGGTAAGGGTTTTTTTTATACAATCGTGTAAGATTTACGGTTTAAGAAAAAAAAATATGCTTGCGTCATGAAACTTAGACGAAATCAATTTGGAGAAAACAGATTGCAAGAAAATAGGTAGGTTTTTGTTTATTTTCAAAATTTAAGCTTAAGAGTGGTGTCAGCTATTTCTTCACTTTTATGCAAATAAACACAATTATAATCACCTGTATCGGGAAGAAGACAGCCGCACAAACATATATTGCGAGTGAAAAAAGGTTCATCATCGTCATAATATCAGCCGAAAGACGTCCACTGCTGGACATAGGCCTCCCCCAAAGAGTGCTAAACTGGTCGGTCCTGCGCCACTCGCATCCAGCGGACTCCCACGACTTTTACCAGGTCATCAGTCCGCCTTGTCGGGGGACCCACGCTGCGTCTACCGGTACCTGGTCGCCACTTGAGAACCCCAACGGCCATCGGTTGTACGTGCAATGCGCTCCGCCCACTATCACTTAATTTTTGCGATTCGGAGGGCTTTATCGGTGAAAACAGGTTAGATAATGTTTTTGACCGAATTGATCTGAAATATTCAACATTAAACTACCGAGAGTGAGTCATACTGACGGGCCAATGTTTTTTTTTGTCATACCGTGTGGTATTTTCGTTTCACAATTATCAAGCTTGTGGTAAGTATGTTATTGTGTTGTTTATTTTTGTAACTGTTTAATTCCTTACTCTTCAAACACTGATCAAATAAAAAGCATTCCATGTAAAAATAGACCCGCCCGAAGCCCTTCCACCATAAAAAAATGTGAGATATTACGTAGACCCAACTCAGGAATTCTTATTAATCTTTATTTATTTATAAATACATGGAAAAACAACAACGTATTTATGGACACAAGAATAAAACCATACAGCTAATTACAGGTTCTCACTTATAGAAATAAACTTACACAAAGAAATCGATAGCCAAACTTAAACTTAGCGTACATTAAGCCAGGTTTAGACGAAGCCAGTGCTGGCACACTGGCTTGAAAAATAGGCCGGCGGGCGTTCTATTCCAGCCAATGCCAAAGCCGGTGCATTACATACAATTTCGTTTCACTGGCGGCCAGCACTGGCTTCGTCTAAACTTTTTTTTTCACGCAGTGGTAATGCGTTTACGCCATCCCCCGGGCTTAGGCATGGCTCATTGTGGGGAGTATGTGGGATTCACCCTTTCAAAAGGGATGGCGATACCCGCTAAAGCACCATGGGATCGCATGCATTCTACCACGATGCTCCCCCGGCTGCGACTATTAGGACACCGGCTTAACGCACAGTAACCAATCGCGCACTAATAGCAAGCATGGCAACGGCAATATACAAGTACAAGATAGGTAGTTAAATTAGGATATATAAACTGTAGTAACACGAGCCTACACCTGCCTGCTTTTTCGAAATAGTATCGATACCAAACAGATTAATATATATAATACTATAGCTTCTGCCCGCGACTCCGTCCACGTGGAACTCGTTTATATCGCAGCTCCATAAAAACTTTCATCCCCCATTTCACCCCCTTAGGGGATGATTTCGGGGATAAAAACTATCCTATCGATATCATATCTATCCTTCCCCGGGACTCAAACTATCTATATAACAAATTTCACCTAAATCGGTTCAGCGGTTTAAGCGTGAAGAGGTAACAGACAGACAGACACACTTTCGCATTTATAATATTAGTATGGATTCTTTTAAAACCGTGCAATAACAGTTAACTACTTTTTAAGCTTGCTTTTTAAGATGAATTTAATATTAAGTACTTTATTTTATTTCTGTTATAGTATTTTGCCATGACAACCAAGTCATACAAATGTTGTCATGACAATATAATGTCAGTGAAGTTAACGCAGTTGGAATATGGCTAACCTCAAAGTAACTGATTTAGTTGGACCCCGCGGGTTAGAATTAGAACGTAGATCAAAAAAATCAAAATATCAAAAATTCTTTATTTTTTAAAGTACAGTAGATGAGCGTACAATACTCATGTAACTGCAAGAAACAGCAGTTTGGCACACTGTTTTATTTTATGATTTTGTTACGTGTTTTGCACACTTCATCCTACTAATATTATAAATGCGAAAGTTTAGATGTTTGGATATTTGGATGTTTGTTACTCAATCACGCTTAAACGGCTGAACCGATTTGAATGAAATTTTGCACGAAGATAGTTGATAGCCTGGATTAAAATATAGGATAGTTTTTATCCCGGGTCCACGCGGACGAAGTCGCGGGTGGAAGCTAGTGTTTCTTATAAATAATAAGATATGTTACTAAGTTTTTTTCGATGGGCGGAGGCAGGTCCAGGGGCAAGGAAAATTTGCGACCGGTCGCTACTTGCGCTGGGTCTGTCTCTATGGTAGCGGCCTGTCCGGCGGCTAACATGGTAGATGGCCTCGGGGGGAGCTCACAGTTGCTAAGATCCTCGAGGCAAAACTGATTGGGTTCCTTCACGAGGTTACCGCCTGTTAGCTGCCTGGTTCTACCGTTAGAAACAGGCAGAACGGAAACAATCAGTTGAGCCTATACTTGTATATCCCAACCCATCCTATCCCGTTAATCCCGTCTAATCAGCCGTAAGCGATGACGTGGCATGTCGCAGCGGGCTTTCCATCCACAAAGAAGGATGGTTAGCGGTAAAATGCCACCCGCGTGTTTGTGCCGTGCGCGGGGACCCGTACGGGTGGAGAGGGAGATCCTGGAAGCTGAGTCGACCAGCGGTCGGGATAGTTACTGCTGGGAGACAACACTCTTCTTTGGCTCAGGATTCACCTCACACGGGCGGTCATGGCCTAGCCAGCCATGATCAATCGGCTGTCGTGTCCAGTCTGATGGCCACGGGCGAGTGTCCTGGGGTATGGGGTCTGTAGTCGGCGGAGCACGGGTTACGAGTCGTCTGAGGAGATGACGAGTAGCTCGGCACCGTGCGGACTCACGGACAACATACTCTCGGGGCGCTATGTCAGTTTGGTAGCCCTGATGCGCTAACGCATCCCCAGGGTGTGGGCTCCGTGGTGGGTGGGGAGCCAAACTGATGAAGCAAGGTCAAAGGTCACATGGATACCATAAAACCCGAGACGACGGAAGGAGGGAAAGCCGTACCCGCAAGGGATGAGGCCAAGGCGCATAGCGCAAATGCTGTACCGGCGGCACGCACTTCTGTCCCAGACAGGGGAGCGAGAGCGGGTAACAGCCGAGCAAGGGGGTCCGCAAGGACGCAGAAGGCGCGAGGCGCATTTTCAGGCAGAGGCCATGGTGGAGCGGTCCAAACCGGAGGCACCGTTCGAACTTTTCCCCACGGGTCGAAAAGCGGACACACCCAGCAGGTCCCCGCAAGGAGACCGGCTGGCGCAGGTGCCGGAGGGGAGGTCAGCGGAACTGTGGTCATCTGCAACAGGCCGGCCGGTCCTCTTCCGAATCCTGCTGACGATCCGGGCGCTGTTGATAGCGTGTCCGCACCCCAGAGCGCGGATGCGTGGTCCGGTGGAGGAGCCGTCAGTAGCAGGAGGCAGAAGAGGCGAGACAACGCCAAGGCGAGGGCTCAGACACTGAGCGAGGGCACCTCCCAGGATGCACCCACTTCGGGGCCAGGGACGGCGCAAAAGAAGAGGCATCTGGGAGCCAGTGGCGACTCTTCTCTGCTTGTCAGCGACTCCAAGCGAGTGAAAGTTGCAGCTTCGTTCGCTGAAGTGGCTGCAAGCGAGAGGATGGCCATCGTCCCGGAGGCCTTTCCGGCCGAGAAGATCGGGTTGGGGCATCTGGGCGCCATCCAGGGGCTCATTCTGGAGCTTTTGGTTGACCCTCCGGATCCCCTACCCCGAGTCACTCTCGGCAACGTAGTGGCGGGCGCTCTCCACGTCAATTGCCAAGGGAGAGAGTCCGTCACATGGCTCAGGTCAGCAATCGGAAGCGAGGAGATTGCTGGCCTGCGCCTGAGGGTCATGGACGCCAAGGATCTTCCCAAACCTGTCAAAATGGCATGGAAAACGAAGATAGTTGGCGGCCATGACGTTAAGTTGCTTCTCCGTGTGTTGCAGAGGTACAATCCTGCGCTACACACGGAGGAGTGGAAGGTGGTAGACACCTTGACATCGGACGCGAACACCAGGCGCATCATATTGATTGACCGGGTGTCGGCCGACGTTATCAAGGCCGCGGGCTACCACCTACACACGGGTGTCGACCTGAGCTCCTTCAAGCTCCTAGAGGACGCGGAGGAGAGGGCGCTTGAGGGGGCTGGGGAAGACACTCGTGCGGGGACGGGCGCGGGGGGTCCGACGCCGGGGGAGGGCGCGGGGGTTCCGCAATCTGGGGAGGCCGAGGAGGGCACACCTCCGGAAGGCAATGTGCCTGGCACCAACGGGGAGGCTGAGGGGGCTGAGGTAGCCAAGGGGGAGGGGCAGTCAGAGGTGGAGGACGGGAACAGGGCGGGCTCCGGGTACGGACTTGCTGAATCCCGCAGGGCCCGAGAGTCATCACCGTTATCGGTGATCGGCTCAGAGGACCTGCGGGGATTGGCGGAGCTGTACCTGGGGGCCTCCATGTCTCCCATGTCCTGTGACGAGGCTGTCCAGGAGGAGGCTGCCGACCTCAGCAAGCCCAAATTATAAAAGCGCCAATGGCGGGTCTAAGGTGTGTACAAATTAATTTACAACACAACAAGGCGGCCACTGCCCTTCTGGCAAGGCAGCTAAAATGCGATAAATTCGATATTGCTCTTATTCAAGAACCATATATATATAAAAGTGAAATAAGAGGTTTAGGCGGAACGGGAGGAACAATTGTTCACCTGTGTCCAGATAATAACAATAATATGAGGACATGTATATATGTCAAAAATGGCATCAACGCTATGCCTTTACATGATTTCTGTTGCAGGGATCTCACCACGGTGATGATCCTAAACAAGGGGGAGGGTAAGGAGCTCATACTATCATCAGCCTACCTCCCCTACGAGGCAACGGATCCCATCACACAACAACTGCGGGATCTCGTTGCATACTGCAGCCGGGCGAACACCAACCTGATCATCGGCTGCGACGCGAACGCTCACCATGTCATCTGGGGTAGCTCAGATGTCAACAGGAGAGGAGAGAAGGTACTGGATTTCCTGGTAAGCTCTTCTCTACAAATACTGAATAAAGGCAATGAACCTACCTTCGTCAACTCTAGGCGGGGGGAGGTTATTGATTTAACGTTGGCTACTAACAACACTAGCAACAAAATCAACTCATGGCACGTATCTGATGACATATCCCTTTCGGACCACAGTTACATTTGCTTTAGGTACCAAACTAAAATAAAAACAAATACGGTACGTAAACGGAATCCTAGGAACACGGACTGGTCGGCCTTTAGAAATGATCTCAAAGTGGACCTAGGAGACCCAAAAGGTAAGCTAAACTCTATTATTGACATAGAATTCGAAGCGGACAAAATAGTACAAGCCGTATACACGGCCTTCACTAATAACTGCCCGGAAAAGAAAACCCTGGCTAAAAAGTTACCATGGTGGACCCCAGAGATAGTCAAGCTCAGGAGGGAAACCAGGGCAATATTTAATGACGCAAAGTCATCCAATGACTTCGGGTACTATGCACAAAAACTCACAGAACTCAGCAAGGCTGTGAGGAAAGCCAAAAGGAGAGCATGGAGGAATCACTGCGATCAGATTGAGTCAATACCGGAAGGAATGAGACTAACAAAGGCATTAGCAACCACAAAGTCGGTACCGCTCACATCCATCAGGGACAATGACGGTAGAATGAAGAAAACGGGGCTGGAGACCCTTAAGATAATGTGTAACACACACTTCCCAGGCTCAGTAATACACGACAGCGTAACAGACGACGGTGCAATTAGTGCGTTGGAACAAACCACAAGTACAACGAGACACAATTGGGACACGTCTAAAAAGGTAGTAGATCATAAAAAGATAAAGTGGGCACTTTCAACATTTCAACCTTTCAAAGCCCCGGGGCCAGATGGAATCTACCCCATTCTACTACAAGAAGGCGCTAATGTACTAATCCCGCACCTTAGCAGATTGTACAGGGCGTGCTTGGCCTTCGCACACGTACCGCGTGTGTGGAGGATGGTAAAAGTAACCTATCTACCCAAACCAGGTAAGGCGGATTACAGTGAAGCCAAATCGTATAGGCCGATAAGTCTATCGTCGTTTTTCCTCAAAACACTGGAGAAATTGGTAGATAGACACATAAGGGATGGCCCATTAAGGAGACATCCGCTGCACGAACTGCAATGTGCATACCAGCCAGGGAAGTCAACGGAAACCGCACTCCACCTGGTAACAACCAAGGCTGAGCAGGCTATAGAGAATAAAGAACTATGTCTGGCAGCTTTCTTAGACGTGGAGGGAGCGTTTGATCGCACCACGTATAAAGCTATCAGCGAAGCAGCTGCAAAACATGGTGTAGAGCCGACCATTTGTAAATGGATAGGCAACATGCTAAATGGCAGACTAATAAAGTCATCTCTCTTGGGGGATGAGATAACGGCCACGGCCACAAAGGGATGTCCGCAAGGTGGAGTACTCTCACCAACTCTCTGGAGTTTGGTGGTGAACTCACTCCTGGTGGAACTCAATAAAGGTCCCACCCACACGGTAGGATATGCTGATGATTTAGTAATACTGGTGAGTGGGAAGTTCCCAGGCACGGTATCAGAAATCATGAACAAGGCACTGAAGACAGTGGAGAGATGGTGCGACCGGCACCAATTATCCATTAATCCAGGCAAAACTGTAGTAATACCCTTTACTAGGAAAAGGACCCTTCGCGGCGTACAGCAGTTAAAACTGCACGGGAGGGTACTAGAACTGTCCAACGATGTGAAATATCTAGGTGTCACTCTGGATAAGGAACTGAATTGGAAGAAGCATACAGATCTCACCATTACAAAGGCACTCAGGGTATTTGGAATGTGTAGATCAGCGTATGGCAAAACATGGGGACTGAACCTAAAGGTACTGAAGTGGATCTATACCATGATGGTGAGGCCCATATTATTGTACGGTAGCCTGGTGTGGTGGCCAAGGACTTTAATGAGCACATGCAGAGATGCCCTGACCAAAGTACAGAGATCGGCATGCATGGCTATAACAGGGGCGTTTCGAACCACGCCTACAGCGGCGCTAGAAGTCCTACTGGACCTACCGCCACTTCACATGGTGATTAAGTCAGAGGCGCGCAAATCGCTCTATAGACTAAGAACTCTTGGACTGTGGAGCGACAGCAAGCCAAAGACTAAGCACACAAACATGGAGACTGACAGTCTCTTAGACAGAATAACAAACATGGGATGTGACAAAATGCTACCCAAGTATGTATTCCATAGGAACTACACAACAAAAGTACCATCCAGGGCCGAATGGGCCGAAGGTCTAGAACCACCGAGGTCTGGTGTCGAAGACAGTATATGGTACACGGACGGATCTAAAATGGGATCCGGTACGGGAGCAGGCATTTATGCGATTGACTACAGTAGTAGTGTAAGCATGGGTAGTTTGGCAACCGTCTTCCAGGCGGAGACATACGCCATAATTGCCTGTGCACAGGAGAATATAGACAGGCAAACCAGAGGGCAGACCATCTATATCCTCAGCGACAGTCAAGCGGCCCTTAAAGCGCTTACGGCGCCGAAAGTGGATTCTAGACTAGTCTATAATGGCGTCCAGGCACTGAACAAGCTTGGGAAGCACAATAAGGTGCAACTAGTTTGGATACCGGGGCACGAGGGCTACATCGGCAACGAAAGAGCGGATGAGCTTGCAAGAGGGGGGTCTACAAATCACTTTGTAGGTCCAGAACCATTTGTGGGACTCTCGCAGAGAACCATAACTTCGGCCTTTAAAGCCTACGCCAAAACCAAACACCAACACGAGTGGAGGAATGAGGCGGGCTTAAGGCACTCTATGCTCTTCATAGAAGGAGTGCACTCGGGCTGGACTAACAAGCTCTGGAAATCCAGCAGGAAGCAACTCAGAATCATATCTGGGGTGTTCACAGGTCACTTCGGAGTCAAGGATCTCTTGGCCAAGATGGGACTGTCGGACAGCTTAGTCTGTAGAATGTGTGGCGAGGAGGATGAGACCATGGAACACTTACTGTGTGAATGTCATGCCCTTGCCAGACAAAGAATGAATTACTTTGGTAGCGACTATCCGCAACCAAGGGAGTTCAAGGTGCTCCCGCTGAGCTGCATCATCCGCTTTGTGGAAACGATGGAGCGAGCTTGGGAGTAGGCATAAAGGAGAGGGCAAATGCACAAAAGATCCCGCTGGGTCGAAGTGCATCCGAAAGGGCCCTCATCTAGATAAGATAAGATAAGATAAGATAAGTTTTTTCGATAGGGATTAGATATTACCAAATAAATACTGTAGAACGGTGTTACCACTCTCACACAGTTACATCAATTTGTCATAAGTATGCCGCCAGCATCCTCGGTACAATGCTTTGAGGGATTTTTTGGGTTCCGACCCTGAAAAGGAAAAAACGTACCCTTATACGATCACTTTGTTGTCCGTCTCTGTCTGTCAAGACCCTTTGTCTCGGGAATGGCTGGAGGTATCAAGTATTAAAACCTTATAAATTTAAATTAGAGGAAAAAGAATAAATAATGCTCCGAGCCGGCGAGCACAGGCATTCATGGCCCGTCGCTACTAACCAACTGAGCTATCGGAACAATCTGTCTCGGCCACTACTTCAATCAGTTCCTTCTTACAGCGCCTTAGGGAGCCGTGTAGCGACATCTACCAGAAGACTTAGGCTTCTTTAACGGCACCAACGTCTCAAGTCATATTAAGACATCGTCAGTAACAATGCGCCACCCCATACTAACTAAATTTAAAACCATATACCTGAGTATAAAGACCTGAGTCTACGGTCCTTTGTAGCTGTGAAAAGATCAAACTTCTATGTTAACGAAAAAAAAGATTCGGCCGTTTAAGCCGCAAAAAATTTATATTTCGACACTCAAAGGAATCAAAAGTTATTGGTTCTTTCCGTTGACCTAGAACTGTGAAATTTGGCAAGTAATATCGTTCTTATACTACAATTACAGGGAGAAGTCTGAAAACTGTAAATTTGGAATTAAGTACGGCCCTCGGTGGGCGAGTCCGACTCGTACTTGTGCGGATTTTAGATTTAATCTAGCTTTCATTTAATTATCACATTAACTAAATTAAATTAAAGCTAGGAAGTACACTATAAATCTAGTAAATACGTCAGTAAGTAAAAATACTTACTATTAAAGAAATACATTTGATATAAGGTAATATGGTTTATCGTCTACATAATACAACTCCCCTCTAACTTATTTTCGAGATTTCGCTTTATTTAAATGACCAACCCTTCAGAGATTTAAATTACAAATTACAGACCCTTACGAGAGCTTTGAACCGTTTCTAGAGGGGATCACATATATGGGACCAAACCACGGGTAGAGTGTACGATTTCTCAACAAAATTAATTTATTAATACAACTTATTTAGGAAAAGAAAAGTGTTTGTTTTAGATACCTTTATTGTTTTTTTTCGTCGACAAAACCTGCCACCTGGTCATCGGGGGATGACTGAGTTATACTGTGGTATTGCTATCCACTTAAACCTCCACGGTGGCCGGCATCTGCGCTCTTATGGAAAGCCTCCAGGAACTCATTCTGAACGCACAGGAGCCCCTCTCGCGCCTAGCCACATTTGGCTCGTCCAAGGGTGGAAAGATGCTCGTCGCCTTCCCTGGGGTTATTAGGCGAATGCCCCGGCGCCCGCCAGAAACACTTTAGTCACCTTCTACAATCCTTGCCCGAGCCTACACGGTTCTGTTTTAGATATCTACGATTTAAAAGTGACTGCCATTATTTCTGAACTAGAAAAATTGGTACCTAACACCGTCTAAAAATCTTCGTAATCTAATGGGTTAAAATATTAACTTTCCATTGCTTTACATACTTCATGTGGTAGTCCCTACATGTCACATCCGAACGAGTATGTATATAAAAATATCCCCGTCTTCTGCTGACGTCATCCCGCGCGTGGCGAGAACGTGTATTTTATTTCGCTAAATATTTTGCTCGTGACGTTTCACGCACGGGGAGGCAAATTAAAATCGAACCTTTGTAAAGCTGTTGTATTCAGGTTGTTATTGGTAACAATGAGACGCCTAAGGGGTAATCACGTAACGATTCCAACGCGCGTTAGGACAGTCCAACTGTAAATTTTCCATTTAAAATTGACATTTAGATCTACCTAACGTACTGTCGTTACGTGATCGTCGAGCTGCTGGTCACAATGTGCTGCGTGACGTCATGTTGGCGCTTTGGGTCCAGTGTAAAGCACACAGAGAACGCGGGTGGGTGAAATGGGAAGCGGGAGGGGTGTCGCATTTCGGGTGGTAATAAAAAGACAAACTATACCTTCGATTTCTCGCGAATCCATCATCAGGCAATCGTCAAAATTATTATTTATCTAGGATTAGTCGTGTATAACCACCGAAGTGCAGCCACACACCATATAAAACCGAAGTGCAGCAACTGAATTCCTCGATTGGTTCCGCGTGTTATGCACTCTGTAGTTTGAGATGAGGTTCACACAAAACACCTAAAAATGGTATACCACGCTCTTGTGGAATCGAAACTTCGGCATAGCATTAAATTGTAAAATATTGAACTGGATATATTTTACAGCCCAGAATCTTGATTTTTCTCACTCGCCACCTGGTACTTGGAGTCTATTTCTACTCCAAGTTCCATCAATATTATCTTAAAATATTTATTTTAGTAGTAAGCAAATTGTTTTTTTTTTCTATTGTATAATTTATACGTTGTGCTAATATTATGGCTCTCCTGTTAACACGTGTAGCTTGACTGTAAAGTGTTAATTAATGGAATAAATAAATAAATAAATCATCTTTTCATAGATGTAAAGGCAAATGATGATGATGATGAAATAAATAAATAAATGATGAAAAAAATGAAAAAATATTTATTCGTACCAAAGTTGTGGGGAAATGGTTACAAATATAACGTAAAAGCTGCCTTCAAGATGCAAAAACGGGCCATTCGTACGATATTTCGCATTCCACAAAGAGACACTTGAACACTTGTCATTTTAACTGTGCCATGTCTGTATATTCTTGTTCTGCTTACCGATAATAATTTATTTTAATTTGTAATTGTACACCTGATTGTTAAATTATTAATTGACATACCTACCCATATTGAAATGTAATTGTAAGCACGACTTTCATCCTTTTTTTGTGTATATAATATGATACTTTTATGTGACATTTTTATGTACCTAAAATGCAGATACAATGTAAATTGTGACTGAATAAACGAAATGGTATGAAATTACTATTACTTTCCTCTCTATTTAGCAACAACAAATTTGATTTGCGTATAAAAAAAAAGTTTGAACTATTTTCCTTTTCCGTTTTGTATCCAATCTAGTCGGGTTCGTTTCAGCCTTAATTAAGTATCCGAGGACGTAATTTCCTGCTGACAAGTCTTTGATCTTTGAAAAGTGCTCATTAAACGCCATACCGCACACTCTGCTCAGAAAAGCAACTCTCCTTCGTTTTGTCGTGGAAGCTATCAGTATGTCGCTATAAAATAAAGAAAGAGAGAAAACATTTATTCGTGGACAAAACAATGGGTATACGTATACAAAACAAAACACAGTAAAGTAAAAGTAGCAGGGTCCACGAAAAGGCCCCGACTCAGCATGGTGCTAACCTAGGAAGCCAGCGCTGGTCTTCCGTCGGAACCTTTACATGAGTTACCTCCTGGAAGGCAACACAAAACAAATACCTACGCTAAAACATATTGTAAAGAATACATAGGTATCTTTAGTAAAAATAAGCAGTATGTAAGTGCGATAGAGATAGATATATCCGAACTTCGACATTCGAAGTTCGTGGTTATAGCTCAGTGGCACGGCAGATTGCAGCGTGTGAACGCGTCGCCAAAGTTGAAAAAAGTTGGAATAAGTACTTACTTTGTGTGATTTCTGCCATACAATCCTCTGACATATAATGTGCAAGTTATTAGACTTACTGTGTTCGCAGAAAACTTACTTTTAATCACAGATAACCTCCAATAAATAGAGCCTATAGGGCGACGTGCGGTCACCACGCATATATGATCTAGCAATGATTCTTTTGTTAAAAGTCTCCTAGGAGTAACATAACATAGATAATACAGGGTGTACCAAAAATGGAGTGTGAACCGATCAAGGGCATAACACGCATCGTGTTCTGATAAGAAAAAAATTATGAGATTTTTTTTTACGCGTTTTTTTTTACATTTCAATAGACTCCATACAAATGTAAAAAAAATCGCGTCAAATAAAATCTTAGGCTTTCTTATCAGAACACGATGCCTGTTATGCTCTTTGATGATAATCGTCATACTTTTTAATGACGTTTTTATTTGTCTTCCATACCTAGCTATACCAATCTTAAAATATCATACATAAGCCTAGCTAGCACATTCGCGTTAATGTCGAATAAACATCGTATTCGTCCTCTCCTATTAAGTATGTAAATACGAACGGGACGAAGGCTTCTTGTCCGACAGAAACACGATAATGCAGTAAATACCTATAAGAGTAGAGTATGTACCTATAAGATCTTGTACACATGACTATGGTCGCAATAAATGATACGAATATGAATATGTTGTAAAATGCCTAGGAATAACTATTTTATATGACTACTCGATGTGATTAGCATACTTTTTTATGTTACGCGGTGATCAAAATAGTCAATGAACGAAACATGATAATATTATAACATTGACAGCAGTTCAAACAATTAAACCATGTTTACCAACAACTACGCCATGTAAAAATAGTCCACTAACAATTAATTGAGGCACCGCTAAAAACCGTTAACGACCAACGCGTCCCATCACTACGGTTCTGGTGCCATGATGTGACAAAGCGCGCTACTTTCGAAACAGCCAATCGCAGCGCCGTTACCGACCTCCCCGCAACCCGCACCTACCACCAACTGTGGTGAGTTAGTGACCTTTGAATCGAACTAAATCACTTAGGTATCTAGGCTCTATTTAGTGTTTTTAATACTACCATAAATTTCCAGATATCGCATCGACATCAAAGGAGCACGACTTATCACATATGTTGTATATATACTCGTCTGTAAGGAAATTGCGTTCGTAAGTGGAATTGGAAATGCACTCTCGAAGTAAAAAATCGTTCTTTTGTACTGCTTGAGATTGAAGGCTCAGTGTGTTACAGTCTTCGTTCTTATTCTATTTTACCCGACTGCCCCGGAAGGAGGGTTATGTTTTTCGAGCATTGTATGTACCTACATTGTATTATTATTATATTGTGCATTGTATATACCTACGTATGTTTGTATGTAGACAAGAAAATTCTATTTCACGGGGTATATATATATATATATATATATATTTATTCCATACAATACAATACAAATATTCTTTAGTAGTAGATAATAGAAAAATAGAGGTAAGTTAAACATAAACAATGGTAGACAATAGGCGGTCTTATCGCTAAAAAGCAATCTCTAATACATGAAAGACTGATATATATATATACATATATACGAGTATATAGTCCTTCCTCATCGGTTCCGATGACGGCGCCCCAAACAAATTATAGATTAGCCCTATTATGACTGGCCGACTGTGTTGTCATCCTTGTAACAAATAGGTACATTATAGAAGAGCAAGTTTGGCCTAGCCAGTCATATCAGAGCTCATAATTTCACGGGGTACTGCGATGATGAAAAGATTTGTGACTATAAAAAAACAGTCGTTTTTTTATCTTTTGATATCACATGACGTTCGCAAACACGCACAAGACTGCTTGATGGTAAGCAGATACCCTAGCGTATGGGCGCTCCAAAAAGAAGCGTCAATCGCATTGCCGACCCTTTTACGTTTTGAGGACTCACTGTGCTAGCACTATCCTCCTCTTGTGGCACAAGCATCTATAGGCTACAGTGTTCGCTTTCCATCAGGCAATATGGGTGTTTGCCACCGTCGTGAGATAAACAAAAAGTTGCTTCCGCCACGACCTCGTCGGCGTCGACTGGGGAAAAAAACTATCATGTTTTAATCTAGGCTATAATAGTACATTACTGCAGAGGCCGTGAAGTAAGGGATTGCTGGACGAGATTGGGGTAGACGGCCGAGTCGTAGACGAGGCCGGATACAACGAGTCCAGCAATCCCTGTTCCGGCCGAGGATTGTATAGTGCTTTTCTCAAACGATGTGAGGAATAAAAAAATAAAAATAATTACAATCGGAACGAAAGATCAGAAAACAATTGTGTAATTTGCCGCCTTTTTTATTTTTTAAACATGCCATTTGAAGAAGCCGTTCGAGCACCATGTTTTACCGCACATACGTAGAGAACCTACCATAGATTTTGTTTTTTTTTTACGTCGCAAGTATGCTTACAGACTAGTGGTGGTTGGCAGTATGTAATTTTTCCTTTGTCAGTTTAATATTAGTAAGCAAATTTAAAAAGTTAGAGTAGCGGACAATAATGGTTTTACTTAGGGTTTTCATACATTACTTCTTGGCGTAAGGCCAAGAAGTAATGTAGGGAGCCTTAAACAAGAAACTTCATGTCTTCTTCTTCATGTATTCGTGATATTAACGCATACATTCCCGAGCATGTTTGAGAAAACTATCTTAGTGCAAAATTTCATTCAAATCGGTGGAGCTGTTTATAATATTAGTAACATAGTAACATTAGTGGGATATTTATAAATGTGTAAGCTAAGGGCACAACCAGGAATAAAGATGTGTAAGGTTAGACATGTCACATGTTCAAGATACTGTATTTTCGTCACAGGTGGGTCTGGCGGGACTCCATGCACTGCGACTGTGGCGAGGACGATCAAAACATAGATGACGGGCCTCCAGAAGATCTGTATAAGTTAACACCTGACGCTATCATCCCTGAATGTTTTCTTATATTTTTATGGCATGAAACGTTTATCTAAACATGCCACACGTACTACTGTATACTTACATGTATGTTCATCATCATCATCATATCAGCCAAAAGACGTCCGCTGCTAGACATAGGCCTCCCCCAAAGAGTGCCAAAGTGACCGGTCCTGCGCCACCCGCATCCAGCGGACTCTAGCAACCTTTACCAGGTCATCAGTCCACCTTATGGGGAGGCCTACCCACGCCGCGCCTTCCGGTACGTGGTCGCCACTCGAGAACCTTTCCGCCCCAACGGCCAGCGGATCTACATGCTATGTGCACCGCCCACTGCCACTTAAGTTAAGCGATTCGGAAGGCTATATCTACCTTGGTTCTGCTACGGATAGCCTCATTTCTGATGCGATCACGCAGAGAAACTCCCAACATAGCCCTCTTAATAGCCCTTTGGGTGACTGAAATGTATGTTGGTGGTTTGAATCTATTTTGAAAGTTGTTCTTAATCAGTGCATTCCGGATAGAACCTTGACACGTCGACCCTCTAATGAACGACGCGAGTTTTACGAGGCTCACTGAAGAAACTTCCTATAGCGCGACTGGTGGAGTTTGGTCGCTCGTACTTCGATGTGGGGCATACAAGTGTTTAGACCAGAACGATGTCGGGGATACTGCACAAGTCGATTATAATATTTATAATCTATGTCCATAAATTATGCTACAGATTATTTTTACTACACGGGACGCGATTACGTGTAATTAAATTAATATTTCCTTTGGGGTCACTCGATATTTTAGTTGGAAGTTTACAACTTTAATTTGTTAGTCGTACAATCTGTAGACATTCAACAATAATATTATTATATTTCTCTAGTTATAGTTAATATTATTAGAGAAATATTTTTTAAAGTTCGGGAACCTACGGCATATCTTTTCGTCCAATATTCCGCAGTGTCTTTGGACGAGAGTCTTTGACCAGTGATGACATATGGTACTGAAACGTGGTCGCTTACTATGGGCCTCATACTAGTTAGAAGGCTCAAAGTCACCCTGCTGACTGCCTGCTGGCTGGAGAGGGCTATGTTGGGGGTCTCTCTGCGTGATCGCATTAGAAATGAGGCTAGCAGAACCAACGTTACCGATATAGCCCTCCGAATAACTAAACTTAAGTGGCAGTGGGCGGGTTTCGGCTGATATGATGACATTTTTAAACCGTTAACCGTACATTTCGGATGTGTTGTATCATCCTTGGTTGCAAGCAAAAAGGAGAAGTAAATTTTAACTACACGTGACTCAGTCTCTTTTAGTAAAAAGCATGTTTGATAATCGTGAAAGTTTATTTTCACTTTGTTTTTCACTGTCTCCTTAACCTATAGTATCAGCCACTGTTCCAACAGTTTTATAATACCCTGGTAATTCGATTATAATGTTTTTATACACTGATTGAGATTGATAAAATATAAAATAAAAAATCCAACCATTACACAGAGGCATTTAAATAAACCAAAAGGTAAAATTTTTTTTTGGAATCCATACTAAGTATCATAAATCCGAAAGTGTGTCTGTCTGTTTGTCTGTCTGAGTGTCTGTTATCTAGAGATAACGGACAGTCAGAGGAAGGGGCAGAAACTAGTTTATTATAAAAATGTTCCAATTGTAAAGTTCAATTCCCAATGAAACAGAAAGCTCTTTAACAAGCCTCGGGGTGCTTAAAAGATTGCCTGCTAACTAAAGTTTGATGACAGTTAGCCGAAAGTTCTATTCATGCAAATTGCTCCGAAAACTTTGACGGCGAGATTAGAACTCCATTTAAAACAATAGTTTTGAGACGTAGTTATAAACGTATTGACCCAATACGTCCCTCTAAGGAAAACAGGGACCATTCAAAACGTATTTTGGATAGACCTACATTTTAGCGAAGAGCATTGAAATATTGACGAATTATTATATAAGAAACTTGCTAAATACTTTGAAAAAACGATTTTTTATAAAGTTACAATATTGAAACACTGATCAAACAGAAGCCATTGCTTCTTGTGAAAAATTAAATTGTCCATTTAAGCTATTTATAAGCCACAATATGTACCTAACAGGGATGCCGCGGATGTGATTTTTTTGACATCCGCGGATGCGGAGGCAGATGCGGATTTTGGGATCAGACACTCAAAAACGTAAATAAACAACGTGTATTTCATTCACACAACCAACAAACACGTTGAGACTAAATTACAGCCGTAGCGAACAACTCAAAAACACATCTCTTGGTCACAGAAACGACAAGAAGTTTTCTTGACTAATGGCGAAAATATCTAAAGCTCGCGCGGAAAGCCCCGCGTGGGCTCCTTTCTTGTCGTGAATTACACTAAATTCGCATCCGCAAAACTCCGCATCGATTTTGGCGGATGCGGATGTGGATGCGAATGTCTGCAACATCCCTGGTACTTACCTATTTGGTATCGGTGAAAAATGTTTTCCCTTGAAATACACTTGCAATGCTTATTTTATTATTATTTGGCAATGTTATATGGATTTTTTCTAAATATTTATGACATGTAAATGGCAATATTTACCAATTAATAATACAATACAATACAATAAGCGTCTGGTGTCAGGAGAATGAAGATACAATTCTGGGAAGGTTCTTGTTCCGATGTCACGGAGCGTACAAAACTTTGTTCGTTAAAAGTGGTGTGGAAATCAAAGGTTGAAACCACCACACTACGCTTACTTTAATTGGAGTAATGGAATGGGTATTCCATTACTCCAATTAAAGTAACTTATCCCGGCCTCGTAACTATATCAAAGTAAAAACTCTCGTATTAAAGTAACTTATCGCGCCTCACCCAGGAATGACCCAACGAGTAGTACTTACTCTTTGGGTCCATTCCCGGGTGAGGCGCACGAGGCCGGGATAAGTTACAGGTTGATAATGATGATTATGAATGGAAGCCGAAAAGAACCCGGCTTTTTAATTATCTATGAAGATGATGGCATTTTGAGTAGCCAGATTTGGGATATCTTCACCTCCATGTCACTTTCAGAAAAAATAATACAGTGGTGATGATATTTCAAATAGCGATATTTGATATATCATCATATCAATATCGTGCGCGTTCCAGGAAAATTATCAACACGTCCCGAAGTTCTGTCATGAATAAGTACCTGCTGAATAGACCTGGAATATTTTTAGCCACTCGTCCAGTACAATAAATAACAAAAACACACCGAAAAAGAAATGACAGTGACACAAAACGCTCTCAAGCTGGCCCGCACTCGCCGGCCGAAAATACCGGTCCCCCGTCGCGCCAATGCTTCGTTGACGAAAACCCGTCGTCACTATGTGAGTTGCTCCATAGTTTGTGAGACTTTCATCAATTCTCGCCATCTGGCAATTTCTGCTTGAAATCCATTACCGTTGAAAACCAACCCAACTGGCCTGCCCAACTTGTTTTTTTTTTAATTATTTATTTATACTTATCATTATTACACAGAATACACGGCCAGGCAGCGGACAAAACCCAGCAGGGTTTAACTGCCACTGCATTCACTCAAAATATATATATATATATATATATACTGGAGGCGTGCATGCAGTTTCTCATCCTATTGCCGCGGCTTAAGGTCCAAAAACTGGATGCACGTCTACGACGGCAACATAAGTTTAGGTTTGCATTATAAGGTTTGGGATATACAAGCAGATTTCATTATACGTTTCCAATGTTGCAGTTTATCACATATATTTGTAAGTACATCAGATGGTAGATCATTAAGGATACTGGGTAACAAGTATTCCCACCTTCGTTTCCCATAGATATTGGTACATTTTGGTAAGATTTATGGTGGCAAGTATACTAATTTTCTGAGATTTTGTGGTCTACTAGTTTTTGTTAATTTTGATAAGTTATCAATTTCTTCAGCAATAATTAACATTTTGATTCTATTATATATACTAATGACATTACAGTACCTCAATATTTCCTTTTCTTCTTGGCTAAACTTTTTTCTAAATGACTTAGGTAATATAGCTTTCAATAGGCTTAACTGTAATTTGTAAATGTTATTAATGTATGTGTAGAACCATACTACCATAGTCCATAGTCAATAACAGACTGTGCTAGGGATAGATATAACATTCTAAGAGTACTGTGTGGGACTATGAATTTTAACAATGATATTTTCGAGAGTATAGACCTTAATTTGTTGCAAACATAAGTTACATGGGGTCCCCAATTAAATTTAGAGTCTATGATCAGGCCAAGGTAAGTATGTTCAGTAACTAGTTCTAAGTGTTCACATTTGCATATAGTTTTTATATAGTTCTTATTATTAACCTTATGCAAACATTGGTGACTATGCGATATAATGGTAGGATTAGAGGTCTTCATGAGGTGAGTGGAATGGATATGCATGAGTTTAGTTTTGGAGTAATTTATAACAAGGCCTACGTCATGGGCCCATTTACATAAGGAGTCAAAGTTTGATTGCATTATGCTTGAAGCCTTTTGCACATCCTTGTCCGCCACCAGGAGGCAGGTGTTTATTATTACACATATCGTTCACATACAATAAGTACTCGGTTGGGCCGATTATAGAACCTTGGGCCGTACCTTCCTCGGTTGGAAGGAGGTCACTGAATGTGTTATTTACTTTTACTGTTGTGAAACGATTTATATGGTAGTTTTTAAAAAGTTCCAGGTGGGGGCCTCGTATACCGCTTTGCAGGAGTTTTGAAAACAGTATGTCATATCTTAGAGTATCGAAAGCTTTACTAAAATCAATAAAGATAGCAAGTACGTGTTTTTTATCATTTAGGTATTGATTCACTTCATTAGTGAATATACTCAGAAGCTGAGAAGTATTTTTTTTTCTTCTGAAACCGTACTGCTTGTTATGAATTACATTGTTGTCAGTAAGGTATTTATTCATTTCATGGCCAAGGTATTTTTCTATTATTTTATCAATACATGGTAAGATCGTAATGGGCCTGTAATTGTTTACATCATTGTAGCAACCTTTTTTATGAACGGGTCGAATTATTCCTATTTTTAAACTACCTGGATAAGTCGATTTGTAATCAGATGAGTTAAAACAGGTGTTATTTCAGCGTTGACGTATTTGATATCAGATGGCCGAATTTTATCAACACCTGGACTTTTTTTGTGATTGAGATGTCTGATTATGGAGGATACCACGGCATTTCTGGCCTTAGACCATCTCATTGACAACCCAATGTCCTGTGAATATGTATTTACGTCCAATAATTGATAGTTGCAATAGGAACATATATTTTTGACATTATCTCGAAATCCTACAGCGAAGTTATCAGCAAGTTCTCCAGGTGGTATATTTTTAAAGCTAAAAGTAATAATAACGTCAATTGATTTTGTTATTTTACCGCATAGTCTATTGATAATTTCCCATATTTTTCTTGAGTTATGAAAGCTATTAGTAATCTCAATTTTAATTGAATTATTTTTTAAGTTAGGTAATTATTCGTTTTGTTTCTGAATTTATTGTACAGTAATCGCTTATTGGCATCGCTCGGATTTTTATACCACGCTTTGAATAATTCGTCCCGTTTTGTGCACATCCTTAAAACCTTATTATTAAACCAATTACATTGTTTTCTTTTGCTCTTGTCTATAATTATCAATTGGTAACATTTTTCGTATATGCTATTAAATTGATTTGAGATAAAGTCAAGTATATCGTCTGGATTGTCATAAGTTAGACCTTGGCTCCAGTCAATAGCACGCAATTCACTTTGAACCTTCTTATTATTCAGTTTAAGGATGGTTTTTGCAGTCGTGCTTGGGCTAATTCTATCGATTATAGCAAAACAGGTAATAAAGTGGTCGGCGAGCGCGTTGTTTATCACAGCTGTTTTTATGACCCGGTCGCTGTCCGTAGGTAAGCTCGAGTTACGTAAGAATATATGGTCAATGCACGACTTGGTATTACTGTTATTTTTTAATGCAATCCTAGTATATTGACTGATACCAATTTCTAGACTTTTTTCACTTAACATGTTTATATATTGAGAAGCAATATTATTATTATTACAGTGTTTGATGTTTATGTTGATATCGCCTATTAGCACATAATTTCTCCGTATACTCGCGGATGATAGCACATGATTTAGTTCAGTAAGAAATTGTGATTTGCTAAGATTTGGTGGTCTGTATACAGCACATAGTTCTATTTTTAACTGGTCATTTGTTTCAATCATACCTGAGATGCATTCGAAATTTTGCGTGGACATTGCATATCTCGTGAACTTAGTATCTTTGTGGACATATACTATAATACCTCCTCCTTTCCTATTGTTCCGTAGCTCAGCAAACATTTCGTAGTCCTGTAGTTCGAACAGTCCTACACACTCGTGTGAGATATTGGCTTCCGTCAAGACAACTATATCCACTAATCGGGAGCTGCTAGTTAAGATGTGTTCCAATTGTGCGAAGTTCTTTATTACTGATCTGATGTTCACATGTAATGTAATTAAGGAACGGTGTGAGCTGGGTAGGTTATCTGTAAACTCATTCCAAGTGTCTTTATTTTCTTCTACGATGCTGGATGTGATAACTGACATTTTGAAGGTGAGGCATCTGGCAAGTGATATTTATATAGAATGATGTCAATTATTATCGTCGTTGCTGTTGGATATCGTGGCAAGTTTGTCGATGTCGCTGGTTGACCGAATGATATGTATTTTAGCTTTTTCAATTTTTCGTGCCTTAACAATGCCATCCACCACACAAACTTGTACAAGTTGGTACTCTTGAGTGCTGTTTTTGCTTGCCACAAGAGACCTGACGTAAAGTTAGTTAAAGACTCACGTACGTATATCTTGGAGTCCTCGACCATCCCCAAGATGTTAGAGGTCAGTTTTGCGGCTTCAATCCAGCAGTCGCGACGCCCTTCGGACAGTAACACAACTAGGGGAGTGGGTTTTTTATTTTCGCACCTTGGATTTTTTGGCTTTTTGCGGTATACTTTTAATATATCCTCCTTATTTTGTTTAATATTTTCACAGATTGTATCGACTATTGCTTTAGTATCTTCCTGCTCTTGCTCTTTCACGCCGTCAATTTCGACATAGTTTTTAAGTAATTTTTGCTCGATGTACTGAACCTTTTGCTCGAGCGCGTCGTTACGCAGGCTTAGGTTTATGCAGGTGTTTTTCAAATAGTGACACTGGTCTTCATATGTGTTCTAACGGCACATCTTTTCGTCCAATATTCCGCAGTGTCTCAAGACGAGAGTCTTTGACCAGTGTGTGTTGCCAGTGATGACATATGGCACTGAAACGTGGTCGCTTAATATAGGCCTCATAAGAAGGCTGAAAGTCACCCAAAGGGCAACGGACAGGGCTATGTTGGGAGTGATCGCATCAGAAATGAGGCTATCCGCAGCAGAACCAAGGTAACCGATATAGCCCTCCGAATCGCAAAACTTAATTGGCAGTGGGCGGAGCACATAGCTCGTAGAACCGATGGGCGTTGGGGCGGAAAAGTTCTCGAGTGGCGACCACGTACCGGAAGGCGCGGCGTGGCAAGGTGGACTGATGACCTGGTATAGGCCGCGGGAGTCCGCTGGATGCGGGTGGCGCAGGACCGGTTACTGTGGCACTCAGGGGAGGCCTAGTGGACGTCTTTCGGCTGATATGATGCTGATGATGATGAACTTGTTCTTGTGATATTTGCAGGATCACCTGTCCGTTGATTAGATTATAAATTAATATGGAGAATAAAAGCGCGCCTTCTTATCGCTTTAAGCGATATGACCGCCTGTTGTGACCATTATTTATTTTGCCTGATCTTGTAATAATCTCTGTTATTTGTGGTGCAATAAAGAATTTTATTATTATTGATATCAAACTGCACATTTTGCATTCGTCTTGTCTACTCACGGTATTTGATGGAATGATACATGTCCCTGCTGTCATGTCTTTCAAAATCAGAATGTGAATATCAAATTTGGTATATGCCCTCTTCTAACAAAATCGTGGACCGAGCTGGTGGGCGAAGTAGTATAATCACACGAGAATTTGATAAAGATAATCTGCAAAGATGTTGTTATTTTTGATGTGTAATAATAATAAATACTCTATATTGGATCACGACAAGAGAAACCTCTTACAAAAAAAAATCTTGACAAATAATGGTACGAGTAACAACAGGCGGTCTTATCGCTTTAAAGCGATCTCTTCCAGACAACCTTTGTACAGCAGGAAACATTTAAACTACAATTTTAAACAGGTTATTTAAGCCAGCTATTTATACTGGACTCTTGGACTGAATTTCGTACCAATGAGTCTTTAGCACCGCTGATGGTGCTATATGCTACTAACACCTGAAATGATGAGCACGAGGGAAAGGTCAAGGGCTCTAGTCCGCGAGGCAGGTCACCAATGAGATGGACGGAGCAGATTAAAGCTTCAGTAGATGCATAACTACACGCAAGCATAAGGAAGGCGACCGTCAGAGAGGAATGGCGGCGTGTTGTGACGCTTGCTACCAACACCTGGAATGACGACCACGATCACCCTGTCAAGAGTGAAACAACGAAGAAGAAGATCTATACCCAACCACGGCAGAGCCGAAAAGTCGATATATTATGATACTTATTAGCAGTCTATGTTTGTATTTAGATGTGTTCCACCGTAGCTTTTAAGATATTGATAGTTGAAACCTAGCTGTAGCTGGAGCTACGTGTCAAATGTATGAAAGTATAGCATAGAATGACATAGCACATCTCTGGTGGAAAGGCACCCATAGGCTACCTTTTGTGTGACAAAACTTTTTTTTAAATACTTTTCCGTAGTTGGGTTACAGTTTTCCTAACCTACCCTTGTATAGTACCTACTAAACCTCTAATAAAAATGAAAACGTGCCTAGAAGCCCGAGAAGCGAACTCGGTGTGTTTGGATTACCGACCGGCCCATGGTGTACCACTGCGCCATTGTTGCCAGCTTTATCTTTGTACTTTGATCCTTGTATCAATGTTATACAGATACTCCTTAACCGATAGTATCCTCTGTGAAAATCCTCAGGGAGAATCATTACGATTAGTAAAAAAAAAATTGAAAAACATGAAAAAGTAGGTAGTTACATTATAACGGAAAGTGTACCTTACTCAATTCGTGAGATAATAAGTACGTGTATTTCTGTTTCTTTTTAACCGACTTCAAAAAGGAACCGACTTCTCATTTTATCGGAATCAATTTTTTATGTACCTTCTGTTCCCCGATTCCTCGAAGACGGCTGGACCGATTTTGAAAATTATTTTTTATTTGAAAGGGTTATTTTCCCAAGTAGTTAAGACCGCCTGTTGTTACCATTATTTATTTAATCTACTCTTGTAACATGTTTTTGTTATGTTGTGGTGCTATCGCCGGGTGATAGCTCAGAGTCTAAAACGGCTTTCGGTAGTCCACAGTCATTCATGTGCCAAACATGCCCACACTTCCTTAGCTGACCTTTCATCAGCAAAGCTTCCATGCCACGACCACACCTTACAACGACGTAGTACTTCGGGGTTGGGGACGCGATCCTGCAAGGCTGGCATGTAATTTTGTGATTGCAGTGTAGTCCGACAATTTATTATATGAAAAGAGCACAGTTAATAACAGAAACAGGGTACTAAATTAACTGCAGCCGACCCCGACAATGCATCATCAGCAAACGACGTCTAATTATGTCCGAATTTAATTTTCTGAGCGATCGTTTTTCCTCATTATTGTTTTGTTTTTGCTGCGGCAATATTTCTTGACCCTACTTTTATTGCCATGGGAGATATTAAACATGGTTTCGGTAAAAGTAATCAGCTAATGCTGGCAGTAAATTTTAATTTTGGAAATATATAACCGCGCTTAACTGAATAAATATATCAAATTATTTTAGGCGGACGTTTTATAATAAGAGCAGCTCTTGTGTACTGATTCGTTTTTTGTAGCCGAGTGACCGAGGGACCAACACGTCAGAATAATCTTATTAAACGTAAGAAAAATGTATTAGGAAAAGTCAGTTAAAGGGCCAGTAAAAAAATCGTTTAGTGCCGTATGTTTTTAACGTATTCAGCGGATAGTAATCAAAGAAAGAACTAACTAAAACTATTTAGCTACTCCACCTTATGCATGACACTATATTTGAGACATTTTTCAGAATAACGCTAAACCGTAATAAGTATAATAACAATCGCCTGCCTAGCTATAAGAGACTTCAAAATGTGTCCCCGTTCGATGTTATAATAGAACCCCCTACCCCCTATTTCCCCATGAATGTTATAATAGTCGACTACGGGACCAGGATGACATGTATTGTAGGCGATAGGCTAACAAACTGTCATTGCAATATCACATTTTCACCATCTTAAAACCTAAAACAACTACAACTATAGTGAAAATTCCCCTACATCCAATATTTGACAGCTGTCATCCCAGTACAATTTTTGGATGTTTATTGTACCAGGATGACGGCTGTCAGATATCGGCTGTTAAAACCACCTAATGATAGTGGCTTTGTGGAATCAACAAAAACAGCTCACATTAAGAAATGCGACCTGTAGAGGAGAACAGCTGGACAGAGCCGCACATACAGGGTGTTACGTAACTAATTGGTGATACAAAATAGCAAAACGTGAATTTATCCATGATTCTGAACAACTTTTACTATGGGACCAACTTTGTGTTATGCCAAAAAATCCAACTATTTCATTAGCTTTGTTCAGTTTAGACTGACGAAAATGTATGAACGGGTGTTTTTTTTGCATAACACAAAGTCGGTCACATAGTAAAAGTTGTTCAGTTCAAGCAGAATCATGGGTAGATTCACATTTTGCTATTTTGTAACACCAATTATGTAACACCCTGTATGGAATTTATTCCGAAGCTGAAACAGAGAGTTCGCTTGCTACGCTCACTCGTCCAATGCAAGACATTGGGAAATTGGGAAATTAAATGGTCAGTGCTAAGGGGCCGTTCATAAATTACGACATCGTTTTTGACGATTTTTGACCCCCCCCTCCCATCATCATCCTGTTATTCACAATGGCCAGAGCCCCCCCCCCCCCACCCCCCTTTGAAATGACGTAATTTATGAATGGCCCCTTAGCACTGACCATTTAATTTCCCAATGTCTTGTATTTCTTACTTAGCGGGGCTGCAACCTGAATGCGCTCAGTTTCAGTAAGTATGACAATACTGCACGTTTCCAATCAGGTTTTAATAGCACTGGTGAATTGTTATGCCTCGAAGTGATGACAGCTCTCAGCAATCGTGGCGCCGCAAACCCCATTTAATTTATTCCTTGGAACACTTTTAACTGCAAATAAAGTTATTTTATAGCTCAAAAACGTAATATGAGTTGTATTTTAACCCCGCCAGTACAGGTTAGATTTGTGCGATTTTTTATTTGAGACCTACGTTAGTTACTTTAGAGGTCGAAACTTGATTTTAATCCGGACGAGAGCAATTAAAAGTCGAGAGCCCGACTTAGAATTTACCCTTTTTTGTATCGACCGGGACCGTGAACTTATCGGAAAAGTCACAACAAATGGGGCTAAGTGATAAACTTTGTTTTTAAATGTTGGCGGCAGTTCGAATTAATCCGGTAACTTCACTAATTAATTTATTAGCAGTAGCAACGTGCCAATCCGAACATTACCATTCTCTTTAATGTAATCAGCAATATGGCAAGAGCTTGAATTAAATAATAGTACATTGTGATACAACGAGAGCCTCAGGTGAGCGTGATAAGAGAGCCGAGGATGTATTTATCAAAGCTCACGCGTTTCATACGACGTTTTTCAACACATTTGCGAGGATAAAAACGTTTTCATAAAATGAAAATGTTAAATATAGGCAGTTGTTTCCTTTACTTATTGCTTTGCAACAGGTTTTTACTCACATATTGACAAGAATTTCCAGTGGCGTCAATTCTATTTTTAACTTTTCTATTAACCAACAAGTCAACATTTTTAATAATAACGAAACACGCACCAACAATGTTTACAAATATTTATGAAATTAACTAGGTATAATGGCGCGCAACTATTTTTTTTATCGTGAGCTTCGCACAGTGCGCGCGCAGGTATAAAGCGAGACTAAAATAAAATCAACACAAAATAAAATAAATAGTTACGTTAATGTTATCTTTATTAATGCATGTAAAATGTTAGCAAATTTGAATAGTTATATTAAATTAAACATTCCTATGTCATATTCAAAAAGAAATAGTCAATTAATTAACAAAAAGGATTTAATTTGTTTAGTCGAGTACCAAACCATTTGCCAAGAATTAAAAAAAACTGTACAACCCGGTTAATTTAAGAATGCACCGTGTTCATGCATACATCTTGCTGCAAGGTGCCAAGGTGGCTTAATCGGGATATAACCATAACACACGAGTTTCGTAATGTTATAAAACACGCGTGTTTAATACCGCCTAAAAGCCTAAAAGTGACATAATAAGAGGTACTTTACGAGCAAATTGTGTTGAAAAGCATGTATGGAGGGCACAATTATTTAATATGTTAAATTATTTTATATATTATTTATAATGATTATTATATTATTTATTATTTTGTGAACAATAAAGTGCTTACATACATACATATATTATTTGTAATTGCCTTTTTACGTTTTACCGCGCGTTAAGACCCATCAACTGTCATTTTCCCACACATTTTTTTATTTAGGTCTACTTGGCTAGTAGCGGTAACAATCCTTATTTTATAAATAGGTAAAGTTTGTAGGTGTAAGTTTGTATGTAGCGAGAATTCGGTACTGAGGATAGGAGACGCAACTTTTCGAACGAGCGTTAGGAGAATCCCACTGTCAATTTTCCCATACAAAAAGTAACATTTAGATCCACCTGACGCACGTACAAAGCGTTACGTAATCAACCAGCTGATCTGGTTTAAAAATTATTTCACTCGTAGATAGAATGGACCTTTGAGATGGCCATAAACCTATTTTTTATCCTGCAGCTTTGCTAAGTTCTGGAACCGAAAATGCACAAAATGTAAACTCGAGTACAAAGCGAGCTTATCATCCTTTCTGACCCAAGTAAAACCCCGCTTGCACGTGTTCGAATAAGCATTTGTAATGTTTTTGTTAGACAATTTAAATATGTAGTGTCTATTTGAATACGTCACCACTACATCAAGAACGCCTTACTGAAGTTGTTTACCTATACTGGTTTTTATTAGGCGTTCACAGTACAATATTAGAATACTTTGAATAGGGGTGTCTATCATTTTATCGAAAGTTCTTACGTCGATTTTCATGTCGCCGAAAACTATTATACGAATTTCATTGTTTTCTTTCTAATCACATAATCATCAATCCATTGCTTTTTTATAATCAAACAAGTTTTCATCATTAATAGTTTCGAATTTATCTCAAATCATAGCGTAACAATTCATCGAATTTACCAGTCATAGAATAAGTTGTTATTTAGAGTATTCATTTATCGCAATACGATTTACAGTTGGTAGGTACGTTCCATATATTTTTATTGCCACGAACAACGTAACGTAATATTAAGCCTAAGTAAATAATATAAAAAAACGGCTGCTGCCGCGGCACGCTCGCTTTGCATGTTCGACTCGCGCGCGGTTCTTCCTAACAATCCTGCTCGCTTCGCTCGTCGTCTTACCTACACTGACCTGCCTTTGAGTAAAATAGGAAGGTAATCCGATATCCAGAGGGAGAGGTGGGTAGGCTTAGAGCTCTATGTATACGTCCAAAGTCTCGATGGAATGTACTCAGTTTCTTGAAACTTACTCGTATTATCAAGTATGGTAACACCGGTGAAACGATTTTCTATATAGTAAGAGTTTTGGGACTGAAACTTATTTAAACCAATATTATAGTAAAGGCGATTCGATGAACGACTATGTCGATGGACATATAAAATAATGAAGTAAAAATCGATGAGTTAATCCTTGTGTAAAACGTAATTCGAGCAAATATATGAGCGATCTAACGAAGTTCGAGGAATGATTCCTAAGTGATGATAAAATTGTGCGAATAGTGTTAAAGGAAACGATAATAATCGAAACTATTTTCGGTAAATAATGGATTCCCGTTTTACTTTCGTGTTTTACCTATACGTATAATATTTAAATTATTAGGCTTACGAAAACGTTACTTCTGTTTTCGCAATTCTTGATAAGCTATATATCAAATTTTTCATTTGTTTACCGAAATGAGTAGGTACTATATGCAATGTTAGTAAACATTTCTCAGAAATGTTGGCATGTTCAGTGATCAGTATAAATCTCGGACATGTTTAAAAATATTCCGACTTTTATCGCAAATAGGAACTGCGACGGAAATACGCTCCAATTTATTGCGCTATTTGTAGCCTAGACTTTATACTGCTTTCCTTGTTGGTACCTTGAAATAAATAATAACTCTCCACAGAGTAGAAATCTACACCAAGCTAAGGTTTATGTACAGCTTTGCTTGTCAAACTTTGCTTGTTTTGGGTTTCTTGGTCAATTTATGTACGATTGTCTCCCAATATTTATTGGAATTTTTGTGCACTGAACAGAAGTTCACTTTACTTACACCAACACAACACAACTTTACTACCGTCTACAGAAGTAGACGGTAGTAAAGTTTGTTAAATATTGCGTTATATAATTAAAATAAAAAAATATTAGAGGACAATCTTACACAAATCGAACTGGCCCCATGGTAAGCGCAATATGACTTGTGTTATGGGAGCTAGACGACGATATATTATTTAATAGATATAAAGGATACAGCCACCTTTATATCTATTAGTTACATGAAAAATGGATTAAATAGCTTGAATTTTGGACGAAGACACCAGTCAAGAGGCGAATTTAATACATCTCTATTATAACCCGAATCACGACACAAATGTGAGTCAGAGTGCTACCGCTATGTATGAAGTTGGCCTACGACGTAGGTTTTCGCTCCTCGTGGGGAAACCACGGGACCGGCTACAAGACAGAACAGAATAGATGCCTTTGCAGGACGAAGCTCAGATTCCACGAAAACATTGCTTCTACCAAAAACAAATCTTTTGAAACCTATTAGGTTCGCTCGTAACCAATGAGGTGGCAACACTGGAGTGCCGACGTAGCTTTTAACGACTTTGTGAACTTTGTTGTTTGGACAAACCATCGAAGTCGCTTGTTCTTTTCTGCTCGATCCTTAATCGACTTTTTAGAGCTAATGACGGTCTGCTATTTTTAATTGAAAGCTGTAAGATTAATCGGGTAAGTGTAAGTTTTACTAGATTTTTAGTATATTCCAAAAATGTAGCTTACTGTCGTTGTCGACTCAGCACGAGTAAATGGTTGCAATTTATTATTTATCGCTGAGGACAAATCGCTTGTCACGCTCTGACGTATGCAATTGTGAGAGAGACGGATGTCTTATCCAAACCACCAATCGTCCATCCATGTTCCATCGGATGTTGCTTAAATTGTGAGCATCATCCTCCTAGTTATTCCCGGTTGTGCCCCAAACGAGCCCGAGCTCCGGTTTGACACCTAACCGCAAGATTTGGCATAGGCACTAGTTCTACGAAAGCGACTGCCATCTAAACTTCCAACCCAAAGGGAAAACTAGACTTTATTGGGATGCCTGAACCGCTAGGCTAACGTGCCATTGCTTATATTGTGATACGAGTATGGCCGACATAACTATCACGAATTCATAAAGTAACACCTTTTATAATCACCGGCATGAAGGAAGAATCAACATGCCAACATAACAACATGCATACTAAGATAGCACGCGCAAGGCGCTTGTATGGAAGCCTAGTTCAGCTTAGTTCTTGTGGAAAAGGAAGCTTAATGAGTTCATTTAACTACTGTCGTTTCGCAAAATGAATAAAACCTAAACTTGTTTACCTACTCGTACCTAAGTAATTACTCGCTATATATTTATTCATTTAAACTTTATTTATTGAACGAAACAAATAAAAGCAAAAGGCGGAGGCGGAGGCATTTTGTACCAGTTAACAATAGGGCAAAATGGATATTTTCAATTGGTGAGTGCAAGAGACGGGCTGACAAAACAAAAATCCTTAGATACCTCTGTATATTATATTCCCAATAGTTACCCAGACATAACCGCTATTTTCGTGGCCCCGCGATTACAAGAAGCACTCACGTTCGAGATTAATATTAAAGCGGCCACCTGCTGCTTACGGGACGCCGTGATTGCAAATAAACTTTATCCGCTAATTTAGAAGCCCGCTTTATCGCTACTTTTATGAATGTGCTATAGTTTATCATTTTTAGACGTTTAGACGTAAAGTTTAGGTAGAAACCAAAAAAGATGGGATAGAATAATAAATAATATCCTATATAATTACTAATGATAAAAGGGTTGCGTCTGTGAGTTAAAAGTCAGTATAATAACTAATAAGTCCTTTACTTACTTAGTTCTAATGTCACAACTACTGTGCTCAACAAAGCGAGAATAAAGTTTCAAATTGGAACGTCAATAGGTAACTTCTCGATACGATGACAATGCAATGGAAAATATCGTGATTATTCCAAAGTTTGTGATTGTGATATCAAACACGCTCGTATTAACCGTCAGGTACTACTCAATATGTCACCTAAGATTTCCTAAATTGTCGGTAAAATTTCAGTAATACATTAGCGTGGGCGCGGTACCGCACCGCTTCCTCAAATCCCGCGCCAATCAGGAATCATCATCACGGTCATATCAGCCGAAAGACGTCCGCAGCTGACATAGGCCTCCCCCAAAGAGTGCCACAATGACTGGTCCTATACCACCCGCATCCAGCGGACTCCCGCGACTTATCAGGAAGCACCCATTTGAAATTTTAAATGTAGGCGCTCAGTTAAGAATCTGTACTGACTCGTCTGACGGCTAACTGAAACCGTACCGACCCCGCGTGTGAAAGTGTGAAAGTGGCCTAAATGTGATTCGCTTTCATGAATCTATGTAGGATGAGTGGAATGGAACGTAAGACTGAATAAGTGACAGAGCAAGAATTATTAGAAGGATGTAGGAGTGTGAAAGAGAGAGTGAATGCGTGACTGTGAACTTTGAATGAGAAACGGACGGGGTTGTAAGGCTAAGATTAACGCTAACACGTGGGGGTGTAAATTTCCTTTTATTTCAAGAAAATAAGAATTTTGTTATTCAAAAGTGGTTTTAGTTCACTCCAATCCCACATATATGTTCTTAGTCTGAACATGAATCGGTTGGTGGTAATTAGTCCGTTAAGGATATTTCTGAATCTTCATTTTCAGAATGTATAGTCACCTGCTAAAGCATATCTATAGGTACTAATATTATAAAAAGGAACATTGTACCTTTGTAAGTTTGTGTGTAATTTCTTAGCCGATTCCAAAATTTCGTTTACATGCGCGTTGAACGGATTTTGTGGATAGTTACAGGCTATATTTTATCTCGCGTGTTTATCGACGTTATTTGGCAGTTTGTTTTTTATAATGCATGACACCAACAATAGTACGTTATCTCGTTCATATATACGGATCAGCTGGGAAGATACTTTCCCAGCTGCTTTACGTTACAGAAGTGCCAATGCACCACGAATCCTGAAACCAATAAAAATATTCGGCAACGCGCTTGTATCTCTGGAATTGCAAATATCCAATGGTGGCTAATACTCTGATATAGGTTCTTATTGTCCCTGGGATACCTACGCTATTCCCTTAAGGGCCGCCAAGACGCTCCACTCTACATGCAAACGTAATTTGGTTCTCATTTTAAAATGTTAAGTTTGGTTCTTATTTTCTCATTTTAAAAGAAGGAAGGATACATTTATTCACAAACTAACAGGACACGCATATTAAGTAATAAAATAAACAAAAAACACATAGAATAGAAGAATACGCAAAGTAACATACACATGTTACTTTGCGTATACATGTATAATTATATTTTTGTATTTACGTAAATAAATGTATTCATTTATTATAATAGTATATGTATTTTCATTAGCTTAGGTGGCTAATGAAAAATCCTTTTCATTTGTGTTTTTCTTGGTCAACTGCCTGCACCTATAAGCTTTTCTGTTTAGCCCTGTGGTTGACATTAAGTCCGCCATTTGTACTTCTTATTTGTGCAATAAAGTTTAAATAAATAAATAAGTATAGAATAACATTTATTTATGAAAACAACATATACATGCACATATTTCAGCATATAATAGCTGCATCATGCTGAGGTGTGGGACACCCTACAGCGCTGATTTTCAGCCAGCACCGTTGGTGATTCACGGAAACGTCATACAAATGGAAAAGGGGACAATCTGTTGCTCGCGTCCGCAGGATTCACCTAACACAACCCGGCACGTGTCCCCTGGGTGGTGCTAAATGAGCGACAACACTGTCGCCAATATAAGCGCTTTGCCTCCTATAAAAATATCACATGAATGTTCGATTCTACCGATCGCCATACGTTTAAATAAAATAAAAAATAGTTTGAAACGACATTTTTTTTCTATTTTAAATATTTCCTCTTGTTGTAATTTATATTCAACATGTATCAAAATAGTAACTATTTATCTACTATTTACTATCTACTAGCGCCATCTATTATAGTTCTTGTATACTGTGTATCTTGTCGTATGTAATCTGTGCCTTATTAAAAAGTTAGTTCCTTGTCAACTGCTAAACGGTCGTTTCATTATAGGTTATGTTCCCAGCAATTAATTGATAATCTCGCGATAGTTAAACTTGCAAGTTGTGCTGAATTAGTTTATTACGCAGATTGCGGATACGCTGTGCTAGTGAAAATGACATCGAATTACGCGGTTAGTGTGCCGAAGTTAAAAGGGCGCGAGAGTGGGCTTTCGCGGCGGAGAATTTTCTTATTCTGGAAGGGACGGCGGATTACATCACACAAGCAGTCAAACCAGAGGAAGCCGCAGCAGATGCGAAGACCAGGGCGAAATTAATCTTAACAATAGACTCGTCACTGTACGTACATATAAAAGACGTGAAGAGTACAAAGGAGTTGTGGACTAAACTAAAGAAAATGTTTGACGACTCAGGATTCACAAGAAGAATAAGTCTGTTACGGACTTTGATATCAATACGTCACGAAAATTGTTCTTCTATGATATCTTACGTTACCCAAATCATAGAATCGAGTCAAAAGCTAAGTGGAACGGGATTCAATATCAACGACGAGTGGATCGGATCGTTACTCTTGGCTGGATTATCTGAAAAATATTCGCCAATGATTATGGCGATTGAACATTCGGGTATGTCAATAACGGCTGATGCAATTAAAACGAAGTTGATCGACTTGGATGAAGACAGTAGCGACATCGGCGGAGCGTTTGGGAGTTTTCGCAAAAATAAGTATGGTAACACAGGTGGGACCAGAGACTTTAGACATACGTCAACGTCAACGTCAAAATCGAAACAGGTTAAGTTGATTAAATGTTATAATTGTAAACAGACCGGACATTATCGAAATCAATGTCCGAATGCCTCAAAAACCAGTAAGGATGTGCCGGAAAACAAACATAGTGAACGTAGACAAACTAACGCGTTCAGTGCCGTGTTTTTAAGTGGCAATATCTCCAAAAATGACTGGTTTTTGGACAGTGGGGCCAGTACACATTTAACCGCGAACGAACATTGGGTGAAAAATATTTCGTTTGAGCATCCCATCAAAGAAATTATAGTCGCCAACGAAGAAATAGTGACTGTTAAATGTTCAGGTGACGTGCAAATCACGACTGTCACGGACGACAGTGAATACGAAGTTATTGTCGAGAATGTACTGTGCGTTCCGAGTTTGACCACGAATCTGTTATCAGTGAGTCAGCTGATTGCAAAAGGCAACCGAGTGTTGTTTACAAGTGATGGCTGTGAATCAATAAAATTGGTGAATTAGTTGCTACCGCTTGTTTAACAAATGGAGTGTATAAGTTACGTATACCAGAAGGGTTAGTGGCTTCAGCGATGGTTCCGAGTGACATTTGGCATCGCAGACTTGGCCATGTCAATAGCAACTATTTGAATAAAATGCAGGATGCAGTGGAAGGCCTTACACTTGACAGAAAGGCAGATATATCCAAGTCGTCATGTGTAGTGTGCTGTGAAGGTAAACAGTGTCGTATACCATTTTCGTATAGTAGCAACAGGTGCAATGAATTGATACACACAATACATACCGATATTTGTGGCCCATTCAACAATTCACTTGGTGGTTCAAGATATTACATACTGTTTGTTGATGACTATAGTCGCATGGTATTTGTTTACTTTATCAAAAATAAGAGTGAAGCGTTTGCTTGTTTTCAAAAATATAAAGCAAAGGTTGAGAATCAACTGAATAGAAAAATTAAGATTCTCAGAAGTGATAATGGTAAAGAGTATTGTAACAAAGAATTTGACAATTATCTCACAAAAGAAGGCATTATCCATCAAAGAAGCAACCCATACACCCCGGAGCAGAATTCCTTAGCCGAGCGTTTTAACCGGACTGTCGTGGAGAAGGCAAGATGTCTTCTGTTTGGATTGTAAGACATTTTTTGGGCCGAAGCCACCCACACAGCTGTATATTTACAAAACAGAACAGTGGCAACAGCTCTGAATGGAAGAACCCCCTTAGAGCTGTGGACTGGCAATTGATGTGAGCCATTTAAGAATTTTTGGCAGTGTGGTCATGATGCACATACCCAAAGAGAAGAGGTCGAAGGGGCATAAAAAGGCAGAAAAAGGAATACTGGTTGGATATTCAGAGGAAGTCAAGGGCTATAGAGTGTATAATCTAAGAACTAAAGACATCACAACAAGTCGTGATGTGACAGTGATGGAGAAGAACATGCGAGGAGGAAATGCAGTTCAGAGTGAAGAGTCTGCAGGAGGAGCCAGAGTTGGAGACTCAGTACAGCTCTGAGGTTGATGCAGATGAAACCTATGTCCCTGAAACTCTCCGCCAAGCAGTAGTCCAATCACAGTGCCTGAACCAGATCTCAACATCTTGAACAGACCGAGTAGGGAGCGGCAGCAGCCTGACTGGTTAAATCCAATGAGCTTTCTCACCACCACAGATCCTGAGCTCACCGTGAAGGAGGCTTTAAGCGGCCCTGAGAATCTTCAGTGCAGGCAGGCAATGGATGAGGAGTGGGATTCATTCGAGAAGAATGGAGTGTTCGAGCTTGTTGATGCCCCGAGAGATGCTACAATAGTGCAATGTCGGTGGGTGTTAAAGAAAAAGTTCAAAAATGATAGTGAAGTGCAATATCGTGCAAGACTAGTTGCAAAGGGTTTTACCCAAAAATATGGACTGGACTATGACCTTACTTTCTCACCAGTGGTGCGGCATTCCAAACTAAGACTATTGTTTGCTATAAGTGTAAAACTAGGTCTAGATATCACTCACAGACGTTAAAACTGCTTACCTTAATGGATACCTGAAAGAGGACATTTACATGTGTGCGCCTGAAGGTTTTGTATCCGAAACAAGTGGGAAAGTTCTCAAACTCAAGAAGGCCGTGTACGGGTTAAAAAAATTAGCGTTAGCTTGGTATGAGAGGGTTAAGGATGTACTATGTAAAAATAATTTTAACAATTGCATACAAGAGCCATGTGTATTCACAAAAATTAATGGAAATGTTAAGGTAATAATAGCTTTGTATGTGGATGATTTTCTAATTTTCTCGAATAGTCAGGAAGAAACAAACAAGTTAAAATGTATTTTAAATTCTGAATTTGAAATAAAAGATTTAGGCGAGGTTCAAGAATACCTAGGAATGACTATTAATGTAAAGAAAATGTATAACACTCATGAAATCACAGTTAGCCAACATAAATATATCGATGAGTTGTTGAAAAAAATTAATATGACTGATTGTAAAACAATTTATACTCCTATAGAGATCAAATTGAATGTATCGAAGGCAGAAAAATGTACATCAGAAATTAGTTATCAAAAACTTATAGGGTCTCTAATTTATGTAGCAGTCATGACAAGACCTGATATAGCTTACTCCGTGAGCTACCTAAGTCAGTTTAATACTGGGTACAGTGTTGAACACTGGGCCTACGCAAAAAGAGTACTTCAATATTTAAAGAAAACTGAACTGTATTGCCTAAAGTTTAGTAGTAAAGGAGAAAGCTTACAAGGTTTTGTGGATGCTGACTGGGCCAGTGATAGCTTAGATAGGAAATCTTATACTGAATTTTGTTTTACAATGTCTGGCTCAGCTATTTCATGGCAGAGCAGAAAACAGAGAGTTACAGCGCTCTCTAGCACTGAGGCCGAATATGTTGCGCTCTCTGAAGCAGGTAGGGAAGCAATATATCTCAGAGAATTATTATATGAGTTAACTGGATCTTTAGTAAAAATTAACTTATATTGTGATAATCAAAGTGCATTGAAAATGGCTACAAACCATCAGTGCCATAATCGATCAAAGCACATTGATGTTAAGCATCATTTTGTTAGAGAAATAGTTAAAAGTGGAGAGATAGAGATTAGTTATTTAAGTACAAATGAAATGCCAGCTGATTTACTAACCAAAGGTCTAGTATTAAACACTACAAATTTATGGAAAACTTAGGTGTTGTTAAATTGTAAATTTATACCTGTAATTTTGTATGGTATGGCGCTTACTTTATTTTGATAAGTGGAGGTGTTGTAATTTATATTCAACATGTATCAAAATAATAACTGTTTCCTACTACTAGCGCCATCTATTATAGTTCTTGTATACTGTGTATCTTGTCGTATGTAATCTGTGCCTTATTAAAAAGTTAGTTCCTTGTCAACTGCTAAACGGTCGTTTCATTATACCTCTGATTCGGTTGGAAAAAGAGGAAGGTCTTTGCTCAGCTGAGCAGTGGGACTACAGGGGACCGATTTTTGACTTTCGAGCGCTCGACTCTTTCACTCGAAAACTGTCAAAAAATATGAAATGCTATTTTGTTTCTTGTTTTTTTTTTTATATTTGCGATCAGTCGTAAGACCATAAGCGGATGCGTAGTAGGTGGTAGGTGTTTGGAGAGATAAGACCACTGTCCTAACTGCTTCGCTATTTTGAAATGACGATAGAAAATTTATAAACGTGCGGTATCGACCACTCGTATTCAATTCTATCGGTAGAAAGTAAGTGCCTGTGATTATGACACTACTTACGATAGCATTTAATTTTATTTAATTTTCGAGTGCTCGAAATCGGGCCAGGCTCTTAATAATAAACAAAATTCTATTATTACTTTTAACAACAGAAACCAGTTTCCGATCCAGATACGGCGGATTATATTGTGATAAAAAGTTTCATGTCATTTTAGTAGGTATTCCATTTTAAATTGAGAACCAAAACTACGTGAGCAGTCGAAAGCGCAGAATCGCTACACGCTACACTCTTAGCCGGTCGTGGTTTTCCTCGTATGTAGCGGAAAGCGACTACGGCGTAGGTGCCCGCTAGGCGGGTTCCTGGCAGTGAAAGTGTTAAATGGACACACACTACTTTTTTACTTTTTCAACACAGTTCAACGATTTATTTGAAGCCAAAGCGACTTCTTTAAACAAAATGTGCACACAATGTATTCACCACCCCCAAACGAAGCTATATATTCGGTATGTAAGATGTCGTGCAAATAGACTACATTTCTGTTGAATCCGAGACACTGAATTGCAGTTCTGTTGTGAAACGAAAAAGGGCGAAGCTGTGTTCAAAATTTCGTGCACTCACTGTCTTTTACAAGTATAAGTATTTAAACCAACACGGTAAATCGTGGACACAAGATTGAAGCTTGTTTAATCAAGTTTGGACACAGATTTGAAGTGATAAAATGCGCTGAACGGCTCTTTATCAGACTCGTACAGCATTCACAGACGGTACAGTATATAAGTAAGAATCTATATACTCGTACAATACAGTAATACAGTAATACAGTAATACAGTAATGCAGTAATACAGTCTTTATTGGTAAAAATGTTTTACACGTCAACACATTTTTATTAATTACAAAGTAATATATATGAACTTAGATCACTAACAACACAATTTCGTGTCATTATAATAACCCCTTTTAGTTTTAATGTCAAAGATATGTAGATAACTTTTCAATTTTCCTATTATTGTCAAGTAAGAATAAGGTTATGTTGGGAGTTTATCTGCGTGATCGCATCAGAAACGAAGCTATCCGCAGCAGAACCAAGGTAACCGATATAGCCCTCCGAATCACTTAAGTGGCAGTGGGCGAGAACCGATGGCCGTTGTGGCAGAAAGGTTCTTGAGTGGCGACCGCTGGACGACCAGGGGGACTGATGACCTGGTAAAGGTCGCGGGAGTTCGCTGGATGCGGGTGGCGCAGGCCCGGTCACTGGCACTCTTTGGGGGAGGCCTATGTCCAGCAGTGGACGTCTTTCGGCTGATATGATGATGACGTCAATGAAGAATAAGGTGAAAAAGTGTATGTCTTTAACGTCTTCTTATATTTAACGGAATCGAAAAGATACATACGGGCTGTCCATATATTGCGTCATTTCAAAATAGAGGGGGGGGGTCTGACCATGGGATGACGGTAGTCATTGTATAAGGCGGGGAGAGTCCATTCAAGGAATTAACAGTATTGATAGGGGGGTCAAAAATCGTCAAAAAAACGATGACGTGATACGAGTATCGAGATGTATGGAAAAGCTCATAGCAGATTTAGACTCCTTTTCAAAGGACTGGTCAAATGAAACTAAAATCAAGGGTAGTAGTAGAATACTTTAGGCTTTACACACAATCTGCGGAGTAATAAATGTACGTAAATATGCAAGAAAACGTGCCACTTCTCAATATATTCATGAATCAGACTAACACCTTAAATATCTTCCCAGTACGGACGAAGTCTCCAGTGAATATTCAAAGAACAACTTAATTAAGGGGCTACCCGAGGTTTTCATCGATTTCTGACAAGTTTTGAATCATATCTCCTACTTTTGCACTGCAGATAATTATAACTCAAACGGCTATCGGTTCTTCAATCTTTTGTCTCCATTTTTGTCTACCGGATTTTTTAAAAATAAATTCTTAATTTTGTATGATTTTTTTAAACATTGTCTAAAAAACACTTATTTCGTATCTCTATTGACGTGAAAGATCTAACATATACGAAATCTACATATTTGAATTCGTCTATGACGTCTCTAAAAACATGTCTAGGGTTTTCATTTTAAACTAATTAACACAAAAGTTATGTTTTTTGGCCTAAAATTGTTCAACTTCGATGCCAAATATCTCGAAAACAATTAATTTTGAAGTAAATATGGGATACTATATTGCTTAAAGCCGTCGTTGTTAATTAATAAGCTACAAAAAACATTAGAAAACTAAGGGATTCAGATCGAAGGTCATTGGCGTATGGGAGCCCATGAAAATAAAATCTTTGCCACAACGAATGTCGCCACGTACTTATTCCTCGAGAACTTCATTTTTTAGCTGGAAAAACAAAAGAAACAGCGTACTGTCAATACGACCCCCAGGGTAAATATTCACAATGCTTCACCTCGCTTGAGGCAGACCAGTGTATGTCTGACAACTGACAAGCCGCTATTGTTACGAATCCCGGCGTCAAGATATACTAGGAGTCAATGGTGAGGCGAGTCCACACGGTTTTTGAATCGCTCTCCAGAAATCCGAGATTTGCGTCAGTGGCATGCCATTTGCACACAAATCGTCACATTATGATAGTCTGTTTCAGCAAACGTTGATAAGATTTTGCATGAGAAGTTGCCGTCTGTTGCGCGATTATGTAAAGTTCTGACTTTGTTTACTTAAAATGATAAGTAAAAAAAAATAATCGCTACGATTTATTTTATGGCCGACTATAATTATTTTGTGTTGAGTCAGCGTATCTGGGTAAGGCCGTTGAAATTATCACAATCACTTTTGTGATACCGTAACACAAATGTAACACAAAAGTATCACTTTTTTGTGAAGGTTGTTTCATAATAGTATTAAAATAGAGGGAAAAGAAAAAATGATCTATTTTTTTAACGTATTTTAATATATTTATAATGAGAACATTTTAGATACTTGATCGATCGGTATTCAAATACACGAGTGATTTAGTCAACTAAATCAGTATTTTTTATGATGATCAGTTCATCATAAAACAGATCATCATAAAAATATAACAAATTGAGCATAGTCCTAGGAATCAAATAAGTTTTAAGAATTCTTGCAAACATAAAAGAATTAAAAAAATATAGTCAAGTAGAATACAAAATGATTAATTAGTTTAAGTTTGATCGAATGCGGCATCACTGGTGTACATCGTCCGGTGATAACCTAAACTTTTTAATTACACGTAATAGTACCTACATGAAAACTCGACCTTATTACTACGTTAACACAGTGGTTTTTTGTTTTTTTGCAAATTCATTAAATAGTGAGTTTTGGTTGTTACCCAACGAACATACTGTACGTTTAGACTGTTTAGTACTATTCAAAATAAAAATTCGACTGCTAACTTTGCATATACTACTTGTTAAATAGTTATCCGCACTGCCGCGCTGAGCCAAAGGGTGTCTATGTTAGTGCTTGATCCATAGCGACACGTGTCCTTCTGCTCATGACGCTGACGGGCGTGTAGTGTTCAGTTATCTATTCATATTGTTTATATTTTGTCAACCATGTTCATAATTATTTATTTTGCAATGTGTTTAACTTTACCCACATATTTTGCGATGGCGTTACGAATTTTAAATGTACATTAAATACCTTTCCGTGTGGTGTCAGGTTAGAATAGCACCACTCCCTGAGGGTGTCGTAACAGTCGTAACTAGGGACAGGGTTGAAGTATGTTGTGGGCGATGGGCTAGCCACCTAACACTGCGATTTATGCTAAAAGTGGCATTGGAACATAAATTTAATGTACTCTGCCTGCCCGTTTTTGGGAATGGAAGGCGTGAATCTATGCATCCTCCTAGCGTTATTCCCGGTAATGCCCCTAAAGGAGCCCGGGGTGCTCTTGAATCTATGTATGTATGTATTAAATACCTAAATATAGAACCTTTTATTGGAGAAGTCACATGAGCGTTTCTCAAAAAAAATGCCACTATTATTAATTGTACTTCTAGGAATTTTATGTTAACTATTTCCACTCAGAATCAGGAGGTCTTTCGACCCTGGTAGGACAAAAAACTGTCCCAAAGATATTTTTCCCATTGTGTTACCATTTACCTTATACGTTGTATGGTGCTAACACAATAGGAAAGTTCAAAAATGTATGGACATTTTGGTACACTTTTTTTCTCCTATTTTGATGGAAAGACATCGTGATTTTGGGTAGAAATAACATAAAAGTTGCAGAAAATCTCCGAAAAAATGTAGTGGCATTTTTTTTGAGAAACGCTCACATTATTCTGTAAGAGAATACATTGACATACCCAAATAAGACATATATTTTCATTTTTAAAATCTAATTATTCGGTGATGATCCAATTTGATTCATTTTGTTTATTTTATTTGACATATTAAATATATACTGACATTTTAATGGATAAGTACTACCGGTACTCATTATGATTTGTTTAATTTTACTTGACTAAGGGACGAAGTTTTGGTTATGGTCTTGTATTTTTATGTACGCCAATTATTGATAAGGTACTTCTCAGTACACTAATGTTTCATGTTTTGAATATTATTTATATTCTTAACTAAAATTTTTGACTTATTTTTATATATTTTTTTTCGTTTTTTTTTTTTCTATTATTGTTGCGAAATTGCGCCTAACGATCATTATATTCATTATACAATAAGTAGTATTTACAAAGTGTGACAAATAAAACTGAAACGAACACTAAACTATATATTACACCTCTTAACAATATTTTTTATCCTATGCAAGGCTGCAACGTTGTTGATTGGCGCAAGTGCTTGTATTGACAGCCGAGCTAGCGAAGGATCGTAAGAAAAGTACAATCCTGAGCATAGCGAGGATTGATTTAAGTAATAAGATTGACATTTTAATTTAATTTTGAATAATTTCTACATTAAATTCATGAAGATTGCATGTTGCATGCCAATTGTAGTTACGTGTATACCTTGTGGCTAAACATAGTGATACACAACACACAATAACCTATGTATTTTATTTTGTATTGTATTGTAATATTAATATTATTGTCTGAACAACTCTGAATGATTCTTGCGCTAATCCAACGAAATGAATCAAAATGAAATAAGGTAAACGGCCGAGTGCTCGACGATGTACCAGTATATGGCATAGGCACTCTATGTCAAAGCAATATGGGTTACATTCGAACTAAGAGGATTTTTCTTCATTCGAATTTAAGCCATGTCACTTTGACATAGAGCGACCAACGAAGTCTCCTTTGCTTCAATAGCGCAGTTATACTGGAGCAACGTGTTTTCAACAGAACTACATCGTTGCAAATTCTGTCCTTCCAGGTGACTCCGAGTATAGTCCTCAGGCAGCGCATGTGGAAAGCATTAAGTTTGCGTTCTTGTTTCGCGTATGTGGTTCACGTTTCCGAAGCGTACAACAATATACTCAGGACGCAGGTATGGACTAAAGATTGCCACAATGACCGGTCCTGCGCCAGCCGCATCCATCAGACTTCCGTGACGTTTACCAGGTCGTCTACCCACTGCGCCCGAAGTGTGGACGTAGCAGCAGTCAATGAATACTTAACGGATAAATTAACATAATAATACTCATATGAATTATGTACCCCTTGTCTTTCAATAGACTGTCGACAGGGCCTCTACGTGTTGTACGCGTGGTACTACCAATGTCCCGTGAACAGCAAAAACAAAACGATGAAAAGATAAAGCATCGAAAGCTATTTATAGCACAAATGCTCGTGATTATAGACAAGCCAAGAAATGAATGAGAAACCATGTCGTACGGTTGCCTTCAAATACATGTACTTAATTTTGAACCTTACTAGTCACACAATAAGTTCAGAGTTATGGATATGACAGTACACTGTGACACTTGGCGGGTTCTAGTGCCTTTGTTCCACAAATACCCCGGCCATAGACAATTAGCATCGTTTCTCAGAATTTACTTAGTTCTTCAGTTAAGTAAGTTGGTCCTAGATTTATACAGTTTCTGCAAAAATGTGAGCGTATACATATCACTCGAAAATACACCCGTGACCTTTATGGCGGTAAATTAAGGTTTCAAATATACGTACATATATGGATTGACGCCTTCATTCCCAAAAGGCAGCAGAGCACAGGAAACTTATGCTCTAGAGCCAGTTTTAGCATAATTTATACAGAATCGTGCAAAAATATGGGTGAACTCGCTCAAAAATAATTCCCTTGCCTTACATGTCGGTGAATTGAGGTTTCATAAATACATAATGATGATAATAAATGATTGACGCCTTCATTCCCAAAAGGGGAGCAAATGAAACTTATTTTCCAGTGCCAGTTTTAGCGTATAAATAAGGCTATAACAGATGGACAAAATGTGATTTCGCAGTGATTGATAGGTTGCTGGCCCACGCCCATAATTCACTTCAACCCTCCCACCCACAGGAAGAGAGGGGGTGGTGCTATTCTTACCCGTGTCGAGAGATTAAGATTTCAGTACATATTTTTTGAACTTGACGTGCATCACACATTGCTGCCTCATCCCGCTGCGGTGTGTGGAGCCGCGTACATTGCTCCGGACGGAGGTGCGGTGCAGTGAGAAGTACATAAGCTACTTTTAAATTATCTTAGTACAGTCGTACTGAACAAAATTGCACTACAATTAAAGTAAGTTAGTTGGTTTAACGATTTTAAGTAGGGACATGGTTGGTAATAAAGTGTATTTTTAAATTGAAGGCACTTGTGTTTAAAGATTTGTATTTAATTTACAGAAGGGTTATTCACGGTTGCACAATTAAAAAAATATGAAGAAAAGTCAAGATTTGTGGCTGTAGTACTTAAAATATTATCACAGGTTGTCAATTTTGTTTTATTTTTTTAATGCCTATTAAAAAAAAATGAGTTAAAAACCTAAATAACAGATGCGCGGGCGGCTCCGCCGACATAATGCAAGGAACGCAGGAAAACTCGCGGGTTATAATATAGCCTATATCCATGCAGAAAGTCTATTCTATACACAAATTAAGATTTTTTTCAATCGTATCAGTGGTTTCGGAGTTAATGAATAAGCTACTCAAAGTATTTTCTTCTTTATTATTGAATGAACGAGAGAGCGAAGCAAACGAAAAACAATTCTTTAGTATGTCTAGATATCCAGCTGTTTTCTTCTACTTTCTTTGAGCAGGTTCGTTAATATTTAGTTTTTCGTACAGATAAAAAAAAGAATAGACGAACTAGGGTATTCTACAGCTCATAAAGCCACTAGTTAACTAGTGTCTCTGCGAGATGTAAAACTCGCGAGTTTGTCTTTTTTCTCATGTTTTTTTTCATTTGAAAAAGTGATTTGCAAAAAAAAAAATTAACGGCGGTCGTGGGTTCGAATTCCGGCTTGTACCAATGAGTTTTCGGAAGTTATTTACCGTTAGCTTTTCGGTGAAGAAAAATCAAAGAAATTCAAAGGTGTAAATGAAGTCCCCAACCCGCACTGGGCTAGTGTACTACTGTCCTTTCCCTCTCATCCATGTATATAGGCTGTTTTATTATTATTATTAATTAACGCACCTGCTCACAAAATTTCACGAGTATCGGTTGAGAAATGTGACCTGCAGAGGAGAACAGCGGGAAAGCGGGACATCCGGACATTTGGACATACAAACGATTTTCAGCCCAAGCTGAAGCATAAAAACTTCGTTCGCTCCGCTCCCTTGTTCGATTAAGTAGGTAATATAAATTTAGATTAAGACAAGGCCTGCAATATAGCAACCATATCCCTTTGCATGTTTCGAATAGATACCAGCATAATATTATTCCAATTATATTGTTATATCATTACAATTTGGTCCACAATAATATACGATAAAGATAGTCGTAATTGGATGATTGCTCTATTTGTGCACCATATTATGTTTTGATTCGTTAACGGCTATTGTGCGTCTGTCATGTCAGAAATTGTAGAGTTGGGTCTCAGTTTTGTCCGTCACATTCACATTTGCATTCAATGTGTTTCGCGGGGCTGCTCTAAATCGTTAGATCTGCGCGCGTGGAAGCGAGATGCTGACAAACGGTGAAATGCAATGGAGATGTGAAAGTTATGAACCAAATTTAGCCTCGTCGGTAGCGTTAGTCATTATAAAGAGGGAAAGTCTGTGAGATTGTTGCTTTGTAAGTTTGTATATAATGAATATATAATATTCTATATATAATAAGTATACTGTTTTTCTGTTTCACCTACTCAAATCATAAATGATTATTTTGCATCGTCTCCACCACCCAACGGTGGTCAGGAAGAGATCGCTTTTTAGCTATAAGACCGCCTGTTGTCTACCATTACTTTTGTTTAATTTACCTCTGTTTTTCTTTTATGTACCTACTATTTCTGGTGAACAATATAGAATAAATATTTCACCTGCAGCATGTAGAATGGATTTTTTGGACGGTTAGACGCTGTATTTTATCCCGTGGCTTTGCCTGGGTTCTTTGTAATACGTTGTTAATTCCGGTACTTACCAAATGGCAGTGACAGTCTATAACAACATACAGTTAGAGCTTAACAATATAGAAAAAGAATGAATATTCTACAAGCAAAAGAAGAATTTCCTGGTTGAAAACGCGTTTTACAACATGAAGGAATATCTAAGTTATAAGGTTTAATATTGTTAGTGTATCTTAGTTTTTAAGTCCTAGAGTACCTGAGTACTTTATTTATAGCTAGCTTCTGCCCGCGACTTCGTACGCGTATAAATTATGGTTTACATGATATTCTTATGTTTATTTCCATAGACTGTGCGTCTAACAGTGCGAATTCTCTTCGAATCTAAATAAACACCCTCATAAACTTGTTTATAATATTGCTGTGCCCTGACGGGGTTTATGCTGGAACATGTAACTACTTATAAAATCTTGTAAAACCCATAAATGCAATAAATGAATATGAATATGAATATGAACACAAAACGAAAATTCACCGATTCACTGCCGTGAAGAAACACACAATATGTGTCAATTTTACTATATTTCTACTCCCTTTGTTTCTTTAGTGTAGTGAATAAATGTCGTCTTTCTTTCTCTCTTTGTAAAGGGGATTTTTATTGCATTACCTTTTCAAAAGTTGGATTTGAAAAAATTCTATACTATCAGTATTACATCATACGTGTCTGAACGTATCATCATGACCTCTCATTTAAAAAACGCTAGCCAATACAATTTACTTTTGGTAGCAAAGTTTGAGCGATAAGTAAACCTTTCGGAGCTTTAATATGCTTATTAACTTTATTAACTTTAATATACTTTTAGGATCGAATTACAGTTAACAGAGTTATTGTTGAGAGGTTAATGTATTTTTTTGCAGATTGATTATACCAGCAATGGTGCATACCTACAAAAGATTGATCTGATAAAATCCGTGATACAATGCACTCGATAGATAGATGATGCCAAAAAACTATGCTAAAAAGTAATGATAAGCTTTACATTTTTTACACAGTACAAATAAATACGATTATTCGATTTAAAATTGTATACTATACGTACTGGCCATTTCGAACGTAAACGCATACTAAAGACAAAAGACGAATAAAGACCCAAAAAACTTGTTTTCAGTTCCTCAAAGTCACATTCAGCCTTCATTTCTAACTTAGAAATTAAAAACAATAATTATCCTTGTTCCCTGGCAATAAGGCTCGTATCATAAATAACTTAAATACGAACAGCTATTTCTTTAATAAACTTAACTAAAGCCTCTGTTCCTCTTTGCATGACTTATTATTTCATAAAAGATTAAAAACACTAAAAAAGCACATGAAAAAGTCGCATAACTACGCTTCATAAGATCACCCTCTAAACACAGCTGGTTTCCTCTACCAGTTGTGTTTAGCGGGTTATCTATTTCCTCATAATTTAACACGTATTCATCCGAAACCGATGACAGCTGTCATTTAATTAATCCCGAAGGTTGTACGTAGAAATCTGAAAGGGCCTGAGCGTAGCCCCTTCAGTCTGTATCTAGCGAGCGTGCTGAGCGCACGGCAAGACGAATAAAGTTCCACGTTGTCTCGTCGAAACAAAATTATCTTTATTTCTACAGTTAAATAATAATAATAAAGTTTCTACAAAATCGACGTCCTTTTTCATCGAAGAAAATATCTTCAAGTTTTTTTATCTAAGTGCGTTTTGCTAACTTTAAATAGTCGTTGAGTTCATCTGAAGTTGGACATCTGTAAGGCGGAAAGGACCTTTGAGTGGTTTTTTAAAGAACTTGACGAATTGTTACTGTGTTCAGAGTTAATTGTTGTGTCAATTTATCGAAGGTAAGTGCTACATATTTATAGAGTAGGTACTTGTTTTTTCATGTTAATTACCTATTTTAGAAAAAAACCAACATATACATTAATTGAACGAGAAATAATCGGTTGTGAATAATTCATATTTTATTAACTGCTCTAACTTTTATTATTTAGACATTTTATAAAGAAAACTCCCGTGAGAATTAGGCATATAAAAATTTATGAGAACGGGTCACACACGTATTTCGCTCGAAATGTTTCGAACCGCTTCGCGGGTTCTAGTCGTGAGAACACGCATTGTCGGCGCCTTAAAAAATAATTTATCATAAAAAAACAAATAATCATAAATAATACACCTTCTCATTTCAAAAAATAACTTTTTTTTAATTTGATTAATAATATTAGTCGTAGTTGTAGTAGTGTATGTATATAATAAACATTAATTTAAACTTTATAAAACAAATCTTATTGTTGACGGAATCGAGTGTTCCTGATAATCCTGTTATAAAAGGTTGGTATACCCATAATCTGATATGAATCGGGGTCAGCACTTTAACAGTCAACGAATAACGAGTTAGTGGTCAGTTATCTATTCTTTGCAAATGCCACTATACTGATTTACACGCTATACGGTCATTGGATATTATTTTCGAGCGCTTCTGATTGAATTTTTACATGATTATTATGAACGATTTACTAATATATAAAAAAATACATGCGAAGCTATTTTGTTTCAACTTATTATTATTACTATTACGTTATTTATTTATTTATTTATCGTATGGCAATTACAATTGAAATACACTGTTTTATAATCTAGAAAATAATAAATTAGATTCTGCCAGGTAGTTGGCAGCTGCACGCGTAATTTTTTTTTAATCTTCCGCTGGACCATCGTATTTGGTTAGTGGACACTCCAAGACGATATGCCGTACGGTTTGCTTTGGGCATCCGCAACCGCAGCATTCCTGTTCGCTCCAGCCCCATTTTTTCCGGAGATGGGCACAATGGCCTATGCCCGTTCTCAGGCGATTCAGCATGCACCAGACACGGCGCGATTCGTTGAATCCAGGTGGGTGGCTGCCCGGGTCCAGTTCAAAAAGTTCAGGAGGGGTGTCAGCGGCAGATCATTCATCAGACCAAGCCTCATTTAGGCTCCGTCGGGGGCTGGATTGGTGGGCCAGCAGCGCCGGAGGGCTTCGTGAATTAAGTAGTTTTTTGGTAAAGGAAGCTAGATCCCTATTGATTGGTAGTTTCGGTCGTTCATGGGCTTTCTCTACCTCCCTGAGCAGGTGGCGTTGGCGGCGCAGGTGGGGGGGCGATGTTACTTAAAGCTGCGAGCCAGTGTACAGGGGTGGGCTTCATGCAACCCGTGATCAAGCGCATTGTAGCATTTAGCTGCGTATCCACGGTTTTAGTGTGGGAGCTGTTAAGCCAGGTAGAGGCGCAGTATTCTGCCGTCGGATACACGAGCGCCAAAGCGGTCGCTCGTAGGCAGAGGCACCCCATGTGTGCATGCGTCGGTAGACGTACATTTAAATAAAATAAATAAATATGTGGGGACACTCTTACATAAATCAACCCAGTCCCAAATTAAGCAAAGCTTGTACTACGGGTACTATATAGACGACGATATACATACCGTAAAACCTCGACACGAAAGTCCAAACGAACTCGATGTTTCACAATCCTGTATGGCTATTATTGTGGATGAATTTTATGTGAGGCAATGTAACACAAATCAGCAAACAAAAGCTAAGAAAACACTAAAAGGTCATACACAGATTTAGGTTCGCGTCTTTCCTGTGGACATTATTAAAATTATGAGCTACTGAAGGCTAATTTTTGTTTGGACTCTTAACCCGCATAAACGGCGTCTCCTCTTCTATATTACTAATCGATTAAAACATTATTTATATGAACGTGAGCTCTTAATTATTAACCACAGGAGAGACGTCACGTCAGTCGACTCACTGCGATTTAAAATTGCAATTTTAAGCAATTTTAAGGTTGCGCTCTAATATTCAAAATATAATTTTACAAGGCTGTTATTTTAATTATGGGCAAAACATCTCACTAAGCCTAATTTATTATAATAACATATAAATTACTTACTAATACTAATGTGTGGCTTTTCTGGCCAGTTCGTTTTTTTGGGGGTCGCAGTTCTAACCTAACTTAACTCACTTCTGGCAACAGTTCGTTTTCTTGGGGGTCGCAGTTCTAACCTAACCTAACCCACTTCTGGCAACAGTTCGTTTTCTTGGGGGCCGCAGTTCTAACCTAACCTAAACCTACTTTGAAAGGCTCGCAGTTCTATTTTTTGATATAATTACGCAATAATATTATTAATTGATTTTTCAGAAGAGTTCATAAGTTTGGCCTTGCAACAAAATATGCTAAAGATGCTAAATCCAATCTTGAATAATGTATAAATGTGCAGTAGGACATATGACGTCGAAGAAATTAATTGCAATGTTTTGTAGTTGTTGTGTGTAGTTATTAAGATAATTTGAAACAAATCAGCGATTAAGTAATATTCGCTGAATAGTATTTCTACGTAGTAAGATAAATTTAAATAAATAGTAGTTGAAATAAAATAACGCCAAACAATATTACTATTGCTAGGTTTCAGTATTTTACCAATCAAATGCTTACGTTTTTGGCAGAAAATAGTTGTAATGTTTAATTTATTAAGGTTTATTGATCATGTATGACTTCATTTTGTAAAGTAGTCACTCTTAATTCGCAAAAATGGCAACACAGTTGCTGGCTTGATTAGTATAATTTGTGGCGCGAAAATAAAGCGGTTCTCTGATTGGTTCACGACACTTATATCGCGTGATGTCGGGAGCCAATCAGAGAGCTGGATTTTCCCACCAAAACGGTGAGTTGCTTGGCCAGGGGTGGATGCCTGTGGGGCATTCTGGTGCTGGCCGTCAACGGCGTAATGTTACTGTCTTACCATTTATAATTGCTAGTACAAGTTTGTAAGTGTAAAGAACTATAATTAGTAAAAGTATGTGAATAAAAGAAGTAATGAGATTTTGGAGTTTCCTTCAAATGGTGCAGCCTTACCTGATTGTTACGTTTTACACTAGTACTAAAGTTTCGATGAATCGTTGTCGATGAAATAATATTCGATGAAAAGGTTGTCGACAAAACAAGGGTACACCGATATAACGGGTATACCAATAATTGGGAATCATTGATTTGTAAAAGGATCAGCTGTTAACGTTCGAAGTGAAGTGTCGGACAAACGAAAAAAAAGTGAAACTAAGTTTGTTGAATAGTTAATGCCAAAATACAAAAAGGACAAAAAGTTTAGTGTTTCAGATAGGTAGCCGCCATTACTCCCTCTGATCTCCCAGCCTAGAGGAAACTAAACCAGGAAGGCCATCAGGGAATTACCTTTTTGCATTTCAATTTTATACCTATCACTTCGTCATTCTGAAGCGTTAGCTCGGCGCGGATGGAAACAAACATTTGTAACACGTCAAAATTATTTGGATGAAATCAAAATTCGGTGAAACATTCGTTCGATGAAACGGTTCACCGAATGCATTGTAACGCCGAATTTTCATTACATCGATTTTTCTTTCTTAGAAACCATTTACGTTTTAGGAATACCTAGCTAAAATGTAATTGTGTAGAATCAATGGGTTAAAAAGTTGCCGACCTAACCTAACCTAAACATAATGATGTAAGGTTAGGTTTGATTATAACAATCTTGAAAACTTTTCTGTTATTGAAAAAAATACATTTCGATCAAATGAAAATTCGGCGAGTATAATATTTTTTTACTTTTTATGTACGTGACCTTAATAATAAAACTCGGACCACATATCAGGTAAAGCTAGCAGTGACAAAGCAATTTACTAAAATAACTTATGATTGTCAGGGTAAAAATGCTTAGTCGTTTAACCGGGAAGTATAGCTAGCAGCTTGCGACTGACTAAATTCTATTTCGGGAGAAAACATTTTCCACTAACTAAATCCTAACAAATCACTTTGATTTTGATGTCGATCGCTTCAGCATAATATAAACTAGGTTTGTAGGTTTCGCTTTAGTAGTTTGAATTTATTTCAAATTTTGACAAAAGGAAAACCTATAAATCTAGTCTTTCATTGTGTCAATAACATACTAAAAAAACATTGAGATTGGAAAACATTTTGAAGTGGATAAACGTTTTGTCTTTTTGTGGTTTCTATGGACGAGAATGGGGTACATTCCAAAGGTACACTTCCCTCTTAAGAGTCCGTAGTAAGCTCGGCCGAATTTCACCTCCCCATACAAACGTAGTTACGCTCTCGTTTTAAAACTAAGTGTTGGATTGTGACGAAACTTTGCATAGACAATGACATAAGATATATCTATGTCTGTAATTAGTTTACGTAACTACGTTTGTATGGAGAATCGAGCTTACTGCGGACAAGAGTCCGCTTAAGGAAGCTAGGGGTTAAATTAAATGACATTGAGACGTATTTTATATATTTTATTCTTGTCACGAGATTCTTTGTTCACATATTTGCCAAGTAGACGTTAGTTAATATGATCTGCAATCTTTTGTTATTAATGTCCCACGAATGCAGAAAACAAATAAACAGTATCGTATTATTATAATTATTACGTATTCAATCTCTTTAAGGGTCAGTTATGGTTAGAGTAACAGAATATATATATATATATATTTAGCATTAGGTATTTTGATTTGGGTACGTATAAGTATAGAGAATTTGTCTCTCAATATAGCAAGATAATGAACCTCAACTTATTGTTAGGGGTAACCAAAATTAAATCAGGTATTCAAGACGCGCAGCTTTCTTTTGTGCCTATCTATAGCCTTACATCGCTCGCGAAACCGCAGGAAAACTTTGTTAAGTATTAGTGATTTTGATTAAGTATTAGTGATTTAAAAGTTACCATGTTTCACGTGTGGTGTAAAAGAAAAAAAAATGCCCTTGACTTAAAAAGGGCTTCAGCGCGACATTCCTGAAAGTTAAGAATTCTTTTTCTAAAAGTATTTTTCTTCGTATTTATTACTCGCTTGTGGCAGAGTGTGAACTTGAATTCTTGCTGAACCGTCTAATACGATGCGATATTATTGAAGATCTTTTAATGAGCACACCGTAATTAAAAGTTAGCTGGAAAAGATCTTTATGAGCCTTTGCACTTTAATATTATATTATGATATGTTGTTTTATTGTTATTGTGTTAAGTGCTTTTAAGCATTTTTTATCGTTTTTTTAATAAATAAATACATTTTTGAATAAACCACTAACAATATTAAATATGTAAATCTTATGGCGCTCTGGCGATTCACTAAAATATATTTAAGTGAAAACTCTGAAAACCCTAAACATTTTAGAAAATAGTAATAGAGCGTCTGTTAATGCTACACTTAAAATTCTAAGAAAGACGTGCTTGCAAAATTGTTTGCTTTTCACGAGTTTCTAATTACGAGTTGTCACGAACATGCCGAGGACAAATAAGATCTCCTTTTGAAATAGCGAAATAACAATACAATACAAATACTCTTTATTGCACACCTCAATCATGAAAGCAATGCAGGACTTGCTCTTTTTAACCCCCGACGCAAAGAGAGGGGTGTTATAAGTTTAACGTGTCTGTGTATCTGTGTACCTGTCTGTGGTATCGTAGCTCCCAAACGGATGGACCGATTTTATTCGAAAGCTGATTTGCTTCTAAGTGTTCTTAGCCATGTTTCATGAAAATCTGTTTAGCCGTTTTTGAGATATTGGACTTTGAAAGGAAAATGTCGGGGGTATTTCAACTTTTCTAAGTTGTAGTTATTACAAGCTTTTATTTAACTTGACCTGTTCGTTTGTTAGTGTGGGACAAATCTTAGAGAACTGAATTTTGAAGCAGTTATCCTCAACCGATGGCCTCTGGGGCGGAAAGGTTTTGGAGTGGCGACCACGTAACGGAAGACGAGGCGTGGGTAGACCCCCACAAGGTGGACTGATGACCAGAGGGGTAATCACGTAACGTTCCGAACACGCGTTGGTACAATTTACTTAACTGTAATTTTTCCATATAAACATCTACCTGACGCGCGTACAATGCGTGATCGAACTGCTGATAAAGGTCGCGGGAGCCCGCTGAATGCGGGTGGCGCAGGACCGGTCATTGTGGCACTCTTTGGGGGAGGCCTATGTCCAACAGTAGATGAATTTCGGCTGATATGACGACGATGACGACGATGATGATGGTGGTGGTGATGATCCTCAAATGATTGAGCTTAAATTTTATGTATAAGTATAGTTTGGATAACAATTTCATATTATGGTACCTACCATCGAGCTGATCTGACGATGGAGACACCAGGGGCCCATGGGAATTCAGTTCTTAACCAACTAACCCCGTTGAGTTTGGGCTCGTTAAAATCGTCTCAATGAGTAGTTGATGACGGTATACAGAAAAGTACACTTTGCAATAAAAGCTTGTACCAAAAATTGTTTTTTTGACAGGTACTTTTATTATTTAATTAATTTAACTTGCACTGTTTGTACGTATGTACATAAGTTATCCTTCTATTGTAAATCGTTTTTGGAGATCCAATTGGGTTGAATCGTAAGTTCAGTGATTATAATAATATTATGGCACCGTCGATGATGCTGATTCGAATATGAGGATAGAAGGTGGTCATAATGACTATAGCAACACTTAATTTAGAAAACATAAAACCTAATTAAAACTTTCGTGAGATGTCTAAAATACTACTAATAAATTCACGGTTAAAATCACGTGTTAAATGTCACGACAGGCGACATGTTTCGAACTCGTCGGGAGTTCTTCTTCAGGGTGAGTGTTTTTGCACCAGTGATTCAAGCGACACTGCCGCGAAAACACGCGTCCTGAAGAACTACTACCGAAGAGTTTGAAACGTGTCGCCGGTCGTGACATTTAATACGTGAGTATAGTCGTGAAGCTATTAGTAAAAGATAAAACTTTCGTGCTTGGGCTCATTGAAACCTCTTACATAGTTGACTCAGTAGATAACTGTGCAAGTGCAGTCGGCTATAAAAACTCTGTAAATATCCTGTCACTTTATAGTTTATCTACAGTAACGTTAACACATTTGTAGACAAGTTGGAGGTACTTTTACCCTACAATTCTTTACAAAACATGTCATAAAACTCTTCTTTGTCCTTTATTATATTTTCGTACGTACTGTAAATGGGTATTAAAGTAAGTTAAGACCTATTTACAAAATGCTTTGCCAGTACGGCGGGCCGCGATAGCGAATAAGCCCGTAATCTCTCGATATGTTATCAGCTCTTTGGGATTTGGGTGTATTTGGCAGTGACGGTTTATTGCGTACGTGTGATATCAACAAGTAATCGTTTGATATATTTTTCATCTGTTTTTATCTGAGGCTAGCTTTGGAGATTTGCAGATGTTTTGTCTGTGAATTTCAAGAGTAGTTTGTACCAATCATCAGTTAATTCCTTTTTTTTTTTTTTTTTTTTGTCATTTTTGCATGGATTGTCTAATTTATAATTATGGAACTGTGTGAACTAATACATATTATTTTTACTTTGACATGTAAAATGGCATTTTTACCAATAAATGATTGTAGTGTATTGTTATTACGTTTTTTAGGGTTCCGTAGTCAACGAGGAACCCTTATAGTTTCACCATGTCCGTCTGGCCGTCCGTCCGTCCATCTTCGGGTTAGCTCAGTAACCATTACTACTAGAAAACTGTAATTTGGCATGGGTATATAAATCAATCACGCCGACAAAACAGTACAATAAAATCTTGAAAAAAACTTTTTTTGTGGTACCTCCCCTACACCTAAAGTGGGGATGTATTTTTTTTCTCGTTAAACCTATAGTTGTTGGATAGCTTGTTCAAAAATATTATCGGTTTCCTAATACTATATTTCAAATTTTTTCGACAATAAATTTCCTTATACTTTCTAAATTATAAAGAACTAGCTTCCGCCCGCGACTTCGCCCGCGTAGACCCGGGATAAAAACTATCCTTTATTTTAATCCAGGTTATAAACTATCTTCGTGCAAAATTTCATTCAAATCGGTTCAGCCGTTTAAGCGTGATTGAGTAACAAACATCCAAACATCCAAACATCCAAACATCTAAACTTTCGCATTTATAATATTATATATATATATATAATATAGTAGGATTGACAAACCACTGTCTTAAAAATTATTATAAAAAACAGTTAGGTAGATACAAAAACCAGGAATAATGAAGGTTTACTTTATTGTGTCTTAACTTATGTACTAACTATTCTAGATCAAATGCTCAACATGTCAAAACAATAAAGGTGAACGAACAATAGATGCCAACTATTAGGCATTAAGGTGTCAAGCACTGGGACGTTTACCGTAGGTACCGCATACATAGCGAAGAAGCGCGTGTTACATTACAGTCAATGTCATCCTCGAGATATGATACTTTGGTTTTATCTAGTCTGTGATGATCATAATTCCACTTTTATCTATTTATTTAACAATTATTGCACATAGTAGCAATTTACACATACATTTTTTTTTATCTGCCTGTATACAAACATTACGTACAGTACGATTACTGTTAGTTAAGACCTGACAGATGGATTGCCTTCATTTAATTTTCAACTTTAATTTCATATAGATAAAGCATTTTTCAGAATACTGTTACCCACATCTACCGATTTAGTAATAACTATTTTATTTGTATAAGATTAAAGTTGAAAATTAAATGAAGGCAATCCATCTGTCAGGTCTTAACTAACAGTAATCGTACTGTAGGTATATTATTGCATTGCATATTACCGTAAAATGTGGTGAGTAGGGTTCGCAGGGAGAGATGGGTTATGAATGGGGAGAGAAGGTATGAAAGGGGGTGAGATGGTTTTTTAAGGCCACTGCTACAAAAATAATGTATTCCAATTTAAAATGGAGCTATAGTAATACTCATAATAAAAATAAATCGATCCAACAATCTTCCAAAATCACCTTTGTATGAAAACCCATCTCACCGCAATTACGAGGGACTACGGGGTGAGGTGGGTTTTCCTGTTTATCGTCAAAGTTATGAAATGGGACTACCCAAAATAAAATAAAAACTAAAATACAAACGCCCGGAACACTTATTATATACACATTTCAGTATGTATAAGTAAAAATAAAATGTTATCGAGGTTTGAATGTCAGTTTTCACCCTACTCACCCCGTTTTACGGTATTCTTAGTTTAGTAGCAGTGTTGTAATTACGAGTACTACTTGGATTCGTAAATTATCTCTGCATCAGCTACTATGAATAGTATGGTTAGATCTGATTTCCGCTACTCGGAGACCGCCTGTTGTTTGCCGCTACCGATTTGATTAGGTTCTGGACAGTGGTATTTTATTGAGGTGTGCAATGAAAAGTATCACAGTACAGTTCATATTGTATACTCCGTGTTTTTGTCAATTTCCGTTAATTGCAAGGGGGCATAGATCAAATGAAGTTAATTTCTCCAAGACAGTAGTATCTTAATTCTTACTGTGATCAAGATATTCAATATTTTAATTTAATCTGATTTGCAGCTTTAACCACTGTTAGAGCGTTTCTTAAAAAAATGCCACTACATTTTTTCGAAGATTTTCTACAACCTTTTTGTTATTTCTACTCAAAATCATGATGTCTTTCCATCCCAATAGGAGAAAAAACAGCCGAACTCCTGAAGGCGGGTGGAAAACTAGTCCTTACGGCTCTTCAGAAGTTGTTCGATTCCATCTTACTGGAAGGGAGAACTCCAAAGGCATGGAACGGAGGGGTGGTGGTGCTGTTCTTCAAAAAGGGTGACAACACCCTGCTGAAGAACTACAGACCCATCTCACTTCTGAGCCATGTCTATAAGCTGTTTTCGAGGGTCATTACAAATCGTCTCGTACGCAGTTTAGGTGACTTCCAGCCTCCCGAACAAGCCGGTTTCCGAAGAGGCTTTAGTACCGTAGACCACATCCACACGCTCCGTCAGGTTATACAGAAGACCGAGGAGTATAACCTGCCCCTCTGCCTGGCGTTCGTGGACTACGAGAAAGCCTTCGATTCGATTTAAACCTGGGTTGTACTACAGTCTCTCTAGCGGTGCCAAGTTGACTATCGCTATATCGAAGTGCTGAAGTGTTTGTACGAGAACGCCACTATGTCAGTTCGACTACAGGACCAGAACTGGAAACCTATTCCACTGCAGCGAGGAGTCAGGCAAGGAGATGTTATTTCTCCAAAACTGTTCACCGCTGCACTGGAGGACGTTTTCAAATTTTGGACTGGAGAAGGCTAGGCATCAACATCAACGGCGAGTACATCACTCACCTTTGGTTTGCTGACGATATAGTAGTCTTGGCTGAGACCATGGAGGACTTAAGTACGATGCTCGATGACCTCAATAAAGCTTCCGAACGAGTTGGTCTAAGAATGAACCTGGATAAGACGAAGATCATGTCAAATACCCATGTACTCGTAGTATCAACTCCCATTACAATCGGACACTTTACACTCGAAGTTGTAGACGTTTATGTATACCTACGCTGGGCTGCGTTCGGGAAGCTACGGCACATCTTTTCGTCCAATATTCCGCAGTGTCTCAAGAAGAGAGTCTTTGACCAGTGTGTATTGCCAGTGATAACATATGGCACTGAAACGTCGTCGCTTACTATGGGCCTCATAAGAAGGCTCAAAGTCACCCAAAGGGCTATGGAGAGGGCTATGTTGGGAGTTTCTCTGCGTAATCGCATCAGAAATGAGGCTATCCGCAGCAGACCCAAGGTAACTGATATATTAGCCCTCTGAATCTCTATACTTAAGCGGCAGTAGGCGGGGCACATAGCACGTAGAACCGATGGCCGTTGGGGCGGAAAGGTTCTCGAGTGGCGACCACGAACCGGAAGGCGCGGCGTGGGTAGGCCCCCCGCAAGGTGGACTGATGACCTGGTAAAGGTTGCTGGAGTCCGCTGGATGCGGGTGGCGCAGGACCGGTCACTTTGGCACTCTTTGGAGGAGGCCTATGTCCAGCAGTGGACGTCTTTCGGTTGATATGATGATGATGATGATGAGGAGAAAAAAACTTGTCCCTAAATTTCCATACATTTTTTAACTTTCCTATTGTGTTACCACTATACAAAGTATAAGGTAAATGGTAAAACAATAGGAAAAATATGTATGGGACAGTTTTTTGTCCTACCAGGGTCGAAAGAGCTCCTGATTCTGAGTGGAAATAGTTAACATAAAATTTGTAGAAGTACAATTAATAATAGTGGCATTTTTTTGAGAAACGCTCGTTAATGCCACATTCAATTATTATTTTCAAGTAATAATTACGCTTATTTGTTTCTGTGAATGTACTCTGCAATATGCCGAAGTTAAAGGAAATTCCCGGGAACACCGTGTTTAGAAAACTCCCTTGAGAATCAGACATATTAAAATAAGTATAATGAGAACGGGTCACGGGGCGTGCTAAACGCTAAACTAAATGACCACAGGATTCTGCTCGTTTGCCTCCTATATTATAAAAAAAAAAAAAAACTGCGAGTCGGTTTGAAACATGTCGAGCGATTTACGACCTTAAATATGTGAGTGACCCGTTTTCATTGTATGAATATTTCTATTGTATTGTATTGTGCATGCAAGGATGTATTTAGGAGGTAGTCTCCGGAAGTATTCATCCGATTTCAAACATTCTTTAATAAGTATAGGAAGTTGAACTTCAGAATGGACATGGTTATATTTTGTTCCGCGGCCGCACCTGGGTTCCCTGTGGAGCGGGAACCACACAGACAGCTACTCGTTTATCTAATTAGATTAGATTGACTACTTTGAGAAACTACTCAACAACTCAAACTCCAACAGTGCTGTAAGTTTCCTTACCTACGTACGTTTTCTTACTTACGAAAAACTTTTGACTAGTGATCTAGGTCTAACATTATTGCAGCCTAAATGGTTGATATTTTGTTTTTTAACCCCCGACGCAAAGAGGGGTGTTATAAGTTTAACGTAGACACGTTAAACTTATAAACGTGTCTATGTGTATCTGTCTGTGGTATCTCCCAAACGTATGGACCGATTTGAATGCGGTTTTGTTAATAATATTAATAATAATAATAAATAATAATAGGGGCCCATCTAGCAGTTGGCGAGTCACCGTCTGCCAGAGATAGAAAGTGAGACAGTTTTATTAGGCAGGCGTCCGATGTTTCACCCAATAGCCCAGCCACTAGTCCATCATTTTCACCCAATAACCCGTTTCATTTAGATTCCATCAACCATCAATAGGCCCTATACTCCTCAGCGGGTGCTGTCCCTGTGTGCGTCCCATGACACGGGCAGGGACAGCATCCGCTCGGTGTACTCCTTGCATTTTATTAAATTGTCAAAAGGGCCTCTACGTGTTGGCTCAGTTGGTACTTTGTAGGTACCTAGCTCCACGCACGCTTCCCAACGGTCCGGGACGTCATTGTCCCGTGAGCGGGAAAGACATAAATAATAAAATTAACCAGAGTATTCTTAGCCAAGTTTCATGAAAATCTGTTCAGCCGTTTGAAGATCATCAGCTCTTTCATAGTTGATGAGGGGATCTGACTACCTTCCGTATGTCCGATCGATACGAAATTTGGTACAGTGTTACTTCAATAACCCTACTAATATTATAAATGCGAAAGTTTGGATGTTTAGATGTTTGGATGTTTGTTACTCAATCACGCCTAAACGGCTTGACCGATTTGTATGAAATTTTGCACGAAGATAGTTTATAGCCTGGATTAAAATATAGGATAGTTTTTATCCCGGGCCCACGCAGACGAAGTCGCGGGCGGAAGCTAGTATTGAAATAATATGTTAATGTAACCATGACCTGATCAGCCGTTTGAAGATCGTCATCTCTTTTCTATTTGATGAGGGGATCTCACTAACTTCCTTATGTCCAATCGATTCGAAATTTGGGGCCGTGTTACTTCAATGATATTGAGAGTATATGGTAAAGTAACCATGACCTGATCAGCCGTTTGAAGATCATCAGCTCGTTAATAGTTGATGAGGGGATCTGACTACCTTCCATATGTCCTATCGATTCGAAATTTGGTACCGTGTTACTTCAATGATATTGAAAGTATATGGTAAGGTAACCATAACCTGATCAGCCGTTTGAAGATCATCACTTCAAAAAGGACAAAAAAAAGGTAAAATTAAAAAAATTCAATCCCCCTGACACAAAAAATAACTAAAAACTAACAAATCATATTTTAAACCTATTATAATTATTATCGTCACATATGTAAGTTCAAATATTTTTATTTTCCAAGCGTCGTCGCGTCGGGGGACCCTTGAGTCGCCCGACGGTCCCCCAACGCGACGACGCTTGGAAAATAAAAATATTTGAACTTACATATGTGACGATAATGTTTAAAATATTATTTGTTAGTTTTTAGTTCATTTTTTGTGTTTGGGATCTTTTAATTTTTTAATTATTCATGATCGTTATGTAACGGATATAAAATATGTAAACAATAGCTCCCGCCCGCGACTTCGTCTGCGTAGCCCCGTGATAGAAACTATCCCATATTTTAATCCAGGGTATAAACAATCTTCTTGCAAAATTTCATCCCAGCCGTTTGAGGGTGATTGAGTAACAAACATCTAAACATCCAATCCATCCATAATATTGGCAAAAAAATGCCACTAGTGGACTTACAAAGTTACTGTTGTAGTAATAAGTCATTGATAAAATGAGTGAGAAAATGTTAGAACATAAATATTACGTAATAGCACGTGAGAAAAGAAAAAGACGAAATCCGAAGAGAACCTACATAAAACAAGTACGAGAAAGCATACAAAAGGGAGAATGTATAATACATTCATACATGAATGAATGAATTGAAAATGTAACATGGTGTCGGAAATTACTCAATTACTGTTTCTTTATATCCTTTAAATCTTCACTAGACTTAGTTGCTTTTAAATAACAAATTAATGAAAAAAGACGATAATACGTTTATTTCGGTTTATATTTTATAAAACATTCAAATTAAAAATATGCAGGTACATGAATTATGAAGTAATTCAATTATTCAATTGCAACGACCCGTTTTAACAAATTTTCTCTTTAAATTCATTTACACTCGGTAGCCGCTGTATGCCAGAGCCAAAAAGCTGCCTCGTAAAAAATACTTGTATAGTTATAACTTGTTGGTTTCGCATGGCATATTTGCGCAAAATTGCAGAAATATTTACGCTACAAATTCTACATTTGTTGTTAAATAATCTTTCATTCATTTTTAAATATCTGTTATAATTATAACAGATACGCACGTAGGTATACGTATCGTACGTTACGTTTAGATAGAAGCGCACGTCTTTTCATTTGAAAAGACGTGCGCTTGCGATGATCCCGTTTAATGCACTTATAGGCCTTACATTCGCCTATTTATATCGCTAACTAATCTAACATCCCTCCACCATAAATCCTTAACTAGGTACATATTTCTACTTATACAGCACTCGAGGTAGATCCCTCAATCGTGCGGGTCGTAAGCCCTCGCGATCTGCGGGTGCATCGATGGCCGCGTCTGAGCCGGGTGGTATGGCCGAGGCGTCTGGAACGCGCAGCTCTCGCGGCACGGTCGGCTGTTGTGGGCCCCCATCCTCGGGTGAGGTGACCTCCACAGGCCCGGTGTCTGCTTCCATCCACTTCTCTTCTTCTCCTTCTTCCCCTTCCAAATTCTGTTGTGACAGAGTCGGCGTCACCGTCCACTCGAAACTGCTGCACTCGACCTGGCATTCTTCCTGGCTTTCAGCGCCACCTTTATATTTGGTGTTCTGCCTTTTCGCAGAACTTTTTTTGGCCGAATTTCATTTGCCAACTAACGTTTCGCCGACAATTCACTTTGACAATTAACGATTGCCAAAATTGTATATGACAACTTTTTAATTCGCAGAATTATTATAAAGCGGATTATTATAATGCCTCTACACTTTTGGCAGACTCATCATTTGTCAAATCTTTCACTTGGTCGAACAACTCTTGTACGAATAACGTTTAGTTGATGCAACTAAACGTTATACATTAGGCAAGATACAAACAAGACAAGATACTAGCATATTCTTTGGTTGGAAATATTAAATTTATAAATAGAAATGTGACAACAGGGATTTTACAAAACACATAAAATTCAAAACAAACTAACTAGGGATGATAACAAGTAATTTTACATCAACAACAGAAACGAACCGCTCAAGTTTTTCAAATAACAACGGCAACAGGAATAGCAGGGACTTAGTGGCAAAACCGACTCGGATCGCGGATAGGTTAGAAGAGGAAAGCGGGAGCTCCCCTTCAGTCTTCGAGGTTTTTTTTTCTTATAAAAGGGCGGAAATACTTGTTCGCAACACAAATATTGTAATTTTTATCTACGACGATCTAAATACCTAATGATATTTTCACTTACCTACATACTTTGTCATAAAAATAGTGAGCGGTTGCGCTTACCCACGATGTTACTAAAATTACATCACGTAGTTGCTAAACGAAACGGTACTCAATAAAACATTTGGTAAACAATAAACAACCAAATGTATGTTATGCCAACTAAAACATTATACAACATGAAAGTAGGCGTTTAGAAAAATGACATTATAAAACACAGACCACATGTTGAGTTGGTAACTGTTAAGTCGGCAAATAAAACAAATAAATTTGTTAAGTTGGGAAATGAACGTTCGGCGAAATATAATTACGCGAAACGTGAGTTGGGAAGTGATAATCAGCCATACAATTTTCGGCGATAAATAAGAGAACCCTTTTGCTTGCAAGGATCTCGGTATCACGATTTTGTGTCCGCGCATCAACAAATTTTGCTCAAGAGATAAATCGAACCGACAACAATAGGTTGTAACACTGTACATTTATTTTTATTTAGCCAGCCCACGGTTATATTATGTTTTACCTTATTTAAGCATTGGTCGAGTCTGGCGATTTTTTTACATCATCCATGGAAATAGATAAATCGCCATATATTCTATTTCGTAATTATAACTGTTTAAAAACAACGTGTATCTCGGTCGCCGAGACTTGTGGAACTCCTTTGTATGGATGAAAAATGTACATCAAGGGCTTATGGTCAGTGCGGAGAATAAACGGCATGTTCAATCCGTACAAATATTGGTGGAACCGTCTTACCCCGAAAATGATCGCCGTTGCCTCCTTTTTCATTTGGCTGTAATTACGTTCAGCCCTGTTTAGAGACCTTGAAGCATAAGCTATGGGACGTTCGGTACCCCCCTCCAGTTGACCTAACACCGCCCTTAAGCCCCATGGAGATGCATCCACAGTAAGTACCAATTTTAAGTCGGGATTAAAATGCGCCAGCACCATCTCCGATATCTCCATCCTGCAACCGACTAAAGACTAATTCTAATCTTTGGCAATGTAATTCTTTGGTTTCTCCAGTAACCAAAACATCATCTAGCAAACACAATACTCCTTCAATACCTTGTAATACATTTTCCATGGTTTTTAGAAAAATTGAGGGCGCGTTGGAGAATCCAAAACAGAGCCTTTTGAATTTAAATAAACCTTTGTGCGTGTTTATTGTGGTCAGTAACTGAGAATCGTCATCTAAACATAACTGCAAATATGCCTGAGTTACATCTAACTGAGAAAACTGTTGCCCACCGTGTAATTTAGAAAAAGGTCCTCTGTTTTCGGCAAGGGGTATTTATCAATTTGAAGTACTTTATTTAATATTACTGAAAAATCAGCGCATAAACGTATCTCACCGGAGTGCTTCAAAATAGGTACAATAGGGCTTGCAAAGTCCGAATAATCTACTGATTGTAGAACCCCTATTTCCACTAACCTATCAATCTCTTTCTGAACTTTCCCCTTTAAAGCAAACGGAACTGTACGCGCTCGGTAAAAATTGGCTGACTACCTGGTTTAATTACCCTTATATTTATTTAAACAACCTAAACGGCTGCTAAATACTCGTAACTCCGGGTATTTGTCAGCATGCAAACCGATTTCTGCGTGCTTATCACAAAAATATATCTTCGATATCCGTAAATCAAGCAAAGACAAGAAGTATCTTCCAAGCAATGCTTGGCCACAACCTTTCACGACATATCTATGTGGTTACTTTCGCCTTCGTATTTCACTGCTGTCCGCGTTACTCCTACTGTTAAAACTACACTTTTTAAACTCCACAAATTAATCTATTAATAAACAGCGAATCAAATTATACACGTCATCTACAACAACAACTTTCCATCGTGCGTGTTTTGTTTTCTCTTTTTTCTTTTGCGGCCAGTACGAGTGATATAAACTAAAAGGCTGGATATATATGTTGCATATAATTTAAACATGCCGCGCCCCAAGGACTATATTGGTCCTTCAAAACACAGTTCGCGAGAATAAAAAACGAAACACATCGCAATTTGGACATATTGTAAAGGAACTAAACAATATTTGTTACACCACTACGTCTCTACAGCACCGAGAGGTAGTGGGCATATTTTAGTAACTAGTTACTTGAACATACGGCCCTCAAACTGAAAGGAACTGGCGTTGTAAACTAGTGAGGTACTCAGATTGCGAATGACGCCACAAACTTTGAAACATACGTTAGACACTTTGTTAAAAGCAGTCTTAATTGACTCTTCATAATCAAATATTATAAATACTTCATTAAGTTTTGTACAAAGGTACAAGTTTGTATGATTTGGTCTCAAGTAGGTACAATAAATTACAAGGCTGATATACAGAACGACCGGTACCTAACTATGGTGTGGTGAGACCTATATACCTTTGAGTGGTACCGAGTTGGCAAGTAATTTATTAACAATAGGTACAAAATAAACCAATCCAATTATTTGTCTGGAGCTATGTTCTCAATAATTAATAACTAGTTAAATCATTCTAATGAGTAAGTGACTTTAAGCTTCGCTTTAATATCGATAGTGATGTGAAGTAAGTAAACAAACTCGGTAAGAGAAACAAAATGTTAACAGATTAATGTAAAAACGCTGGGCCATTCCACGGTAGTTGTATAACTTAGAAAATGTGTGGCAAGAAACGATTTTAAAGTGTCTAAATTCTATGTAGTTAGACTAACTATTGTGGAATATATCCATACATGTTTATATGCAATCTAGGACAATAGTTTGTATCAACTTGGATACTACGGTACTAGTTTCAAAACGTGACAATGAGATTGATTTGTCAGGAGGTTTTTTAATCTTTATTGAAATCAAACTGATCTCATTATCCGTGACGACTCTCTTGTAAACCCGCGACGCAGGCGGCGCAAGAGGTACATTAGGAATACCCAACCAAAGTGGAAGCTGAATGGACTTTATGTGCTCTAAATGACCCCGGCAAGTGAGCAATTCAGCTTTCAGGTCTTCATGAAATTCGTTGTCCCATCTTAGGCTGGCTAACTGTGACTTTTGTATAAGACCAATTTTCAGTTTAATCACGCAAGGTGTTAGCCAACCCAGGAGGTCGAACGTTTTCTCCATCAAAGATAAGTTTTGTTCTGTAACAACATCGTTACCACATGACAAGTCAACTGTCTCAAAAACATTACTTTTTGGTTTCCAGGCTTTGCCTAGAACTTTCACCGAATCATCTAATTTTATAAACACTAAACTTTGTGATGCTTTTTGAGCACTGTGAATTTCACTTAACACGTTATCACTGTTACACGACCATTTATGTGAAAGGAAACTCTCTCGTTCCTGGGTTCCAGCTTTAAGAAAATCAGGTTGATTATTTGCCGCAATTTGACGATCATGTGTGACAATAGGTAAACGATTGTTTTCAAACAAGTCTTTCAGTGACTTGTACCACAACATTCTCGTTTCTAAATGTCTATCATCCTGTTGCTGTAACGAAGTAGTCAGCAGCTCATGATTTTCATGACTTTGTGAGTGTTCAATTACACTTTTAGCGCTGTTTTCAAACTCCGTCGTACGGCGCGAACGTCGGAGAGCTGCGAGAGGGAGTTAGGAACAATTGTGATTTGTACTTCCGACTTCAGGTGCAACATTCATGAGACCGAGTGAATCATATTGGCTCACTAATGTGTTATACTCTTCGTGAGACTCTGGTTTATGTTTAGATGAACTTTCTAAAGACTCGTCGAAAATCGGAGCGTTTTCATCTTTGGTAGTGGTTTGAGTGGGCTTAAATTGCTCTTTACACTGCGTCTCATCTCGTGGAAGATATTTAGCGGTTGGTGAGTATTCCATCGACTTGCCTGCCAACTGATAAACTTCTATTTGTGTGTGCATGACCAGTTCTCTGTATGAGTGTGAGCCAGGTTGCTTCGTAAAGCGTCCGGGTACGAACCAACCTAGACGAGAATTCAATGCGATCAGTGAATCATGTCTTTTCAATCCATCTAGAATTAATAGCACGTCTATAGACCCTGGCTTGTGGAAGTGTGGATCCGCAAGTTCGGTCAGCTCAAATGAGGGCCAGGTATCTACAGGGAACTCTTGTGTCGGTAAATCCGATGTTAATCGCTCGAGGACGTACGCCTCAGCGGTGAATGTGTGTGTTGAATCCGTTACTGCGTGGAACTTCAAATTGCCCATTGATTTAGTTGTGACGGTTGCATTTGATATGCTCGTGATTTTACCACTGATGTACGCTCGAGGTCAAGCAGCTAAGCCGCCGCTGCCGTGATAAAGCTTGCCTGGGAAGCCTGGGAAAACTATCAAGCCTGATCTACTAGAGCTCTCAAAACGATCGTTACATTGTTCCTCGACTGAACTGCAATTTGCGCCGTTGCTAAAATTACCTGTGCACTTTGAATGTCAGCCATAGCGACTACGGTGGGTGTGGATTGGCTGGATTCAGGTTGAGATGGCGCAATAATGGAAATAGTTCATACTAGTCCATAACTTCACTGGTGCACGAAATCCATGGAAATATTTATAGTCTAATCTTACCCACTCGCAGTATTAATCACTTAGCTAATACACTATGACATTATTTACACTGATTACAAATTTACAAATCCGGTTCGAAGGACCAAACATGTTAAAACTACACTTTTTAAACTCCACAAATTAATTTATTAATAAACAGCGAATCAAATTATACACGTCATCTACAACAACAACTTTCCATCGTGCGTGTTTTGTTTTCTCTTTTTTCTTTTGCGGCCAGTACGAGTGATATAAACTAAAAGGCTGGATATATATGTTGCATATAATTTAAACACCTACCGTGTCTAATTTTTCTCCCGAATATGATTTTAAAACCATTTTTGGCGGCGTTAAAGTAACATCTTGAAAATTTTGTTTGTATATATCGCCTAGTCTCATCTCAAGAATAAAATACATTTGAGATGTGGCTCTATTGCACAGTGCAATACGGTCACATCTCGAAAGTAAAATACATTTGAGATGTGGCTGTATTGCAGACACTAGGCGATATATGCAGTGGAATAGCTGTTGCACATGAATCGCTGTCAACAACAAACTTTAATGTCTGCCCACATACATCAACGGACACCGTCATCGCTTCACCATGATAACTACGAATGTTGCTCTCTTCAACAGTTTGCAGCATATTTACCGATTTCCTTTATTTATACATACGTTTTAAATGGCCTTTCATGCCACACTTTTTGCATTTATAACCTTTGAACAGACAGTTATCGACACTATAGTTACTATATCCGCACACTTCGGATTCTACACCGCTAGACGACGGACTTCTGGACACTTTAGAAACTAGGCTAGTTGCATCAGCTGGGTGCGCGGCACGGCCGATTGGTAAGCGGCGTTCCTCGCGCTCCGCAATTACACGCTGATATCTAGCGCTCGCGCCGGCGTGAGGGTATTCGCATCTTCAGTGAACAAACAGTCTCTCTCGGGACCCGACTGCAAGCCCAACACGAAACGGTCGCGCAAATTCTCGCCCAGAACTGAACCAAACTTGCAATCCTACGATATCTCACTGTCTCTATCACACTTAGCAGCGCGGCAGCTGCGCGTCATATCTCTCTCACTACCAACACATTTAATATGTATCTCACTATCTCTATCACACTCAGCAGCGCGGCAGCTGTGCGTGCATGCGACGCACGGGCCCGCGTTCGGACCGCGTTCGATGTGTGTTTGAAGTGTAGTTTCAATGCTTTACAACTTGCGCGGGCCCGCGCAGCACACGCGCCGCGCACGACACGCGTTCGGTGGGTGGAGGCCTTTACTATCTAGGCGAGGAAAATAGGGATTTCTGGCCGAGTAGATAAACATGAACGAGCGTAGCAAAGTCGGATAGGGATACAAGGCTGGCAATTCCTTTTCACATCGAGGTATGCATAGTGCTTTTCTCAAACATGCAATGAAATAAAATAAAAACAAGTGTTTTTGATGACTGAACGTTTGGATGTTAGGCTCATTGACATTGAAACAAAAGCGCTTTGCAGGCCTCCAATTTTGTATGAAATTCCATTGCGGATCTGTCATTTCGCCGCGCCCGAAACTTGACACTTCGAAGCCGATCATAAAGAACAAAACCACAATATTTCATTGCATGTGTGTGAAAGTAAAATATAGCCTAGATCAATCCAGAAATATGTCTACTATTTTATTATCAGGAAAACAAGAGTAAAATGGACCTAGATACGTTAAGCATTTGTACCCGTCTGCGCGGCGCTCACTCGACCAAGTACTACTAATGGGTGCTAATGGCTGCAGATATCTCTTTCGCTTTTTCCGCTGCCAAATTAAGTAGTAATAGGGTATAGTTCAGTAAGTATCTACAGATATAATGCTGTACTTAAAGTACTAGTACACTGAGGTTGGCTGTATTGAACGTAACGTTATGCATGTTTAGGGCAGAAATGAGCATGTCTAGGACAGTTAGTACCAATGAAGTACGCCAATTAATTAAAGCATACTTTCAACTGTTTTCTTTTGGTACCTTTTTTTTCAACTATTTCTAATACATTGTTTTGCATTTCTTAAGAATTTAAAGGAGTTAAGTTCTGTACAAGAACCTTAATTATCACAAATACTAATAAAGTTCATATAAATTCTATACATTAGCAGATTCTAATTCAGACAAAATAACTAATTTTAACAAATTCTATAACATACACAATATAAGATGGGTCGTGCGTTTGGATAGAAACACTTTGGGAGACTTAACAGTTGTATAAACTTGTCATTACGTGCCCGTCACATTGTCTGATAAATTAACCAGAGCTGTTAATCTGAGCTCACCTCACCCGTCACGCCTAATTAATCTAGACCTCTGACTACGCTTAGTTACTACAAATCGCGGCCTCAAGATATATTTGTGGGTAAACGGTTAGGTGAAGTTCAAATAAGTTAGTGTGTGTCCAATCAGTATTACAGTCACCATGATCACCTTTAACATCTAAATGGACCCCCTGCCCCGCTTAATTAAAATGACAACCGTCATCTAATGATTCTGTTGAGGCATCTGTAACGTTCGATAAAATACAACAATCTAAAATTTTAAACATAGAACTGGGCACTCCGATATCGACGCTTTTGTAAAAATTACAGCTATTTGGCAGAGCATCAAGAATGTTCGGATTGTTTTCACTTACAGAAGCAATTCATTCAGTACCTACACAAAAAATTTGAAGTTTCAGAGCGATTTATTCGGACATCGCAAATAAATTTCGTGTCAGTAAAATATGTTTCACAGTGATAAATCGTTTATTTTACGTCTATCGTGTCTATCAACGTAGGATGGTTTAGATAATACCAAATCCAACACAAATTACAGTTACATTTATTTCGTGTACACTGAAAGTCTGTTGGTAGTATTAGTAAAACTAGTTATATCTTATCATTTTATAAGTCTTTATTTGGTAAATTAATCTTAATTAGATTCATCAGTGAAGACAAAACATAAATGATGGGTCCTCGCAGAGAAAGTCGCGGGCGGAAGCTTGTTAGATAATGAATAATATAAGTAGCTTTCCATTCAAAGACCCCGAATAAAAAAACCTACCTATATTTTAATCCAGGCTTTAAACTAAAATTTAATTCTTCGTCCCAAATTTTATTCAAATCGTTTGAGCCGTTTAAGCGTGATTGAGTAGCAAACATCTAAACATTCAAACATCAAAACACCGAAACGTCCAAACTTTCACATTTATAATATTTACTAGGATAAAACTGAAAGTGTCCTCTTTGCTTAATTTTGAAAGCTGTTGTTGTTGAGATACAGCCAGGTTTTTTCTTTCTTTCTTGGTAAATGTTGAGCTTTGTATCTTGGTGGAGAGTCAAATAAAAAAAATACTATGCGTGAAGTAATTTTCCGGAACGCTTAACCGATTTCAAAAATTCTTTCACGTAGGAATTTCTAAACGGTTATAGGCTATATTTTAACCAGCGAGTTTGCCTGCGCTCTCTGCAATACGTGGGCAGCTCGTTTAATAAAACGCGTAGGAAACCTGTGAAATAGTGTGGACGTTTCCACAAAACGCGAGGAAGCCTAAGCGGAGCTGGGTAGTACTCTAGCACACCGTTTAGCTACCTCGCACAGCTCGCCAAACAGATTAAAATTAGAACCAGAAGCGAAAGAAAAATACGGACCTCCAGGTAAAATCGAGGTTGGATCGTAAAAATCAGCGGGCAGGGCATAACCGTGCGTGCACTTAGCGTGGCTGATTCACTTGACCTATATCGCCCATGAAAATGTAGTTAGACTATAAATCATGAGCGTAACGTGCATCTACAGGGCGAGCTTGGATGAGACGTAAACAGAAGTACCGACATCGAGTTAGTTTCCGACTTTAAATACTCCACAGAAGCTACTTTCCGTATGAGCGTAAGGACAAAAAACTGTCATATTTCAGTAAAAAGAATCCTTCCAGGTGCTGACAGACTTTAGCATGCACATGTAACAGAACATCAAGCATTCCCCATATTTTTTTCGAACTGAACAACGAACAGGCAAGCATAGAGCCAAACATAGCTACGAACATTTTCACGACCATTCTAGTAGTCCGTAAGCCCACTTCCATAAACACGATAAAATGCACGGCAGCAGGTCGAAAAAGTTGCGCTGAACAAGAATCAGAAGATTTTCACGCCTAAAATTGGCCGAAAGTTTGAAAATCCTTCACTTCCGGTCAAAGTTGGCCACCTTTGGCACCTTCTGCCAAGTACCTCCGGCCATTTCAGGACTGCCAGACTTAGATGTACTCTCTCTACTATTAAATGGCTAAATGATGCCAGATGTCTCGTAGTGTTGTCACGTAATAAGTATGACGTAAATATATCTACTTACAAATGTTGACGGGAAGTAAAGGATTTTTAAACTTTCGGCCAATTTTAGGTGCGTAAATCTTCAGATTCTTGCACAGCACAACTTTCTCGACCTGTTGCCATGCATCTTATCTTGTTGTCATGAGACGTCGGTGTATTGGGAGAGGGCTTACGGACTATAGCGAATGCTCTAGTAAAGGGCGGTAGGTGTGAGGTGGAGAGGGGCGGCGGTGGAACAATCATAAAATTGCATGGCTCGGCAAAGAGCCCGAAGTAAACTGTAAATTGCTCGGCTCGGCAAAGAGCCCGAAGTAAACTGTAAATTGCTCGGCTCGGCAAAGAGCCCGAAGTAAACTGTAAATTGCTGGAATGCTCGCTATAATGCTAAAACCTAAAATGATTTAGTGTGCTTTTATCTGTAATGTATCATTCACTAGAATGCTCATTACAAGAATAGACTTGCTCGTCTCTATCAGCACCTGCAGGTCGATCACGCAACGCATTGTACGCGCGTCAGGTAGAACTAAAAGTCACTTTTTAAAATATGGAAAAATGACAGTTAAATTGTCCTAACGCGCGTTCGGAACGTTACGTGATTACCCCTCAGCCCCCCTAGCACAGGGTAGGTTTTATGTCCGACGTAAATCATTCGGCCCTCTTGCACTCGCATATTTGCCAGAATGGGACGAATGCTTAATGTCTGACATAAAACTTAGCGTACTAGCCCTGATATACCTAACGTACGTACGAAAAAATACGTAATCGACCGGCATGTGATAACATGGTAAACAATATGTACACTCAATCTCAACAAACTAGCGGTCATTTTGAATCAACATTTGGCATACTTTTATGATTCATAATATCAGTATTTTGACACTGAGCTCGGCGCGCATGAAGGATGTTAGATGTGAAATATTAAGATGGTTCGATTTCCATACAAAACGTTATTTGTCATTCGCAAGCTAACGGCGTGATTTTTTAAGAAACTTATGTTACTAACTTTAGTAAATTGGCTTTCCATTTGCGCGAAATTCCCCTTTTTTCTTGAATGAACTTGTATAAACTAGAATAATTTGACATACTAGTTTGTGACGTCATACTTTGGGAAAACCATTTTTCTCAAATTATTCTAGTTTATACAAGTTTATTCAAGGAAAGGGGGAATTTCGCGCAAATGGAAAGCCAATTTGTGAAAGTTACTTACATAAGTTTCTTAAAAAATCACGCCGTTAGCCTGTGAATGTCAAATAACGTTTTGTATGGAAATCGAACCACCTTAAGTTAAGTCGACTAATACTAAACTAAGCTTTATACTCGTACTCTATACTACCTTTAGATATTTAGGTAATTATATACATTAACATCATGAAGCAGAATTCAGTCCAATTAAAACTTCATCTACTGTGGACTCTTCATAATTAGCACAGAATGTACACGATATATTACATTATGGAGAAAACTAATATTATAAACTTTTAATGTCCTAGATGTAGACGCCCGACTTCTTTCGACATTATGTAAAAAAAATCTCCACGACATGCTTGCGGACAAATTCAGTTTAGAAGTTCTTGAAATAGTTTCGGCGAAACACAATATTTATATTTGAAAATCAGGTGAACCCCCTGCATTTCACGTTCTAATTAGATATAATTGTATTGACATGATAAAGGTAAATATTAAATAATTATTAATCTGATTGTGTTCATGAGGGGAGACAGACTACTTCGAACACGCACCAGAATGCAAAAAGATGAATAGCCAATCAGCGTAATGGCATTAGAATATAAATCAATTGAATGCTATAAATAGGACCCTACGCAGATTCATGGCATAGCTACCTATACATTTCTGTTTTAATGCGAAGTGGCTGTAAAAGAAACAAGAATATGTAAATGCGACAAAACAGTTTTATTTTCAAAATTATTACAAAAATTCACCCATTATTACCAACATTCCACAATGTTGCTGGGATTGTTTCATGTGTCGTCAGTTATGTTGCCGTTCCAAGAAATCATCATTTCCTTCCCGTTATCCCATTTCTTTGCAAGAAGTATGGATGTCGTCTTTTTTATTCTTATCGTATAAAACTACAAAGAACGTTTGTTCGTTTGCATTGGTACATCTACTTTGATATTTTTTTCAAGCTCAGTAACGAAAGTAACAAATGAAGCTATAATTAGTAGGCGGTCAGTCACTAAGTTATAGTTTAAATAATATGAACTGAGCTCATGAATGGGCTTTGTTTGTGGTCGGCGCGTGCGACATTTTGCAAATAAAAGATAACCGCCACGTAAAACGTTCATTATATCATAATATAACGAAATCTAATGTCGTAAACAATAGATTAAAAATGAGGTACGAGATAAAATACCACACACAGCGTGCCTTACGTGCCAGTTATGAGGCACGCTGTGTGTGGTATTTAATTCCGACAAAATCGCCAATGTTGCCAGCAACATTAACGGCCGTTGCTGGAATAAATGCAATTTTCCCGGAAATGGTACTGTTAATGTCATATTTGGTCCCCCCATTCTATGTCATGCCATATGCCATATGTATGTTATGCAATAATGGTGGTTACTTTAGTTTTGTTGCTCTAACTTTTTATACTGTTAGTTATAAAAATAATAATAATAATTTATTGATAAAACATAATGTACATCAGTTTTACTATAGACTAGGAAACTCACTATTAGAGGCAAATAACAGGTGCCTGAGCTAGGAAACCCTGTGTAAATATAGATTTGCCCTCGTGTTTTTAAAAAACTAGTTATTTTATGTGAATTTTAGGAAGCATGTGTGTGATGAATTGACGGGCGATAGAGAGGTATGGAAGAAAAACACATGCTGTGCCGACCCCAAGTAAATGGGATAAGGACAAGCGAATGATGATTTTATGTGAATTTAAAACGAATTAATATACAGAATCGTTTAAAATGAATTCTCATTATTGGAGGTATGGTCTGTCATAAATAAAATTCTAACTTGGGCTTAAAAAGAATGATGACTACCTATTTAAAAAAAACTAATTGCTATAATTACCATGAATAATACTCGTTTTTTAATATTGAAGAAAATTGTTGAAAATTTAGATATTTACAGGCTTAGACGTGTGACAGGTTAAGATAGGCTCTTTAGTTACAAGATTTATTACATCCCGAGGTTACAAATGAGTTTTTACATCCCGAGTTATGTATTTATTTCTAACAATAAACCGTTTTTTATTTCACTCAACTGTTAATTATAAAATCACTAGCTCCGTCCGCGTGGAACTCGTTTATATCGTAGCTCCATATAAACTTTCACCCCCACCTCATACCCTTGAGGGATGATTTCCGGGATAAAAAAATATCCTATGTCCTTCCCCAGGACTCAAACTATCTCTATACCAAATTTCATCCAAATCGGTTCAGCGGTTTAAGCGTGAAGAGGTAACAGACAGACAGACAGACAGACACACAGACAAACAGACATATATATTACTTTCGCACATATAATATTAGTATGGATTTCTAAGCGGTGTAAACCCTAGCGTCGATTGGCCGGCACGAGCGGGCAAAAAACCCCGCGCTCAAGGTCGCTCCATTGTTAAATTTTGTAGGCATGCAAAACGGTAGGTATTCCCTTTTTTATTTAGACTTGAGTATCTGTTCGTAGAACTTTTATATAACCTGTGCTTAGAGCCCAACATTGCTACGAACATTTTCATTCTAGTGAACGCTCTAGTAAATGCTGTGCGGCAGGTGTGGGCGGGGCGGAGAGGGACGGTGGCTTGCTCGGTTCGTCTAAAAGCTCGAAGCAAATTTACCGTCGCTTCACTACAATTCTCGCTAGTTCGCTATTATTATTATTATTTCTTTATTTCAGGCATTGCCCGTATAACAATACAAACATATAACATAATACATTATAACTTAATTAATAAGCTTTAACGCTCCTGTTTTTTTGTTGTTGAGCTTTTAACTGTGATGTAAAATTTGCTACAATGCTCATTACAAGTGAATGCTCAAACAACAGAGGACACTTCGACATAAAAAATATACCTGAGTTGATGTTCTTGCAAAGTTCAAAGTTCTTACAGAGAACCCAGGCGGAGCTAGAAAGATAATATATAGCCTACTAGCTTCCGCCTGCGACTTCGTCCGCGTGGACCCGAGATAAAAACTATCCTATATTTTAATCCAGGCTATAAACTATCTTCGTGCAAAATTTCATTCACATCGGTTCAGCCGTTTAAGCGTGATTGAGTAACAAACATCCAAACATCTAAACTTTCGCATTTATAATATTAGTAGGATGTCCAAATAGTCCATTATATTTACTGCCTAAAAGTTTTTATTCATCGGACCTGAGGGTTTGGAGGTCACCGCCCCCGACAATCGATACGTCGTCGTATCTACAACGATCTTCCTAATTGTTGTGTATGTATGTAGGGCGATAAGGCAAACACGAAGTTACTTCAATGGCGGTTTAATAACGACTGCATCTATGGTCAAGCGCGAGCGGCATACCCGCATTCTTTAACATCTTATTATTCATAACTTATATCTACCTACGTAGTATGAGAATACACTACACTACTTCCCCCCTTACTGATAAGGTTGATCTTACACACTGGTACCTATACATGTTTTACATAAAACAGTGGTTTAATTTTTCATGTTACGTAACAGTGAGAAGGGACGCAATGTTTACAACCTTAACTAATAACAGTGATAACTGATAACTAACCTTACTAAACTAATAACACAAGTAACATGGGTAACAGCTGAAACAAATTTTAATTTAAAATTACGTCATGATCTGACAACTACTTTGTGAATGCTAAGGATACATGTACCTTTACTCCTCCTCTTACATATGGTACGTACTTATGCCTAGTACTTAATATGAGAAACAACTAAACACGTAAATGAGAATAGTGCATTTGTTTTCTATACAACTGTAAAGTGGTATTGAATAATAATTGGAGTCATTAACCTTATTACTATTAGGTATACTATTATACTACTGGTTTTTTTTTTTTTTTTTTTACTTCAATGGCGGTTTAATAACGACTGCATCTATGGTCAAGCGCGAGCGGCATACCCGCATTCTTTAACATCTTATTATTCATAACTTATATCTACCTACGTAGTATGAGAATACACTACACTAATATCGTCCACCCATCAAGCTGGTGGACGGCCGACGCTCATTTTACCTAGAAGTGGCCACCAATCTGACAATCAAACTTGCAAAGTTACAATTTCAGAAACTTTTCGTATAGAGAACCTGTTTCTAGATCCATTTAATGTAACTTGATAAATTAAGCAGAATACCGTTACACTTTAACCCAGGTTATAATTAGATACGTTATGATTTACCTACGTTAATTAATTCACAAACACGACTCCAACCCCTCAAGTGCAATGGTATTTGTAAGGGCACGATATTAAACTTAATACTTACTCACGTGTTCTACACACAGACATGTATTTCAGTAGACGCCGCATGTACCGCGTTTTGTATGTGATGCGCAATCTATTCGCAATCGCAAGGCCATTGTTAGTTGAAATCGTTAAATGTGGTATTTTAGTTTTAGACTATGAACCTCGACTTTGACTCCGATTCTGGTTCTGTATGAATTTTGTCAAAACCTATGTAGTGTAACGATGGTTTAACACCTGTATATGGGTGTTTTCTAGATCTTTCCAAGGCCTTCATTCTTGTCAACTACGATCTACTTTGGAATAAGCTTGACGAAGTGCACTTTCCTAAGGAGCTGACGAGCATATTCAGATGTTGGTACGCGGGCCAGCGAAATTGTGTACGAAGGGGTAGTGTGTTGTCGGATGAGTACGGCTTGGAGTGCGGGGTGAGGCAGGGGGGCTTACCTCACCAAAACTTTTCAATTTGTATATCGATGCCCTGATCGGCGAGCTTAACAGTACGCGTGTGGGCTGTCACATAGATCGAGTCTGTTTTAATAACATAAGCTATGCTGACGACATGGTACTGCTGAGCCCGTCGGTTGGTGGTCTGAGATTGCTTATTGAAAAGTGCGAGTCATATGCCCTGACACACAACCTTAAATATAATGCAAACAAGAGTGAGTACATGGTATTCAAAGCGGGAGGCAAGTGCCCATCACACATCCCACCCATTCATTTGAATGGCAAGCTGCTGGAAAGGGTTTACTCATTTAAATACCTCGGGCACTTATTAACCGACGATTTTCGTGATGATGCCGATGTTAAGAGGGAGAGGAGGGCCTTAGCCATCAGGGCAAATATGATAGCTCGCAGGTTCAGCCGGTGTACAGCGCAAGTTAAAATAACATTATTTCGTGCGTTCTGTACATCGCTGTACACCTGCAGCTTGTGGACTAGGTACACGCAGCGGGCTATTAACGCTATGCGCGTGCAGTACAATGATGCGTTTAGGGTACTGTTGCGGCTGCCTCGCTACTGCAATGCGTCGGGCATGTTCGGGAACGCGGACGCGGACGGTTTCCACGCGACACTGCGCAAGCGCTGCGCCGCGACGCTCCGCAGAGTGCGCGACAGCCGCCACAGTCTCCTGACCGTTGTGGCCGACAGATGGGACAGTGGCCTGACACGGCATTGGTCCTCTCTGCATTTAAGCCTAGCATATAAGAATATTATTTAAGTTAACCTTAGTATTAGTTTTTATTTTAAGGCACTTACTAACAAAATATGGACAAAATTAGTCTGAAATAAATGCATTTTTTTTAAATATATATATATATTTTTTAACTATTTTTTACGCACATAATCGCTTCAGTAATATAACTAACACTAAATAAAAGAACGAAGTAATTATATCATTTCATAGTGCATAATATTTTTTTATATATCAAACATGGAATATGATTTTCAGATGTGGAGTCACGGGTTAATAAATAAGGACATAAATATCTGTACAGGACTCTATTGTCAATGTCATAAGGGCGTGTACAGATATTTATATTTATGTCCTTATTTCTTTACGTATATCAATACCCCACTGTGCATCAATCACCATAGTACAGAGGGTACCATGATACTCTTATCTTAAAGCTTAGCCACTATGGGGTAAAACATCGTGCACTAGATCTTATAAAATCTTACCTATCCAATAGAACCCAACACGTGGAAATAAATAGGATACAATCTGAGGGGTCTAATATTTCTATAGGAGTCCCGCAAGGCTCAATACTTGGTCCATTTCTTTTCTTGGCCTATATTAACGATTTGCCATATCACGTGCAGAACAAACACGATATTGTGCTATTCGCTGATGACACATCGTTAATATTTAAACTTGGCAGAAAAGAAACCAATCTGGATAAAGTGAATGCAGCACTAGACTCGGTTGCAGGGTGGTTCACCGCTAACAATTTACTTTTAAATAGTAAGAAAACAAAATGTATTAAATTCAGTCTCTCTAAAGTCAATACGAGTAAGAACGAACAGGTTAAACTTAATGATGAGTTCGTTGAATTTGCTCACAGCACGGTTTTTCTCGGTATTACACTGGATCATAAACTGCAATGGGGATCACATATTTCTTCGTTAGGTAATAGGCTTAGTTCGGCAGCGTATGCAGTCAAAAGAATAAGGCAGCTCACCGATGTTGAGACAGCTAGGCTTGTTTATTTTTCTTACTTTCACAGCATAATGACTTATGGTATTTTGCTTTGGGGTAAAGCCGCTGATATACAGATCATATTTGTATTACAAAAAAGAGCGATTCGCGCTATTTATCAGTTAGGATCTCGCATTTCATTAAGAGAAAAATTCAAGCAAATCAACATCCTCACATTTGCTTCTCAATATATTTTTGAAATTATTATGTATGTAAAACGAAATCTACATTTATTTAAACTAAATAGTGATAAACTTGCCGTGCCTCGTTATCGCCTGCAAAAAGTGAGTTCGTCTTTTATGGGCAATTGTGTGCGTTTTTATAACAAAATTCCTAAAAATGTACAAGGTTTGTCATTCAATAAGTTTACGTCGTTTATAAAAAGCCATTTAGTTCGCAAGGCCTACTACACGATAAACGATTTTGTAAATGACAAAGACGCCTTTAAATGATATCATTTTTTTCCCTCTCTGTACTGACATAATCTGGTTTTGAATTTGTTTTATATGTATAATCCTGACATATATTTTTTCCTAGCTCTAATAATATTTATCTTTTGACATTGTGAAAACATCATTTATATTTGTAAGTTAACATGTACGTAATTGTAAATTTTAAATGAACTTTGACCTTCAATAAGTGTTCTGTATGAATCTATATTCAATAAAAATATTTTGATTTTGATTTTGACTTTGGTCACGTCGCATCACACCCCAAACGTCATGGTCTCTAAATAATTTGATGCTGAGGTTCATGACATTATCTCCTAATTCTGGCCCTCAGCTTTTCCTTTGCTTGATCGACCTAGACATAAGTCTGTGAAACACTTGAAGTAATTGTTGAAAATTCTCACGACCCGCGTAACACTTAATATGAATAATGGCGGTTGTTTAACAATATTTCTCACGCAGGATGCTAAACTTTAAGCGCGGAATTTGTGGAAGTTATTTTGATTAATGTTCTTAAACATTTTAGTTACCTTAATATACCTTATTTGATGCGATGAATATATGGTAATAAAATAAACAAGGTTTATTTATTTATTAAGGATTACCAACAGATAAATACATCTTGCATGCTCTTAAATCTATATAACAATCATGACTGATGCTTATCTAATTATAGGTAACCACAACTTATATAAGTGTCTTGTACCTGTGAACAATAGTGAACATGCAGTGAACTTATTGTTATCTGGGGGCACGGCAGTGCCCGCGCCAAGTTGAGCAAAACAGCGGCACTGCCGTACCATCCTTTTCTCGAAGCAGTGAGATGGCAACATAACTAACCTATTTTTTTTTGTCATACGAAATACCCAGTAATATAAAGAAACAAATCATTGAACAGGATACCATTTTAAAATAATAAGGCATTAAAATTTATGACTGTACTTTACGAGAAGTGGTTAATGGCTCCATTTTTACAGCGGCGAGAGTTTTGTCCTTAAAGTTTTTGACAAGAAATTCTATTGCATAAAGTATTTGGTCAAAACACACGTTATATTGAGTTCTGTTACACGGCCAATGCCTTTTATTCCATACAATGGCTACGGGTTTAAATGTCCACTTCAGATTAAAAAAAGGGAGTTATGCACTTGCGGGCTGCGTTGCAGATGTTGATGCTTGAGCGGTGGCGTGGCGCCGTCCTCGGGCGAGATAGTCCTGCAGCTTGAGAAGCCTTACGTCATTGTAATTTGAGTTGTAAATTAATATAAGTTATAGTAAACTAGTGTTTGTAATGTAGACCCTGATGATATTGCTTGGCCGATGGCGAAGGACACTCGATTTTGGACAGGAGGAGAGCTAACATCCGATTGTGTTGATTTGTTTTTAGCAATACTTATGAATAGAATAATATAATTAAACCTAATTAAATTGTAACGTCACTGGTCGCAGTCTCGCAGACCAGGGAGCTTTACAGAGTTAAGTACTACAACGATGGGTTTTTGGAATTCGTGTTTATTTGGAGTATTATATATTAAGCACGTTGTCCAAGTTAATATTTAAAGGATATTGATATTATTATAGTTTTATAACCGTGGGTGTATATCGTTGTTTACAAGAAATAATGTGTGTATACTCATATCCCTGTCGTGACCATTGAACGGCATATTGTGTCAGTGAACAAAATAAATAAAATCCCCGAATGTATTAAAGTGATAATACTAAATAATGGAAATGGGACACGAGTTCGATTCTCGTATTTAAAGTAACGGAGAACCGTATTTTGAATCGAAAATGGTTCGATTCCCTTTGCGAGTGTTAAGGTGTATGAGTGTACAGTATTGGTGTAGTAATGATAGTATTTTTTATTGTGTGCATGCAATTGTGTTCCTTGTGTATAATGTCTTGTGTATTCTATTCGGTTGAACATGTTTGATTCGACAAACTATATGTCCAAAGCATAACCTATGTAAAATACTATCGTTTAATAAGGTAGAATAAAGTTACCAATTAAGTTCTAAACCCTAATTAGTTAGAATTATGTATCACTAAAGGCGTGGAGGTTTTTTTTAAGCTTGGTGCTTTTCCAACCACTTTATGCCTTAGGAAGCAAACCAAGCATGGAATAAGAATTTAACTAGCCTTATTCGATAAAATAATACAAACAGTTTCGAATTTGCTTTAAATGTGAAAGATTATCAATTGCTGATTTATTTAATTAAACATACCAAATACTCGTACTCATAATACCAATTATCTAATCATTTCTTCATTCTCATAATTAAACCTACAAATAAATACAAATTACTTATAATAATAATATCTAATAAATACTTCATTTCAATATCTAAACCAACAGATAAATGACAAATACTATAATGCAAATTATCCAATAAATACTTCATTTTATAAAGCAACCGACCAACCAACCTATACAAACACACAAATACACACAAAACATACAAATATTACCCCAATCAAATATCAAACAAAATAAACCAAATAAACAATAAAATAAGAAACAACTAATAAACGAACTTTAATTTCAATCCTCATCTTTTGTTTTCTTTCTTTACACCCTTCCCGATAACGCAGACCTTTTATTTATTCAGCTACATAATATATACATTTTAACTCTCAATTTTCAACATAAATAAGATGGCTAATAAGCTAGGCTCACCTTAAGGGGTCTGGGGCCACTTCAGCAGTTCAGGCCATTTTCGACCCCCCTATAACTTCGTTGTGGATAAAACTAGAAGCCTGAATTTTCACGCACGCACGCATTGTATACACGATATCTTTCAAATTTCATTCAATTTGAACCAGTAGTTTAAGAATTATAACTAGTAAAAGTTTCTTAATTTTGTCACTCACTGACTCACCGATCATCAAAAGTCTAAGGCACTTCTAGCAGACATAGAAGCTTCAAATTTAGAATACAATTAGTGTTTAGTGTATAAATCAAAGGAAATTAAAAAAAATGCAATTTCATCCAGTTTTCTAGATACACTAACTGCATACATAACTTTGTAATCCCATATAAACATATTAACACATACTTAGTTACTGTTAGTTAATGGGATGGGCACGTTAAAAAGCAAGAATGGGACTGCATTCATAATGTGTATGTATTGATGACACAATAACCTGCAAAAAGAAGTGAGATCCCATAAAAACATTCCATGTAAAAAGACGCCAAGTCTCGAAATTCTTCCACCGTAAAAAGTTGTGAGATATTTGTAGAGCCAAGTCTCAAGCATTCTTATTAATCTTTATTTGCTAGCGAAATACAATTTTGTGACTTGGCAATCACACAATACTACATAGTTTTAGGTACCTATGCAAAAATCCATAAATGCAGTAAAGTTGCGTGTTTGCCAAGTTGCAGAATTTTATTTAACTAGCAAATAAAGATTAATAAGAATGCCTGAAACTTGGCTCTACGAAATATCAACTTTTTACGGTGGAAGAATTTCGAGACTTGGCATTATTTTACATGGAAAGTTATTTATGGGATAATTAATTACATTTACCGGTACGTTACATTAACTAATGCTAATACTTGATAGCTGGCTAGAATAATGTTAAATAGTCGTCGATTACAATGATTATTATCACGTCGTCAATTGTCGTATCGGCGCGATAGTAGTGGGGTGCGACAGAGGCGCCGATGAAAGGAGTCAAGTTCAGGGCTAATTAATGTTTAATTAGACAAATACTTTTGTAAGATTTTTATCTTTTGTCGTGGTGCAATAATAAGCATTTATTAACATTATTATATCCACAGTTATACAGACATACCCGCAACAATCAAATATGATTTATATAATAAAAGCTTATAATTAACTAGTATTTTATATTTAACTCCTTACAATAGTAACCTATTAAGATTAAGAAAAAAGCTCAATATCAGACAGTCACCTCTTTTAAGGTACTTATTTTTTTAATGTTAGGTAATGCATTACATTCCGTACCTAAGTGAATTTTTTGACTTGAAACTGCATAATGTATACTGTGATATTGTATTTGATCTCGTGTTGCCGACACTGTATAATTTAACCCCTGGGATGTCAAAATTGACCAATAAAATGAGGTTTAGATAAAACTATACGTTAACATATCTAAGCATAAAAGGGGCTAACGACTTAAATACAACATTCCTAGGTACGATACGTATAAAACTCGGTAGTAGGCTACAAAGAGGAGGCACGTCTTGGATTGAATGGTCTTTATTTTAGAGCAATGAAAATAGACGGCACGTTTTCTGTAAAAGGAGTCATGCAGACACTTAAGTTCCCTTTTAACCCGACTGCCGAAGGCGAGGCGGGTTATATTTTTTCCTGTGTACATAACCACTAGTAAGTAACAAGTGAAATAAAACAATTTTTAGAAAAGCCCAAATTATTTTTGTACAAATATTATAGTCTATGCCACTCCTACGATTAAGAGGAATCCAACGACACCTCATATATCGAAATCCGTCAAATGGCTTAGGCTGCAGGACGTGCCAAAGAAAAAGACACACACACATACTTACATACGTACATATATACATACATACACTCCTTCTCCTTACTCCTTCGACATTCGGGTAAAAAAAAGGCTTTAAACAGCACCTTCTCGTACAGTATGGCCACAAGCGTATATTTATACCCTCACGCTACGGATACTACACTATAGCTGCGGCCAGTAATCTTCACCGCGACAAAACTGCCAATCCGGCCACAGACGGAAACTTCTCATAGGGTTATAATGAGACCGGCCATGTTGTGCTTGGGCTGTTTTACGCACATTACAAATTTTCCTAGTGCCGCAGCAAAAGCTTAAGGGGTCACCTCCATTCTACATGAGGGGAATGACGCGCGCTGTGTACAATAAGTCTGTAAACGATACGGCTGTGACCGTGCTGCTACAAGAGGGAAGCTTGAGTTTGTAACATATGACATACATATGTACATAGATGAAACAGCGAAGGAACAATATTTGACAAAACAGTAATGTGGCAGTAGACTGTTATATTTGTCACATCACACAATTTTCAGAATGGTGCTGTGTCCGTGAACGTGTTAAAGATATGTTATACATCTCTGTAAAAAACATTACTTTGGTATATGCATATAAGTCGTGACTACAAGAATAATAACTTTTGTGTTTCGTACTCTGTATGACCCCAAATAAATTTGTAAAGTGCCCATTATCTTTTTTCTCAAGCGTTTATTAATCGTCGAGCGCCAGTGTTCGCGAAGATAGGCTACGCTCGATTTAGTCAGCTACAATAAATCACATGACGTCCGATTTCAGTGAAGCCTGAAGAGAAAAACTGGAAAAGAAAGGTCGGAAGAGTGTTAGTACAACAATAGTCACTCAGAGAAACTCCTGACTCCACTTACGAGGCGTCACACGTCAGAATGTGACACGCTATCCATCAAGTGTGTCAAGCCTGCAGTTTTTAGGCTTTTATTCCAGTAGTTTAAGGGGCTTCTAGACAGGTTATACATTCCCAGAAATGTGTGGCCGGCAACTAGCATGGAAGTAAGAGCAAGGCGCCCATAGTTGACGGCCACACATTTCCAGAAAAGTATAACCCGTCTAGAAACCCCATCAGACCGGCTAGTTTTTAAGAGAGATATGATACATTGGAATGCCTTGTCGCTCATATTTTGGAGCAACTCAACTGGGTAAATACTGCCTTACAGAAAACCGCAGTCATAATAACACCACTCACTAATTTTGTGGCGTGTGACAGACGGACAGAGCGTATAAGTGCTTCGTTGGACCAATTTTGATAAGGAACACTAAAAAACAATATAGTGTGTAAAATTTTCCCTAAACATAATTTTATCAAGTCAAAGCATTGGACTAGTCTCATTATGAATTCCCTGAATAATGTATATTGTGACTTGGAAATGACTCCATTCTGCACTTGGACTGGCTCTCATGAATACTTGAATTTTCATCGCGATCAATGGTCTGTTTGTCTAATCGTGTTGTTTTATGAATAGCTTAGTCCACCTACACTTTGGCATTTGAGGGGGTTATAATGGACACAAGCCCCGGGGTCTACTTATTTAAATCAAATCAAATCAATTATTTATTCTGCAAATACGATAAAAGGGCACTTTTACATGTCAAACTGTAATTTGCAATAAAGTAATAATAATCTTACACAATAATAATTTAAAATTTGCAGATTAAGAACCGCTATAAACGGTTAACCAACTAAATGTCACCAAATTGCAAAATATGACCATTTCATTCGATATAAGGTCTGTATCAGCATTAACAAGAAGTTAATGATATTAATTCAGTATTCCAGAGATGTATAAGGTCTCCCAGCGTCCAATACAATGAATAATTATTCTAATGTTCGTAGACATGTATACGGTCTCTAAGAGTCAAAACGAAACAAAAATAGGAACATTAATGTAACATTGTCAGAGATGTACGGGGTCAATAACAATAAAACGTGTCAAGATCAGAATGATTTCTCGTCAATACGATAATAATAATAATAATAACACTACTATTTAAGTATAGACGCGTTATGTAGTAAAGTCAACTCATTTGTCTATGCATTATGGCGACATACAAAAACCTGTTCCAAAGCTGCTGCGACCCACGCATACCACGGTTATGTATCTTCCCTTCTCAGATATGGCATTCTCCTATGGGGAAACTCTTATCACGCGAGTCGAGTTCTCATAGCACAGAAGCAGTGTGTAATGTAGATGTTATGCCTTCCTGTCGTCCCTTGTGATCCATCCTCCACTGTGCCACCTATGTACGTGTATGAAGTATCCTTGTTCGTGAAGAATCATCCAGACTTCTTTAAAACATGTAACCAGTGTTTCGCACATGGTATCCAGATCGTCTTGTAGTGACATCTAAGAAGACTAAACTTTATAGCAGAAGTGCATTCTGTATGGCCATTACCATCTACAATAAATTACCAGAAGAGTATAAAAAAATGCCCCTGAATATGTTTAGAAGGCAACTCAGAAGATGGCTAATGCAAAAGTGCTTCTACTCGGTCAATGAATATTTAAATATGACATTTTAATGTGATAGCAATTGTATGCCAAAAATACTTTATTTTATCTACCTTCTATTATTTGACAATTCATTTGACATACCTACCTACCTAAATTTACTTTAACTATTCATAGTCACATTCCAGGATAATATTTAATATAGAATTGTATCTATTATTAATGAATTAGATGAATATTACCTTACATTTTACGTGTTTCACTAGCAGCAAAACATGTGATAACTACTCTTGTTTTCCTTGTAATACCTTTTTGTACACCATGTTTTTATGTAAAATTAATGATTGATTGATTGATTGAAGTCGTTAGGTACTATGCCCTTGCAAGCATGAACAGTCTGGACTCCACAAACAGCACCCGATCACGAGTATGACGCATATCGCAGCCATCGCCTCCCTCAACCATACTGACTACATACATACTGACGTATTGAAGTTATGCAAAAATATTATTGGTCGGACTGTTGACTATAGGTACTACTAATTTGGCGGGGCATCAGTATAAGCCAGTATAACCTACATTTGCTCAATAGGTAAGTATACCGCATTCGTAGCGCCCACTAATCAGAAAGCACTCTTTTTAATCTTTTGAGTCTATACATACTGAATAGACTGGTAGTTGACACTGACAACTTACCGATGCCGCACCAAGCTCTATTTCTTTTTGCTCCAAAATATGGTTACCTACATTATTAATTATGTTCCAAAACATCCAAAAGGTTTGAATTTTTATTTTCATTCTAGGCACTATATTGATTTTATCCAAATAAAGGCTACGTGACACCTAAATTTCAGACAGGCCCCCTAGAAAGAATGTATAAGTAACAAACAGTATTTGAGAAAATTGCCTGTGATAGACCGACTGTCACCGAGTGATCACATAAACCCTTTGGTACGGAACACTTAAAAATCTGCTTGGACTCTTGTGACATTATTTTTAAATTTTACTCAACAAATACAAATGCCTATTCGAACAACTACAACCACTTACTAATGAGGTCTTAATTAAGTTTAAGAACACATGCTTCAAGGTGAGTATAAATCAACGCACGTAAAAATAACCCCGGGGCCATGTATTTTCGTACATTAACTTGTTTGCGTGGTTTAAACGAAATTAAAGAAATTTAAAGACGTTTGCTATGTTTATTACGTAGCTTGTAATAAAGTTTTTCAGGTTGTAAGTTAAAGGCTAAATTAAATAATTAATTAACGTTCTTCCACAAACAATTTGTCCGCAAGTTGTAATAAACTTTTCCAAAGATATTTTAATTAAGTATTTCGCTTTTAGAATAAGGATTCACGAATAATCTTGGTAGAGTTCGCGAATCTTTTGTTGGTTAAAATAGTTTACAAATGTTTGGGTGGAATTGTTTCTTAATTCGAATTCTATGAAAGTCATCTGAATTGATAACCACGTAAATTAAAAATGTACTAAGTACACCGTCCTCACAATAATAAATAATAGCTAAAAACCATTTTGACAAACAGGACTTTCGATTTTATAAAACTGCCCTCAAATCGGTTCATGCATTTTGGTACTACGGTGTCACAGACATCAGGTTCAGACTTTAGATATACATGTTAAACTTATGACACCCCTTGTTTTTGTCGGGGGTTGACAGCCTGTCTTTCGATCGACTTATTTTTCCTTAAGGACCGATTTTTTCAGCCTCCAGATAAAACATATCTGTCAGATAAATGTTAGCTGTCCTTTTCTTTTATATGTCTGGCGAAAAGGATAGTGATAATTTTGTCTGACAGATACATTTATCTGGTGATTGAAAAACCTGCCCTAAAAAGAACACTCGCACTATTTCTCACAGTAGAATAGAATATGATCATTTATTTTGTATAAATTATGGTTGAGATAATTTATTGCGGCTTTTCACGCCGAGGTATGTGTAGTGCTTTTCTCAAACATGCAATGAAATAAATAAATAAACTCCAAGAAATCAAATTTTAATTTTCATTGCTGAACGCCGTGATCTTGTGCCACAAATTGTGGAATAGAAATTAAAAAAACCGGCCTAGTGCGAGTCGGACTTACGTTGCAAGGGTTCCGTACATCACAAGATTTTAAACAATTTTTTTTACTAACGGAGCGTTTTTGACGCTTCATAAAAATAAGTTATTTGATTTTTGTCAAATACCGTATTAAGTCCGACTCACGCTTGACTGCACATTTCTAATAGGTTTTCCTGTCATCTGTAGGTAAAGAACTATTATTCAAAATTATTATAGTAGTAGTAGTAGTATTTTTTTCAAAATTTTACTCAGTAGTTTCGGAGATGAAGGGGGGGAATGGTAATTTTTGCGTTACATTTTCCTCTTTGGGTCACAAACTTACATATGTGTACCAAATTTCAACGTAATTGGTTCAGTAGTTTCGGAGAAAATAGGCTGTGAAGGACGGACAGACAGACGCACGAGTGATCCTATAAGAGTTCCGTTGTTTCCTTTTGAGGTACGGTATTAGGAGGTACGGTTAGTTATCCGGGTATCACGAGAAAACTATCGAATGGATTAATATGCAACTTTCCATAAAACGTTAAATGGATCTTCGGCCAGGCTATAGGCTATAAAAATTATAAAGATTGGGGTACAAAGTGTTTAAAAACGGGGTTAAACTTTGTATGGAAACTCCTTGAATCTATGAGCTAAGGACTTGAAAATTGGCAAGCACACACTTGACTGGAAAGTAAAAAGAACCGCATTCAAACTTTTAGCAAAATGTTCAAAATATAGATTAAACGTGAAAAAACACGGGAGGAAAAATTGCTAGGCGGCTAAAGACTATATATTAACAAAAACTGGTTTATACCTCGACCGATACTAACGGTTAGTCATTACAGACTTAATTATGTTGTAGCTTCAGTCACTGGCGACGTGACGTTGATATTGAAAAACCAGCAAGCTTGATCTCTGCCTTCCTATATTTGCTAAGAAAGTTGGATGATAGGTCGATTTAAATACTTATGTCAAATTATCATAGTTCACCAACGTCAAGGGATGTGGGTATAAAATTTGGACACAACGCCTTTCCGCGGAGAATTGAGTAGGTAGCAAATTATTTTTACGTAGAAAACTCCTATCATTTTCAGAAATGTTAATGGGGCATAAGGAGCGCTCTCTTAAGGGATATTTTGGGCCTTGCATTCATACGAAAACCACAGCCTTCGCTTCGCTTCTTCTTCGCTTGCCTTCCCATTTACCTTCTGGAATTCGGCCCTCAGGTTTCGCTTGCAAGAAACTCAAATATAATGAGTGTCCATTGGGGATGCTCTTAGTCGGGTTGCATTGGGCCTTCCATTGGAATGAGAAACTCGGCCTTCGGCCTTGCTTGCTTCGCCACTCACCTTCGGGACTTTGGCATCAGGTTCCGCTTGCAAGGCCACCGGAGATAATGATTTTCCATGGGGGCTCGCATTTAGGGCGCTCTCTTAAAGGATGCTTAAGGCCTTTCAATCCTACGAAAAGCTCAGCCTCTGGCTTCGCTTGCCTCCGCGTTTACCTTCGGGACTTCGGCCCTTCGCTTGCAAGACACCTAGGTATAGTAAGTGTCCGTGAGGGCTCGCCCTTGGGCCATCGGCCTCGCTAGCCTCGCCGCTCATCTTTGGTACTTTGGCCACAGGTTTCGCTTGCAAGACACCTGGGGATTGTAAGTGTCCGTAGGGTACGTCCCCCGTGGAGCCCTTTTTTGGTACTTTATATATAGGTAATATTATTGACGACCTAGTTTATAAGGGTGTTTATTTAGATTTTTAGATTCGAAGTGAATTTGAACTGTTATACGCATAATCTATGGAAATAAAATCTTTAAAATTTACAGTATAACTATGCCTATGGTTAAACATAAGAACATCATGTAAACCATAGTTATTATACGCGTACGAAGTCGCGGGCAACAGCTATTGTTCAATAAAGTTTCTATCAATAAACTAAACCAACTAAATAATAAACTGTGTTGACGGAGAGGAGCGTTCATTTTGTTTTTAAGGACACTAAATGTGCAAACTAACTTTTAAACTTCAGTCCAAAGCGTTAAGCTAATAAAATTTGTCTAGCTCGGTCGCTAAGTTAGTGTTCGCTCGTACCTTTTACTTACTACAGTAGTATAAAAAATCATATTGTCAAATCGAATGATTATTTTAGAATAAGCTAAGTTCCGATTTTAGCTAAATTAACCATTCACCTTTTTTTAAGTAGACGAATATATTTATCACGTGTAGTTTGAAAGCAGTAACTAAATATATGATAAACTTTTTCAAATGTGGCTTAAATAATAAAATAATAAGATATATTTCAACACATTTTTGCCCGCTTATTTAAGAGCTATAGGCTCTTTTCTTGCGTGTTGCTTTTAAGAGCCCGCCCCAAAAAGTAATGATTTTCATAACAATATCTACACTGTCTACTCTCTTTAAAACTAATTTGTCCTGCAAAAAAGTTCATACATCAAACGCTGCAAAGATAAAATGTTACTGCTATCTTGAGCAGTATAAATTCAATTACCTAGTTTTATTATAAAAATTGAGTGGGTTACCTAATTCATAAACTCTATAGTTGCATTAAATTTAAGTTACTAAAAGTAAACTAGCAGATATTAGTCGGGCTTTGCTAATACAATATATTAGTTCTGTCAGTAGAAAAAGTTAGCCGTCGAAAATATTTACTTTTCAACAAATACTTTTCGTTGATGGCTTTCGAATAAGGGAAAATTATTTCAGTAGGTATCTGTGGCGAATAATATAGAAATATCCACACAATTGCAAATATTATAGGAATAAGAGGAAAATTTTGTAAGTTAGTAGCATTGTAAGTTTCCATGTAAGTGGTGATATCTGGAAATACTTAACTGATTTAAGAAATCGTTCGCTTGTTTATAGAATGGACTTTCCGAATGGACATAGGCTCAGTTTATACCCCGGGTGAGCCTACACTATTTCTTACAAAAAGCTCGGTTTTCGAGTGGCGACCACTTACCGGCAGGCGCTGGCTAGACCCCCCACAAGGTGGACTGATGACCTGTTAAATTCTGGTAAAGATTGCTGGAGTCCGCTGTCTATGTCCAGCAGTGGACGTCTTCTTGCTGATGTGACTTTGTAGTGTTTTTTTGACTGGATATTAATCTAATTTTAAAGCGTCTTAATTTATTTTGTAATTTATACCCTATTTATTACTTATGGTTCAAAATAAATGAATATTATTATTTTAATTATCCCTGTCTTTTGATTGAAAGTTTTATTATTAGCTAAGCAGCTTTTAAGAAAATATGGTTTAAAAAAAATCTTATTGTTTTCAGGTAATTACAGCAGATCAGCAAAATAACCTATACGAGGGAATAAGAGTAGGTGTGTAAAATAGGTACAAGTGACGTCACAACTTTCTATAGGTAGTCAAACAATTCCTACGGTTTGATCATCGTGTAGGTATTTAAAAGAACTTTAAAAAAGCTAATATAAGCAAAATTTACATGTTAACCTTATATTCTTGCCTTTTTGGTAACGGGAAAAACATTCAAAAACACGGTGCGAAAAAACCAACACGGGATAAAGCAAAAAGTATATAAAAAAAGACAAAAAAACCTTATTCAACACAAATGAGTAGAATATGTACAAAATTGCTGACTGCCGGCTCAAATTTTATCACTTTTGTTTTACCAGTTGGCCAGTACCAAAAAGGTTTTAGTGTATCATTAAAAAAAAAATGTGTCGCTAATAGGTAATATTAGTCTTTGTTTTATTTTAAACAACCCTGATAACTCGGTTTTGGTGCTTAGTTCGTGGAACCCGTATATTTTCGCCTTCACCACATTTCAATTGTTAATTTGAGGGCCTTTAGCTAGTAATCGGTACAGGTCGTCAGATGTCAAAGTCTTCTATTAAAGCCTCTCGGGCAACATTTGGTTTCAGTATTCTGTTACAGAAGGCCCATGCTAAACTTGATGCATGTTCTTTGGTGTTTAATGTTTGTAGTTACGGCATCAGTCATATGCTTGATATCGGTGAGGATCTGTTGCTCACTGTGGCTATTGTTTTAAGTAACTGTGTATTATTTTAGCCGATGATCTTCCTAAACAAAAAAAAAGATTAGGATAGACGAGTAAAAATCATTAATTTTTCCACATTTTGTTTTATCATTGGCCTTGTCTATCTATGAAAAGATGATGGAAGCGGCGTCGACGTCATTTTGTTTACATGACGAAATAAAAAGTAAGTTTGAAACATGGGGCTTACCTTTACCTAATGTAATTCATTTCCAAACAAGATGATAACTAACATTAACTAATTTAAATTAAAACTGAGTTAAAACAAAAAAGGCCTTCGCGGCATTGTACCGAAGATGCTGGCGGCATTTTCTCGCTGAATTGCAATGCTTACGCGATGCGCGAGATAGCCGCCAGCAGCTCTTCGGTCACCAGTTACGTCAACCAGACGTTTCGCGATTTCCGCTAATAACTTTTGCGCACTGGGACCCCACGGACCGAGGGTCTTGACGCCGATACAAAGTTGTACTCTCTGCTCCTCTATATTTAATATTTTTCAGATTTTCGCCGCTGCACCAGCTTTAGAATAGTCCGTTGGAGGTGGGACGGTGAATATAATGAATTACTTACGTCTTAAAATAGCAATTACTAAAATTCCACGAGGGATGTAAAACGAACTTGCCACGGGTAGTAATCTTATCTTATCTTATCTAGATGAGGGCCCTTTCGGATGCACTTCAACCCGTCGGGATCTTTTGTGCATTTGCCCTCTCCTTTATGCCTACTCCCAAGCTCGCTCCATCATTTCCACAAAGCGGATGATGCAGCTCAGCGGAAGCACCTTGAATTCCTTTGGTTGCGGATAGTCGCTACCAAAGTAACTCATTCTTTGTCTGGCAAAGGGCATGACATTCACACAGTAAGTGTTCCATGGTCTCGTCCTCCTCGCCACACATTTTACAGTCTAAACTGTCCGACAGTCCCATCTTGGCCAAGAGATCCTTGACCCCGAAGTGACCTGTGAACACCCCAGATATGATTCTGAGTTGCTTCCTCCTGGATTTCCAGAGCTTGTTAGTCCAGCCCGAGTCCACTCCTTCTATGAAGAGCTTAGAGTGCCTTGAGCCCGCCTCATTCCTCCACTCGTGTTGGTGTTTGGTTTTGGCGTATGCTTTAAAAGCGAAGTTATGGTTCTCTGTGAGAGTCCCACAAATGGTTCTGAACCTACAAAGTGATTTGTAGACCCCCTCTTGCAAGCTCATCCGCTCTTTCGTTGCCGATGTAGCCCTCGTGCAGGGGCACGAGGGCTAGGGCACGAGGATTACCGGGGTACCGGGATACCGGGGTATCCAAACTAGTTGCACCTTATTGTGCCTTCCAAGCTTGTTCAGTGCCTGGACGCCATTATAGACTAGTCTAGAATCCACTTTCGGCGCCGTAAGCGCTTTAAGGGCCGCTTGACTGTCGCTGAGGATATAGATGGTCTGCCCTCTGGTTTACCTGTCTATATTCTCCTGTGCACAGGAAATTATGGCGTATATCTCCGCCTGGAAGACGGTTGCCAAACTACCCATGCTTACACTACTACTGTAGTCAATCGCATAAATGCCTGCTCCCGTACCGGATCCCATTTTAGATCCGTCCGTGTACCATGTACTGTCTTCGACACCTCGAGTAGTAATAAAGAAAGCCCCAGATATTATTCATCGCCCTTGCCTTCGGCTTGGGCTTCCAATAAAAAAAAATCGTCGATGCTGATTTGCTCGTGAGCGTTGCCGAGAGTACCCGAGCGCTGATCTTGATAGTGATTTGATGATGATAGTGATTTAATTAAAATTTGATAGAAAGACCAGCATCAACATTAGACTTCGGGCAAGTTGAAACTGATAACGAAAATGAATTGCATCGCCTGTCAAACAAAAATAATAAATAACAATGAACGGCTGGCATGTAGCACATGCAAGGATAATTATCATTACAAATGTCTGGGCATGACTACTGAAATCTATAAAAGCAGACAAGGCGAGCTTAAACATGCCTGACGGTGTCCTTCCTGCATAAATATTACGCTAAGATGAAAAAACGATAACGCTCCAGTTTGTAATCCATTAGAAACAAGACTAAATTACACAAATATGTCCGTAGATTATTTAATGTTAGATGAAACACAAAATAGCATCCTTGGGGACACATTAGCATCGACACGGCATCAAAATACGAGTACTGAGCGTCAAACAATCACAATTGAACAAATTAGCGCCCTTTTGGACGCCAAACTTAAAGAAAATAATGACGAAATTGTTAGCAAATTAAGTATAATAATACAATCCGAAGTAAACACAGCAGTTATGAAACTTCACGACGAGTTCACTCAAAAAAATAACGCAATAATTACTAACAAGAATTATTCGCCAAACAATTACAGAACTCTCAACAAAAAATTTAAATATTACAGACCGAAAATTGTGAATAAAAAAAGGAGCTGGTAGAGATAAACGCACGCCTAGTCCACTTAAACTCCTCGACGTCGACCTCCCATAATGATGACAGCGGAAAGAAATTTGTACTATACGGTCTAGACGAGTACTATAACAATGAATCGGAGGAAGACGTAATTACCCGCATAAACTACTTGTTTAGAGATTTACTCAATATCGACATCAACGGCTATACAGAGACAGTCAAACGAATCGGCAAAAAAGGAAACCGCCGCCCCCTTATCGTTGAATTGATAAGTAACCGGATGAAAAGATATATTCTTAACCATGCACACTGTTTTAGAAAATCAGGATATTCAGTATCTATGATATTAACCAAGGACGAACTTGAGCAACGTTTTCATCTGCGAGAATGCCTAAAGATTGCACGACGTGAGGGAAAACATGCAATAATAAGAAATAATAAACTATACATTGACGGGAAAGAACAATATCTAGAATCTAATAAACCTACGGTCGACGATACTCTAGCGAAGTTTCAGTGTCCGGCCACCGTACAAGACTTAACAAACGCAAGCTCGTCTAGCCTTCAGAGCGAGCGGAGCTCGACGGGCAAATGGACTTCATTGGTGAGCGGGCAGAATAAAGATACGGATATTGAACAACGCCCGCGTTTAGTGAGCGCACAAACATGCGCAAAAGACAATCATTCGAGTGATTTATTTCGTCCTTAATAATATATTTGTATTACACCAAAATATAAATGGACTTGTAAATAAGGCTAACATCTTAAGTGTACATTTACAAGAATTCACGATGGCTGATACTCCAATAGATGTAATCTGCGTAACTGAATACAATATGAAACCGGGCGACGAAGAACAATTACGAATTCCGAACTTTACACTTGCGGCATTGTTCTCAAGGGACAATAGAAACGGTGGCTCTTGCATATTAGTAAAAAACGTACACAAATTTGTAGTATTGCATGACATTTCCAGTAAATCTATTTCAAATGTATTTGAGTGTTCAGCAATAGAGCTTATAGAGCACAATATAATAATTTTATGTATATATAGAGTACCAACGAACAATGTCTCGGAGATTAAATTATTTTTTGATTCAATGAATGTTATCCTAAGGAAAGTTTGCTACTGTAACAAAAAAATCATAATCTGCGGTGATTTTAATATTGACATTTTAAAAAGAACCAATCATTCTTTTACTAAAACTTATTATTTAGCTACAACCTCAAACTAGCAATAACTGAACCGACGCGACTGCAGAGCAACACCTGTATCGATAACGTCATTCATAACGTGAGAAATGGCAAAACAAAAGTGATAGAAATGGCTCTATCTGATCATACAGGACAAATATTTAAATGTTTCAATAAAAAAAACTTCATTACTATCACACTGGTATGTTACCAGACGAGATCTTAGTACACAACATATAAATAAATTTGTCGAATGCTTACATAATATCAGTTTTAACAGTGTATACATACATGGTCAACCCTGCCAATGAAGCTTTTGAAAGGTTTATTGAGGATTTTGAACTGTTCTATAATCTCTGTTTCCCTTTTAAGCGAATAAAGTATACGTCGGGCAATAAGCCCAGATGGATAACCAAGGGGATAAGAAATTGCTGTAGGAGAAAACGGAGATTATTATGGAAATGTAGACTGAATCTAAATCCTTCTGATCTTAATTATTTTAAGGCATATTCTAAAAGGCTTAAGAAAATAATATTATTGACACAAAAGTCCCAAAATAATTATTACATTTAAAACTCGTCTAATAAATCAAAAGCCACTTGGAATATCATCAACAAAAATAAAACAAAGCACCCCAAGATTGGCATAGATAAAATAAAAAGTGGAAATAATACTGTAAAAGATCCACAACACATCGCACAAGAATTTAATAATAATTTTATAGAGCAAATTAATTCCAAATCATTTCGTTCCTTTAGTTATAATAATACTTCAAAAATGACATATAACTCTATCAATTCTTTATTTATGACACCTACCAATCCTTATGACATACATGTAATTATTAATGCATTAAAAAACTCCAATAGTACGGGATACGACGGAATCGCTACAAAAGTTGTTAAAAAAGTTGTTCATGACATTTCCTCACCTTTAAGCTATATTGTAAACTTATGTATCGAACAAGGAACATTTCCAGAAAAGTTGAAACTGGCAGTGGTCCGGCCAATTTTCAATAAGGGTGATAAAGAAGTCAAATTATAGGCCAGTCGCGTTGCTCCCAATTTTCTCTAAGATCCTAGAAAAAGTAATCTATACTAGCCTTTATAAATATTATGAAAGCAATTATTTATTTACGCCGGAACAAAAAGGATTTAGGAAGAATAAGTCAATAAACATGGCCATTTTTGACCTATTGAGTGCAGTGACGACTCAAATTGATAAAAGGCTACCGGTTTGTGCTCTGTATATGGATATGTCGAAAGGCTTTGACTTTGTTGACCAGATACTTTTGTCAAAATTGTACCAATATGGGATTCGAGGCAATGTTCATAATTGAATAAAATCATACCTTATCGGGCGCAAACAATGCACACAAATAGATAGGTTATGTATGAAAACCAAAAAAGAAGTCCTATACACATCTGACTGTAAAGAAATGTTATGGCGTTCCACAAGGGAGTGTTCTAGGCCCTCTTCTCTTTCTGATCTATATTAACGACCTACCAAGCATAATAAATCACCCAATGGTGTTATTTGCAGATGACAGCACTGTTATACTTACAGAGAGAGACATGCATGTTCACCAAGATAATGTTAATAGTACTTAAAGTTTGATAATTAAATGGCTCAACAAAAACAATCTTCATGTAAATCTCGAAAAGATGAATATTATGAATTTCAAACTACGTATTAAAAATGCACCCAATCTGACAATAACTTACAATTATCAAAAAATGAATGAAACTGACTCAACAATTTTTTTAGGATTAAGCTTAGATAATAGTTTGACATGGAAAAATCAAATTGACATTGTATGTAAAAAACTTAACCAATTTTGTTATGCTATATATAACTTAAGGAAAGTGGTGAACCAATCAGCAGTATTGACAGTTTACCACGCATATGTTACAGCTACCTTAAGATATGGTATAATATTCTGGGGGAATGCTACAGATCGTGAATTAGTATTTAGGAGCCAAAAGAAATGCTTAAGAGCAGTATGTGGCATTAAACAAATGGAAACGTGCAAACCACATTTCATTAGGTTAAAAATATTAACAATGCCCTGTTTTTACATATATGAGACCTGTATCTATGTAAAATGTAATATGAACCAATTTTAGAAATTTAATAGCGTACGTCAAAAAGGAAAAATTAATTTTAGGCCATCCAGAACAGCTTTAATGTCGAAAAGTATATTTGGAATGGCACCCAGAATATTTAACAAATTACCATCGTCAATTTTAAAGTTAGATGACTTAATAGAGTTTAAGAAAAAATTGTATACGTTTTTAGCATTCAAGGCTTATTATACAACTCAAGAATTTTTAAAAGACATTTTTAGGGATTGAACTTAGTATTGTAACAACTTGTGCATGCGATACACATGACCATATTATATTTGCATGTCTGTATGACGAAACATGTAGATCTATATATTTTAATTAAGTTACCTACTTTTTACCATGTTTTGAGCAAATAAAGTTCTGATTCTGAAAAGGTTTCGTCACAACTTCACAACATTTTGGATGATGATGAATGGCAAAGATACTTCGCAATAATTCAAGCAAGTAATTTCTTAAATTCCATCAATTCCCAAGGGCCAAGAAAGGCTCGAGAAATTACTAAATTCTCCAACATTTCAGTTTCCTAATTCGAAATACAAAACTCTCACAACATTGAGTTATTGGAGAGAACCAATTTATTGAGATGCCAATATTTCCTCAATTTGGTAAACGGAGGCTTCTGAGGACATAATAAATTGGAGGGATCATTTGGATAATGTATTTACTGTAATACATACAAAAAACAAACTTGTACCAAACTAAGGATAAGCAAACTAAAAACGAAATACAATATATTTTTATATAAAAAAATGCAATTTGCTAAATATAAAGTACTAGAAATCTAGGGCTTAAAACACGCTTAAACTCTCTACAAACCATATTTTATATCAATTGGTTGAATTTTCTTTAATATTTATTTGTTCTCATAGCCGTAAAAAGGAAGTAGACAAGGTACAATTAACAGAATAATATTATCCTGTTAATTGTTATGTATGTACTTCAAATTATGGTTTCATCTGCAACGCTCGAAGTTTACCCCCTTGACGCTCAACTCCTTCTAAGTTTCGTTGGGTTTCATTAATTAACATTTTACTTGCTCAGGATTTCATGTTTTTGTAGAAGTCACGGCAATAGAGAGATCTCTCAGGGACTGAAGTCCCAATGAGAGTTGTTTGGATTTTATATATATGCAGTGATTTATGAAACTTCTATAGCGCGATGCAGAGCACGTCAGATTCGATTTGACAGCTGACAGGAGTGACGCCTCATTTTTAATGAAATTTATGAATATAGGTGTACAAAATATCCGCAATTCTGGTACAGGCCAAAACATAGTAGAGCGAAGCCATCCTACTTCCTACTATTCTAAATATGAAACCCATCAACTGTGTTGTTGATGGCACTCACCCAAGAAAATAGTCTACCACATTGAACCTCCTAACAATTTAGTCGAAAATTGCTAGACCACTTTAATGGCTTACTGAAAAAGCTTTTCCTTATTCATATCACGGTGGAGGATCAAACTTCAATTCACCCGTCATCGTCATTCGAGAATTATTTGCCTACACGTGGAAAAATAAATTTCCATGGCATGTCACGTGCCGTTTATATCGATTTGGTTCGAAATTTCGCATAGAAATGTGATATGTCATGTTAGGATGGTTGAGACACGAGGCAGAATCGGTAGGTGGTATTTTGTACTTTCGCAGAGCTTACTGAATAGGGTTGTAGATTCAAGTTAAAATTGATAACGTAATGTTCCTAAATGGAAAAAAAACAAAATGGACTTTAAACCATCAAATTATTGAAATAAAGTATTAATAAAAAAAAATGAATCGCAAAAAGATATGGACCAGGATGGTTGAGACACGAGGCAGAATCGGTAGGTGGTATTTTGTACCTTCGGAGAGCTTACTGAATAGGGTTGTAGATTCAAGTTAAAATTGATAACGTAATGTTCCTAAATGGAAAAAAAACGAAATGGACTTTAAACCATCAAATTATTGAAATAAAGTATTAATAAAAAAAAATGAATCGCAAAAAGATATGGACCTTGAATGTTTAAAAAAAATATGCATTCTTGCATTGGCCTAGAGTAAATTTAAAGCTAGCAATAGAATCCTTAAGCATTTATAGAAACGAACTATAAACATAAACGCAGTATTTCGCGACCGAAACAGCAATTTACTTGATTTTCCATACAACGATTAGTACAAATAGACAGCAGTGACGTCATACTGCTGTGTCAAATAGTATGAAGCGCTTCGGCTCCCACCGCGAGGTCCGTCTTTGACTACATTTTCTGTATATTTCTTTACTTGTAGTTGCTCCCATACAAACATATGTTCCTGTCTACAAACTGACTCGAATGGTATCGAAAAAAAACGTAGGTATCATGCCTATTGTCGTCCAGATTCCTTTACTATATGATTGTGTATTACGCGGAGGCGGGGCCCATTCAGTACTTCCGTGATGAAACCATCTGTGCTGTAGAGCGCTGTGAGCTGTGGAACTCGCGGGAATATTTTTTTTTTCCAAAAACTGAATTGACCAGAAATACTATGCAATTATTGAACATGCTCAAAAAATTCACGAGAATCGGTTGAGAAATGCGACCTGTAGAGGAGAACAACACGAACAAGCGCCTTCTTTACCTCTCTTTCAATCTTCTTTAATATGTTGTGTTATATAATGTATCGATATAATATGAATATCGGAAGTCGATAAATGAGAAGTCCCTATAACAGTGCCACGAGAATTCCTGGTGATTATATTCCCTAGAAATAGGTACATCAAGATTATTCAGTTTTCCCTCGGCGACGGATAAAACGTGTAAAACTCGGAAAAATAAATGAAAAAATGTTGTTTATGACAGTGCGTAATAAGGAAATGCTAGAAGACAAACAGAAAACTGATAAGTATTTATATCTCGGGTAGTTTACTGTAAAAATCTCCATTGTTCTGTTTATCTTAACAAAATTTAGGCCATCATGAATAAGATTAGACTAGATACTCCAGAATGAAAGCATCTGCTTGATTCTAATTATTTTGCTTTCACATGTAGGTAGGTAAAGGTAATGATATCTTTTGTTTCAAAAAATAATAATATTACATTTATAACATTAAATTGAAAAGATATTAGTTTTAGACTACATTTATTTATTTATTTGGACCTTCAACAATAAGTACACTGATACATGATAGTAATTACATTTTCACTTAACAATTTAATTAACCTAGCATGATTTAATTGTGTTTTTTTCCTATTCGTCGACTTCGAACAAGTTTTCTGAATAACAACCCGGAATCGTTTACAACTCGTCTAAAACTACTTGATTGCAGGGGAGCTAAACGTTTTGCAAGGGGCTCTCCAAACAATGTTCAACCGCTCCGGGAATCATTTGGAAGTGGTGTTGCTAAATAGAGATGATCCTCGTATAACCGTGATAGTTTGGGTGTTTGATATGTATTCAAGTTGAAACGGTTGGACGGATGTTAATGAGTAAAACGCGGTTGATCGCGTATCCGTTGCGACGACACGCGACCCGGCCCATTCGGTGGGAATCGTACAAAGGTGTATTGTGGATAATGAGCTTTCATCCCAAGGCAGATTGTTATTTAGTAAAATCGAGTTGATGATATCATCCTCATAACGTCATACATTACCATATAACGTAATTTGGCACATTGTCAGGAGAATACCAAAGTTGCCACAGTGTGTTCAATACTTATTTACATTCTCGACAGGAAGAGAACGGGTAAGCAGCGCTTTAATTGATCATAAACCTATTTTTGTAATGGCGTACTCAGCGCTTCCGTTTAATGGGTGACCGAGATTCGCGCGTACGTAACATTCGTTCTGCGAAATCGTATCTTGTTTGCATCGTTTTATAATTAAGTTATGCAATAAAATGATACATTTGGAATCAAATGTAAGTTTACTCATTTCGCGCAAAATTAAGAGAGGAAGGGTTCAGCGGAATGTCGTCTCCCTCATATTTGGAGCAGCCCAACTGGGGTCGTACCTGATAGAAGACCGTAGCCATATAACGCCACTACTTGCTCCGTAGGTATATGGTGTTGATGGTGAGTAGGGTTGCCGGAGAATTTGCTGTTGAGAACAAGAGACCCGCCAATACAATACAATACAATCATCCTACAATAGCGTTAATCCCGGTTGTGCCCTAAAGGAGCCCGTGGTCCGCTTTGACACCCAATCCCAAGATTTGGCATAGGCACTAGTTTTACAAAAGCGACTGCCATCTGACCTTCCAACCCAGAGGGAAAACTAGCCTTATTGGGATTATACCGGTTTCCTCACGATGTTCTCCTTCACCGGAAAGCTAGCGGTAAGTATTCCGTACATAAGTTCCGAAAAAGTCATTGGTGCGAGCTGGGATTCGAACCCACGACTGCCGCTTGCCAGCCGCATGCCTGAACCACTAGGCTACCGTAGCTTGCTATCCCCTTTCCATTAGAAATAAATGTTTGACACGATATGATAAATACATCAGGGGGCCTAGATAAGGTTTCAATCGACAAGCGCTAACGCCAATAGAAAACTAATAAAGTGTATGGGAATGACAGATGTTAACGAAAAGTGTTTCGTCGGCATCTGTCATTTCCCTACATTTTATTATTTTAACCTTGTCTACGGCCCCAGGTATTATCAAGCGATAGGTAAACGATGATCTTAAAAAATATATTTTTAACCAATCGCGTGTCTACCAATGAAAGTGAATTGCACGTAATAGCTTTTGACCAATGTCCACAGTCACGCTATCCGTAAGAGGAATCGATATAAGCATTCATTTTGAATGATACCATTACAATAGGCAACAAAAATGTAATTTGTTTCCAGAAGACCGCAGCCATAATTACAGACCCACTTGCTCTGTAGTGTTGTGGTGTTGTGTTCCTGGTGGCGAGTGTTGTATTCCTGGAGTCCTGAGGAAGTGTTGTGTGCGAGTGGAGGACCCGCGGTCGTCTCTAGCTATCAACATAAAGAATCCTCAAAACAATTAACGGTAAGCGTCCATAGGCTGGTGTCTGCTTACCATCTGGTGTAGGTAGACCGTTTGATGTTTGCCACCGTCGTAGTATAAAAAACTGGCGTTGACCTGTGGCGTACATTATGTTATGGGCTTTTCTCCCGCGCATGGAAACTTGCGAAAATCAGTACATATAGGTAATAAATAGGTTTCAAAGATCTTTCAGTATATTACCTAGAGGCTCGTGTATTACAGTGTTATGGAGACAACGTCTTTTATGGCTATACAAGCCAAAATAAGAGCTGCATGCACGACCGTAACTCTGGCAAGTGAAAGTTGCTCGCGGAGAACAGAGAAAAATAAATATTAGAAAAAGTGAACTGATGTATTAGATTATGTGACACATTGTTGTATTTATATCATTGTATGTTTACCTATAAACTTATGACGCCTTCGTGTGAGTGGCACTGTCTACAAGCTATCATCTACTTCTCATATTTCACCTCTCATTTATTTACGTTGTGTGGCGACCACGTACCGGAAGGCACCGCGTGGGTAGGCCCCCCACAAGGTGGACTGATGACCTGATAAAGGTCGCGGGAGTCCGCTGGATGCGGGTGGCGCAGGACCGGTCATTGTGGCACTCTTTGGGGGAGGCCTATGTCCAGCAGTGGTCGTCTTTCGGCTGATATGATGGTGATGATACATGTATTAATTAGAGCTTTCGGAATAAGTAAGGGTGATCCACATTTAAGTACTAGTATTAGGGACACCGGTTCGTGTCCAGCCCGACGCCGAATCGAATAATTCGACTAAACAAACTGTTCGTCATAGTCGTAAAACAGGTGTATTACTGCTTAATTATTGACGTTCCTTATTTGACAGGCGTCACTGTTTGCCGACAAGCGCACGAGATTATTTCAGTTGGCCGAATCGCATCAAAGTAGTCCGTTCAAAAAGCGACTCTACCGTGTGCAAGGCGAAAGATTCAAATTCTAACGACAGTTTTATAAAAGGTCGGCCAAATTCAATAATCTCAACCATAGCCGTGTTTTCGCACCCACAAGTAAACAGGCCATTGACACAATTGACGACATGTTTTCATATGTTTTAGTGTTATTTCGGGGATTTGAAGTGCTTGTTTTCTGTTAATATGTTATGTTAGCTCTGCCAGGTTATCAACACTCTGATTCAAGCCCTGAATCCCTGTCATATATCATAATAACAACGTCAAATTAGTAGAAAGTATTTATTTTACCATGACCGTTTTTAATATGACGGGGTTATATATGCTGGTACACAATTTAAGTAGTTAATTGTATATGTTTAAAACAATTTTACTTGAAATATTGTTTAGCGCGTACTAACATGTTTTTAGGGTTTCATACTTCAAAAGGAAAAAACGGAACCCGAATCACTTGGTTGTCCGTCCGTGTGGGGGGTCCTAAACGGACTGCGTAAACGCAGTCTGCATAAGCCCTTACTCTCACAATGCTGAAGTCACATAGCTAAAGCGCACAACAATCAGTAGGTATCATTAAGACACCTTAATTTAAGCTACAAATAAAATAAAAATGTATCTTTAAGGGGTCACTTCACCAACACAAAAGATGTTGCGATTAAATTCCAACATAAACATTCTGTTGACATTTCACTGTTGAGATCGACGTTGAAAACGGTCCTTAGGGCTACGAAAATGTTGCGCAATTTATTTTGCTCAGTACCAAATGAATGTAGTGATCACGTTACGGCTGACTAAATTCTCTTAGTTTCATTATTTATTTATTTATTTAAAAATATATATGCAAATGTACAAATAGCGAGCTTATTGTCAAATGACATTCTCTACCACCTAACCATTAGGCTAAACAGATTTTATGTGTGTAGTTTTATGTTAGTATGATAATTTCTGTTAAAATATACACAAATACGAACACGTGAAGAGGAAAAATAAACAAATGTATTATACGCTACATATAGACATACATAATTAAAAAATATATAAGATACATACACATACAAACAGATACACTACCACATATTAAAAAATACTATCATTGTATGGATTTATTAGAATATGGTTATACGGATTTGTGTTTGACGCAAATCCGTCCAGTGATCCGGAGAGATTTTGAGGGTCTTGTCGGAACCTCACTATCTGCGTACATATGATTCTATTTATTTTCTAAAGTATATACAAGATGATAACTAACATTAACTTAATTAAATTAAAACTTAAATTCAATAAAAAAAAACAACAAACAAATAATATTTTAAACCTATTATAAGTTCAAATATTTTTATTTTCCAAGCGTCGTCGCGTTTGTGATCCGTCGTCGGGTGACTGAAGCGGACCTAGTCAGTGCTGAGATTGCCGGGAAACGGGACTGGCCATACAAATTCAGTCCCGGGAGCAAACCCTTAGACATGTCCTATTGCAACCTATTTGTAATGTAATAAGGCGAAAATGTTACCCCTTACCCCATTTCAGGCGCCAACGGTACAAAGTTTGCATCATTAAATAAAAGCGTGAGTAAAAATTAAATTAATGATGTTTCACGGTGTTTAAGGCTTGTATACCCGCTAAAGTCCTTGAGCGTATGGGCGGAGCCTCGACCCTCTCCCCGCGCAAGTCGCACAACCCGCCGTCGTTTATTAAGCGTTACATAGATTAAGTTACAGACGCGTCATCGCGCATCGTTACATTGGTAAGGTGGACGTGGGTGGGTGACATTCGTCATGCTTAATTGAAACGTGATATTTGTCATACATAAATTACATAATTGATTAAGTTCAAAAATTATGTCCCTACTATTATAATACTATTTACTTACGATTAGTGTAGTTCCGTCAGCACGGCTAGCACGAGACGGCCGTGACATACACTCGATTTTTCTCGCACTATCGGTCTCTCTCTTATTAGAAAATTAGGAAAGAGAGGTATAGTGTGAGAAAAATCGAGAGTATGTCGCGGCCGTCTCGTGCTAGCCGTGCTAGTGAAAACGAAATTTGTTCGAATAACTCTCATTGTCGCTCGAACTACCAAGCGCGACAGAGAGGGAGATACACGAACGAAGTTCGGTTTCGTTTCGCGGTAGGCCCTCAGCACGCCTAGCACTAGACGGCCGCGACATACTTTCGATTTTTCTCGCACTATACCTCTGTTACTAAATATTCTAATAAGAGAGAGACGGATAGTGCGAAAAAATATAAAGGTAATTATAATATATGTATAATCCATACCTACTGTTGCCCTTAGGCCATTTTTTAATGTCGCTATTAATAGGGGCCCATCTAGCAGTTAGCGAGTTACCGTCTGCCAGAGATAAAATGTGAAACAGTTTTATTGGGCAGGCGTCCGATGTTTCATCCAATAGCCCAGCTACTAGTCCATCATTTTCACCCAATAACCCGTTTTATTTAGATTCCATCAAGTAGCAATAGACTCTTACACCCCAGCGGGGCTGTTTCTGTGTGCGTCCCATGACACGGGCAGAGACAACATCCGCTTGGTGTACTCCTTGCATTTCATTAAATTGTCAAAAGGGCCTCTACGTGTTGGCTCAGAGCTCCACGCACGCCTCCCAAAGGTCCGGGACATCATTGTCCCGTGAGCGGGAAAGACATATAATCCATACTATCCATACTTCCACATCAATACTCCATACTAATATTATAAATGCGAAAGTGTGTCTGTCTGTCCGTTACCTTTTGTGTAAGTGTAAGGTTGTTAAGTTTTAAAATAATTTTGGGTATATTTATTACGTTCTACTTCCTTGATTTGATGATGATGGCGTGTACAGTCAGCATCAGATAGTTAGTAGCATCCAAAGTAGCCAAATATATCGTAACATATTCCTTACTCCTACTTATAGAAACAAAGACTATTTCGATGAATGTACGTTCCGATATATTTGGCTAACTTGGCTGCTACTAACTATATTATGCTGACTGTACAGAAATCGGCCTCGGGTAAATATATACTTATAGATTAGTTGTACATTAACCATACTTTGTTTCATATCAAATAATAACTCTGTATCGAACTTGGAGTTGGCATGCAACCCATAGGTAGGTACTTACAATATTTGCCAAGCCCACTATTTTTATTAGAACTTATTCTATTAACACTTGACAGTCATTAATACGAGCAGATAAAACAATATTGTTTCTATAATTGTTCATGCAATAGATATTGTAAATATATTTACTAATAAAATCTCTGGTTTTAGCGATTTCCCAATTTTGATACTGTTTAGATATTTGATACTTTGATAGAATAGGTATTTAATTGTGTATTCTTTTTCCTCTTCTCTTGTAAAATTTCTTGATATTACGTATTTTCCTCCTGCGCTTATTTAACCCCAAAGACCCAAAATAATTATTGAAAAATTTGTGAGACCTAAGCTAAGACGTACTAACTCTAGTATCGTAAGTTTGTATGTTACTAACAATCTATGGGCAAACTGGCCTGAAATAAATAATTTATTATTATTATATTCTCTTTATTCATCTTTTATCTTAAGCTAGGTTTTTACAATAACTATATAAAAAGTAAAATATAAAACTATACATACAAAACATAAAATCATTATAAAAACCTAACCTAGAGTACCGCCGGCAGCGAGGCGGGGCCTAAGCTGCCGGTGGTCAGGGCGCCAGAGACAGGAATCTCCTGACTATCCGCGCAGTATCCAGGAGTACCGCCTTCTGTATCTGACCCTTGATCCAGCCATCTAGCGAGAGTCTCATGAGGTGATGGTCGAGACTCTTCGCTATTAAACCGTTCGCTGAAACGACTCTCGGGACGATGATCGGCGAATCAACATCCCACATGGCGGTTACCTCGTGAGCCAGGTACTTGCTGGCTTTGTCCTTCTCGGCCTTCACGAGGTTCTCGTCATGGGGGATGGTGATGTCGACGAGCACTGCCTGGCGTTTCCATCGATCTGTCAGCACGATATCAGGCCTATTGGCAAGAATAGTCCTGTCCGTGATGACAGTTCGATCCCAATAGAGCGTGGCACGACCATTTTCGAGAACTGGCGCAGGTGTGTACTTATAGTAAGGCACTTCGGAGGCCACAAGACCGTATAGCAGAGCAAGTTGCTGGTGAATAATTCTGGCTACAAGGTTATGTCTGTGCAAGTACTCGCCGTTAGCAAGATGACCACAACCGGAGATAATATGCCTGAGTGACTCCCCGGGACGGTGGCATGCCCGACAAATGTCGACCGTACCGTCCTTCAGGATATACCTCCGGTAATTGTTCGTCATGATAACTTCGTCCGCAATTGCACAGACAAAACCTTCGGTTTCCCCGAAGAGATCCCCGAAGCGTAGCCAGTTCACCGACGCGAGCAGATCTACATCGGGTCCTGTGAGGGCCTTGTAGAACCGCCCGTGTAGCTCCTTGCTCCTCCACACCGCTCTGCGGTCCTCGACGCTCATTACTTTAAGTCTGCGCCAGTTCTCGTTTGCCAAGGAGAGCGGGGTGAAGTTTCCGTCTACTGTCACTACGTCGCGATGCATCCCACACTCGTTGTTTAGGAAATAATCCCTGAGATTGCACACCTCACGGTTGTGAAGGTCCTTGGCATTTAAAAAGCCGCGACCTCCACACTTCCGCGAGATGTACAGCCTCATAACAGACGAGCGTGGGTGTAGCATGCGATGCGCAGTAAGCAGTACTCGGACTCTTCGGTCCAGGGCATCCAGCTCAGTCTGAGTCCACCTTAGTACGCCAAAGGAGTAAGTAAGCAAGGGCATCACCCAGGCGTTGAAGGCGCGCACCTTGTTGCCGCCCGACAAAAGACTATTAAGTACTTTGGTCAGGCGACAAAAGAAGCGCTCCTTCACCGCCCGCTTTACGCCCTCACCCTCAATACCCAATGACTGTGACATACCATGATACTTATAGGTTTCTGCTTCGGAGATAGATTTGAGGGACATTGTCTCAGAAAGTTGCAAATTTGCTGAATTTACAACTTTCCCCCGCTGTACATGCATGACCGCACACTTATCGACACCAAATTCCATTTTGATGGCGCTACTGAAGACTTCTGTTGTTTTCAGTAGTTCCATCAGGTCATGTCCATTCGGTGCAAATAGCTTAAGGTCGTCCATATAGAGCAGATGAGAAATGACCTCACCCTCTCTCCGAAGTCGGCAACCTAGTCCTGAATCCTTCAGCATGGTGCTAAGCGGATTCAGCGCTAGGCAGAACCACAAAGGACTCAGACTGTCGCCCTGGAAGATCCCACGTTCAATTCTTATAGAGTCCTGCGGACCAGAAGGGCAATCTCCTCCCCACGGTTGACGAAGGACTGTGGTCCACTGCCCCATGCAAGCGCCTAAGAAGGATCTCAGAACTGCATCAAGTTTATACAACTCTAAGATCCTCCTCAGCCATGAATGAGGCACCGAATCATAGGCCTTCTTGTAGTCAATCCAGGCAGTCGAAAGGGCCCCTCTGTTTCGCCGGACTCGTTGGCAAATGGCCATGTCTATGAGGAGGAGCTCTTTAGTACCACGAGACCCAACCCTACATCCATTTTGAGCAGAGGCCAAAACGTTGTTTGCAACTATGTGTGCGTTAATTTTTGCTCTCAAAATGGATGTAATGAGCTTGTACAGCGTAGGCAAGCACGTGATGGGTTTGTAGTCTTTCGCTTCCGTGATACTACCGGACTTATAGAGCAGGGAGGTGATACCAGTTGTCAAGAAAGAAGGCAGGGAACCGAGCTCAAGGGCTTGCTGGAACTGTGTTGCCAACCGCAGGTGTGAGCATCGAAACCATTTCAGCCAGAAGTTATGTAATCCATCCGGTCCAGGACTTTTCCAGTTCGGAGCCAAACGGATGGCACAACTAACGTCCTCGGGGCTGATGGTAACAGTCCCCATGGGTTCGATGAACTCACACTCACGTTCAACAACACTTATCCACCCGCCTTCGGTGTGTTCGACTGGCACTGACCAGATACTACGCCAGAAGTCAACAATGGCAGTAGCATCCGGTTGCTGTCCGTCGGACACACGAAGGTCGGTTCCCTCCCACTCTCGGTATACCTTCCTTTGATCGCTCTGGAAAAGGCAATTCTGCTGGTATCAATCCACTCGCTCTCCGTAGCGGCGAATACGGCCTGCCCATGCATAGACTTTCTGCTTCAGAAAGTCAATGCGCTCTGTGACACAGGCCATGTAATCACGGGGTCTGATACCAGTTCCCGCGAAGGCCTGGTTCACAAAGCGCATGACTCGGGGGCGGTTGTTGCCCCCCCTGAAGCAGATCAGCTTTGCAATGAGAGTCCTACACGTATTGATACGACGCTCAATCCGTACTTGCCATGCAGGGACACCCCCGGCGGTCCTAGGTGCACGGTCAGCGTCCGGAAACTTGACGCGAGCAACACGGCACGCCGCGATGGCCCCGCAGTACATGATTGAGTGTGTATCAAGTAAGTCTTCACTAGCCCGTATATACGGGTCTAGCAGACCGTTTAGAGCTCCCATTAACGCTAGATTGCGTCTATTTACGGGCAGGCGTGGTAGTCGTGGCCTAGAGTTGTTTGTGGAACGATACCCCGTAATCGCATCTTCCAAAGCCCTCCTCAGTTGCTCATTGGTCTGGGTATTCACGCTCTGATTCGCACGGTCCTCCTCGCCGACTGTGATCAATACGCGGTGCCCCCGGTGCCAGGTCGGGAGCAGGCATCGGAGCCGGCAACAAAGCGGGCGGATGCCGCGCCGAGGTAGAGGCCGCACGAACAGAGAGTGCTTCCAGGCGTAGCCGATCAAGCGTAGCGTCATCCAACCGCTTGTGCCGCTGGATGACGCGCACCTGATCCGATAGGCGCTGCGCAGACACGGTGATGGTCGGTTCAAGCGCCTGGAACAGAGGCAGCATCCGGACACGGTACGCAGACAGATTAGTACCTCCCTCTGTCGCCCCATAGTAGGCGCGCATGCAGTTTTCGTTAATGGATTGCGTCCACTGCATGCGGCGCACTATACCACCGGTAGCGGGAGCCATGGGCGGAGCAGGATGCCCAGCAGGCCCCAAGCGTGCCGGCAGTGGTGGTCGTCCTCGTCGCGCAGGTGGTCGCGGCGGCGGGGACGGCGGCCCGCGCTCGTCGCTCGACTCGCTGGTGTCGGGTGCTGTGGCGAATTCATCGCCCGACGACGATGGTGAGGAGCTGAACGGCGCGGGCGAAGGTGGTGGGCGTGCGCGTTGTGTCTCCGCTCGAAGACGTGATCTCGTGATCATCGAAATTTGATTTTTCTCTCGTCTTAATTGTTTTGACAGGTTGTCATTCCAGTACAATTTTTGCTACGTTGCAAATTCATCGCCTTTGGTGTTTTATCAACATTGCATTTGGTGTTCTGCATAACTATGTACACGAAAATTATTATTATTATTATTATTATTTCCCATCTTGAACTAAAAACAAAATCTAAACTATACCTACGTAAATGTTAATTAGGTACAAACGCCAACACAGTTAACTGACCATCCTGTATTTATACAAGAACCTTATTACAATGCACATAAAGTGCACTGATGGTCAGTCAGCTTTCTTATCTATAGTACCTACTACTTTACAAACCACGAAATAGATTGTCCACTCTATGCAACAAAATTATCTGTCACTAAAAACTAAACTACACGCAAATGTTTATTAGTTACCTAAGTACTATACGAATCACAAAACGGATTGTCCACTCTATGCAACAAATATAGTCCACAGTTTCCACAAATATTTAAAAACTTCGGCGCGGCGCAAATGTCATGCAACGTGTCTCGTCCCGCACTGACCGTATGGACGAAAACGGGGAGGCGTAGGAACTTTGGCGGAATATTTCAGAAAACGAGATATTTTTTTAAGAAAATAAAGAAAGTAAGAAAATGGTGCCCTTGTTCATTATTTTATGAAGAAATGTATAAAATTTCATATTATTCTGATGAAAAATGGAGCAATAAAATGGTTACAAGTGAAAAAATAGGGGTGACTTTAGATTTCTTTCTCTCTAATTTTTATTGTTAAAATGGATTTCTACGAAAACTATGACCCGTCGCATATCTTGCAGATTATGATATATTTTTAATTCAAAAATGTTACGTTATAATGTATAAAACGGTTACAAAACAACTCATTTTCACGAAAATTTCGAATGTGGAGCCTTAAGAGGCTTCCAGCACAGGCGTTAATGACACAGTTCTCGTTACGGTTTTATGACTGAGCGTTACTACGAGATAACTAGGAGGAAAAAAATAACTTGGAGGCACCACACTTCGCTATCCTAGCCATCGCTTCTTCTGTCTGAGGATGAACTGGCTCGTATAAGATCATAAGAATCACGCTTGCGCTGAGATCAACGCAAGCCTTTTTAAGCCCCGACGAAAACGAGAGGTGTGTGTACCTATGTGTCTGTCTGTGGCTTCGTTCGTCCGAAGCGGATGAAACGATTTAAGGGCAGTTTTTTTATTGTAGATTTCAATTTATTCATGTACCCAGTTATTGAGGCATAGTCAAATTTGAATTGCTTAAGAGGGATCGCCCTGGTTGAGCAATAAGAAGCACGTTCGAACCCAGTTCAAAACGATGAATATTTTCTATGTCATTTCAGTCATCATCGTCATGAGTAGGTATCATATGTGTTCAGAATCGCTTTAGTTTTAGTGCCACTATAGACGCCGAAAATACTAAAAGATATTGAATCTACTGTAATAGAATAGTAAACAGGGTCGAGTTTGTTTTGTTTTTAAAATCGGACGAAACATGCATCTCTGTTAAATTTTATTTTAATTCACCTGTAAAAAACTGATTCTTTAAAAAAAAAAGCAAGATTCCCCACACCAACACGGCTATCATGCGACGGCGCGCGAGCTCTCTCGATTTTTCTCGCACTATCCGTCTCTTTCTTATTAGAACACTTAGAACTAGAGCTATAGTGCGAAAAAAATCGAGAAATCGAGATATCAAATCAATCAAATCCAATCAAAATATTTATTTTGTAAATAGGCTTAAGCTAGCTCTTTTACACGTCATGTTTTAACTTAACTACTCAACTTAACTAGGCTATTTTACATATAAATACTTCTTTGTCATCTATAAATTATTTTATAGGATAATAAGATTTCTCAATAAGATGGCGTTTAACGCTGACAATTTCAGTATATCAGAAGGTAACTTATTGTAAAATCGTACACAGTTCCCCATAAACGACCTTATTCACTTTGCAGAGACGGTATCCGGGAATGGCTAATTTATTCTTATTTCTAGTATTATAATTATGAACATCAACTATTTGATTTATACATGTCAAAAATTTTACGAATATATATTATATTTTCATAGATATATTGTGAGGCAACGGTGAGAACATTGATTTCTTTAAACCTATCTTTCAGAGAAACGCGTGACCCTAAATTATAAATATTATAGCACGTTTTTGTAAAATAAAAATTGAATGAATGTCAGCAGCTTTGCCCCACAATAGAATACCGTAGGTCATGATACTATGAAAATAGGCAAAATATACCAATCTTGCCGTCTCAACGTTTGCAAGTTGGCGAATCCTTTTAACTGTGTAAGCAGCTGAACTCAGTCTCACTGCCAGAGTAGAAATGTGTGGACTCCATAGCAATTTTGAATCTAAGCTCTAAGAAAAACAGTTTTATCCTCCAATTCAATAACTTTGTCTTAGAATTTAGAATGTGTGTTATTTTTATGCTTTACATTAGGCAATGAAAATCGAATACACTTTGTTTTTTTGCATTAAGGAGCAAATTATTTATGGTAAACCAGTTAACAATAGACGACAGTACATTATTTATTTCACTAAAACTGTCTTGGTTTCTTTTGACTTTAAATATTATCGATGTATCGTCTGCAAAAAGAACTAATTTATGTTTTCCATTCAGTACATAAGCCAAATCGTTTATGTAGACAAGAAATAAGAATGGTCTCAGAGTAGACCCCTGGTCCCCCAGGGCCATAGAAGTAAGAGACACAGCTGATTTGGTTCTATTTATGTCTACTCTTTGAGTTCTGTCATTCAAATATGATCGGATGAGATCAAGTGCTTTGTCTTTCATGCCATAATGGTTCAGCTTTCGAATTAAAGTGTCGTGATCCACGCAATCGAAGGCTTTACACAGATCACAGAACACGCCTATCGCATCAAGTGATTGCTCCCATGCTTCAAAAATATGTTTAATTAAGGTCGTGCCTGCATCAATAGTAGACCTGCCCCTCGTAAACCCGAATATCCATGAAGTAAATTATTAATATTAAAATGGGATAGTAATTGATCGAGGATATTTTATGCTTATGGCAGGAAAAATGGATACTGGTCGAAAATTTGTGGGGTCTGATTTTGACCCGGACTTAAACAAAGGAATGATGCGACTGTGCTTCATTTAATCAGGGAAGACCCCTGCATCGACACATCTATTGAACAATGAAGCTAAATACGGTGCAATGGAATCCATAATACGTAGACTGCAAAACCTTTACAGATAAGCCCCAAAGATCTTCAGTCTTTTTTAAATGTAAAGACCTGAATGCCTTCGTAACCATTTGAGGGGTAACGTATTTAAAACAAAAAAGCTTTGAACATTCAGGCACATTTGTTTTTAACAGTGACTCAGCCATGGGAGGAGAGGAATTCAATGATCTGGTTGTTTCAAGGGGGATATTTCAAAAACAAAAGCGTTCAAATTCATTTGCAACTTCTAAGTCAGATTCTATAACTTTATCACATACTAGCAGACTAAATTTAGGGTCACATGACTTTACCTTACCAGTTTCACTACCGATCATTTTCCAGACGGTCTTAATTTTGTCTTTTGAGTTTCTAATTTTACGTGCAGTGCTGGGATTTGGCTATGATCATATTTGCTTAAATAGTTTACTATAGGATTTTACATACTCGCTAAGGTCAACATCCCAGTGTGATGCTCTTAATGCGTATAACTCATACAAATTATTTCTCGATTTGTGAATCCCTGGCGTTGCCCAATCACTGAATGTCGCCCTGTTCTGTCTTACTGTTTTTTTACTTTAAAACATGCGTTAAACCCATTTTCAATACAGACAAATAATTTAGTATAGAAATCATTGGGATTCTCAATTGGTACTCTTAAAAAATCGAGTTTACATTGGACATTATTTTTAAAAGTTTTTAGCCTCCTTTCTGTGACTGGTCGGAATACGATGTCTGAAGGTAATTTATCCTTCTCAACACTGAAAGATGCGATTTGGCCGCAGTGGTCGGAGCCCAATTTGTTAAAAACCTTTTTTCCTACTGGGTTTTTAGTACAAAAAATATTATCTATACAAGTTGCCGAAGTTTTTATAATTCTTGTAGGTTCATAAAAAAGATTTACCAAATTGAAAGATCTAAACAAATGTAATAAACAGGACGTGTTTGAATTATCTAGTAATTTTTTATTGAAGTCTCCACAAACAATAAAACATTTATGACTGTTAAATACTCTATTTATTGCATCCTCAATAATGGACGCCAAAATACCGAAATCCGCGGATGGGGGCCTGTATACGCAAATTACAATGAATCGATCGAGCTCGGCGCATGACAGTTCAATTGATCTCTCGACAGATAAACTAACAATGTCTTTGCGTTCTTTACATTTGATATTCTTATTAACAATAACAAGTAACAAAGAACCGCCTCGAATACTTTCCTGCCTAGAGAACGAACTTGCTACATTGTGATTATTAAATTAAACATAATTTCGTGGCTTTTGAGCCAATGCTCCGTAATACAGAGGACATGTATGTAATGATTATCAATAAATAAACCCACTTCTAATTCCTTACTAGCTAAACCTTGAATATTTTGATGCACAATATTAAATGTCGACTTAGATGCTAAACAACTGGGCTTCGGTAGAAGTCGGTGGCCGCTCGGACCGGGCCGGCGCGCGGCAGCGGTCGCGGGCGCTGTCAAAGTGCTTAGTTTAAAGCAGGCACAGCCGCTGCGCTGCTGTCGGGCTCTACACTAATAAAATTCAACGCAAGCTCCGGTTTGGCACTTGTTATGCTAGTCATAACGGGGTTCATACTAATAATATTATACGCTAACAACTTAGCACAGTTAACAAGATACTTCCTAGGAAGATGCGAATTTTGCGCGTGTCAAGACAAAAGATCTATTAATAAATTTGTTAGTATCAAAATATGATACGTTATTATAATATAATGTCAGCTTTTACAAAATTTAATTTAAATTATAAATGTCATTATTTTGTTTAATAGATACCTAATGTTTTTGAAAATGGGAACGCACAGACAATTATTTTTATATTACTATTCGCTACTTTATTCAGTGAAAGGGTTTCAGTGAAAATACTCAAGTTATGTTTATCGATTTTCGAACTGTCACCCAAACACACTATTAATGTTGAGTACTCGTCGAACGAATCGGCGGCGATTTGATTGCCGATGCGTCCGAGAGAGGCCCCAGGCATACAATTATTGATAACGGCCTGATTTAGTAATCCGTGCATGACCTCACCTAACCCTACGCCTACTCGGTCAGTGTATAGTACGGTCTTGCGTAAGGGAGCCTGCGCAGCTGAGTCCTTAACAGAAGCGGGAGCGCGCGCAGGTAGGGTAGGCTCCGGTGCAACAGCACAGCTTGGAGCGTCCCCCAGCTTCTCATCCTCAGGGGTGCTGGTGGGCAGCTTAAGCACTGCAAGTGCAGAGGTTGAGGGTGGCGGCGCTGAGGAAGTATCCGTAGAGTCCACACTCGGTCGTTGTTGCCAGCGGAGGAGGCGTGCAGCTCGTGTGCGGCGCCGACGTGCCTGCGCGCGACGACGGCGATTGTTTTCACTCGTCGCGTTGGCCCGTGGTGTTCTCGTACCATCCACTACCTTTGGCAATGAACCATTCCCCTCTGTGGTCTCATCTGACGGATGTCCTGATGGCAGTTTTCCTTCATAATTTAATTGCGTATCCCTTTGATTGTCTCTGTTCGTTTCACACTCAAATTGATTATTTAAATACCACTCGGTCAGCTCCCGATTTTGCTGACTCAGTTGAGTGAGTTCTGCTGTGGCCGACGACAGTCCATGGATCTGTTCATTAGCAGATTTCAAATTGAAAGCCATGGACTCGAGCTCTACTTTTTGATGTGCTATATTAGCTCTCAATTCTATAGATTCCTTTTTCAAAGTGACATATATCCGTGTTATTTTCACAATTTTCTTAAATTAAGGCTTATATCTAGTACTTTTCCTAAGTTTAATATATTAGTCAAGCTGTGTTTTTTTTACATTTACGTAGTTTGTTAACGTCATCTATGGCCCCTATGCTGGTTGAACGACCCAGATCAGAAATTGATGACAACTCCTCTGATAGTGACATAGTGCGTAACCAGTCGTTTTCCTTACGTTTATTTAAAGCCTCTATTTCATTCTGAGCCTCCGCCAGCTGCTGCTGGAGGAAATAAATTTTTTCAAGCGCGGTCTCGTCCTTGAAAGTCATCAACGGTTATCTGCAGTGAGTCTCTTTGTGCTTCAGTCTCAATTAGGTGATCGGACAGTTGTTTAACTGACGCTTTAGCGCGGAGTTACGTGACACCATAGATTTAATTTCGGCCTCATTGTCGTCTCGTTCCCCTAAGAGCCTATCACACAAAGCACGTTGATCCTTCAGTTCATCCTGGACCTTGGACAGATTTAGTTCTAGTAATATCATCATCGATATCATCATATAGGTAATATCGATCGCGGCCGGCGCATGATAGACGTGCCGTTTACCCAAATCTACTGAACCCTCTATAGCCTTCATAATCACATTGTTCTTCAAAAATAAACAAACAAAAAAGCCAATCAACATTGCTCTTAATAACAAGCACATCACGGTCTTATTTCGTACCACATTCGTTTTATTGTTCGAATGTAAATAGATCCCGAAAACAACCATGCGACTCAATTGATACCAATATAGATTGATCCTGATAATTCTAATAAATATGCGTAATCAAAGGTCATGCTTACACTGGTTATTCGAAGTTGAGTTTTTAAACATTATGTGGGCGGTTGACGATGGATGACCGATGACTGATACTTTTCAAACAAACCGTTTTATATATTTCCTTTCACAAAAAAAAAAATATTACCATGAATTGCTAATCTTTTTTTGAAGTGTCTGGTTAAGATCTGACAAAGTTGACAATAAATACTTAGGTACATAATTAGATTGGCGTATGTCCAAATCGTTTTACAAGCGACTCTATTATTTATATAAAGTTATGTGTCTAACCATATACGGCGCAAACATACACGTGAAAGTGGTTTCATCTGAATTAAATCCAATTAGATCTTCTCCGGCTTTTAATCACAATAATTATAGGTCAGGCCGCTTAAGATGATATTGAATTTAATACTTCACAACCAGGAACCCGCCTCTACCCTTATTCACTTCCGCTACATACGGGAAAAACCATGGCATCGGCTACGAGCGTAGCGCGTAGCGATTCTTGGCATTGAATTAATAAATATCTCTGCTGTAGCAGTATTCAAGGTTCAACTTAACGTGATGGGCATCACATCACGTATGGGCGTGGTGCTTGACAGAATCAGATTGTCCCTGCTGAGTGACGTCAGTTCCCGGTTGCACCGAGGCAAGGACGGACGCACATAAACAAGTGCCAGGATGCGGGTCGTACAATTTGGGACACTGTCTCACGTTCGGTTGTGTCCTTGTGTTAGAATAATTAAATCAAGTAATAATTGTAATGCGGACTAATTAGTAATTTAGTGACTAAGATAATCAAGACATTTTATCTTGAATAGTAATTGATGTATTAAAATAATGTAAAGTGATTGTGTGGTTTTAATAAATAATCACAATTATGGGTGACCAAGATCAAGCTCTACCACGTATCAGTACCACCTGTACTGATAAATAGATATATAAATTCATGGGGACGATATTTGACTCTCAAGTGCACGAAAATTAAATACAATTATAACGTCAACATTGTAGGCACTAACTTTCTACCGATAGAATTGAATACAAGTGGTCAATGCCACTAGTTTTTAAATTTTCTATCGCTATTTAAATATAGCATTTCATCGTTTTTGGCAGTTTTCAAGTGAAAGAGTTGAGCGCTCGAAAGTCAAAAATCGCTCCCCAGGACCCTCACTCTCCCCACAGCCATCCTCGGGAGTTCTGGCGACTAAACTCACCATCAGGGACACAACAAAAATAAATCTTCAGAGCAAGTAGTGGTGTTATTATGGTTAAGGGTAACTGTCAGAAAATTACAGTAAAATACACTGAAACCTATATTTCGCATCATTTCCGAATGCTGATCGTATTTGCTTCGAACCACTGATCCGTGTCGGTACACGGGTCTCAAATTCGTCCCATCAATATTAGAGCTAATTGGAGGACGTGGCTGATTGATTACCTTAATCCGCATTGCGATCCAAATGTCGATTACGCAACCGTTATGTCATAATCATAATTAAGGGAACGTTTCAACAGGGCCACGATTCCAGTAACGACATTTGTAAGAAGTGGACGTCATCATAATTATATCATTTTCATGTTCATGTTATGGTGTTCATGAGACACGGGGATATGCCTATTGGGTTCTATTTCTGGTGGAATCATGGCCCAGAAGCCCAACTCGAGATTCAAAATGTGATGCCCCCGGCAGAATCGCTAGTTTCGGTACAGGGTGCTTACTTGACTTGAATACACATGAACATCGAGAATTCGCCATTTTTAAATTTGTCGAACTGAACAACGAACAGAACCAAACATTGCTACAATCATTTTCACAATCATCTAGCGAATGGCGCTGTTCGGGCGGAGATGAATGCCGGCGGGAAAATAAGAAAATTGCTCCGCTCGGCAAAAAGCTCGCAGTAAACTCACTATCGTTTCGCTAGAACTTTCGCTAGAATGCTCATTAAAACGCAACTGTTTATGTTGTGAGCTTTTTCCTGTAATGTAACATTCACTAGAATGCTCATTCAAGTCCGTCAGCAGCTGTGGTTTTAAATTGTTGGTGATGTCGTCGAAACCGGAAAAAACTTTTGAAATGAGAAGATGTAGCTAAATACTAGTAAAACTGAATACATTCCGACATCCAATTTGATTTTAATGTGTTTCACTCGGTTGAATCTACAATTTCAGCGTATTATGTTAGAAGGACCGCACGAAGAACATCCAGCATCAGAAGTAGCTACTCAAAATAACACGCTCAAAACAGACACCCTCTAGACATATTGCATTAGAGTCTATACTATTTGCATTAGAGTCCTGTGTAGAAAGACACCGTATCTTGTTTATCGGTTGCACCGCGTTTAAAAAAAATCAACGAATGTACTATACTTTGTGTTTATGCACTGACGTCAAATATAATCGACATATTTCCAAAGTTTATGTAAGCAAACAAAAGGGTTAATATCATGTTTTACTACTGTCTGTTCAGCGTTTAATGGCAGACATTAACATTTTGCAAGCGCACGCATCTGTGTTGTATAATTTTTAAAAGAATTGTTGAAGAAAAGTTGTGTGTACAGTATTATAAGTACGTAAACTTTCTATCCAATCGAATGTACAGAACTAATAAAGACTGACTTCAATTCTTATTCTCAAATGGATTTGCGACGTGTACCTATTAAGGAACCTTTTTTAGGGTACTGTAGTCAACAAGGAACCCTTATAGTTTCACCATGTCCGTTTGTCTGTCCGTCCGTCCGCCCGTCTTCGGCTTAGACCAGACCCTTAATAATAGAAAAAATAATTTCGGCATGGGTATATAAATCAATCACGCCAACGAAGCAATAGAATAAAACTCGAAAAAAAAATTTTTTTTGGTACCTCCCCTACACCTAAAGTGGGGATATGTTTTTTTTTTCGTTAAACCCTTAGTGTGGGATATTGTTAGATAGCTTGTTTAGAAATATTATGAGTTTTCTAGAGGCATTTTTCAACTCACTGATTTGTTTGCGAGATATTGGGCTTCAAAGCCCTAATTTTTGTTCGTCCCGCCCCCCTGCCAGCGAAATAGCTACTACCTAGTGGGAACGTGAAACTAGTCGTGGCAGAGGCATACGTAACTAGGTACCGAGTAATAGTCGATCAACTTAAAATGTAACTATACTAATATACTTGAAAGGTTTAGGTAATTAACTAAATGTAAACATAACAGGTTTGTTATGTTTACATTTAGTGGTTACGTGGTGACGTGACTTGGTCATTCAGCCAATAAGATAATACCATAGATACAAAGGGTTGCTATGATTGGTTAAATGACCAAGTCACGGCGGTTTGTTTTGTTTACATTTAGTTAATTACCTAAACCTTTCAAGTATAGAACAACACACATTTACATTACATCTGAAACTTACAGCTAACCGCCAAAGCGTCACAGGGTGAGGGTAATTTAATATTCAGTTCGGTATAATAATAGTTATTTACACGCTGATGGCGCTTTACTGCTTGCGTCACTTCCTAGATCGCACCATCACGCTTTTTTCTCTGATGTTGACAACTGACTTGTAATTTCGTTTTATCAAGAGTTTTTTTTTTAGCTGTACTGTTACTTATTGACATTATGATGCACAAGTGTGTTGTACAAGTCTGTTAAAATATTTATTGAAGCAGTTCAGAAATAAAATTGTTAAAAAACATATAAATCAAACCATCTATATATAAACATATATAGATAAGGTTGTCTGGAAGAGATCGCTCTTCAGCGATAAGACCGCCTGTTGTCTACCTCTACCTACATGTTATTGTATTGTTTCTCTTTTTAACTGCTTTGTTTGTGTGAGGTGTGCAATAAAGAGTATTTGTATTGTATTGTATTGTATTGTATTGTATTGTATTGTATAAATTCATTAAAATGATTTACTAAGCATGCAAGATTTTTTTTCAATACTTTTATATAATGTTATAATTATAATGTTTTCTACCACTTAACATTTAAAACATGCCAATTACTGAAAGAGCGTTTGTTCATTTACAAACAATTTTAATAAAATGTTTTCATCCGTTGGCAAAATGTGCCGCCCTGTCGGTAATTTAGGGGATTCACTCAAAATTCCGCCCTGTCGGTAATTGAGGGGATTCACTCAAAATGCCGCCCTGTCGGTAATTAAGAGGATTCACTGTAAAAAAGAGATATTTGAGAGAGTCGTGGGAATATCTTGATTGTATTGTTACGTCCACGGGGTGGGTAACGTGATAGAAAATACACTAATTGATCACTAATTAAAAGGAATGCAAACTTTATTACAAAATTACTAATTAACAAGGCTTACTTAATAAATCAATTCACTATGACGCACTTTTCACTCGCTTCGCTTTGAGATTCGCACTGTTCGCAGTTTAATTCCAAACTCCCCTCCGCTGCGTTGGCGCGCGGCTTATATATCCGGAGCCCTTCGCACTAGAACATTCCGGAGAAATCTTAAATAAACGGTCCAAGGTCCAATTCTAGGAACGGCGACCCCTCGGTTCATGAATGTTCCAGAGCCTCTAGATTGTTCGATGCTCGTTCGACCCGACGACTGGAACATTCCCGAATATGCTGTCCCTTTCTAGTTGTCTCTTTCACACACTTCTCGAACCTTCTCAATCTAGATGTCTCTCTCTAATAGTGCTGTCTCTTTCATTCCTTCGATAAATTTTCCCATATAATGAAGTGTACTTCAAAGGCCCATAAGGGGTCCTGAAAACGCCTGAAAACGGGTTTTCAGGTTATCGCGCCATCTGATAGAGGCTGTCCTGAAACGTACTGAAAACATGTTTCAGGCGCCTGAAAACAACGGCAACTAGGGTGAATTTTCAATCTTCTAGTATGTGGAAGAGCCACCTCTGAAACGGCCTGAAATCACTTTTCAGCCTGCTGAAAACGCTTCTAAAGCATGAAAAATCAAGTTTGAAGTTTATACCACCGGCGCAACACTACCCCCTCCTAAGACATGCTCGTCCCGAGCATCATTGTTTCCGTGGTACTTCGCCAGTCGGTCAACATGAACAACCTTGCAGGGACCACGTGGATTTCGCTGTATCCGATATGTGACGTCATTGATTTTTGTGACTACCCTATATGGCCCTTCCTAATTTGGGGACAGTTTTGGAGATTTTCCCTTTTTCCGCATCGGGTTATGTAGCCACACCCAAGAACCTTCCTGGAATCCAATTTGGTTAGCCTTCCTATCGTATCGGGTCTTCATTCTCGTGCTAGCTTGAAGCCCGTGTTCACGAACAAGACTGTGAACGTCAGCAATCCGATCCCCTAAATCACTTGCATACTCTGTGATAGATCTTGGAGCATCAGGAGGACGTCCAGTTAAAAGATCTGCCGGTAAACGAAGCTCTCTTCCAAAATTCGCATATGCTGGAGTAACTGCCGTACTTTCATGGATTGCTGACCTATATGACATCAAAAAGAGTGGAATATGCCGGTCCCAATCCTTTTGGTGACTCTCAACAACCTTGGCCAGATGTCTCTCCAGAGTCTGATTGAATCTCTCCACCATTCCATCCGATTGTGGGTGATATGCCGTAGTCCTCGTCTTATGCATCCCCATGATTCGACAAGTCTCTTGAAAAACCGCAGATTCAAAGTTCCTGCCTTGATCGCTGTGAATTTCCAAAGTTACTCCAAATCTACAACAAACTTCATTTACTAACTTCTCTGCTATAGTAACTGCTTCCTGATTAGGGATGGCAAACGCTTCAGGCCATTTGGTGAATCCTGGTTTGGTAATCCATCACGACAAGAATGTACTTGTTTCCGGAGTCAGATGTCGGGAACGGGCCTGCGACGTCTAGCGTAATTCTTTCCCAAGGTGCTCCAACATTGTACAGTTTGAGCGCTCCTCTACTACGGGTGTGCGGACCTTTAACTGCTGAACAGTTAACGCACTTCTTGCACCAGTTTTCGACATCTTCACGGCAGTGAATCCAATAAAACCGTTGTCGGATTTTCATTAAGGTTCTTTTCACTCCTAGGTGTCCACCAGAAGTACCGTCGTGGAAACTTCCCAAAACAACTTTCACTCTTTTCCTTGGAACGACTACTTGTAGATGAGCATCCTTCCCATTCGCCGATTCCCATTTCCTGCATAGTACGCCATTATGCATAACCAAGCTGTCCCATTGTGCCCAATAGCTTTTCGTTACCGAACTCATCGGAGCCACTTCACACCATCTTGGTTTGGGTATTCCTGCATTAATCCAGTCAAAAATCGGCTTTACGTCAGGATCCTCTTGCTGAGCTAGTTGCATGACTTCATCACTCCACTCTTCGCTGACTGTGTCAGTTCTCAGCATCCTTAAACATTCCTCGGCCTCTTGTCTAAGACAATGCTTACAGTCGTCGGGACAAGGTCTTCGAGAAAGGGCGTCTGCGTTTCCATGTGATTTCCCACTACGGTGTTCGATGACGAAGTCATAATATTCCTGAAGCTGTTCAATCCAGCGTGCCACCTGGCCCTCGGGATTTTAAACTCCAGCAACCATTTCAGAGCAGCATGATCAGTCCTGATTCGAAACTTCCGCCATAACAGGTATCTTCGGAAATGCTGTAACGTCTTGACGACTGCCAGCAGTTCCCTTCGAGTGACACAGTAATTTATTTCTGGCTTCGACAACGATTTGCTAAAGTAGGCGATTACAACTTCATTATCTCCGTTTTTTTGCGACAAGACTTCTCCAATACCAGTATTACTCGCGTCCGTGTCAACAATAAAATCTACTTCGGGATCTGGATACCCCAGTATTGGTGTTTCACAGAGTCTTTGCTTGAGGTCGTTGAAACTTGCCGTACACCGATCCGTCCAATCAAACTGTCTTTTCTCTTCCGTCAGTTCGTGCAATGGTTTTGCTATATCCGAGAAGTCCTTCACAAACCGCCTGTAATATGAGCACAGTCCTAAAAATGCACGTACTGCAGTTTTGTCCCTTGGTATCGGCCAATCCTTCACGGCACTTATCTTCTCAGGATCTGTCTGGATACCATCCTTCGAAATCACATGTCCCAAGTAGTTAACCTTTCGTTTGAAAAGTGAACATTTCTTTGGACTCAGTTTAAGGTTTGCCTCTCGTAACTTAGACAATACTTGCTCCAATTTGCCGAGGTGATTATCGAAGTCTCTACCAACGATGATAATGTCATCCATATAGACCAAGGAAGTATCTCCCAGCAATCCAGCTAGTATTTGTTCCATCAATCTCTCAAATGTCGCTGGTGCATTGCATAATCCAAACGGCATAACATTAAACTGCCAGAGCCCCTTTCCGGTTGAGAAAGCCGTTTTCTCCTTATCACTATCCTTGATCTCAACTTGCCAATAACCACTTTTTAAATCCAACGTAGAAAACCATTTCATTCCATTCAAAGTGTCTAAGGTGTCGTCGATTCGAGGTAACGGATAGCTGTCTTTCTTCGTGGCATCATTCAGTCGACGGTAGTCGACGCAGAATCTCATGGTCCCGTCCTTCGTCTTCACCAAAACTACGGGAGAACACCACGGGCTTGTTGAAGGTTCAATAACGCCACCCTTCTTCATTTCCTCGATCATGTCTTCTACTTCCTTCTCCTGAGCTACTGGAACTCGCCGGGGTCGCTGTCGTATAGGCATGACGTCACCAGTGTCGATCCCATGCTGTACGACTTCCGTTTTTCCGATGTCACTGTCATGCGCAGAGAAAACATTGCTGTATCGCAACAGCAATTTACGTGCCTTACTGAGCTCTTCCCCGGTAAGATCGTTTCTGGAGCCATCTAATAACCTTTCAATGTCTATTGGAGGCGCAGAACACCCAGGGTTTTCGCTCTCCGTAGAACCTTGACAACTTCGTATCCAAGAGATTTCCTCACATGATCCAACTAGAGCTCCTTTTCTAAGGACGCACTCGGTGTCACTTAAATTAAGAACTCTCACAAAGGTTTTAGTCGATGTTGTTACCACCGTGCGGGCTGTCATCCATGGTTTACCATCATTGACCTTTTCCACAACAACACAACGATGACATCCTTGTTTTGTGCTGTACGGCAATCGCACTGGAACTAATGCCTGTGCCCTCGGTTGGAGGATCGTTCTTCTAGTACAGTAAACATTCCCATTTACTCCGCCCTCCATAGGCAGGTGTCCAAATTTGGGCCTGATGAGGTATCAGGCCCAAATTTCAGTACTCCAACCTTCAAGTCAATTTTACAGCCATGGCCTCTCATAAAATCCAGCCCAATGATGCAGTCGTCGATAATGTTAGCTACAATCACCTTATGCCAGTAGCTCTTATTACCAATTTTTAAATCCACCTCTCGCTCCCCCTGTATGGGAATGTACTGGCCGGTAGCGGTTTGCAGCTGGAGATGCCTAGGTTGGACTAGATGATCTCTGGTCAGGTGCTTCTGTAGCCGAGAACTGATAACCGTCCGAGAAGCTCCGGTGTCGATGGTAAGGTGACATGGTAATCCACCAATTTTTCCTTTGACAACCAGACTATTCCCGTCACTAGCCTGTGAGATCATAACTGGGACATTCCGACCACCAGCCAGCACTCGTCCCTTAGTCCTGGCTTTTACTCGTTTCCCTGTTGCGGCCCGGATGCCACAGTACCTGTTGCCCTTGCCACTGGAGTCAGATCTCGTTCTCTCCTGCCCCTTTTCGGGCAACTGGTCTGGATGTGGCCACGTTCTCCACAATGGTAACATCGTGGCCGAAACTCACGATGTGGAGCAATCGGTTCCCTAAGAGATACTTCACGTACCCTATAAGGCCTTGACGGGTCCTGGCGCACAGCTTCTACTTCCAGGGCATGAGCCACCGCATCCTTCAGGCTCCCATGGTGCCCTAATCGCACTGCAGCCCGTACCTCCAAATCCCGTATTCCATCAACGAAGGCCTGCACTAACGTGGTGTCCACAAAGGAGGCGGATGTACGTTGGTACGCCTTTCTGACCAACTTCTCATTTTCTAGGGCCCACTGCTGCAAGGTCTCGCTACGCCCCTGCGTCTTGTTCTTTAACTGAGCTCGGTACACGTGCTCCAGGTGCTTGTCACCGTAACGGGCCTCCAACGCCTCTAGAAGCCGGTCGTAAGTCTCCTCTTCTCCTAAGGCTTCTAATATGGTGAGAACCTCGTCACGTAACGCTAAGGTTAGGGCTGTCCTGGCCTGCTCTTTACTCCAACCGTTAGCCTTGGAGACTGACTCGAATTGCCGCTTATAAGCTGTCCACGACGATGTACCATCGAAGGGAGGTACCTTGAATCGTCCACCTCCCGATACAGGCACCTCGACTGCACAGGTACTCGTACCACTGGCCACTTTTATTTCGAGCTTCTGGAGGCGATTCTTGTAGGTGTCGACTTCCTCCTTAACTGTCCCAATGGTTTCTCTAACACCATGAAGTCCAGTTTCAAATTTAATGTCCAAGTCAATCAGTTTCTCCTGGACCTCACACATCTCGCGCTTCCATTCAGTCGCAGTCTCATGTACCTCTCGAAGCAGTCTCGATTTTTCTTCTTGCTTTTCTTCCTGTTTGCGCAGCCCCTCTACGATTTTTTGGACCTGTTCCTGTTGTTGACGAGCTTGCTCTTGTTGTTGACGAGCTTGCTCTTGTTGTTGACGAGCTTGCTCTTGTTGTTGTTCACGAGCTTGCTCTTGTTGTTGACGAGCTTGCTCTTGTTGTTGACGAGCTTGCTCTTGTTGTTGACGAGCTTGCTCTTTTAAGAGAACTAAGATGGCATTGACGTCCAACTCTTGCTTATATGGGGTCGGTGAGTCTGATGGGCCAGCGCGCGACGCAGAGTCCTCACCTGCTGCCACTCGGCTCCGGGTCTGCACTCCCTTCTGCTCGTTCTCACGTGATGTAGTCGACAATTTCTATCCCACTTCTGACACCAAATGTTACGTCCACGGGGTGGGTAACGTGATAGAAAATACACTAATTGATCACTAATTAAAAGGAATGCAAACTTTATTACAAAATTACTAATTAACAAGGCTTACTTAATAAATCAATTCACTATGACGCACTTTTCACTCGCTTCGCTTTGAGATTCGCACTGTTCGCAGTTTAATTCCAAACTCCCCTCCGCTGCGTTGGCGCTCGGCTTATATATCCGGAGCCCTTCGCACTAGAACATTCCGGAGAAATCTTGAATAAACGGTCCAAGGTCCAATTCTAGGAACGGCGACCCCTCGGTTCATGAATGTTCCAGAGCCTCTAGATTGTTCGATGCTCGTTCGACCCGACGACTGGAACATTCCCGAATATGCTGTCCCTTTCTAGTTGTCTCTTTCACACACTTCTCGAACCTTCTCAATCTAGATGTCTCTCTCTAATAGTGCTGTCTCTTTCATTCCTTCGAGAAATTTTGCCATATAATGAAGTGTACTTCAAAGGCCCATAAGGGGTCCTGAAAACGCCTGAAAACGGGTTTTCAGGTTATCGCGCCATCTGATAGAGGCTGTCCTGAAACGTACTGAAAACATGTTTCAGGCGCCTGAAAACAACGGCAACTAGGGTGAATTTTCAATCTTCTAGTATGTGGAAGAGCCACCTCTGAAACGGCCTGAAATCACTTTTCAGCCTGCTGAAAACGCTTCTAAAGCATGAAAAATCAAGTTTGAAGTTTATACCACCGGCGCAACAGTATCATTGGTTGTTTATTAAAAGCAAATGCTTTTTATGAGCAATTAGAGACATTCAAAAGCTGTGCCCTTGCAAAGTCTATGTTGAACTGTTTTTTGGAGAACGCTATGCTGATATTGGCCACAACAGATTTGGCCTTGTAATCATGCACAAAACACTTCCCTTTGCGTAAGCGCTGCGCGCTGATAGGTAATGAAAATTCGTTTGAAATTAAATAAATTTAAAGTTGTCAAGTTTAAATAAACGTTCCACTCTGCTCCGGTGAAAATACGGAGAAAGCTAATTTTCCCATACATAAGACCCAGCTAGATCGATTTCTCGCCCCCGTAAAATCCTATATTCCAAATTTCATTGAAATAGAGCGTTTTCGAGAACGTGATTTGAAATATAACTATATACAAATATTGCTAGTTTAATAGTATCGGATTCTCCACCAATCATAACATATTATGACACTTCGAAACGCTTTTTTAAGCACATGAATAACGATGTAATCATTATTTTGATTAGTTTAATGGGCAGTAATGGATTGGCATATTTTTGTTGACACCTCTTTTAATCGCCTCGGATTTATCTTTTAAGTGAAGAACTAGGATTTTAGTAGCCGTAAAGTTTAATGTATTGCTAGAAAACAACCCTGAGCCTGATTGATTATATTTAAATACATTGGAATAGGTTTTTATCTCGGACAGGGCTGAATCGTCAGTCCCTTATTTACCGTAGTTGGATGAGCGAGCGAGGCGAACAAAGTTCTCCCCCAGCAGGGGGCCAGCTGTTATCCTCTACAGGTCGCATTTCTCAAACGATTCCCGTGAAATGAATGAAGACGATTTGTGAGCAGTAATCGAATTTAAACTTTCGTGAGACAATGTTGAAATAATACTAATAATTACACGGTTCAACTCACGTATTAAATGTCACTACGGGTGACATGTTTCGAACTCTTAGGGGAGTTCTTCTTCAGGATGAGTGTTTTCGCAGCGGTAATGCATGAATCACTGCCCGCGCCCGATCCGAACGCCGTGCGGCGCACGCGCTGACAGGGCAGGGGGAGGCCGGCAGTCTTGCGCTGGAGTAGTGTTAGATTGCGGCAGGAGTTCGTCTCCTCCGAGAGACGATACGCACACTGAACTCACTGTGTCCACGGGATTGTCGCAACACACTGTCCACTTCAATTTAGGAATAATAGTTTGCCATGCTGGTGGTAACATCCAGCCAACATCACGATTAAAATTTGCGCGGCGCCCAATTTCAATCGCCTCACGAATCTTGCGTGGCATATAACCTTTCTCCCGTACCTAGCAGGAATCTCACCTTGTCGAAACGAATGAAATGGGACGCGCCTGTATCGCGCGCATGGTTATGCTTCCGCCGAGTTCCTAACATCCATCTTCAGGCCTCCACCCACCGAACGTGTGTCGTGCGCGGCGCGTGTCGGGCGCGGTTGAAGCGGTATATTCACACCGCAAGCGGGCGGCGAATAGAAACGCGGGCCCGCCGCGTTGGCGACGCGTTAGCAACGCGTGTGCAGCGCGGCCGCTGCGTTTGCACGCGCGGGCCCGCTTGGGTCCGCCACGTCATGCCTCTCTCACTACCAACACATTTTATATGTATTTCACTGTCTCTATCACACTTAGTAGCGCGGCAGCTGCGCGTGCACGCGCGGGCCCGCGCGTCATAGCTCTCTCACTACCAACACATTTAATATGTGTCTCACTATCTCTATCACACTCAGCAGCGCGGCAGCTGCGCGTGCACGCGCGGGCCCGCGCTTCACACGCGACGCGCACGACACGCGGCCGCGCTGCCGAGTTGTAACTTTAGCGCCGCGGGCCCGCGTTCGGACCGCGTTCGATGTGTGTTTGAAGTGTAGTTTCAATGCTTTACAACTTGCGCGGGCCCGCGCAGCAACGCGCCGCGCACGACACGCGTTCGGTAAGTGGAGGCCTTTCTTCACGCTGCGTATGTGTTCCAGCAATCTCCCGAAGAGTTTTAAATATGTGGCCCGTAGTGACATTTAATACGTGAGTTGAACCGTGTACTTATTAGTATTATTTGTGAGTAGGTTCGAAACATAGCATTTTTTTGTAGATTCAGCTTATGTAATTAAAAGTTTATTTTTCAGTCTCGCGAGTTGACGTAATATCGTGAGTCAGATTATAAACTGAAGATGTTCACAATATTATGGTGACATTTATACTGTCGGCGTCCAGTAGTCTACGCTGACCTGAATTCCGTAGACCGTATGCTTGTTTGTCAGCGTAGCAAAACAACACTTGGCACCTGTAGATAGTACGGCGGAAATTGGCCAATATTGACAAAAGTCGTGGACACGTCTTCTATATACCTAAAACTGGTATGGATGTGTTCCTTGTTGTCTCCAGAGTACGAATCTACCGGTTTTAGTTAAGGGAGAGGGGGACGGACATAGCTGTGACGTCACAAAGATGGCGGCCGACGGTTATCGATTTTTGTTCAAATCTCGGGTTCTATTTTTCTGATCGGTTCGTGTGAGGTGTCATTTGAAAGCATATTAAATGTTCTATAATTCATGCTTTGAATTCTGTAACGTACAATCAACCGTTTGAAAAAATATTTAAAAAATATGTTTTTTTTACCTTAGACGTTTGCTTTCTTACCATCATAATTCGAGAAAGTGATTCTTTAGCGTGATGAATGTCATTATAAAAAATATCAAACATTTTATTAGCTTGCCAATGATATGCCTTTTGTCGTCGTTACATAATAAACATGTCATTTATGGCCAATTCGGTAACGCAAGTCCGCGGCAACCGGCTTGCTGCGTATGATTGAAATACTATCTACTACTAACTACTATGAAACTTCAATTTTGGTGTTCTCAAATGAAAGGTACTGTTGTTTTTATTGTTGTTGTTGTTGCCCGAGGGCACCCCCGTGGTGCTTAAGGCCCGCATAAGCTCTCGCCACGCCTTTCTGTGTGTTCCTGTAGTCGAATTAATAATTTTGTGTTTAACTGTATATTTATATGCGTAGATTAGTATTTACAATCGGCGAATTGAATTCTTTTACGGCTAGGAGCAAGATATTTATTAGACGAATGAGCATAATTTATTTTATAAATATGTTTCAATAAAAAGGCATTTAAAATTCATAACTTCGATGACTGTAGGCCGCAAGCTTTCCCCAAAATCCAGCCCGAGGACTAGGACCCAAACTGGCGTCAAGGCCACGCTTGCCGTACCCCACGCCCACGAATACTTCATTTTGTTGCAGTTTTGCAGGCAACAAGTTCGAACAGAACAACACGGCCCGAAGGCGAGCGGCGAGCCTCGCGGGGCCCAAGGCCCGGAGCGTCCCTCCAAAGCGCACTCTCGGATACCCTACTCTTGAGTGCAAGGACAAGTGAATCTGACGGCCGAAGGCCCAAAGCGTTCCTTCAGAACGTGCTCTTCACGTGAGTCATAAGATCCCGAAGGGCGAGCTCATGCGGACATTTTACTACTCCTAATGTATTACAAACAAACTTGAGGGCCGAAGGCCCGAAGCGTACCTTCAAAGCGGGCTGTCCATCCGAGCCAAAGGACCAAAGGCCCGAAGGGCGGGCCCACCACGTCGACACTTTACTACTCCTAAGTGTCCTATAAGCCAACCTGAGGGCCGAAGGCCCAAAGAAAAGCAGCATGGCACGCGAGGCGGCAGGCCGAGCTCTGCGTAGGGCCGAAGGCCAGAAGCGTTCCTTCTGAGCGGGCTCCCCACGCAAGCCAGAGGGCCAAAGGCCTGAAGGGCGGACACTTTATTACTCCTAAGTGTCTTACAAGCGAATCTGAGCGCCGAAGGTCCGAACCGTCCCTTCAGAGCGCGCTCTCTATGTGAGTCCGAGGGCCAAAGGCCCGAAGCGACCCTCCAGAGTGCGCTCTCGGATACGGATACTCCTAAATGCGACAAGCGAACCTGAGGGCCGAGGAATTCACGCGAGCAGGCCGAGCTCTGCGCAGGACCGCAGGTCTGAAGCTTCCCTTCAGAGCGCGCTCTCCACGCGAGCCTGCGCGCCGAACAACCGGATAACCTGAGGGCCGAAGACCCGAAGGAGAGCGGCATGGTAAGCGAGGCGGCAGGCCGAATTCTGCGTATAGTCTGTAGCGTCCCTTCAGGGTGCGCTCTCGGACACCATACCCGCTGAGTGTTTTACAAGCGAAACTGAAGGCCAAAGGCTCGAAGGTAAGCCAACGCGGCCACAACACTTTCTCTTTTACATACAAGACTCAAACACTCACCAAGCGGACACACACCCGTCCACACGTTGCACAGTCCGTGCAACGTTTCAGTTACAAATCTCTCTCCCGCTTTTCGCTTTCTATTGCAGTTTTTCACCTCTTTTGCCAGGAAATACTTAACGGGGTGACGTCGACACGCTCTAGTTAGGTTTACATAACTTTTGTTTAGGACATTACTGTTACGCATTTTGATATGATGCCAATTGATTATTATGCCTATTTGTGCTTATGCTTTTTGACATTAGTCTTCATGAAGATTATGCTTTCAGTATTTATGCTTTTTAATGTTATGCGTATATAATTATGCGTAATGAGAATTATGCACATCACTATTTCGGCGAAAGCAATTATGCGTAACAATAATTAATAGTACAAATGACTTTATGCCTTCCAATAGAGAACCGTTTTTCTCCCGGGTCCACGCAGACCGAGTCGCGGGCGGAAGCTAGTTGTCTAATAAAGCTGCATGCGTTCATAGTCTTAGTATTTATTTTCAATGTAATACTAGGAACTAGACTAATTTTACATGACCCGGGCGTAAATTGGCAATAACAATCTTACTTGACAGCCAAAAGAAGACGTAAAATTGTGTATGGGGGGTGAAAAGTACGCTTCAGAGCACTCGCCTCGCCTTCGGCTCGGGCTACAAAGTTCCTGAGGTGGCCTACTACTATTCTTTATTAACTAGTGTCTAAAGGCGCGATGTGACGCCAGCGATCGCTAGCAGTCGAGCGAGCGTGGTGATAGTTAATCGGTGCGTAATTAACAAAAATTATTACTACTTGGTTATTTATTAATGTACACCAACAAAATCTATATTTTTGGAAAGCTTATAAAATGATCTATCTTTGATATAATAACTTTAATTACGCTAAAGTTATTATTTATTGAGTTACAAGCGTGTTTTATCAGTACTCATGCAAACGCGCGCGGTAAAAAAAACATATTTTTCTAATAATTTAAAACTGTTGATTATACGTCATAGCGTCCCAAAAATCAATTATAGTACGTTTAATATGCTTTCAAATGACAGCTCACACGAAGCAATCAGTAAAATAGAACCCGAGATTTGAACAAAAATCGATGACCGTAGGCCGATCTTTATGACATCACAGCTATGTCCGTCCCCCTCTCCCGTTACTAAAACCGGTAGATTCGTACTCTGGAGACAACAAGGAACACATCCATACCAGTTTTAGGTATATAGAAGAGATGTCCACGTAAATCGTAAAGCACGACTTTTTGCGATTTTGCCACCGTACTATATATAATTTACACTGCAAACTTGCCTCGATAAATCCAACGCTACCAAACTAACAACGAGTTTACCTATCTGCTTTTTATCACGATAACTTCGATAAGTTCAAGGTCGACTATGAGTGCAAATAAAGTTATTAGTTATTGATTGATGACTGCGTAAGATAAACGCCCGAGTGCTCGACGCTGTACTAGTACATAACATGGGCACTCTATGTCAAAGTGAGATGGCTTATTTTCGAATGAAGAAAAATCATATTGCTTTGACATAGAGTGCCCATGCCTTATACTAAGTATAGCGTCGAGCACTCGGACGTTTACCTTACTTTGCAAATTAGTCGAAAAGTCGAGTAGTACTGGGAAACGTTATGTCAAGGTCGGTCGAGACCATTAGAAGAACATCTTTTCAGGGGCATGGTGTAACAAATTAAATCGGGTTCCATATTTTGGCCAAGTCTATGGAACAGTCGATTTCTTTTTTCAATATTGTGTTTGATCCCAAAAATTAAGCAGCCCGGGCTCACTCCCCGCAATAAGCAGCGACAGGGTATCAGGAAGTGGCGGGAGATTTTTTAGAAGCGTAGTTTGGTTCACATTTAAAACGACATTTCGTCTGGCAGAAAATAATAGGGGCGCCACTATCGCTCATATGGCAACACGAATAATAGGACCTAGAGATTTTGATACTTCACTCTTTACTAGGACATTATTTAAATTTGGTTCCTAATTTAGAAAAATGACATACAAATACATATTGCCGATCACATTTTGTCGATCTTTTATACCCGCATTTATGCTAAAAGTGGCGCTGGAATATACGTTTCATGTGCTCTGCCTACCCCTTTTGGGAATAAAGGCGTGAATGTATGTATGTAAATACACATTGGTATAGACATACAAACTCGCAAACATTACCTCTATAATAATGTTTATGTAGACAGAATGCTAGTTATTTAAAGAAAAGTTTTGTTAACGAATTTTATGAAATAGTACAATATACAGTTTCTTCTTCCTCCAAATATTGCACTTTGGATACAGTTACACTTAGTTAAAACACTTAAAATTCATCAAATATATTGCAAATACCAAGTAGTTAGTTCTATAATAATTTAGACAAAGTGATACTTAGATGGGTACCAGGACATTCCGACATAGTAGGAAATGAATAATTTACTTTAAAAACAAAGTTTTAACCGACTTCAATTTAGTACTCCGCCAAGCCACGAGAACATTTCCACATTTCTTTTCCAATTTACCACATGAACTGATTTCCGAGAGCAAATGCGTTAATTATTAGAGAAAAAAACCCAATCGCTGTATGTGGGCCGATAATATTTGAGGACTTCCGTCGATTCAACAAGGATCAGCTTTGGCACTTCATTAGTTGCTATTTCAACGGAATCTTATCAGAATCTGTGATATACTTTTTCAATTTTATGTACATAATTGAGGAATTCCATAAGTCATCTGTGGTCTTCATCATCAATTCCACTCCACCAAATTTATGATTTCCGGGTGTAAATACACGAGTTATAATAGAAAATACCAAAATCACTACACGCGTGCCTATTATAATTGAGGAGTTCTCTCAATTGCTCATGGATCCCATCATCAAATTGAATTTTTGAAAAAATGGGACCCACCTGGAAGCATATAATTACAAATACAAAAAAAAATTACGAATCGGCTCATCAATGACGGAGTTCTGAGGTAACAAACATTGAAAAAAAAAAAAAAAAATACAACCGAATTGAGAACCTCCTCCTTTTTTTGAAGTCGGTTAAAAAGCAGATGAACTTGCAAGGAAGGGCGCAGACACAACCGTGGTCGGCCCAGAACCGTTCTGTATCACATAACGGAAATCATATTCTCTACTAAACTAACAGAAAAATCAGAAGCAATAAAGCTGTGTAAGTTTGCTAAAGGACAAAAACAGGCTAAAGCTTTAATGAAAGGGTTCAATAATAAACTGTCTAAAGAGCTCTAAAGAGATTACAAGTCAAAAGGCACAAAACCTGAGCAGTGACGAGAATCCTGACAGGACATTGCAAATTAAACAAGCACCTGTTTCAAATGGATATGAAACAGGACGCAACTTGCAGGTTCTGCCAGAAGACAGAGGAAACAGCAATGTACATTCTCTGCTCCTGCGGAACACTCATGCACAAAAGAAGTACCTACCTAGGGTGGCACATCGTGCACCCAGAAGAGGCACAACATATCACCGCCCAAAAACCTGCCTGCCAGACTTAACGGTGAAATCTAAAAAAGGGCTGCCACAATAGATCACTTGCTGGTCGAAGCGGCATATAAAGGCCCTCAAATCAACAATAATAATAATAAATAATACTTTATAGCAACAGAAACTGAGTTACGACCTTGATATGACGGATCCCAATGTGTTTAAGTTTCATGGTATTCCAGTATGCCGTTTTCAAATGGGAACCAAACTACGTTTGTATAGAGAGTCGAATGAGTCGAGTTTGCTGGGAACTTTTAAAATACCATAAAAAGTGCTACGCAAATGATGTGGCGAGAAAATTCCGCGTCAAATAGGAATTCCTAGCGTTCAAAAACAGTTGTCCATCACTGGTGCAGAATTTAGCAGTGGGCGGAAAACCAGACATTGTACTGTAGTGTGAACGGAAAATGGGGAAAACCATCGTACTAATCCGCAAATAAACAAATATGTTGTCAACTAATGAACATCTGGCTTATTCTGTCTATTCCACCGTCACAAAGTTATCCACTTATCAGCCCAAACATCTCCACTGCTGGACATATACCTTCCCCCCGCAAGAGTACCACAACGACCGGTCCTGCGCCGTTCGCATCCAGCGGTTTCCTGCGACCTTCACCAGGTCATAATTCCACTTATGCCTTCCGCTCTCTACTTCCCCTTCCCTTCTGCACTCAAGTGGCAGTGGGCGGGGCACATTGCATGTTGAACCGGTGGCTTGGGTCGCAAGGTTCTTGAAGGGCAACCAGTACCGGTACGGATAACGAAGAGCTATACCTTGGTTCTGCTGCGGATAGCCTCATTTCTCAATACTCAATCATTTACTGCAATATCACAAAAGTAGGTACAGATGTTAACTTAAAGCTACAGATCATTGTGAACCCTGTTGGCCACTGCAATTTAATGCGAACGCGCCGAGAAACTCCCAGCATAGCCCTCTCCATTGCCTTTAGGGTGACTTTGAGCCTTGTAATAAGGCCGATAGTGAGCGACCACGTTTCAGTGCCATATGTCATCACTGGCAACACACACCGGTCAAAGACTATAGAGCAACGAGTAAGATGTGAGCTAAGGACGATTTGGCGTCTATTCCACCGACAGAAACGAAGCTCCTAAATTATAATGATGAATAAATACAAGGTGTCACACAATATTACTATAGTAGCTATATGGTAGTCAATTATAATGGTACGAGTAACCATGTTACTAATTTTTTTGATAAACATAGTTGTTATGGTATACACTTCACAAAGCTGCCTTATTTCTATAAATTGCGTGGTGACTTCCTCGCTCTTAACTTAGTACTAAAGTGAACAGTATCGGAGTGAGAACTGAGGCTCTAGTATAAGTTTTACCAAAACAAAACGTTACGACCGCGTTCGCGTTTAGCTGTCAAATTCCATATAAATTGACGGTAAAACGCAAACACGCGATCGTAAAGTTTTGTTTCGGTGAAACTTATACTAGAGCCTCTGGAAGAGGGAGAACAGTAGAAACAAGTTGTGAAAAGTGAAGTGATAGTGTATCAGCGAACCTTAGGTTTATTAAACAAGTAATGTAAAAAATTGAATTAAACGTGTTATCGCATTTAAACTTTCGTGAGACATGTTGAAATACATACATACATACATACATATACTCACGCCCGTATCCCATTGGGGTAGGCAGAGACTAAGGAACGCCAAATACTACGTTCCTTACATACTTCTTTCGCTTCGATCACATCCATACATCTCCACATACAGGCTCGTCGGTTGCGGGTACTTCTGACCTGGCCTTTTAACAGTATCGTTGAAATTTGGTCATGATACCCTCGCCTAGGCCGCCCCCTACCGACCCTTCCATCCATCTCCTGGACGTATATCCTCTTAGTCAGCCTACTTTCACACATCCTCTCAACATGCCCAAACCACCGAAGCATACCTTGGTCAATCCTAGTCACTACATCGTCTTCTATTCCACATTTTTCTCTTATTACACTATTTTTTATTCGATCATTCAAACGAGCTCCACACATACTTCTTAACGCTCTCATTTCAACTGCATTCAGTCTACTCTCATGCTTTTTCTGAAATACCCAAGTTTCACTTCCATACATCAGTGTAGTAACAAGCACTCCTCTGTGAACCGCGAGTCGAGCCTTCTTTGTTATACTTTGGCTGCTCACAAACGCGTGCAATGCTCCATTCACCTGATTGTCCGCTTTCACTCTTCTTTCAATGTCATCATCACACTTTCCATCTCTCGTAAATAAAGAACTCAAGTACACAAATTCATTCACTTGCTCCACCCGTAGTCCGTAGCAGCTTAGTATCCATATGATTGTAGCGAAAAGCGCCCGTGTAGCGTTCTGACACATGTGTGTCGTGATTAGCGCAGTTCAGATAGTTGAATGAAGGATGGGCAGATTTGTATGGACTCTGGCCTAGAAACCAATAATGACAAGCCATAGGTCATTGGAAAGGTTTTTCATATTCTACAACTTTTCACAAAATCAGTTACAAAACCTTAATTTAGTCTGTAAAGCGATGCAGGAACTTAGTATCGAAAAAACTACATAGTAAAATTTAAACTCAAACTACTTTTATGCAGCGATAACATTTTTCACACAAAGATTTGGGACTACCTGCCATAGTAAAAGTTTTAGAACTTAGAATAAGCTATCCAGTGACATATCGCTTGTCCTTATTGGTCATATAGGCCAATCTGCCCATCCTCCTTTAGAATAAGAAAAGCTACCCAATGATCATACGCACTGCTATGTGCTCTATTGTAGTTAGGGGCTCCACGCGCTTTTTGGCTAGTTTTGACGCGTTTTGAGTTGATATTCCTCTGTCAAAACTACAGATATATTTATGGCACAAACACTTATCGGTGCTTCAATTCATTATCTACATTTTCACGAGAGTTTTTATGAAAATAATTAATATATTTGTTTAATGATTTGTTCACACATGGGCCAAACAAGCTCTTTTTCGATATTTGTATGTTGTTTGTGCACTTTTATATATGAAATCTACATATAACTGTTCCTTAACTTTTCTAACAACCCACAAGAGATTTTATTTTTAACTCATTTTCACAAAAGTTACGTCCAAAAAACTGGTTTATTGGCCGGAAATGGCCAAAGTTTGGTGCCATATTATCCCGAAAACAGTTAATATGTAATATTACTTCGGTAAACCTCGATGAGCCATAAAAAACACGAAAAAACCGACTGGTACAGATCGAAGGTCATTGGGAGCTAGGAGCCCCTTAAAAACAAAGTTTAAACTGACTTCAATTCAGTACTCCCCTTCAAGTGTGCCTATAAAATTTGGAGACTTTCCTCGATATATCCAGGATCCCATCATCAGATCCTGACCTGATGACCCTGGGACCAACTGGGAAGGACACATTTTCAAACAAAAAAAGAGTTGTCTGAATCGGTCCAGGTGTCTTAGAGTAATCGGGACTAAAAAAGAACCTCCCTTTAACAAGTCGATTAAAAATTTAAGGACATTGCCGCGCATCCACGGTACATTTCTACCAATACAAAAACTCTTTGTGTCACATCCAAACCTAGTGTATTTTGAATACAATAAACTACACTTCCACTACACCAATTCTTTCTTTAGTGTTCCGTAGTCAACAAGGAACCCTCATAGTTTCGCCATGTCCGTCTGACCGTCCGTCCGTCCGTCCGTCTTCGGCTTAGCTCAGTAACCATTACTACTAGAAAACTGTAATTCGGCGTGGATTCAATCACGCCGAAGTAGGCATAACTAGTTACCGAGTAATAGTCGACTACCTTAAAATGTACTTAGAAAGGCCAACTTTCGTAAAAATTCGACCGACGTAACCATTTAGTTGGCGCGCGCGTGTTGATGTAACTAAGAAAGAAAGGAAAATACGGAACCCTACACTGCGCTTGCCTCGACATGCACTTGGCCGATTTCTTATTATACGGGGAATACGTAGATATTTGAAATTAATTACGTTATTTTGAGATAATATTTTTGTTTATAAGCAATTTTGACATGTCAAATGACACTCATTAACTACTTAGTTACAAATTAAAGTGACACAAACCCACACGGATAAATACGGCATTCAATATTTTATGTACTATTCATCAATAAGCAGTATAATAGCGTGTCAAACAAAATGGCTTTGTTATGCAGAATTGAATGCATTTGAATGAACATGACAGCGAAATTGAGTGAAGTTCACGTGAATGTGTGATCTGATCACTCCAGGCAAAACCAGTGAAAGTGACCTCTGAAGACGCATAGTTATTACAACTCTCTGGTTGTTATACATATTGGAAGGTAGTGAATATTATGACTGTGAATAGGTTGCTTAACGATTTAGTTCATTACTTTTAAAATAGATTACGTTTATGATTTATGAAGAACATATTCGTGATTGCTTCCATTATCGGCTGGTAAATTAGAAATCGTTATATTCGATTTTATCAAACGAGCGAACGAAGCGAACGTAGCTCTTATACTTTAGATTTATATGTTTTAGCTTGGGCCGAAAATCGTTTGGCCGGCGTCCGGTGTCTGTCCCGCTGGTCTACAGGTCGCATTAATCAACAGATTTTCGTAAAATTTTGTGAGCAGTTTCGTTAATTATATAGTTTTTTTTTCGTTACTTTTTCGGAATTAGATAAATATAAAAATCTTCCGGGTGGAAAGTTTGAAGGATTCTTGAATAAAGCATCTTAGAATAACGTTTTGAAATGAAGAACACAAAAAACACGCTAAAATTATAAATAAGTGTCTAAGAAGAGAGAGTAAGAGAGTGTGTGTGTGTTTATTTTTCCTGGAGAAGTATGTACCCGTCACTTATTAATATCATCATAAATTCATTCGGCGTGAAAGTCTATGCGGCGACCGGGATGTGCCCAACAAAGCTATACTTTTTAGCCAAGATGTAGAATTTGTAGAGCGTGGCTGGTAGTGGTACAGTTACGCCGTGTGGAGTAGGAAGCTTGGCGCTAATTACGATCTGATATCTTTTTCACGCTGAAAGCTGTATGAGCTATCGAGTCTTGGCATCACTTTACATGTCATGTTTTTGGTGGGATCGATCTTACTATGTCTCATTTACGGAAAAACGTGCCGGGATTTTTCACAAAAATAATTAATAGTAAAAATAACAATGATGATATTTCCGACCAAAATAAATTTGTTTGCTTTGGCTTTAAGAGTCCGGGTGGTCCCAGCGTTTCGGATTCAATAAACATCGAACATCAAATGGAATGAAAATAGCTCGTGGAAAGACGCTTTTGTTGGGAACGTTTGGGTATGTTTGTGTAAACTATCAGGTAACACTACTATGTGCTCTGTAGGTAAGCGCAGAGCTCCCTAGGGTGCGTTGTGTTGAGAATGAGCAACTTTCATACAGATGCTCGAGAAAAAGCACGGTTCGGAAAAACATTAATTTATAATAGCATTTCTTTGTTGTTCATTTTGAAACGATATTTATTACTTGTAAGAATCCTATGAATTTTCCACCCGGAGGTAATTTAATATTTATAAATGAAGCGGTTGTTTTTTTTATATGATTTATTTCAAATATATTATACAGCAAATAAATGCAAATGAACCAGAATAAAGATAGAACACTTATTAATATTTTGTCTGACTTTTCAGTTATAATTTTTTTGAAGTCTGATATTTTGTTGGATATTGTTTCTAGGTAATTATAATTATTCAAATGATGATATATCCGTTACACAGAAAAAAAACGCAATTCAAAGTATATTTCCAAATTTGTATTTATTTCCTTACTAGGTCAATGAGATGACTAGACTAAGATATCACATCGAAAGGTTGACCCACATTGTGTCCAATCAATATCACAGCTATTATGACGTCATAATAATCCTATACTATTAAACGAGCAATATTTGTATATATATATACGTATAAAAAATATATATTTGCAATCACTTTATCGAAAACGGCTCCAACGATTTTAATGAAATTTGGAATATAGGGGTTTTTGCAAAGAATCCAAAACTCGCCGCCTATCATAAAGTCCGGAAGTTATAGGGGGACAAATGTCTCTAGCGATGGCTAGCGAAGTGCAAAGTTGAGACTATTTAATTTGGCTGACTTTTTAACCCCCGACGCAAAGAGAGGGGTGTTATAAATTATAAATTTAAAGTGTCTGTGTATCTGTGTATCTGTCTGTGGTAACGTAGCGCCCAAACGGATGGACCGATTTGAATGCGGTTTTTTATGTATCATAGATAATTTTAACCAGAGTGTTCTTAGCCATGTTTCATGAAAATCTGTTCAGCGGTTTTTGAGATACTGGACTTTGAAATGAAAATGTCGGGGGTTTTTCAACTTTTCTAAGTTGTAGTTATTATTATATGTATAACTCATTCGTCGTTGGTGGGGGGAATTGGAATATTTTACTTTAAATGGTACAGTTGCTTTTTAGGTGTCATTACGGACCCCGGGCTTCTTTAGGCCACAACCGAAAATAAAGCTGGTTTTCCACCGGCGAGGCGAGGCGGGGCGTGGATGGGCGAGAATTGAAATTAGTATGGGACTTACTACCTATTTCCACCGCGCGCGCGCGCGCTCGGTGCAAGTAGGTTACTACCTACTTGCTAGTCCCATACTAATTTCAATTCTCGACAATCCACGCCCCGCCTCGCCTCGCCGGTGGAAACCACCTTAACGCTAGAAGGATGATGATGGTAGAGTTTATTTTTGAATGCACTATTTTGATGAAACTTGGTCAATTAAAATAATCTCAAGTGTAGGTACACTATTGCATCGCCAAAAAGCTACCGAATTTATTTATGTTCAAGACGATCGCCAATCAAATTTTCATTATTTTTTATCATGGCAAACGTTGTTGAACTATAAAGGAAAACAGAACTCATTTAAAGAAATCGCAGAAAATTATAATTAAATCGCTATAATTAATTTTAAATCTCCTATAATTAAAAATATAATTTTGTCTCGAAATATTGCAGAGAAAATCTGAATTAAATCTGAGCAATTAAAGCGCGTCACGCCTTCAACGTCCGCAAAGGTGTCAGGTTACGTCATTAAGGGGAAAGGTTGGATGTGCACTTTTTAACGTTATTCGCCGTTTTCATATTTTTATGAACTTTCATGAAGTTACAAAAGAAACGTCAGTCAAATCAGGCGCTTAAGAACGCAGAAAAACCCTCGCAATAAAATATAGCCTTTAACCATTCAGGAAGTCAATACCACACGCAGGCGAAAGATTTTTTGAAATCGGATGAGCAGTTCCGGAGATTACCCAAAACGTACAAACTTACAAAGCTGTCATAGCCTTTTCCTATTTATAATATTATTCGTTATAAATAAAGACAACACCTTTAGTTGTCAAAGCGGAGCCAGGCTCCTTTAGGGACACAACCGGGAATATTGCTAGGAGGACGATAATGCATAATGATGACTGCACCAAGCATTTCATATCATAGTAATCCGGAAAAGCTGGTCGTAGACAGGAAAAAACTTCACCAATTTGTAGTCGATGAAAATATTATTGGCAGAGTTTGGGTCAAACAGAGGTTTAGGTTCTCCTCTCCTTTGTGAACATTGCCAACGACCTAAGCCTAACTTGGACTCTTAATCCGCATAAACGGCGTCTCCACTGTATAATTTCATGCAACCAAATTTTTTTTTGCTCTGTAGCCGGAATGACAACTTCTGTTTTAGCCAAGCTGTATACCAACTTTTTTTTTTATATATACAAAATTCTTTACAAAACTTATTGTGTTGCACATAAAGCCATTTTTTAATACCTGTAAGGTTAAGGCAATAGTTGGCGAGATCGCGCGCTTCATCCCGCGTTCCTTAAGTTTACTTATAATCGACCGAGCGAGCGAAGCGTCTGTGCTTCAGCTTGGACGAAAAATCGCTTTTCCTCATGGCCAGATGTTTGGATTTCCCCCTGTTCTCGCCTCACATTTCTCAACCGATTCTCATTAAATTTTCTGAGTAGGTTCGGTAATACAGGATTTTTTTGTCGAGTCAGTTTTTTGAAATTTTGCAAAAATGGCGGAGATATGGGTTGAAAACGTAAAAAAATACAAGAAAGGGGTCAGCGTTGACTACTGACTTGGTACAAATTTTATGTTCCCTCCACTGTATCTTGAACTCCGATTTCGATGCGCGAGGTCTACAACTCACAGAGACTCTAGTATAATACCTACTTGTAACAAATTGCTACTGTTGACTACAATTTTATTCCTTACCTACACTTATTCGTCTAAACTAAGGTAGTAACTTTTAAGTAGCTTCTTACATTTGTTATGACTAATAATTTATTTATTTATTGCATATAATTAACACTAACCGTCAAGCCTTACGTGCTAATCAGCGTTACAATTATTAGTAGCTAAGGTGCATTATTTACGATTAATAACAGGTGCAGTGAAATTATTATCATAAGTACATTTAATCTAAATTTAGGACACAAGGACACATTACGGTAGAATTTACTAGCTATTACATAAGAGAGATCGGGGGAGCAAAATAATGGTATCAGTAAAGTCCTGTAATAAGTTCTTGGGCAGATTATTTAAGATAGATGGAAGTAATAAGTTAATAGTTTTGTTACCATAAGTGTTATTGTTGCGTGGCAACAGGTAAGGTGACATATCCTAGTAATTCGAAAAAGCTGGTTGAGGACAGGAGAAAGTGCGGATTGATGTTTGATGGTTAAACCATACGGGTGTAGAGTAGACTCAACAATTATTATCACTTTAAAATAAAGAAGGCAAAAACTATGCCTAGTGACGAAAATCCCATTCAGATATCTCAAAGAATTACGAAGCTACAACCGTTGTAAATGTTGTAATATTGCTTGTTAGAGAGAAAACGCTCACAGTTAGTGACGTCACAATCTGTGAGCGTCTTAGTAAATGACAAAAGGGACAGAACATAACCCTTCGTAAAACTTTGGACACTATATAACCTCTTGCGTAGCTTTTCTTCTCCATTTGACAATTTTTTTATCCTTTTTTGAGAAAGTACGACATTATTGATTATTTTATTTGTTACACCCCTTATTTGTCTGACACTTTATTATGATAAAGTGTCAGACACTCGAAAAGCCAACAGACATCATTATCACACCTTTTGAACCTGAAAAATTATGTTTTAACCCTTAGATTTGCTCCTCTATGTATTATTTGTAACATAAGGTTATTAAACTTATGCGTCAATCTAGTTAATTAACTAAATAGCAATTTACTTTGATTGCTGTCATGCACAACTGCGTCTAATTTGTTTACTGTAAAGTTTTCCGAAATTACCAAGGCTTCATTAATATATAATTTAATGTTTGGTTTTTTGGTACATCCTGTTTATAAAGTTTAAAGGCCTATGTCCAGCGTCTTTCGGCTTATATGGTGATGATGATGATGATGATATACGGTTTTAAATGACAACCTTTACATTAAAATGACACGTGTAATATACATTTTTACGTAAAAATACATTTTTAAAACAATTTTACTTTGACATTTTATATAAATTCGAATATTATAGAGATAATTTGACTGAAACTGAAAATAGTATTATTACAAATATATAAAATATTAAAATATAATAGAAAAAATGCGTTAGTGTTAATGTTTAATGTATAATATTATGTAGTTGTATGTGTAAGTAGCAATTATTTGTAATACTTGACGTGGGTAGGTGCAAACTGAGGCGTTTTCTTTTATAAAAAAGCTTGTTTACGAACAATTGTATTAGTAATATTGAGTAACATGGCGTTGTAGGAGCAGAGTGTGGGCACTTTGCTTTTGCGTGTCTAGTAAGTACTATCGTGTCGAGTTCAAAGATGGCACTATTGTGTTGAGGAGAGATCTAAGTGCCATACGAGGTTAATGCTACAGAGACTTATCTATAGAGAAACTGCTAAAGCAGGCACGTTATATTAAAGAAACGTGACCTCGTGAAGGGATTGGCAGTTTTTGTAATTAATTATTCCGTGGTGAAAGGTAAACTTAAAAGTTGAAAATCTCCCCATTGTATATTCGTACAAGATATTGTTACCTTCATCGGTTCCAATCGTTTTGATAAGTTTGTTGATTGAACAAACAACCTTGCTACAAAGTTGCCGCCAGCTATTCTTAACAACAGCACTTCATTAATTTTCGACGATTTACCATCCTCGGCCCCGGGGGGTCTATTTGACTTGACGTATATAAATGATTGGAAATGACATTTCTTGTGTACTCTTTTTGGAAGGTTAGGATTCACACGCGTGGAAGCCAACGCGGTATACTGCAGCAATTACATAGGCTTGTCTTATATACAAATTATCGCTTATTAGGGCAACATTAACGCGAAAATAAGGGGGCACACAAAAATCTATAAGTTTTATACGTATAAAAATATTTTAGTTCCAGCCTTATCCTGACGTAACGTCTGTCTAGAATCGAGTACCACAGCTAGTGTTTTGTTTTACAACGGAAACCAAATCCGAATTGATTGTCAGCAGTTTGACAAAAAACGCTCGCAGCTTACCTTTATTCTCTTTGTTACATACCTAAATCCGAGCGTATAGTCAGTTATAGTTCTTTATTGGAATTTTCACAGCATAGACGTTTTTTCGTTCGTTTTCACAAACCCATTGTAACAAAGCCCTCAGTCCCGAACACACCCTATATTTCATTCTTTACTGGTAAAATAAGAGGAAAAACGCGCAGTTCGCCAATAAATAAATTTCATTTGGTTATTAGATAAATTTTACTTGTGACAGAAAATTAACTATATGCTTGGCTTCTTGTATTTTTAGATATATAAACATACACAGACAAACCTTTTAGGTAAATAATGGTCAATACAGTGATAAACTAAGTAACTAAAACTACCCTGTAGTTATTTAACTAATTAATTGTCACATATAGTTGTTTGTTCACGCTTTTATCGGTAGTATGTTTTGTTGCATTTCGTGGGTCACGTACGGTGCTAAAATCAGCGCTGTAGGTGTCTGTCTGACACCTCGGCATAATGCTGAGACAGCGACCGATTCATTGCCGCGAAGACACACAACATATGTCAATTGTAATGTATGTCTACTCCCTTTGTCTCTGTGTGTCTTTTGTGTAGTGAATAATAGTCTTCTTTTTTCTTTCTATCTTTCTATAGCCACGAAAAGCATGTACTGACATTGCTGTATTTTTCGAATTGGACATGTCTACCAACTTTCTACAAAATTTACCTGGGACTATCTTAACAACGACGAATTATTGACTATAATATTCCGTAGATGTTTATGAAGAATATACCTCTGGATTGATAGTTATTTGGATAAACGTATCGGTCTCTCCTGATACATGACTAAATAATATTTTTTGTCAATTGCTTGCGAATGGCTAATGATTTGACAGATGACGAGTGTTAGGCGATAGGAACGAGTCAAGTTTGCCTGTGTTGTCATTACCGTTTTTGGCATTTCATTAAACATTTATATTTTCAGAAAGACGCTAAATATAGTTTTCGAGGATTCAAATTTTCGTGTTTTTCCTTGCCAATTTCTAAACCCATTATTTTGTTGATATTTAATTTAAAAAAAGCTTACCTCATTGAAAGTTTTTAAAAATAACGCGTAATGATACTTATGTATTCCTTATAGCTAAGAGAGAGGAACGATATGTTGTACCTACATAATTGTGATAAAATGTCCGCGTAAAATTATAAACTATCGATCGATCGACTATGCTAGTGCATTGCATTTGTTCTCTGTACCAAATCATAAAAAAAATCATCGTGGTAGCTTCCACGAAGCATAAAAATATTCTATATAGTACATTGTGATACATGTGAGCTACGTTGATAATTACATAAGAGAGCCGAGGATGTAATTATCAAAGCTCACTCGTTTCATACGTCTTTAAGCACATTTTCGAGGAAAAATCCTTTTCATTAGATGACATTTTTTTAGGCTTCTTATGTTATTTTCTTTTATTGATGGCAACAGGTTTTTACTCACATCGCCAAGAAATTCCAGTTGCGTCAATCACGAGTTCATTTTTGATAAACAATACCAAACACGCATAAACAATGTTTACAAATATTTCTGAAACTACCTGTAATGGCGCGCAACTTTTTTTTTTCGTGAAGCTTTCGCAATGCACTCGCAGGTCTTAAACCCAGACTTGTTTTCACATTGTAGCCATATAAAATAGTTTATAGTAATAGCCGAAAGGCAAAACATGAAGGACATTATTTTAACGATGACAGCTGTATGTACTTTTACTCATGTTTGAATAAATAAATTATTTTTATCTTTAGATGAAATCTCTAAACAGCCAATACAAAATAAAATAAATACTTTCATTTTTAAATGATATCTTTAATAATTCATGAGAAATGTTATTTAGTTATTTATTTATTTTAAGGATATTATCAATTAATTAACAAAAAGGATTTATTTTGTTTAGTTAAGTAAGAATCCATTTGCCGAGAATTTTAAAAAAGCTGTACAATCTGTACAACCCGGTTAATTTAGGAATGCATCGTGTTCATGCATACACCTTGCTGCAAGGTGCCAACGTGTCTTAATCGGCTTATATATCCATAAAACAGGAGTGCCGTAATGTTATAAACACGCGTGTTTAATACTCAGGATTATGAGTCTAAAAGAGACGTAATAAGAGGTGCGTTTCGAGCAAATGTATTGAAAATAATACGTGAGTGAAAAATCCCAAAATTCAATCCCAGGGAGAGACGTAAAATTTTATGCTCACCACGAGCAGTAATAAATAAAGCCTCAAATCGCATATTCTTTCGGCTCGGACGTCAAATACCTGCCATCTAAGACATTCTTGGTTTACCGCCCTAGGGTAAATAATGTAGGTACCGTTGCTGTTGTTTCGTTTAAATTTATGCCCATAGTTGGGTAAGGACCAAATTCTTGACCAGCTTATCTCACTCAATTACATTTTCTATGAAAAATTTCTGTTGTGACGCGAAAATTGACCATTCAAATTCTATGGTTAATTTTAGTGACAAAACGGAACTATTTTTAAGGTACTACTGACTAACCAGGCTAACTACTGACCAAAAATTTGGTCGTCACCCATTTACATTTTCAAATCAATCCATCTATACTATCCCCGTGCTGTCGTTAAAGTTCGAATATTTCGGCCCAAATATCTCAATAATATTAAACTATAAGTAATAATGATGTCTGGAGATGTCCTAATTTGGCAAGGATACAGGGACACAAATTATCGCACTTATTTAATTTTGTTACGCTCGCAATCTAAAACATTTCCCGGCCAGATTTTGGCGCAAAACATTGTCTTAAACAACCAACCATTGTGACGATTCACATTTTGAAGTGGTAATTCAAAACTACTTATTTGTATTTCAGAGTTCTTCTGAACTGTGCCGTGATGAAGGCGGTATAAGGTCTAAATTCCAAGTACAGCAACGATCACAATCGGTTTATTTGAAAAGACATTCCTCATTTGGCACTTAGGCGTAGCTGGCGTTAATGTTTTTCGGTTTTACGAGCGTTACCATGGTTACCGCCCACCTGTAACCTCTCATTTTACCAATAAAAACCTTTATTTAGTACTTTTGTCGCGATACTAGCGAACAAATTGTTTTAAGGGTCTTTTAGGTTTCGTGTGTCTGCAAAGGGTTAAGTTTACCGAGGTAACAAAAATGCTGTCATGTTTTTACACACTTTTGTATAATTTCCACTGTTCGTCTAAAAAATATATTTATGAAATTTCATCATCATTTTCAGCCTATACATAATCGCCCACTGTTGAGCACAAGCCTCTCTTCGAGTACCCCAGTCTTTAAAGTTTGTGAATAATTTTTCCCTTATATTTCCGGTATCCGATTGAGCTGAAATTGGCATTTATGTAAATTCGGTGACACTGCAAAATCATGGCACACCACCAAGTACCTACTAATACTAAATATGTTTTTTCGTCAGAAAATTAAACTTATTATGCTATTTATATAAACTGGAGCAAAATTCGATGTGAACTTTACAAAATGATGGTTGCTTCTATCACACTAGGCAAACCATTTGATTCGCTCTTATGTTGTTAGATAGTAAGTGACAGATGCTTTATCTTGTTGTTTATTGCGAGTTACTTATGATCATAAATCCTATCATACGTTTTCTCACAATTTTCCAGTGTCCTCAACTTCATAAATTTTAATAGTAGGTATTTCTCTTTTCTCGCCTGGTTGACATGTCTTGAACCTTCAAAACTTCACTTTCACTTCAATTTCAACTTTACAAATTTTAATAGTAGGTATTTCTCTTTTCTCGCCTGTTTGACATGTCTTGAACCTTCAAAACTTTACTTTCACTTCAATTTCAACTTTATAAATTTTAATAGTAGGTATTTCTCTTTTCTCGCCTGGTTGACATGTCTTGAACCTTCAAAACTTCACTTTCACTTCAATTTCAACTTTATAAATTTTAGTAGTAGGTATTTCTCTTTTCTTGCCTGGTTGACATGTCTTGAACCTTCAAAACTTCACTTTCACTTCAATTTCAACTTTATAAATTGTAATAGTAGGTATTTCTCTTTTCTCGCCTGGTTGACATGTCTTGAACCTTCAAAACTTCACTTTCACTTCAATTTTTTGAACTTTGCTAGTTTTGTGGCATCTAGTATACCTTACCTACTATTTATGACTGTTATGTTAATCACCTCCAGTTTTATAAAGATGCGATCTTTATATCGGTAAGGAATGTAAAAAATACTACGTTTCAAAAGTTTGATCTTATATTAAGTCAAACGCATCTTTATCTAGCCGGGCCGGGCCCTCAGGGTCTCAGAAATAAAGATATATATTTAAAATGTCTCATGCATTTTAAAAATTTAGAATAGTGTGTCTGACCTAAATTTTAAAGGCAATCGAAGTAACATTTTATCGACTTCCAGTTAGCTCTTTACGAGGGTATCCGCAATTTAACTAACGATTTAACACCCTCTCCTTTCTTTCCAGATGGATTGGCAGCCTTTTCTTCGACCTTCCAGAAAGATGATGTAAAATGCTGAATGCCACCTACGATGACATCATATCCACGAGTGACCCGAACAATGCCACGGCCAATATGAACACCTCTTACGTTCCCGGAGTGATAATCCTCACAAAAACTCTCGCCGGCGATGTATTCAACGTTATCGACGAACCTAAAGTCAATAAAACAACTGACTTAATAGACTTCTTAGTGGTGCAAGTCGCATTTTGTCTGCTCTACAGCGTCATTTTTATTTTGGGGGTTTTCGGAAATGTTTTAGTATGTTTCGTCGTGTTCAGAAATCGAGCTATGCAGACGGTCACCAATCTCTTCATAACAAATCTGGCATTATCTGATATACTGCTATGCATTTTTGCTGTGCCTTTAACTCCCATGTACACATTTCTCGGACGATGGGTTTTCGGAAGACTGCTATGCCATTTAATGCCGTATGCTCAAGGGACGAGCGTATATATTTCCACACTCACGCTAACATCTATAGCAATTGACAGATTCTTTGTCATCATATACCCCTTCCATCCCCGGATGAAGCTAAATACCTGTATTTTCATCATAGTTTTCATCTGGATCTTCTCATTAGTAGTCACATGCCCTTATGGCCTTTTCATGGGGATACAAATAACGAATAACAAGACTTACTGTGAAGAGAGCTGGCCCGCAGACAGATCTAGAAAGATCTTCGGAGTATTTACAAGTGTATTGCAATTTGTCATACCATTTTTAGTCATAGCTATATGTTATACATGCGTTAGTATTAGATTAAACGACCGCGCCAGGTCTAAACCGGGTGTTAAAAATACCAGGAGAGAAGAAGCTGATAGAGATAGAAAGAAAAGAACAAACAGAATGCTCATCTCCATGGTAGCTATCTTTGGCATCTCATGGCTTCCTATAAACGTAATCAATATATTCAACGACTTCTACGCAGCGATGACTGAATGGAACTACTACTACATGTCATTCTTTCTCGCTCACTCGATGGCAATGGCATCCACTTGCTACAACCCATTTCTGTACGCCTGGCTAAACGAAAATTTTAGAAAGGAATTTAAACAAGTACTACCATTCTTCGAATCGACTGGAGGGGTTAGAAACAGCTACCACTCTGGCCGGATGCCTACGCACAAATCAGACAAAATTTGTAATGGTAATGACACTATTCAAGAGACTTTACTTGCTTCTTCTTTCAATAGAGGTCCGTCGTTGAAACATCGAATGCTAGAAGGGAACGGGAGAAAAGACAATGGTGTTGAGTTAGAAAGTATTATTCTAGAGGATAAAACAATCTCTGCAACGTACAACACTAAGAATGAAAATGTCAATCTACAATTAATAGACGAAGAATCACAGCAGAGTGAGGCGAAGGATAATAAATCTGTTATTATATAAACGTGAGTATTTTACAATTAAATTTTCATAACGTTATTTAAACCATTTATGACAAACCTATATAACTATCTACTTTGACAAAGTCGAGTTTATTCCAAGTGATTTCATCCATACAATTTTTAAGTGATTATTCTTGCTTGATCCGAATAGTATAACCTAACCTAACCGCTCACTTGATTTTGGATTTGAGAAAAAATTGAATAAAATGCTTTTTTTATATCAAAGCAGACCGTGCTTTACTTGGCAACTACGGTTTCCACAATCAGTTTAGGGGTGCGCGAAGTTGATATTTGTGGTTGTTACAAGCAAATTAATAAGTCAGCTAAATGGGTAGCGGCCATGACTGACTGAAATGTCCTGGGTTCTCGGTAAGAGACAATATACGACTCCTAAATCTTGGTTGTCTTGTCTGTCTTCCAATTCGACTATTAATTTTTCTGTTTACATATGTAATACATCTGTAACAATAATAACGAAAAAACAAGACTGTATGTAAGTAATAAAATAAACTAATAATTCATTGATTAATTTGTTAAAAAAATATATATCGAAAGATATATATATATATATATATATATACATGGAACAACATCATGCCACATTTAAGATCTATTATTTTCTCGTGTAGGTTTAATCATACTATAGCCAATAGTCAACAGTGTTTATTTCGTAAACATAGGTACATCAATTAGAGGTGTATAGTAAGAAATATCGATCCAATATGTTTTGCCTTTCGGCATACAAAAACATGCTACATACAAACTTAATATTAGTGTACAATAAAATAATAATACATAAATATATATTTTAAAAACTACATTCTACAATAATTTAAATTAATTTATTTTATACAATTATTCAACATGTCAACACAATAAATTATTATAACAATTTCAATTATTCCATGTCAATCCTAATTTAATTAAATGTATATTATTAAATCTTATAACTACCAACTATCGCATGTCAAGAAATCTGATAGAGAATAAAAATACTTGTCAGTAAGTAATTTTTTTAACTGTCTTGAATATTGGCAATGGTAAGCTTATTAAATATTTTACTAGCGACACAGAATACGCTTTTTCGTTTTAACGCAGTACTTGCAGGCTCTATAGGAATATGTTTACCATACCTAGTACTCCGCGGTAAGAACTCGGAGACCATCTTAAAAAGAGTTAGGTTTGCTTTGACAAACACCGCGGCCTCAAACACATGCAGACAGGGCAATATGTAAGTACGTTTAAATCATTAAAATGTGGCACACAACTGTCTGTTTGCTTGAGTCCGCGGATTGCCCATATGCACCTCTGTTGTGCCTTGAAGACGGTCTCTCTGTTCGTGAAGTTTGCCCATTATATGCTGCCATAGTGCAACGTCGATGCCACGAAACCATCATATGATGTTATGACAACCTCAACGCTTCACTGTTTCGCTAGTTTGTACAGAGCATAGGCAAACTGGTTTAGTTTTCTACAAGTTGCTTCAGTGTGCGGTTTCCATGTCAGCCCAATATATTATATATGAACCCCCAAAAACTTGGTATCATTAACTACTTCTATTGAAGTTACTTGGTAAACGCAAATAATGGGAGTAGTCAGTGTACGTTGGCGTTGTCTGAAATAAATAATGTTTTTTTTTTTTAATAGATCACGAAGTTATTACTTTCAAGCCAGCTGATGATACGACTTAAAGTATTATTAATTTATTTTTCGTGGGTCTTTACATTTTTACATTAAATAACTACTGTACTGTCACCTACGAAAAGAACCATTGGATATTCAATGTACTGTGATAGGTGTGTTATCCTCTTGTTTTTAAGCATATCTATGTCAGTTCAGTGTATTGTGTTCTATGACTTAAAAATGATTTGATACCTTATACCTTTCCGCGAATGCCATAGTTGTTAAGTTTTCGCAAAAGGATCGAATGATCGACATAGTCGAATGCCTTCGTCATAAAGATGGCGCAAATTTGTTTTCGCTTATCCACTGCCATAATTATAGGGTGGATAAGATCAAAAACGGCCATATTCATGGTTTTTTGTTTTCGAAAGCCTTTCTGTTCGGGCGCCAATAATCTATGCTTCTCCAGCAAACTATGGAGCCCATACTTAATTCGAAATCTGTAGCATTTTTCCTGACATACATTTCCGTATACTTCACATTTTTTTATTACCATAAGACCTGTAGTTAACCACATTTAATGCAAATAAAAAACTTACTTATTTACTTACTTTGCGTTAGCAAACTTATGCCTACCCCTTTTAAGAATGGAGGCGTGAAAATCCACCTTATTTTACTTACATAAATGTGTAAGTAAATAAATCTATATATATATAAAAAAAGAAAGAAAGAAAGAAAAGCATTTATTTGTGACAAACACGTAGGTAACACGTAGGTATATAAGCTTATAAATCTGCCTTTTACGATAAATCTCGAGTGTATATCATCCTACACCAACTTAACACGCCCATGACCACAAATTTTGCTGTAATATAAATCAATCTTTGCCTTAACGTGATCAGCCAGCCCCGCGGCCAATAAGTCTCCGGTTCCCAATTCAATTCCCCAATTACTTTCCGCAAAACATCGCTATTTTTGTCGCCAAAGTTTTAGGGGCCTAGCACGATTCGCTAGCAAGCGTCGCGCGACTTAGAGCGCGCGCATATTACGGCCATTAGTGGTCACCACTAAACACGGCCACTCTGTCGCACACTAAGCCTTACCTTGCCTTTGCTTTGAGGCATTAAGTACGCCTTTTGTACTTTTTGGTGTTGTGCAGTAAACTTTAAATAAATAAATAAGCCACTAGTGGCCGGCACCAAACAAAATAATCAATAATGTTTGATTATCTCGAAAAAGGAATAAAAATATAGTCACATGCAGAAAAAGGTTTTAAGAGAGGGGTACACTCTGTCCCTTTTTCGCATAACGCACGTTCAAATGAAACGATTATCATTTATTACGATCGAGACCTGTGACGTCACGGGTCTCAAGCGCTTTCTCTCTCTATCAAACCATATTAAAACGATTGTATATCTCGTATTTTTTTAAAGATATTTAGATTGCCTTTTTTCTTTAGGAGTCGCAATAAAATTAAAGTCCCAAACCCTATTTCGAATCGCGGCGCGGCGGGCTCGAGTTGTGCTAGCCACGCAGAGTCAGAAGTTATTTGAAACTTTTTCAAGACGTTTTGCCGTCGCGTTTCTTTTGTTTATCTATGCGAGTCCCTTCCAAGGTGTATTTAGAAAGTCTGACGTAGTAAGAGCGAATTCTGGCAACCGAATGCAAGCAAACAACGACTTTAAGCTCGGAGAATAAGTTCATTATTTGGTTCCTTTTTTTGACAGAATTGACTCTTACGGTTTTTTCCATTTAAAGTACCCAAGGAACGAGATTTGACTCAATTTCTTTGACTTACACTAAAATAGTTGGCAAGGCGTGGAAGTTGGAATTTAAGAGCGAAGTTGAAGCTAAGACTACTTTCAAGTTAAGGCATCAAGTTGGGAGTTTGGATGCAAAGAAAATAATTGGCCTCTAAGAGAACTTGATGAACATCGCAAATTGAACAGGGCCACTTTCTGGCAAAAAAATGTTGTTGAATCTGGTTTAATCAGAGGGGTAATTGCGTAGATTTTCAAACGAGCATTAGGACAAATCAACTTTCATTTTCCCATACAAAAAATGTAATCTAGATCTGCCCAAGGGATTGCCACCAGGTTATTTGAGTTCACGCTACAGCCTTTATAAACTCTCATAAGTTTCCAGTGATCCAGCAGTGCACCCCTTAATGACTTCTAATACTCCTATGCAGGTACCTACATAATGTTATTATTACGCTGTTATATGTCTGCTGCTAAGTTACTCCATTTCCCACCAGTGGGGTGACAAAATAACCATTTTTTGCGTTGATCATTCTGTCAGGCGGTTGTATGTGTTTGTAGACATATTTTTGAGTGCTTTAGTGACTACTACCTGCCCGCACGGCCAGGCCCACGTGTTACAAATAACCCAGGCGGAGACACTGGATTAAAATATAGCCTATAGCTTCTGCCCGCGACTCCGTCCGGAGATTAGATTAGATTCGATTTATTTATTATACGATAAAAATTACAATATAAACTAAGTTTTCACTATAAACAAGTTCATATCGTTGGTTCATACAAACTTTCACCCCCATTTTCTCCCCTTAGGGGATGATTTCAGGGATAAAAATTGTCCTTCCTCGGCTTTGAAACTATCTCTATACAAAATTTTATCTGAATCGGTTCAGTGGTTTCAGCGTGAAGAGGTAACAGACAGACAGACAGACAGACACACTTTCGCGTTTATAATATTAGTATGGATGTTAATACCGAAAGTCCAATCTACATGCTGGTGAAAGTATTTTTTAAATCAGATGTATACAAACCCTTCAAAACTACAAACAGCAGGTGCCCAACTTTAGAAACTGTATCAACTACTTGAATCATAATTTATGTCGGTTATTATAAAGTTTCAAGGTTTGTCTACAAACACTTACTAACTAGTTAAGCTAATCCTAGATAAATTGCGTTGAACTTACAAGTTAATCCGTTGTAAGAATTTCCTGGCCTGGCTTGACAGTTAGACGTTTGGATGAGATTAAGGTCAATTTTATGTAACTAGTTTCTGTCAAAAATTTCATTTTTGGTACACGCTTTTATTTTGCTGACTGTACTTTTCTGTATACCATCATCAAATACTCATTGAGACAATTCTAACGAGCCCAAACTCGACGGGGTTCTGTGGTTTTATTATGGAGATCCTATGGCCACCTTCCAGCTCCATCATCAGATCAGCGCCACATCATCATAATATTGTATTGTCACGTAATTTGCATATTCGTGCAAAATTTCAACTCAATCGGAAACCGGGAAGTGGATCAAATTTAACTTGCAAGATTTGATTACAGACAGAGACAGACAGACAGACAACGGGACAGGTGAATGTAAATAAAAGCTTGTAAAAACGCATTATTTTGCCTTTCTTTTCTTATAAATTATAAATATTACGGGACAATCTTACGCAAATCAAATTAGTCAACTAGTACGCTCAATAAGGCTTGTGTTATAGATACTAGACCACTTTTACTTAATGTTTATACGAGTAAATAGTTAAACATCCAGGACTCCGAAACAAATATTCATGCTCATCAGACAAATATTTACTCTAACCGGGATTCGAACCCAGGACTTCTAGCTTTGTATGCAGGTTCAATACCATCTAGGCTAAAGCCGTCGTCAAATAAGCATAAGACATAAATCATAACATAAATAATTAAGTCGCAACTGATTCTTGCAAATATGCCTAATTATGTTCAGTGAGAATGCAGCATTAAATGTATTAGTATAAGTTTATATCCTACTAATATTATAAATGCGAAAGTTTAGATGTTTGGATGTTTGTACGAGTATGTTTAGATGTTTGGATGTTTGTATGTTTGGATGTTTGGATGTTTGTTACTCAATCACGCTTAAACGGCAGAACCGATTTGAATGAAATTTTGCACGAAGTTAGTTTATAGCCTGGATTAAAATATAGGATAGTTTTTATCCCGGGTCCACGCGGACGAAGTCGCGGGCGGAAGCTAGTCCTACTAATATTATAAATGCGAGTTTAGATGTTTGGATGTTTGGATGTTTGTATCTTTGGATGTTTGTTACTCAATCACGCTTAAACAGCAGAACCGATTTGAATGAAATTTTGCACGAAGATAGTTTATAGCCTGGATTAAAATATAGGATAGTTTTTATCCCGTGTCCACGCGGACGAAGTCGCGGGCGGAAGCTAGTTTTGAATAAATACAAGTAAAAAAAATATATCATGTGGATTAAGTCGCAAAAGCTAAGTAAAGTAAATAGGGATATTACGTCCCAAAACAATAACAGTGATGTGCAGTCAGCGGTATTAATATACGTACATAAACAAGGACATAAATGTCTGTACAGGATTCTATAATTGTCAATGTCATAAAGGCGTGTACATATAGTCATGTCCTTATATTTTGCAATTTTGTTTTTGTTTACATTAACTTAGTGACATTTAGTTTGTTAACCTTGTATATACCTCATCATCCTCCTAGCGTTGTTCCCGGTTGTGTCCCTAAACGAGCCCGGGGTCCGCTTTGACACCTAATCCCAAGATTTGGCATAGGCACTAGATTTACGAAAGCGACTGCCATCTGACCTTCCACCCCAGAGGGAAAATTAGACCTTATTGGGATTAGACCTCCTCACGATGTTTCCTTCACCGAAAAGCTAACGGTAAATATTCCGTACATAAGTTCCGAAAAACTCATTGGTACGAGCCGGGATTCGAACCCACGACCGCCGCTTGACAGCCGCATGCCTGAACCACTAGGCTACCGTAGCCTTAACCTAACCTTAACGTAACCTTTTATATACCTATAATTTTAAATTATTATTGTGTAAGATTATTATTATTTTATTGTAAATTACCGTTTGAAAAGTGCCCTTGTGGCCTATTTGCAGAATAAATAATTGATTTTGATTTTTTGATTTTGATTATGTACGTATATAATACCCGGTATGAAAAATACTATAAAATCCCACGAATAAGTCCCGCATCCGCAGAATGTCGACTCCAGAGTCGACACTAGCCTTACAGCGAGACCTAAAAAAATTAAAATGTCACGGTGTTGTACTTAAGATGAATGCGGCCTAAAATATCTGATACTGACAACCTAGCCTTCCTCTCAAAATGCCAATGGAAGTCTTGTCGAACCGGCCGTGTGAACTTAACACATTCACTGCCAAGAATCGCTACGCGCTACGCTCGTAGCCGATCCCGTGTTTTTTTTCGTATGTAGCGAAAAGCGACTACGGCGTAGGCGCCCGCTAGACGGGTTTCTGGCAGTGAAAGTGTTAAAATCAACAACAAACACAAGAAAATTAACATGTTCAAAACCAAACAGCACATATATTATGTACCAATTATATTAATCTAAAAACAAGAAGATTTATTTATTTATTTATTGACAAATACATTTACGTGACATTACAGTAATAACCAATGCGTCACGAAACTAAAAACAACGACGTGGACCCGTTGCATCGTCATCTCTGGTGTAGGATTCGGCAGATTGCCTCGGAACCGTCGAAACACGACACCCTTCGGCCAGAAGTCAGCACGTGCGATGGTCTCCTGCAGCGGTCGCGGCACGCGCACCACAAACGAGCTGAAGTGCACATAGTGGCGCGAACGCAGCTGGAACACCCTCAGCGAGAAGCCGGTCTGCTGACGAACGTACTCCACCACATCATCAGCCGTGGAGGTGTAATGCAGGCGCGATACATATAGCGATCTTAGATCAATATGAATACACATATACAAGTAAAAATTAGAACCATGTTTCACTGCACCACGCTCTTGTACCGTTGAGTGTCATCTCAGTTTGAAAGGCTTTCAAAAAATAACTCTTCAAGAAAACAAGTAGGTTCGTTTAAAATAATCCTCTAGGTATGTGGACTAAGGGAGCGACCACACCGGTGCTTAACGCTGCGTATACGCGTTGACGTGTCGTATGTCATTTTGCTGCGTTTTACGGTGTGTTAGCGTATTTTGAGCAGCGGTGTGGTCGCACCTTTAGGGTGGGTTGCACCAAACAGTCTGTAATCGTAAGCGGTGATCGTTAAAATCTCATCATCATCATCATATCAGCCGAAAGGCGTCCACTGCTGGACACAGGCCTCCCCCAAAGAGTGCCACAATGACCGGTCCTGCGCCACCCGCATCCAGCGGACTCCCGCGACCTTTACCAGGTCATCAGTCCACCTTGTGGGGGGCCTACCCACGCTGCGCCTTCCGGTACGTGGTCGCCGCTCGAGAACCTTTCCGCCCCAACGGCCATCGGTTCTACGTGCAATGTGCCCCGCCCACTGCCACTTAAGTTTAGCGATTCGGAGGGCTATATCGGTTACCTTGGTTCTGCTGCGGATAGCTTCATTTCTGATGCGATCGCGCAGAGAAACTCCCAACAACCCCCGTTAAAATCTGAATGTATGGAAAGTTTGACAGCTTTGGACTGCTTAAAGATGGACTGACAGCCGCCGGCGCCATATTTAACCTTGATCGGTCTGTAATCGTACTCATAAGTTGGTACAAACCGCCCTAGGTCTACAAAACACGTGACGGGTTGACATCGTTTCGATTTTAACGCGACCAAATATATTTATTAATTCTGGACAAAAGTTGAACGAGCGAGCGAAGCGAACGAAGTTCTCTGTTTCTGCCTAGGCCAAAATGATTTCGTGTTTCCGGCTGGCCAACTGGTCTCCTCTACAGGTCACTTTTCTCAACCGAGACTGATTAAATTTTGTGAGCAGATAATATATACCTAGGTTTTTTTTGTGAAAGAACAGGCTTGTGAGGACTACAGCTCGCAAAGCCACTAGTCAAATATAAATATTTTAACTATTTATCTGGCGTGGCGTAAAGACGGATGTTATGTTTAAGGTACAGTAGTGTCACTGAAGCTCAAATGCTTATCCGGAGCCTCCTCTTGGCACGGAACTAGGTATGACATGTCCGAGGACATTAAGGAACATATCTCTTACATGCTCGGCTCGCACACACACGCACACACACACACACACACACAAACATAATATCTCTATATATATATATATACCTATATAACAATCTAATTAGTCACTTTAAATTACTTAAACTGGTAGGAATAAAATCTAAAGCCGCATCATTCTGATAATCTTATTGTGCTTGAATCCCACGATACAGGCGGTGCCTAGTGAGGGTATCACTGTAATTTTTGTATGTGCATGGTTGTATCTTTTGATAAATAAACATATTTTGTTTTTTTTTGGATTTTCATGATGTAGGTTAAATAAAATCAGGCGCCTCCTCCGGATTTAAATTTATCTTCACTGACCACACACAATCTATATAGCAGTAACAAAGTAATGGCACACATCAAAGACGAGGCTAGTATTCGAAGCATCTCATACGCTAGGATCTTGCTCGGGATCTGTCCCCAGCAAAGGGAATCTAATATCGTCCTCTGGTTGATGAATTCCTGTCGGCCAAGATACGTGAAACGTCGCTGTGGACGTTATTGGCTGTATTATTTGACTGTGATACGTTTGGGAACAGAATAGCTGTCAATTCATGTATACTTTGATGAAGTTTGTAAATAACAATCACTTTAGCCTAGCTGTTGACCCTGCCTACGAAGCCTGAGGTCCCAGATTCGAATCCCAGTAAGGGCATTTATTTGTGTGATGAGCACGAATATTTTCTCCTGAATCATGGCCGTTTCCTATGGATTTATGTATTTATTTATCTATACAAGTATAAGTATGTATATCGGAATCTATAATACATAGGAATACCGAAATGTTATTATTCTTTTTAGTTGTTATTTGCACTGCCCACAATCTTTTCCGCTTTGCCTTAAGGTTTGACTGGTAGAGAATGCCATTTGGCATTAAGTCCGCCTTTTGTACGATAAGTTTTCTTATGTGCAATAAAGTTTAAATAAAAAAATAAAAAAATAAAAAAACTTGTTGCATTATATAATACAGGGTTAATTCTAAGTCGTGAACAGAAATATGTGTTTATTACTGTTTAACTCTAGTTTAAACAAATCGACGTGACAACAGGCATAAATATGTAAACAGTCATCCTCCTAGCGTTGTTCCCTGTTGTGCCCCTAAAGGAGCCCGGGGTCCGCTTTGACACCTAATCCCAAGATTTGGCATAGGCACTAGTTTTACGAAAGCGACTGCCATCTGACCTTCCAACCCAGAGGGAAAACTAGACCTTATTGGGATTAGACCGGTTTCCTCACGATGTTTTGCTTCACCGAAAAGCTAACGGTAAATATTCCGTACATAAGTTCCGAAAAACTCATTGGTACGAGCCGGGATTCGAACCCACGACCGCCGCTTGACAGCCGCATGCCCGAACCACTAGGCTACCGTAGCTCTCCCAAAAATATGCAAACATAAATATGTAAACGTTGTATGTTAATTCGATAGTTTATTAAATGTTTTAAATTTACTGAGTCTCATGGTTACCGTAATTGCTACGTGAGACTGTCACTTTAAGCTACGCATCAAGTCTGGTCTAATAGGGTGACCATAAGGTTGGTGATTTTGCTATTTATAATTATTATCTATAAAGTTTAATTGTTTGCTTCTAGAGTTAATGATATGAGTTTGTCTTAAAATACAGCGATAGAAACAAAAAAAAACTGTTTACGACTTAGGTTTCACCCTGTATAGTTTTCAGCTATATTTAAATATCTTAAGTTTGCCAAAAACTGTAAAATACTCATACATCATCAATAAAAATATATAAATACCTAATTAATACCTGCCGCTTGTTCTAACTTTTCGTCATATATTACAAATAGGTATGCTTGAAAATATGTCCTATTCCATATTAAGCATCATTTTTCATCATAAAAATGATCCAAACCTTTAGAGCAGAACTCCAGTCTCACTATTGAGGTAGAAAGGAACGTAAATTCTAGTTGCTTTCACTTATAGGTATAAAAATAATTGATTATACTTAAAACTCTATTGGTGCAAAGGATAAGCAATAGCGAAAGCGAGAAAGATGCGGTTTCGCTCTATGTAAACGAGGCATGTTGTTTTTATGTTAGGCAAGTAGTAATAATAATATATACATTATCGAATTACCGAATTCCACATTTTTTATAACTTTTATTCATATTTATTTATTTATTAATCTATTAATTACCAAGTACGGCGACTGCCCTCGGACTTTAAAGACCTCACGAGCTCGGCTCTCGCGCACAGTATGCGAGGTGTCGATACTGTCGATATACCCGATCACTAGGAAAGAAAGAACACTATGCCACAGACAATTTGAAAAAATTAAATTTTAAGTTCTAGTAATAAGTACCTACCTACTCGTAATTATCACAAGGAAGGTAATTGATTTATCGTGTCAAAATTGTTTAATGTATGGTGTCTTAAACAAAAATATTAACAACCTCATTTTTTTCTACCCATATTTATGACAGCGGCGGGAAAAAATTAAAAGTTACAAAGTTTATAATAAACACATAAAATGTGGTTTTAATTTCTACGAGATCTTTATATTCGTAGAAAAATAAAAGAAACTGGTACGTAGACTCAGTTTTTACAAGCTTTTATTTATTTCACCTGTCCCGTTGTCTGCCTGTAATCAAATCTTGCACGTTAAATTTGATCCACTTCCCGGTTTCCGATTGAGTTGTAATTTTGCACAAATATGCAAATCGCGTGACAATGCAATATTATGATGACGTGGAGCTGATCTGATGATGGAACTAGAAGGTGGCCATAGGAAATCCGTAATAAAACCACATGAGTTGATGATGGTATACAGAAACGTACAGTCGGCAATAAAAGCTTGTACTAAAAATCAAATATTTGACAGAAACTTGTTATTCTTGGCATTGTAAATTCACATTTTGTGTGAGAAGAGCTGTGTCACAAAACTTGAGTTTTAATTTATTTGTAATTATTTTTAAAGAAATTTAAAATAATATTTTTTCTGTTGTTTCAGGAACACAACGAGCGTCTTCTACTTTTCTCTGTTACATCGTCATATTTAAGTTATTGGATTGTACGTAATTGTCGGATAATAATGATAGGTACTTAATTGTTATTACTATTTTCTATAATGTTATGCTTTAATTGTGATATAGTTATTAAATTAAGTATGCCATACATTTTTCAAGTATTTAGAAATAACTCATTTCTGTTCTTGGGTTTCTATAAAAAAAAATTGTTACGGTTTTTAATTTTTAAAACTTACTTACCTGTTTACTGTATAAAGTTTTTTTTATTCATTCTGTTACTGTTTATTTTTGTAGAAATAATGTGCAATGTCTTTGACGTAAGTCGTAGGTATAACCTGAGATAAATCGAGTAAAATTATTGTATCTATATCGCACCATGTATTAAAATTTAGGGACACAAAAATAAATTTTGTAAAATAGTAACGTAGCCTTTATTTTTTCAAGATATATGATAACCTACCTACCTACTACTATTTTATAGATCATTTTGTCAACAGTAAAACCTCGATATTGTTTACAATACTTACTGTATACCTACCCACAGCCTGAATCCAATTTGAACATAAAATTACTTAGATATAACTATTTAAAAATATGAGATTTTAAAATGTCAAATATGTAGCTATTTAGCATTCTAAATTATCTAAGATTACTTCTTAAATGTGCATAGTCTCTGAAAAAATCAAATCTCTGTTTGTAACACGTTCAATGCCATTATTTATCGTTTTTTTTTCATTTTATCTTTTTACCCCCTTATTCATAAAACTTAAAATGCCTCTGCTAAATAAAATGTCCTTTGTCCCTTTCTTACGAACAAAAATGTCAAAGTGACAGATAAGGACAAACGAATTTTAACGGCATTTTAGTTAAAACAGGCTTGTAAGACTTTTATGAATACGGCCGTTAAATCTTCAACAGTCAATATATTATGACCTGCACCGCATTATCCGACAAAATACAAAATAGAAAAACAAAACTAAAAAAAATAATTAAGTCAGTTTACGTATAATTTAAACACATTGGCAAAACACATCATAGAAACTGACATTGCTTACCTTATCCAAAATAGAGACGTTCGGTTCATATTTGGGTTACGTAAATTTCTCCTTTTACAACCCTTAGTTCAAGTGGATTCCTATTCGTTTTCGGCGTAACTCCCATACTATCTCTTCTAAGTATATGTATAGTATTGTATACTTTCTCAACTGTGGGTACCCCTGACAAGAAATTTAATGGGTAATGATCTCGCGCATTGAACGTGTTAAATTAGTCTTACTACAAAATTATGCTAGAAAGTGTAAATATTATCTACATGCAAGTATCCAAAAGGCCTATTTCACACTTGAAAAGCTCATGAATCCCATAATAAAATAGTATTTTACTAAAATAATTGGTACGATTCATTTATAGATGTATTGAATGTGGTTTTTGTTCTATGGATTGATGTTTTGAATGAACATTTGAGCCCAAATTTCAAACTTAAGTCACCTAATTAATCTGAGGAATGTTCCCTAAGCCGCGATCAATGTAATTCAAGTATGACTCTTACTTGGAAATAAAAAAAGGTAAGTAATTGCTTAGAAAAATGTAACAAAGTTATGCAAGATACTTTCTAATTACGCAATAGATAGGAAACCGACTATGTAAGAATTCTAACACATTTCTTCAAATCTGTTTTAATAGATATATCGCAATACAATGAAAAGTAAAAATTTTGGAATTGTAATCCTTGTGTATCTTACTGAAAGTGTCATTTGTATTCCCGAAGGTTTGCATCTTACACGTAGGCAAGGCAGGCAATATTTTAAGTCAGAAACAAACTTGTTTTGCATTTTCGCGAGGTCGCAGGATACAAACCCCGTACTCTAAAATATTTTCTTATGTGCATAGTAAGATATAAAATGAAATTGTACATAGATTTTTCTTATTTGATCTGATTTAAAAACAACTATGCATATAAGAAGAAAAACGTTTGAAATTTTGAGTTCGTTACAAAACATCAATACGGTGTATTTCAGTGTTTAGACATTATTATGTACGAAAATGAAAATGCTTACATTTAGATTGTTAAAGTTTATGATTGTATATAGTATACATTGTTTTTCAAACGGCTTTTAGAATAGATGTATTAAGATACTGATTATATTGTATGGTTTGAATGTTTGTTGGTGTACAAAATTAATTGTTGATTAAATGAAGCTGAATGATTGATTTACATTTCGTCATTTTTTTGACTTTATGCTTGTTCTGTCTAAAGAATCTCTGTCATTTTAGAAACCAGTTAAATCGTCATAATATATACAAATATGCAAACCGACTAGCGAAGGAGCAAACACGTTTCATGAGCAACCCTATCCAGCGGCGAGCATCCATCATCGTGTTTGTGATATCCATCATGTTCAGTTTGCTCGATGACTTGGGTAAACTCGCTCAGTGTTGTCAGGGCTAATTAATCGAGAACTTGGGCTTTCTTTTGTAATGTCAATCAATTTGGTTTTGATGTTATCATCATCCTACTAATATTATAAACGCAAATGTTTGGATTTTGAGATGTTTGGATCTTTGTTACTCAATCACGCCCAAACGGCCCAACCGATCTGAATGAAATTTTGCACAAAGATAGTCCATAGCCCGGACCAAAATAAAGGATAGTTTTCATCCTGGGTGCAAGCAGACGAAGTCATGGCCGGTAGCTAGTACTTGATACTTGGCGTTCTATCTTTAAATATACTAGCCATTAGTAACCTTGAAAAAAACTGTGCAGCTAAGGTGGTTTATAAAAGCACGAGTTTTTTGGGGTTAAATATTATGACCACCAAAAAATGCTTTGATACCCTAAGCTCTCTTACCACAAAAATATACTGAACAACAAAAAGAAAAATTCTACCATTACAATAAATAGTACTAGCTGTTTTAGTAACGACTGTACATTAAATTGTATTCGAAGACCAAATTTAGTAAATGATCACCAAATAAATCTTAGCGAGCAAATTTAATACAATAGTTCTACCTAAATAACCCACTATGATTGCCATAAAATGTATGCATATTACCAAATAAAGTATAATGATGCCAAATTTACAAGTGCTACCAAAACCCGAATCTGCGCACCCCACTCCCACTTCCTTCTCATCATCATCATCTTTACATCTATGAAAAGATGATTTAAACAGCGTCCATATTAGAGGCGTCCACTTACGTACGTGGCTTGTAAGGCCGATACGGAAGCGACAGCCACGACCGCATAATTGGCAAGTAAATGTGCTGCCAGGAGATGAAAGCGGAAGAGCAGCGCGTTGGTATCTTAATTCGCGCCTAAAGGATAAGAGATCGAACCAAGCTTTATCGTGTTCCACCACTCCATTGCGTAGGCTCTCCCTCCATTGGTCTCGATCTTGAGAATAGAGTGTATATAAAAGCCCGCGGAGCCAGAAGCTCGCGAAGGAGGTTCTGAGTTGAACGGGGTGCACGAGCACGACCTCCCGAGCGGAGCCGCGCAGCGTAGGTCGAGTGCGCACGTGAAACGAAGGGCCGACGAAGCGAGTTTCTAGCGGGAGCCCGGACGGAGGGTGGGAGACTGAGTCCCAGAAACGAAAGCGGGGCTCCGTCGAATTTAGGAAATTATTTTTGGGTTAGCAATGATTTATTCGGATAGCATTTTCTTTAATAGGATACTAAAGAATGACTCACGCTAGAACGGGACGAGACGGGCCCGGGCCGTAATCGTGACGAGCCGTCAACGAGCTTATTTGCTTGTCACATTTTGCCACCGGGCCGTGTCCGAGCCTGCACCGAGCCGAGCCCCGTCCGCTGCTCGGTCACCGGGCCGGTACATTATGCAAACGACATGTCACCGAGCTCGCACCGGGCCGACGCTGGGCCGACACCGGGCCGACGACGGGCCGCTTACGAGCGTTGCGTGTCAATCACGATGGGCAGCGACCGGGCCGCGACCGGGCCGCTTTCGCAATTTAATGTAATTAACAAAGACATTGACATTGTCATTGCAATTTATTTGAGTACTGCACAACACAATCCCTTTGCAACATAATTTTATAATAATACAAATCTTATAAATACGTAATCTTCAATACATTTCTATTAAAAATAATAAAATGTCGTGTGTGTGTGTGTGTGTGTGTGTCTGATTTTGATGTAATATTGACTGTTGCAACAATTCAAGACGAAGAAGAAGATTTGGCACCATGTTCTTCAAGACAATTTGGCGTGCATCCGCTTTGGCGTTCCCGTGAAGAAAGAGGAGAATTCGAAATTTTGTGTAAAGATCTTTGGAGCTATGATGACAAATTTTATGATTACTTTCACATGACACAAGATTCGTTCCGTGCTATCCATGATAAAGTTAAACACTGTTTGGAAAAGAAAATTACAAGATTGCAGAAACCTATGTATATCCTCCAAACATCGACTAGCAATATCGAATAGATTATCCAATACAATATGAGTAGGTATGTGCTATGCGAGTGTGAGTGTGCATTTTTCTACAGCCCCACTATTCTGTTTCTTATTTTAAGCTCACTCACAAATATATCCTGACGCCGCGATTCGAGTAAGCATAATCAGAAGTCTCAATGAAGGGTTGAGAACACGCTTGTTATACTACTTTAAGTTGCAAGTATCCATAGGCTATGGTGTCTGTGTTTGTGAACGGTCAGGTAGGCAGATCCTATGTTGTTTGTGTAACTGTGCAGCAAACGCGTTGAAATTTTGTGACAACATAATGTGCGCGTTATTATTATTTGAATGTCTTTCCCGCTCACGACACAATGGTGCTTCGGACCTTTGGGAGGCGTGCGCGACGGTCGACTCGCCAGTGTGATTGGAGCAGGTCGATAGTTTTAGTTGAAGGGAAATCGTGACGAAATTTGCACAGGTGAACAAACATTTGTGAAGATGTTCAAAGGTGTACAAAAAGTGCCCAAGCCGCACTCTGGGCCAGTTTGTTCCTTAGCCTATTCTCATCCACTATAACATATTATCTTTGCCCTATAGTATAGGACTTATAGGACGTTTAGGTACTAATACATATAAGTTGACAATGATAATATTTATAAGTGTTTGGTAGGTAAAATCAATCGCTCGGAGTCAACTCCGACACAATGCGAATATAAGCGTCAACGCTTGCTTGAGGTGAAGTTATCATTTCTACGGGAAAACGGAAAACTAACCGTGCGAAGCCGGGCCGAGCAGCTAGTAATAAAATAAAGAGGTTTTCTCCTGTCTGTGAGATAGTAGATTTGTAAGGTTGAATGTTTGTATGTAGGGGGTAATATCCGGAACCATTTACCCGACGAGGAAGTTCTCATTTTGTATTTTTCGGGTTCTGTACCCAAACTACTTAGGCTTCGTCCGTCTGTTACTTACTTGGTTTTAACGTTTGATGATATGCCGAGAGATATTATAGCTTCGGACGTTTTTTTTTATATTAAGCGGGTGGCAAACAGGCATACGGTCAGTCTGATGGTAAATACACTGTAGCCTATGGACGCATGCGATTCCAGATGAATCACAAGCGCGTCGCGGACCCTTTATTGATTTGAGGATTCGTTGTGTTGATATGTTGAGAGTTGAGACGATGCCGGGTTCCGTACCCGAAGGGTAAAACGGGACCCTATTACTAAGACTCCGCTGTCCGTCCCTATGTATGCTTAGATCTTAAAAACTACGCAACGGATATTGATGCTGTTTTATTTTAATAGATATTGTTATTCAAGAGGAAGGTTTATATGTAATAATATAGTACCCGTGCGAAGCCGGGGCGGGTCGCTAAGAAACAGGTTTTTCCTCTGTCTGTGAGATTGCAGCTTTGTAAGGTTGAAAGTTTGTATGTAGGGGGTTATATCCGGAACCATTTACCTGAGGAGGAAGTTCTCATTTTGTCTTTCGGGTTCTATTTGGGTTCTACTCAGGCTCCGTCCGTCTGTTACATGGTTTTAACGTTTAATGATATGCCGAGAGAGATGATAGCTCTGGAAGTTTTTTTATACTAAGTGGGGGGCAAACAGGCAGCCTGTCGCCAGGCTGTATCTCATGAACCGTGATAGTTAGTCAGTTGAAATTTTCACAGATGATGTATTTCTGTTGCCGCTAAAACAACAAATACTAAAAAATATTTCGATACAGCAAAAGTGTTTTTTTTTGCCGTTTTTATAGATAATGGTACGGAACCCTTCGTGCGCGAGGCCGACTCGCACTTGGCCGGTTTTTTAATACTAGGACAGTGGAAAACAATAATCGGTCTGCCTGAGAGGTTTAGTGTCGTGACGGGCGACCGGCGGGGTGAGCCGCTTTAACGCTTAGCGAATAACAGCCCTGAAGAGTCGCTGCCGACCCTTTATAGATTTGAGGATTCGTTGTGTTGACAGCTGGAGACAAACGCGCTCTCAATCTCGCAACAACACTCCTCGAGAGCTCTGGCGACCTTACTCGTCACCAGGAACATACACCACACACCTACTGAGCAAGTAATGGAGTCATTATAGCTTTAGTCTTCTGTAAAGTGGAGGTACTTTCCCAGTTAGGCTGCTCCTGCTTTAAATGTGCTACTTAAATACTTTATCATCATCATTATCATATCAGCCGAAAGACGTTCTTTGCTGGACATAGTAGGCCTCCCGCAAAGACTGCCACAATGACCGGTCCTGCGCCACCCGCATCCAGCGGACTCCCGCGACTTTTACCAGGTCATCAGTCCACCTTGTGGGGGGTCTACCCACGCTGCGCTTTCCGGTGCGTGACCGCCACTAGAGAACCTTTCCACCCCAACGGCCATCGTTTCTACGTGCAATGTTGCCCGCCCACTGCGACTTAAGTTTGGCGACTCAGAGGGCAATATCGGTTACCTTGGTAATGCTGCGGATAGCCTCATTTCTGATGCGAAATACTTCATAATAATTTACTAATACATAGTATTATCATAAATAAAGTATAAGAAGATATATCCACGCCATACATTAAAATGAATCCGCCTTATTTGCTGTGAGCACCAGGGGGCGTTAGTGAACTGGTATGTACATTTGCTCTCAGCAAAAGATGTCGTTTATATCAATATTGCCTTTTACGGATTATCGAATACACTAACGGCATCTGTACCTACAACAGGTGATGTTGTAAAAAATCTGTTTTACGCAGTCAATAGATGTCACTTTGCAAGATAGGTTTACACAAAGTAAAATAATAGTATTTTTTTCTGTTTTGTTAGAGCACACGCGACCAGTCAATAAAATGCTCAATTTTCGTACCTTTTCTTAGAACCTCCACCGTACCATCATGTACCATAAATAAAGTACCTATATAAGCAACCTTACATAAGACCGCAGCCAAAGTTCCACTACTTGCTACTTAGGTATGTGGTGTGTTCTGGGGGTAAGCTTGCCAGGGCTCCCGAGGGGGGAGTTATGTGGATCCCCACTATCAACAAAACTCATCTTGTTTGATGATGTGCATTTGTACTATCAATCTCAAAGCTGTACCTTGATTCGTCTATTTGCTGCCATGCGATTTATTGTGCTAGTGGCTCTATGTGCTGTAGAAACTAGCGAACCTGTCTTTTTTTTAATTTCTAAAAAGTAACAGAAAAAACTATATACTAAACCGAACCTGCTCACAAAATTTCACGAGAATCGGTTAAGAATGCGACCTGTAGAGGAGAACAGCCGGACAGCTGGACAGACACCGGACATACGAACGATTTTCGGCCCAAGCTGAAGCGTAGAACTTCGTTCGCTTCGCTCCCTCGATCGATAAAACCACAGCATATTGAATACTCAATTCAGTAAAGGATCGGAATCGCGCTTTTGACTCCCCTGGATTTTTCAAGATTATTATTACCAGGAACAACTGTAGGAGGACGATTATAGAACAAACTTAAGGAACAATAGGAAGGTACCTTAATATACAAAATTTAAAAACTATTGAGGTTGAAAGCTTCAGTTATAAAAAAAGGTGCGAACACCACAGGCAAGGCAGTAGTAAAAAAGCCTCCGATCGCATTTTGTTTGCCCTTGCGTGCATTACATGCGATCCGAGAAATTCTTCTATTTACTGCCTGTGGGTAATGCAGATTTCCTAGAGAAAAGTAAGGTAAAAGGTAAGGGTTCAATAACACGTATTATATGTAAATTATTTCATTTACTTTGCAGTAAGTAGCCTAATTTTTTGCTGATTTTGTAGATTTCTTTTGTGAGATTTACAAATATATTTTTTTAGTAACAATTATTTTTTTTTAAACATCTACGTGCTCTGAATAAATACAATTTGAATGTGTTTAAATAATCTGTCGGATGCGTTGCTCGACGCCGCCGCCCCCACGTCCACGCAAGAGGAGCTTTCTTCCAGATGTCTTTTTATTTGAGGAGCCTCAGTTGGACGTGATGATGTGATGAGGGCTGTGGCGATGCGGGTTGTGGTGCTGAAGTTGGCCACTCCTCAGGATCATTGTCAGGTTTTCTTACTTTGTCCGGTAGGTCGCACGTCAATGAATATAATTTCAGTACCAGATCCTGAAATTTAAAAAATAAATATTAAACTAAACAATATTATCCGAGCATACTTAAATTTTGTTAATCGTCCCCTTTAGCCCTTCCGTTGAGTTGATAGAATTAGGACTCATACGATAGATCGATTAGGTAGTGTCTGTATACGCTTGTTAAGTCATTCATGTGTGGAGGAGACACATTTTTTTAAGTAATTTGAAATTCAAAGGTGTATGTGAAGTCCCCAACACGCACTGGGCCAGCGTGGGCACTACTGCCCGTTCCCTCTCATCCTTGAGAGGAGGGCTGTGCCCAGCAGTGGGACGTATATAAGCTGATTTATTGTTTATATTATTATTAAATTATACTGCTAATATTTTCAAATATGCTTGCCGCCGTATGCGAATAAAAACCGGCTATATGTGAAACCTAACTAACCTAACCTAACAATCCTAACATCTTATAAGCATTTTTTTTTAGTTCTGCGTGTTTAGCTAAGAAATTCAATACATTACATACATAATTCAGTACTTACTAACTGTAAAAAACGCTGTAATGGAATTAATAAAGCTTTTTTATTTTTATTTATTTTATTTATATGTGATATAAAAACACCACGTGCTTTTATGATGCCAATAAGTAAGCTAAAAATAAAGAATGATTTCTTCTAAGTACAATTTAGCTTGAAAGAAAGGAGTTGGATTTAGCCGGATCATAAATAAATATTTCCTCTATGGTCGGATTGACTCCCAGACGAAGCAAGCAATTTTATGAAAATCTTTGAGTGCAGTATTACTTACTATAAAATATTCAATAATATCTCCTTTCAGTAAAATATCTTATCTACAATATTTAAGGTACTGTCCCTTCAAGTTGCATAGCGCTGGGACAGCCTGTATATATTTTCAAGTATAAGTTGCTTGGACCAACAACACCGACGGGAAGAAAGGGTGTGGTGCTTTTGTAACCCGACACCAAACGCAATATTTTCTTAAAGCTATCTCGTTTGACATGAACGGATACCAATGCCATCCTGTTTTCAATGATAAACAATTTTTTTGTACATTTCCCATGTGTGCCTTAAGGAGTCCCTTTTCAGAAAAATTGTCATCATGTTTTTAAGAAAATACTATTTGAACAATAAAAAATCAAGACATACCTTGCATTGGGTGCTCTACAGACACAGAGCTAATAACATCAATTGATGTATCTTCACAGTGATAGTGTCTAGTAATAGCTGTCCCGGTCAACCTTCTCTGGTTATCATTGTGACTCATAGCAGGATTCAAAATGCACTTCACAAAGATAGCAGTACTTTAACTGATCAGGTGTCAAAGATGTGAGATTGATGTTGCCTGAAATTTAAAATAAATAAAATAAAATATATATTAAGGGGCAATCTTACACAAGTTGAACTAGTCCCATTGTAAGCTCAATAAGGCTTGTATTATGGGTACTAGACGACGATATATATAGTTTCAATAGGTATAAATACATAGACAACATCCAAGACTCAGAAACAAATATTTGTGCCCATCACACAAAAAAAACCCTTACAGGGATTCGACCCCAGGACCTCTTGCTTCATAGGCAGGGTCATTACCAACTAGGCTAAAGCAGTCGTCATAAAACTAAATACTTAGATATTATTAATTTCCATCAAGTACATTTCTTGTAAAAAAACCTGCCAAGCCTTCCGGCCTGAAAAGTAGTGAAATCTCAAGCTAAACTAAGTACTTCAGCCATCATTTCCGGTTAGATATTTTCACGAATTGGCAATCACACTGCGAATAAGTAAATTCAAAAGATACAAAATAAAATGCCAACAAGCAAACCCTAACTAGTTTATCATTACCATTAGGTACAGTGCAAACATGAAATTAAGGATTAACAAGGACACTAATCAGTTTGGAGCGAGATATAAACTTATTTTAACGTAAGTAACGCGATAAAAAACTGAAGTACAAAACGATGTTTTGGAACATTGATAAAAAGTCAAGTTGACTGACGCATGCCCGACGTCACCAAGTATGTATGTGCTTAGTTGTATAATTTTATTTATTGTAAATAAAATAGAGCTTACCTGAATTGTTAATCCAGATCCGTAGGCGATTTTTATCACTAACTGGAAAACGAAACAATGTGTGACAGTTTATGAATTGGCACCGATGTGTCATTTTGGTAAATGCAATAATATCAAATCAGTCCGGTAGAAGTCCAAGTGGTCGTATGTAAATCACTGGCAAACAAATCCGTTTCTAAATCAAATCGTAGGTCCATTCAAATAAGCGGTCAAATTTTAAAAGAATAACATTAACAATATGTTCGTGGTAGAGTTGATACCTGTCGTCTCTAGTTTCAGTGTGGCCAGTTAAGTCTCTATCGTTCCATATACTTCTGACGTTTTGACTTTGCCCATGTAATTACACGTATATTTTCACTACACTTTTATAAAAAAATATCATACCGCAGGTTATCTTTATTTGTATTTTTAATTGAGACAATAAACTCATACTAAATCATTTTTTTCGCATTTTTACAAATGGACAAAGTTTATTCTGTTTACCTACAATTTAAAGGAATAATTTTGTAGCAACATTTTCTCATTTCGTCTCTGTAATCTGTGTTTCGTCTGCACTGAGTCGTTTCGTTGTACGCAGTTCTCTTTACTATTATACAGTTTCAAAGACGAGTGCGAAGTGATAAGAAATAAATAATTATGCTCCATTATTTATTAATAATTTAAGAGATTGCAGTCACTATATGTTTATTTTAATTTAATGTAAAATATTTGTAACACGCAGTAATTCATTTGTTGTAATATATAAGATGTCGAAATGGAACGTTATGCAGAGATGTTAAAAATAATAAAATAAATTGGAAATTAGTATACAGTTGGTGACGTTGCCAGTTCGAACTACGGCGCTGCCAGCGCGAGCTGACAACGTCGCGCGTCGTAAGCACTTCGATAATTTTTGGTACTTATTGGCAATTTGAATCATAAATTGCTACATACTCAAATGTGAATGGCAGTAGGTACATATTATAGGTATTATTCTTTATTTATGGTACTAGATACCTATGTAAAGAAAGAATATTCAAATAAGTTGTAAAATAAAAACAGTTTTACGTATAGGTCCCGAATAAATGTATGTTATATTTTTTACTTACTGTAGTATTCTGATGTTTTAGGGACTAGGTTACCTATTCTAATAATTATCTACTAAACTCATCAGTCGCATCACAATCCTCCTAGCGATATTCCCGGGTGTGCCCCAAAAGGAGCCAGGGGTCCGCTTTGACACCTAATCCCAAGATTTGGCATAGGCACTAGTTTTTATTACATCTTATTTAAAAACTCTTCGTACGTTTTCGTTTTTCTTCCCGTGGGTGTCGTAAAAGTCGACTAAGGGAGCAGGGTTGAAGTGTGTTGTGGGCGATGGGCTAGCAACCTATCACTGCAATATCACATTTTGTCGATCTTTTTTATACCCACATTTATGCTAGAAGTGGCGCTGGAACATAAGTTTCATGTGCTCTGCCTACCCCTTTTGGGAATAAAGGCGTGAATGTATGTATGTATGTACGTATGTATGTTTTCTTTTTGAAGTGAAAACTTCTTTAGCGGCGCTGAGCACTTTTTGGGATGGGGAAAAATTGTTAAACTCGCGACAGATATTTGTGACATCAGATGCGTAAGAGGCCACGTGATCGTAGGAGGATGGCGAGAGATTCGGGACGAGGCTGGGGTCGGGGGGGAAAACGGGGGTTTGACTAGGGGCACATAGTTCTAATTTGTACTTTATTGTTAACAGTATAAGGTCGTAACACATTTTCCGTAAATGCAAATTCCATTTTGTTTTATCAAACTTTTATATATTGCTGTTAGCCGATTCGACTTCATTCAAAACTGAACGCTATTCGTAAGAATATAAAGCCGTTAAACACTTTGCAATTGCATATTCTGCAAATAAATTTGTAATTTTGTCCGCGCGTCCTTTACCGCTTTGCTATTGAGCAAATTCGAATAGTTCGAATTTGGACGTTATTCCTAAAGGATAAAGCTTTGAAAAATATTTGGCAATGGCAAAAACAAATTGGTATTTTAATTCTTCGTCTCCTTCATCAATTTTGCCGAGTTAAGTTGAACTATAGCGTACTACTAATAAGTTTGTTATTAGATATATTGGCACGCAGGGGAAGAGAGGGGGGCGGAAGGGATTTTTTTTGCAAAATTAAAATTATTCAAGTTTTCACTTCTGCCGGCACTCCCGGAGTGCAAAAACCGATAGGTCTTTTTACAAGTTTTATACGTATAGTAACTTGACTTCTTTCGTATGTAAGTATAAAAGTATGTATGTAAGTAAATTGTCCGTCAAATCTTGCAAGTTAAATTTGACCCACTTCCCGGTGACCGATTGAGCTGAAATTTTGGGTATAACTATAGTTTGGATGACATTCAATATTATGGTACCATCGAGCTGATCTAATGATAGAGACAGAAGGTGGCCATAGGAACTCCGTAATAAAACCATATAACCCCATCGAGTTGGGGCTCGTTAGAATCGTCTCAATGAGCAGTTGATGATGGTATACAGAAAAGTACAGTCGGCAATAAAAGCTTGTACCAAAAATTAAATTTTTGTCAGAAACTTATTTATATATTTTCATAACAGCAATGCGTTTAGGTTTAGTAAATATATCAGGTTTAAAACAGCACCATCTATGGACACTTATCCTGCTAGAATCCTGCGCATGTATACTTTGTCCACTTACAAGCTAAGCTGTAATAAAGGTCAAGCCGTTCACTAGATGGCGCACAAATAAAGGATGTTATAAATTATTTTGAATCGATTTACGATCTATTAAGGCCTGTGTCTGGTTGTTTTTTTTTTTAAGTTGATAAGTGAAAATGAATATCTATTAATGATAATATTTGAGATTTCGTATAACGTAAAATATTAATATCCGTCAGTGGTGCTCCAAGCGACATCTCTTAACGTTCTTCAGAAATATTCGACCGCAGTATGGGATAGTTACTCTATGTTATATTTACTTTATGGTATTATAGTAGATAGGTCGATATAATTGCAAATAATAGGTTTAGCTACTCTTTCCGGATGTAGCGTTATAACTTATCTATTATGTGTCTATATTATACGAGTATACCTACAGGGTGTACCAAAAATGGGAACCGATCAAGGGCTCAACAGGTATCGTGTTCTGATAAGAAAAAACAGAAAAATAAAAAAAAATTGACGCGATTTCTGTTTTACTTTAGTATGGAGCGTTGGCCGACTGGGGTGACAAGCTCCATAAAAATTAAAAAAAAAATAGCGTCAATTTTTTTTTCTGCATTATCTTAACAGAACACTATACCTGTTAAGCACTTGATCGATTCATACCCCATTTTTGTTACACCTTGTATAGCTGATATGGTAAGATATTCATTCACTTAGGGTTATAAATTTAAATCTTGCAGTTTTATCTTTTTTTTATAGCTTATCGCGTAGTCCTGCTATATGGAGTTATGATTGTGAAAAGCATCTACTAAATAAGTTTATGTCAAAATGTTCATTTTTGGTACAAGCTTTTATTGCCGACTGTACTTTTCTGTATACCGAACTAATAATTGAGACGATTCTAACGAGCCAAAACTCGATGGGGTTATGTGGTTTTATTACGGAGTTCCTATGGCCACCTTCCAGCTCCATCATCAGATCAGCTCCACGTCATCATAATATTGCATTGTCACGCGATTTGCATATTCGTGCAAAATTTCAACTCAATCGGAAACCGGGAAGTGGATCAAATTTAACTTGCAAGATTTGATTACAGACAGACAGACAGACAGACAACGGGACAGGTGAAACTAAATAAAAGCTTGTAAAATTAAAAAAAGAAAGAATGGTGCAATGATCTAGTTCATCAAATTAAACTTTATTTTGTAACTGTATTTACTGATACCTTGTGGTAATTTTCTTTCTCCTGTAGTTGGTCATTTTATTTCTTGTTACATGTACGAGCAAGGCGAGCCGGTCTAGATGATACAATAAGTAGCCACAACAGGCTACTAGCTCATCCGTACGAGCTGGTCTTCGTTCCAGCTTCATCAGTTCATCACACGTGGCATGGCATGAAGAATATGGTCAATCGGATGCCATCACTTCTCTGTCAGCGTACGGACTTCTCCGTCAGCGGGCGACCAATTGCAGCCAATCATCTACTCAATAAGTTTACCTACTATACTTATATACTTCATTATTCAATGTTATAAATAAAAATATTGGTGTTCTTTTTTCTTCTTCTTCTTTTTTTAATGGCGTACTGGCCAACTATGTCGGCTCAAATTTGCCAGAATCAAGTGGCACGAGAGCTTCTGATGTCCTGCGAACAAACGGACAACACAAACACATAACGACTACCAAACACCATTGTAAAAAAAAACTACAGATTAAAAATTAATTGTAAGAGGTAAGCAACACAAACAGGGAGTTAAAAAGGTTAAAGTTTAATGTTATTCTTTTCTGCGAACTTGGAAAGTAAACGGAACACTTTTTTAGCTCCCCCAATAGAGCTATACAGGTGGAGTGTGGTGATCCTCCTCTCGACCTTAGACGCAAATTCTTGGCAGATCGATTCCTGTTCCGTGCTGTCAGCTTAGTGTCCCATCCTTTGATTCCCAAGCTGAAACTGCTGCAGAGCTTTTGTTCTTCTAACCCTTATTGGCGGAATAAAACTAAGCCTAACCTTGTCCTCAGTCTTGAAAAATTTTCTTCACTTAGAGCTCCGGTGCAGAGATGTCCTACCTTACCTCTATATTCGATTCTTTATGATGCGATCCCTCTTTTTTTAATATGGGTATTTCCAAGAAAACAGTTAACTGTAATTCCTCCTTTAATGAATTTGTTCACACCAACTATCCAAATCATCTTTATTTTTACACGGATGCTTCTAAGCTTGCTGATCTTGGGTGTGTGGGTTGTGCTGTGGTCAGCCCTAGCATCAGCCTCTCTCTGAAATACAAGCTTCCCCCTGAGTCCTCAGTTTTTTCGGGCGAAAGTCTAGCTATCTGGATCACTGTTAACTTTATTCTCCAAAAGAAATTTCCCAAAACGGTTATTTTTACTGACTGTTTTAGCGTTCTTCGGGCGATTTCTACCTATCCTTTTAAAACCTGTGCTCGCAATTATATCACCTGCCTAATTAAAAAATCCATCCTTTCGTGTCAATTAGCTAATCTTGATGTATCGTTTGTCTGGATCCCCAGTCATAGTGGTATTCTAGGTAATGAACTCGCTGATCAAGCCGCCGGAGGCAGTTCTCCATGGCCTCGATTCTTTTTACAAAATTCAACCTACTGATCTAGTGAACATTCCAGCCAAAAACTTGCAAAAAAAATGGTCGTCGCGATGGAATTCATCAAAAAATGCTTTTATTCTCTTGTGCAACCAAAGATCCCCTCCTGTCCTTGGTTTTTTAAAAATCGTTCCCTCTCCAAAAGACACCAGTACCATCATCAGACTACGTCTTGGTCGAGTTTGCTCGCCAGAGCTTCTTTTTAAATTCAAGTTAAGAGATTCCCCTTTGTGTGAGTGTGGTGAAGAGGTTGGTTTTATAGATCATATATTTTTCAACTGCCCACGTAAATTCCCCTCCTTTAATCTCTACTGTATGCTGCCAAAATTAAATGACCCTCTCCCTTCGAATGTAGCCTCTTTAATCTGTTTAACAGAAAATTGGTGTTCTTTTTTTTTAAGTATGGCTTTTACCCTTTGCTGTTTTAGCAAGGTGGATTTGCCAATATCAGTTTTTTGACATATTTACACACGAGGAGAATGTTCGGTTTAATTTTGATTTTTTTGGGGAAGGATCAGTCCGGATACCTAAAACAAATAAAAATTATGGACATCACAGACAATCACATGACATTTACAAACGTTATGAAAAAAGAGCGGGAAACTGGATGACAGAGTGTTAATCATGCCAACATGACGGATATAGTGGAAAAATGTATCATATATCATTAGAAATATATTAAAATGTCGAATAGAAGAAATTACATGCACAGTGGAGTATATTTTAAAGTCTAATGTTGTGTACTTGAATATATTTCAAAAGAATAGCAGTTATGGGAGAGTCCATTGAACAAAGAAGCGAGTAGAAATTTATAGGACGTGGGATTTTCTTTGGTAATACGTCGTACATTGAGTAACTAAACCTAGGACAGTTGAAAAATATGTGATCCAATGAACCTTCATCGAGCCCACATTCACACAAAGAGTTATCCCGCACCCTGATCTTGGCGAGGAACACCGGAGTGCAGTTATGACCGAGTCGTAGGCGGCAGATGGTTGATGTAGCCCACTTGGGGGCACTCCGGAACTTAAAAAACCATGGTTTGCAGCGAATCAAGGGTTGAATGCCACCGTAATAGCGTCCTGTATGTAGTTTGTATGCATCCCACAAGTTTTGCCATGAGTCAGTCAAGCTGGTTTGAGCACAGGTCAGTAGGTCTGAAGAATAAACTTTGTTGTGGTTGTGTGCCCTGTCTCAATTGACTGTTTTGCCCAAGTGTCCACACATTCATTGCCGCAGATGCCACAATGACTAGGGATCCACCCAAGAACAATATCAAGGCCCTGGGTCTCACATTGCAAAAGTTTCTCTTTAATGCTCAGAATTGGGACTTATTTTGGGCCTTAAACTGATTACTCACTAAGGCTTGTAAGCAGCTCCTGCTGTCAGTGAAAATAAGTGCCTTTGCTATGTGATGTGACTCTAAATATGATACTGCTTCCAGGATTGCTACCGACTCTCCAGTGAAAATGGAAGATTGTGGAGGACATTTCAGAGATAGTACAATGTTATATTTTGGGATCCATACTGCTGCTCCAACACACCTTGCTGGATCCATCTTGGAGGAGTCAGTAAATACCGGTAAATATTCTGGCCACTTTTCCAGGAGTTTAATGAATTTACTATTTGCTCCTGGGTCATCTTTAAATATGCCAAAATCCGGAATTACCTTCGGGGAGTAAGTTATAGCTTCAAAGCTGCATTCAAATAGGGGGTTATGTTGTGATCTGTATAAAATGGTGTTTACATTATTTAATTTGGAAAAACTGATTATTATTTTTGGAAATTCTTTATGGTCCCAATATTTGTTTTCAGCAACATCCAGAGCAAGAGACCGCAGTCGAGGAAGCAGCAGGTGACCGGAGCAGGCGCTTGCTCTAATGACAAATCTATCGGCCAAATACTGTCTACGAAGAGAAAGAGGGGGTTCCACACACTCAATCTGCATGGCGTTCTTTGGAGAAGACTTCATGGCACCTAGTATGATCCGTAAACACTTTGCTTGTATTAAATCCAATTTATTGAGGGCCCCCTTATTGCAGGGCTCCAAGATAAAAGAGCCATGGTCCATTTGACTGTGTATGATAGCATTGTATAGCAGCTTTTGGCAATAAGAATGGGCACCCCACCATACACCTGACAAAGCACGAAGGATGTTGATACCCCTTTCACATTTTCCAATAATGTAATTAAGGTGTGATACACCAGACATTCTACCATCTAAAATTACGCCCAGGAATTTGACTGATTCCCTACTGGGGATTCTTTCACGACCATATAGGATATTTGAGCTGGGGATGCTCCTTTTGCGGGTGATTGTTACTGTGTGTCATGAATTTGATTGTCATTAATGTCAGTTTTTAGCGTAATAAAACCTAAGATTCAGGTTTAATCTTTTATTAATATCATCACAATTTATTACGCTAAAGTATAATATGTAAAGCGTGTGTGAATATCAAAAACATGGAAAAATATCTAAGCCCCGTAAGATTCGAAGCGGATCCAATGGATAGTCAAAATCCATCAAAATGGCTCCATTGGAAAAAGACATTTCAAAATTTTCTTGCAGAATATAAAGCAGATAAAGATGAAGTAAAATACAAATTACTTATAAACCTAATAGCACCGAATATCTACGAGTACATCGCTCAATCAGAGGATTACAACAGCGCCATGTCCACGCTAGAAAATTTATTCGTAAAACCGAAAAGCGACATTTTCGCACGCCATAATTTGGCCTGCAGGCGCCAACAAAACGGTGAAACAGTTGATCAATACCTTCAAGCATTGAAACTACTATCCAAAGACTGCAACTTCAAAGAGAAATCAATATCAAAGAGATTTCATCAGGGATTCCTTTATTACGGGCTTAGCGTCGTCCATAATTCGACAGAGGCTACTTGAAAATATGACCCTTACACTAGATGAAACTCACAATCAAGCCCGCGCTTTAGAATCAGCCCAAATACAATCACAAAGCTTCAACCCGCAACAAACCGCTGCTGTCACGCAACCCACATCAGTTGGTGCACAATCCATGTCTACCGCTGCAGCTACAGCTTCATCTCGTAAAACCGCAAGCTTTACAAGACCACAAAACGATGAAAAATGCTACTTTTGCGCTAATCCTAGACACCTTCGTCGATTGTGCCCGGCTTATCAAGCTACCTGCCTCAAGTGCGGGAAGCAGGGCCATTTTGCAAAAGTATGCAGAGGCAGTGCTTCGCAAAATGCGGCTATCATGATTAGCGAAGATGGAGAGTCAGATAATGTATCTTCGTGTTTAACACTAGCAGCAAGTGGGATCAAGAAATGCACTACGTCTGTTGATGTGAACGGAATAAGTCTTCAAGCCCTGATTGACACAGGAAGTACAGCCAGCTTCATAGATGAAGAAGTCATTATTCAATACGGCCTGGCTACTAAACCTTGGAACCAAAGCGTGTCCATGGCGTCCTCTTCGCATAAATCAAATATTACCCAAGTCTATTCGGCGACCTTAACCCTAAACAAGCAAATAGTTTCAGGAATACTATTTCGAGTTATGAAGAATCTTTGCTGTAATGTCATACTAGGCCACGATGTACTGCAACAATACTCATCTGTTGAAGTTGGGTTCGGTGGACATATGCCGTCCTTAAAACTATTCGCCTTAGAAGAAGCCAATATCGACCCTGTAAATTTGTTTGCGAATATGTCACCCGAATGTCATCCAATCGCAGTGAAGTCTCGCAGATTTGCACTCCAGGATCAAAAGTTTATAGAAGACGAGGTCAAGAAACTCCTAGCCGATGGAATCATAGAGGAAAGCAATTCACCATGGCGAGCCCAAGTACTCTTAACGGCTGGTACACACCACAAGAAACGGATGTGCATTGACTACTCACAGACTGTAAACAGATTCACCCATCTAGATGCATACCTAAGGTATTTGCGGAAAGAAACAACCGGTACGTTGGGCAGCTGATTTATTACTGTTTGGGGTGGGGGCGCGGCGCGTATGCGCAGATACACTCCATCTCTCCCCCTTTAGTTTGTTAACCTAAAACAATAGATAATATTTATTTGTAAGTACTTACACTTTATAATTTATTTTCCTAAGCCTAGGCCTAAGTGCTCGCTGCATTGGAACATCCGAGCAATCTGATTCTGGCGCCATGTTATCTCCGTCAGACTGCGCTTCAAACCCTTGTTCATTACATGGCTTCTCAGCATGAGCCTCCTTGTCTGGAGACGCTGCTGGAGTCGAGGGCGTCAGGCGTGGAGGTGGCGAATAGGCGGCCTCTTTCTCCCCTCCCGAATTAGCTGATGCGGAAAGAACATCACCAGAATACTTTCTTAGCTGATCTAAATGTCTTACACAAGTCTCGTTATAATCATTTACAAACACTTCAAACATTCGATTTCCTTTTGTTTGTGTAATTGTCCCTAGTACCCATCTTTCTCTCCTTGCGACAAACCATTTTAACCAAACATAATCACCTATTTTAAATTGCCTATTTTTGGGTAGTTCATGTGTTGTATTGTTACAAGTAGTTTCTGTTTTTGATTTGGGTAGTACCATATCCAATCTACCATGTAACTTGCGACCGAACATCAATTTAGCCGGCGAAGATCCGGTCGAGCAATGAACCGTGTTTCGGTAGGTGAAAAGAAATTCAAATAACTTGTCTGTTATCTCATTTACATTATAATTTTCTTTAATTATACATTTAATCATCTTTTTGCAATTTTTTACAGAGTTTTCGGCTTGTCCATTGCTAGACGGGTGATAGATAGGGCTATTTATAACATGGATTCCATTTGATTGACATACACTTTTAAATTCTAGAGAGCTTATCTTTGGATCGTTATCAGATACAATCGTGAACGGCAATCCGAACACTGCAAACAGAGGTCTAAGTTTTTCTATCAAAGCTCGAGTGGTGGTACCGCGGTCCATTAAAATGCATTCCAGCCATTTACTATACGCATCTATCACTATGAGGTAATCGCGCTGACCTATCGTCATGTAGTCAATGTGCAACCGCTGCCAGGCGCCGGCGGGGCGCGGCCACGGCGCGGGGGGCGCGCGCGGCGGCGCCGCACGCGTAGCGGCACAAGCGCCGCAGCTGCCTACCCAGCGTTCGATATCGCCGTCGATTCCTGGCCACCACATTCTACTTCTAGCGTTACATTTCGTTTTTACAATGCCTAAATGAGTTGAATGGAGCTCTTCTAACATTTTCCTTCTATGTACCTCTGGAATAATTATTCTAAGCCCCCTAAATAGGCAACCGTCCTCGACTTCTAGATCCGCTTTGCAACGAAAATATGGCAATATTGATGTGCATGTTAACTTGCGCGGCCAACCATTTTCCATGTACTTGATTATTGTTTGAAGTAACGGGTCTCTGGCCGTGGCCGCTTTTATATCCTTATTCGTGATCACTGCTGAGCTAATGTCCAAAAATTTAAGAAATGAATGATCGTTTCCTATAAGATCATCGCTGCTGCTGATCGGTGAACGAGAGAAAAAATCTGCAACAACGTTATTCTCGCCTTTAATGTACTGCACCGTATAATTATATGCGGATAGTAAAATCGCGTATCTCTGTAGCCGCGATGCCGTTGTGACGGATATCCCTACTTTATTTCCAAGTATTGATAATAGTGGCCGATGGTCCGTTTTTAGCAAAAATGGTTCCTGTCTACCATATAGGTACATATGGAACCGTTTTACTCCGAAAACAATAGCCGTCGCCTCCTTCTGTATCTGGCTATAGTTTTTTTCACTAGCCGATAGCGATCGCGACGCAAAGGCCAAGGGTTGCTCGACACCGTCGGCGCCACGTTGCGCCAACACCGCGCCAAGCCCGCCCGGGCCGGCGTCGACCGAAAGGATCAGCTGTGCCGTTGGGTCAAAATGCGCCAAAACGTGCTCCGACGCTAACTCGGATTTCATTTTGTCAAAGGCGCGCTGCTGACTCTCTCCCCATTCAAAATCTACCCCCTTCTTCAATAAATCGTTTATAGGTTTTAAAATTGAAGAAGTGTTTGGAACGAAATTCCTATAATAGTTAACAACCCCTATAAACCGTTTTACCTCACTAACATTCGCTGGCGCTGGGGCTTTAATTATGGCTTCTATTTTACTTGGACAAGTTTTTAAGCCACTTTTGTCTATTACGTAACCCAAATAAGTTATACTATTTTGGAAAAATACGCATTTCCCTCTCTGCAATCTCAACCCTGCATTACTAAACCTAGACAACACTTCACGCAATCTGCTCAGATGTACGTCTCTCGTCGGCCCCGTGACGCATACGTCATCGAGCCAACAGCTGACTCCTTCTATACCTATCAGTAATGCTTCCATGGCGCGTTGACAAATACTTGGCCCATTGGCTAGCCCATATAAAAGGCGTGTATATTTGAATAGGCCTTTATGAGTGGAGATCGTTGTCAACTCCCGAGAAGACTCAGAAAGTTCAAACTGGTTGTAGGCATTACTAAGGTCTAATTTAGAGTAATGCTCACCCCCTCCTATTTTAGCAAAGACTTCCTCTATACGAGGAAGTGGATACTTGTCAACTTTAAGATCCCTATTCAACGTTACGGAGAAATCGCCCGCAATTTTTACTTTTCCATTTTCCTTTAACACCGGTACAATTGGGGTACCGTATTTGGAATGTGTCACGGGCACTAAAATACCTAGACCGACCAACCTATCTATTTCGTCCTCAACTTTCTTTTTAATCGCGAACGGTATCGTACGTGGTTTAAAATATTTAGGCTGAGCCCCCTCTTTTAACTGTAAATCGACTTGAAATTTGTTAAATTTCCCAAGTTCGTCCTGAAAAAGATTCATATATTCGTTTAATAGCTGCTGTACCTCACTCGAACTTTGATTGTGACACGTAATACTATTGTTATGAATGGTGAGATATACACCAAATTCGGTCATAAAATCCCGCCCCAATAATGCCGGTCCTCCATTCTCAACCACATAAATGTTAATTGGTTTAGTTTGGCCCGAATAAGTGACATGGCAATCGAAATAGCCTAACGGCGAAATTTTATGACCCGTATACAGACACATTCTTAAATTACCCTCTTTTAGTTTTACGTTTGAGAAATCTTTCGCATAACATTCCTGAGAAATAACCGTAACACCTGAGCCCGAATCGACTTCCATTTCTAACTGTACATCGTTTAATTTAACAGTAATCATAATTGGAGCATATTTAACTGACCTTAAGTTGTAAAGTTCGCACTCCTCACAATTATGCGAGCCCCCAGCGGCCCCGTCTGCCGGAACCTCCGATACCGTTTCGATGTTATGTAATTGAGTTGAACCTTTACTGGTGCACACTTTCGACAGGTGGCCTACTACACCGCACACACGGCACTTATACTTCTTATATCTGCACTGAACCGCACTATGGCTTTTTAGCCTGCATACCGCACAACGTCGAGGATACCCTGCGCCGGCGACGCCGCCGCCGCCGCTAGCGCGCCGCACTGCGCCAACACGGTACATCGGCTCCTCCTTCACCTGCACATGCTGCTCCCGCACCTGTCGCGCGCAAGCAGCCTGCTGGGCTATTTCAACCGCTTTCGCAAATGACAGGGTTGTAGCATCTTGCTCAAAAAGACGATCTTTCTCGGGGCCAGCACTCAACCCGAGCACAAATTTATCCGTAATGGTTTTCTCGAGTGACGATTGGAATGCACAGTGGACCGAGAGTCCTCTGACACGAGCCGCCCACTCCTCGACACTTTCTCCCGCTGCCCTTCTTGCTTCATAAAATTTTGCCCTATCGGCAAAAATGCAACGTTTCGGTTTGAAATGGCCGTCAAACTCTGCGATCAGCTCCTCGTACTTTATCGTTTCTAATGTGCGTGGATGCACTAAAGTTTTTGCAAGCCGGTAAGTGTCGTCCGCTAGATGTGTCAACAACAAGGCGCACTTTTGGTCTTCCTTAATTTCACTATTCAACTTTAAAAATTGGACCAATCGACTGTAATAAATATCCCAGTCCTGTGATTTATGATCGAACACTCCAAGAACACCTAAAACCTTCGTAGCCGACATTTTGAATATGACACACTATTACCGTTACTGCAATTTAACCGCAATCCTCGTCCGCCATTAAGGTATTTGCGGAAAGAAACAACCGGTACGTTGGGCAGCTGATTTATTACTGTTTGGGGTGGGGGCGCGGCGCGTATGCGCAGATACACTCCAATACCCCTTACCCAACATCGAAGAAGTTGTAGCAAAGGTATCCAACTTCAATGTATTCAGTAAGATCGATCTAAAATCAGCCTATCATCAAATCCCCATCATTCCTGAAAATAAGCCCTTCACCGCCTTCGAAGCAGCCGGCAATTTATACCATTTCTGCCGTATCCCGTTTGGCGTCACTAACGGTGTTGCGTGCTTCCAAAGGGCTATAGATTCAATCATCCGGAAATCGAATATTGATGGAATTTACCCTTATCTAGATGATATAACCATATGCGGAAAAGACAAAAGAGATCACGACGAAAAACTCAAGAAATTCATGGAAATCGCAGATAAGTATCACTTGACCATAAATAAAGAGAAAAGTCAATTCGAACTGACAGATATAAGTATTCTTGGGTACAATATAAACAATGGAATAGTAAAACCCGATCCAGACCGACTACGCCCACTACTCGATTTGGCGCTACCTCAAGACTCAGCATCGTTGAAGCGAGCCATCGGTCTTTTCTCACACTACTCTAAATGGGTGCCAGATTTTTCAAGTAAGTTGCATCCGCTAACACAAGTTGAGAGCTACCCTATGGATGCCATGCAAACCGCAGCATTTGAAGAAATAAAACGCATTATATGTAAATCATCATTATCAGCTGTAGATCCGGACGAAACTTTCACCGTCGAAACAGACGCCTCAGACTATTCAATTGCTGCCTCATTGACACAAAACGGCCGACCCGTGGCATTCTTTTCCAAATCTTTAAATGACAGTGAAAGGAACTACCCTATCATAGAAAAAGAAGCCTATGCCATTATAGAGAGCCTAAAGAAATGGAGACACTATTTAATCGGACGATCGTTTTACCTGATAACTGATCAAAAATCAGTAGCATTCATGTTACAAGGGCATGCTAGCAAAATTAAAAATGACAAAATTCAAAGATGGAGAATAGAACTTTCGAATTACACCTACGACATCAAATACCGTCCTGGAAGTCAAAACGATGTGGCTGATGCCTTGTCAAGGCAAGTGTGCTGTGCATCAGCCGAAGATCGCCTAAAGGAATTACATCAGTCGCTTTGTCATCCAGGAGTGGTTAGACTAACACACTGGATCAGATCCAAGATTTAGATTTAGTTGCGATGATGTAAAGAGAGTCGTCTCAACATGCCCAATATGCTCAGAAATCAAACCTTAATTCAATAATTCAGTCGGCATCCTGATAAAAGCCACTGCCCCTTTTGAGAGATTATCTATGGACTTTAAGGGGCCAGTACCATCGGCAACACGAAACAAGTATATTTAGACTATTATAGATGAATACTCTAGATTTCCGTTTGCCTACGCTTGTACGGATATGAGTACGGAAACAGTTACTAAGCATCTTAGTGAACTATTTTCCATGTTTGGATACCCAGCAACCATTCACACGGATCAAGGAACTTCTTTTATGTCTACTGAAATGAAAGATTTTTTACATTCCAAGGGTGTATCGACAAGTCGATCCTCACCATACAACCCAAAAGGGAATGGTCAAGTCGAACGCCTTAATGGTACTCTATGGCAGACAATTCGTCTCGCTTTAAAGACTAAGAACCTGCCTATCACCATGTGGGAGAATATGATGACACAGGCCTTACACAGTGTACGATCATTGCTTTGTACTACAACTAACCAGACACCGCATGAAAGGATGTTTCACCACCCTCGACGATCATCTTGGGGGCAGTCTATGCCATCATGGCTACAACCAGGAAAGATTCTGTTGAGAAAATTTGTACGTACTAGCAAGTATGACCCGTTAGTAGAAGAGGTTGACTTATTGGAAGCAAATCCTCAATATAGCTCCGTCAGGCTATCGAATGGGAAGGAACTGACTGTCTCCAATCGTCACCTTGCTCCCAGGGGCACCTTCCCTTTACTAGATGCTAATACAAATGGAGACTCCGGATCCACTGAGTTAAACCAAGAGAACGCACTACTGGACCCTGTCGCTTCACCTTCAGACCCATCCTCTCCCCGATCTCGTCGACCCCGCCTACTCCCTCAAATCTAGAGGCACCAGCAGGACTAACGCCACCGCCTCCGGTCACAGACGAACCACGCCGTTCTGGAAGAGACAGGAGGCCACCTTCCTATCTCATCGACTACGTTCAGCTCTAAGGAGGGAAGAATGTCATGAATTTGATTGTCATTAATGTCAGTTTTTAGCGTAATAAAACCTAAGATTCAGGTTTAATCTTTTATTAATATCATCACACTGTGCAACTCTTAGATGGTGATAGAGTTAGCCCATGTTCATCGAGCCAGTGTTTAAGGTACCTAAGGGGTGAGTTGATATTGGTAGCAGCTTTATCAATGGATTGATCCGAAGTGTACAGCACAAGGTCGTCAGCATACTGTAATACACTGCAAAACGATGACACGGATTGCTTAGCCATGTCTCCGAGATCGCCGCCACGGAGACAGAATGATGGTTGATCAGCTGGATGAGATCAGGCTTTTTTGGAACAATACTTCTAGAATTCCATTGTAGAAAGGTGGCCAGGGGGGGCATCACAAAAGGAAAGAGCCTTAGCGAGTTTAATCATGAGAGGAGCAACGTGGTTCGGTAGGAAGTCGCTCCATTTGGCGACAATATTAGTGAGTAGTTTAAAGAGCAGTTCAAAAAGATCTTCATTGGGGGTCTGAGCCCCTACACTGCGCGATGGGCCAGCAAAGGCCTGGCCATTTGGCATTTGAGAAGTTGGGGTGCGAGTTATATCTTCATGGGCCAGCCGGTCATAACCCGGGGAGAGAGGAGTCCTTGCCCGAGGCGCGCGGAATATAGTTTTGCGATACGAGGTAGTGGTTGGGGATTCGAAGTGAATAACGGATGGGTGGAGTGGCGACTGAGACGATCCAGACGAGTCTTGCACGGGAGAAAACATAACTTGGGCCATGTCTGAATATGCCCTCTTAACAGGTTTAAATTGTGCTGCTGCTTCAGCAGAGGAGATATTATTTTCAGACATAACCAATTTGATGGACTTTTGTCTGGAGTGCTCCGGGCAACGTGGATCTGTGGCATGGTGACTGCCTGCACAAAAAATACATCTAACATGCTCTGGAGCCACATTACAATCACTACCGGGTTTTTTTCTGAGCATTTAAAGCATCGGGCATCTGAACGGCATTGAGTTTGGATGTGTCCAAATCTGAGGCACTTTCGGCACTGGATAGTGGGTAGCAGATAAATCTCGACTACCAAGGAAGTGTTGTATGCGTAGATTCTAGGTGGCAGGAACTGTCCCTCAAGGGTTACAACAACTGACTGGGTCGGAACCCAAGCCGGAGAACCATCATCCCTGGAAACTGCGTTGAAGTCTGCGTGCCTTCAGAATTTTCCCTTTTCCCTCCTTGAGTTCTGTTCCATCAACAAACTCGTGCATGTTCCAATCGATTGGAACACCCCTGACTAGACCCATTCTGGAGATGTGATAGGACGGAATGTCCGCGCACAATTTATTAATAGTTAAAATGGGGCTATTTAACAAAAGGTTGGCGTCGTTTGCATTTTTAAAAGTCACTGCAACCCTGTTCTGACCCACTGACTTGACTCCTCCATCTTTTCTGATATTTTTAATATTGGCCTGAGTTAGAATTTTACCAATGTGAATTGCTTTTAGAGGTGTATTAGTTTCGCTAGAGTTTTTCCTAGATATATGCACCACAAATGGGCCGGGGTCATCCGACCTGTACCCGCGGCATTCGTTGTCCAAATCAGGGTGTGTATAAAGATGTGGGTTCGCTTCGCCGGTCAACGTTTGGCTGGGCTCACTGACAGTTACAGGATTGGGTTTGATGTAGTTTGTTGTATCAACTTGGCAGGAGTCCGCAATAGTTGTGGTTTTGGGGTCGTCCACGCTAGGTGGGTTGGGATCGTTCGCGTTAGGTAGGTTGGACTTAACAACAATTGTCTGTACCTCAGTTGTATGCATGTGTTCGCCTGTAGTGATTTTTTTTGGGAATGGCTCTAATGTAGGTGCAGACGGTGATGATTGTAATGTCTCTATATTTCGCTTACGCGAATTATTTTAAATGTTTACAGCATTACAGCTACCACCGCCTTCGTCTGGGGGCTTCTCCTTCTCATTCCCCTCCATTGTAGTGGCCTAGGCCACCTTAGACCTAATCTAACACTATATTGATATAATCCTAAACAAACTTACCTAAATTATATAAATAAACCTCCACCAGATACACAAAAAAGGATTTTTATTTGAAGGGATGACCTAAAAAGAACAGACTCACTCGGCGCGCTTCTGTCACTCAATCGTAGCTACTACTCGTGTTCTTTTTTATTCCAACAGAATATTGGATGACAGCTGTCAAAGTCAGGTGCAATCGATTCATGATATTTGACTTTGACATCTAGTCACGGGCATAGACAAGCCAGCTGCCGCTTTTATCCGGATAAGGTTAGTTAGGCTACGAGGCTTTAGGTTGGTTACGATTTCTAAGTAATGTTACTTATTCGGTAACCGAGGTTAAGGTTAGTATTTTTTCAAACATCTCGTATGAAGCCACTTACTTAAATCTGCCTAATCTTAGGCACGCTATGAGCAAGGCGAAATCAGTTCGTTAGTACGAAAACTAATGTAACAATATGGGCACGTTTTTGTAAATAGCAAAGGATTAAAAAACTAGGTATTAGTTGTGTGTTTATAGGTACATAACCATGTAAACCCATGTGATTTTCCAAGATTTGTACAAATAAAAAAACTGTGTACTCTGTCCTGTTTTATTATTGTATTGTGTATATACAGTCGGACAACCAGTAGCTACTTCTGCATAGTCAGTTATACTCGTAACATATTAAGTTTAAAGTGCTTACTATAACAGGTATTATAAATGCGAAAGCTCTGCCAATATGTCTGTCTGTGTGTTACCATATCACGCTTAAATCGCTGAAACGATTGAGATGAAAGTTGCTATGGTGATATCACTCATAATTAAATAATATTTAACCGTGAATGGTGTTTGCTAAAACAACGGAAATATAATATTAAACGAGCAATATATATTTGCAATCACGTTCTCGGAAACGGCTCTAACTATTTCGTTTACATTTTGAATAGGGGGTTTACGGGGGCGAGAAATCGAGTTAGCTAGGTTTCATGTCTGAAAAAAATAGTTTTCGCCATATGAGCTCGGTTGCCCAGGCATTATCTATTTTAAGTAGGTAGGTACCTATTAGAACAAATAGACATCATGTTTCATCTTAACAAGATGCTTCGTAAGAAAATATCGTATAATGTACAATAGCCCTTAAAATTCTGACAGTATATCGTTGTAATAAACTTTTGTGCTAAACTATTTTTTTATGAGCTCAACATCAAATAATGTAAACCGACTAAGTGCAAGGTTAGTTGGACTCCCATATTTCACATATGCATATATGACACCTTACAACCTTCGTATTTTTGTCGTATATGTCCGAGCCGCCCGGGGCGAGCACGAGCCGGGACCGGGCTGCTGAACAGCGGAGAGTTGTTGTAGTCCAACGGGCCGTGTCCGGGCCGGGCCGGGACCGAGCGTCGTCCGAGCCTCGGATGTAGGTAGAACGGCCGTCAAACGTTGGTGTTACATATGAGCGACCGGGCCGTGCTGACACCGAGCCGCTTCCGAGCCTCGGCCGTGGCCCGACCGCGCTTGGGCAGCGCAAAAACGCCGTCGTTTTTCTGAGAAAACGGCCCGGGCCGGACACGTCCCGTTCTAGCGTGAGTCATCCTTAAGATGTTATAATTAGGGTAACTATTTGAAAGAAAGAAAGAAAGAAGAAAGAAAAACATTTATTCATGACAAGTATCGTGTCACGAAAAGGTCCCGCCTCAGCATAATGCCGACTCAAGAGCCGGCGCTGATCTTCCGGCGGAACCTGAAGTGTGTCACGGTGTCTGCAGTACGCACGGCTTAAGCTGAACGCGACCAGTTTGACAGCGCTGTCTAGCGACGGCGACCCGAACTACCGTAGTGTCAAAGTCACGTGCAAAACCTCTGCCGTGAGTACTACAGACAGACAGAGTACAATAGGCCGACAATAAACTATAAAATAACTAAATAATAAAAACAAACAAAAACAACACATATAACATTTCACGTTAAATTTTCGGCAGTAAAAAGTGTTTTCTTGGCGTTATATTTTACTATATCTAGTGAATCGTTAAACATATTATGCCGAGTTTATTAGCCAAGTATGAATATAATGGTTTCGTCCTAGCGTTATTCCCGATTGTGCCCTTAAGGAGCCCGAGGTCCGCTTTTAGCTAATCCCAAGATTTGGATAGAATTCTTTAAGTAGCCAGAATACTTAAAAACATCCGGTGCAGGATTAAGAGCTAGGGTCTTGTCGGTGCAGTAATATCCAACTTATTCTAAAGTATTCCATAACTTTCTGCAGCGCAGTGCACGATCCATTTTATCTTGTGCCATGATATCTGAACATGAGACTTTCCAGATGAAAAACTGTGTCAAGTAAGTATCTAGTGAAATAAACAGTTTACAATTTTTAGTGATTTTGAATCAGAAAAAAGCAAAACAATCATAGAAGAAATAACTACAACTTAGAATTTCAAAGTCCAATATCTCAAAAACGGCTAAACAGATTTTCATAAAACATAGCTAAGAACACTCGGGATCACATCAGCTTTCGAATAAAAATCAAATCGGTCCATCCGTTTAGGAGCTACGATACCACAGACAAATACACAGACACACAGATACGTTAAACTTATAACACCCCTCTCTTTGCGTCGGGGGTTAATAAGTTTAAAGATATTAATATAATAAAATTACATTGTCAATACATCTCATCATGGTCATCATTTGGTGAGGTAGGGCTCAGCGAAATGTCATCCCGCTCGAATTTGGAGCAGCCCAACTGGGGAAGTACCTCCGCCTTGCAGAAGACCACAGCCATAATAACAGTAGTAATCTGTTGTAGATAGGCAAAATGCTAAATGGCAGACTAATAAAGTCATCTCTCCTGGGAGATGAGATAATGGCCACGGCCACAAAGGGATGTCCGCAAGGTGGGCTACTCTCACCAACTCTCTGGAGTTTGGTGGTGAACTCACTCCTGGCGGAACTCAATAAAGGTCCCACCCATACGGTAGGATATGCTGATGATTTAGTGATACTGGTGAGTGGGAAGTTCCCAGGCACGGTATCAGAAATCATGAACAAGGCACTGCAGACAGTGGAGAGGTGGTGCGACCGGCACCAATTATCCATTAATCCAGGCAAAACTGTAGTAATACCCTTCACTAGGAAAAGGACCCTTCGCGGCGTACAGCAGTTAAAACTGTACGAGAGGGTACTAGAACTGTCCAATGATGTAAAATATCTAGGTGTCACTCTGGATAAGGAACTGAATTGGAAGAAGCATACAGATCTCACCATTACAAAGGCACTGAGGGTATTTGGAATGTGTAGATCAGCGTATGGCAAAACATGGGGACTGAACCCAAAGGTACTGAAGTGGATCTACACCATGATGGTGAGGCGCATATTATTGTACGGTAGCCGGGTATGGTGGCCAAGGAATGACCACATGCAGAGATGCCCGGACGAAGGTACAGAGATCGGCATGCATGGCTATAACAGGGGCGTTTCGAACCACGCCTACAGCGGCGCTAGAAGTCCCACTGGACCTACCGCCACTTCACATGGTGATTAAGTCAGAGGCGCGCAAATCGCTCTACAGACTAAGAACTCTTGGACTGTGGAGCGACAGCAAGCCAAAGACTAAGCACACAAACATGGAGACTGACGGTTTCTTAGACAGAATAACAAACATGAGATGTGACAAAATGCTACCCAAGTATGTATTCCACAGGAACTACACAACAAAAGTTCCATCCAGGGCCGAATGGGCCGAAGGTCTAAAACCACCGAGGTCTGGTGTCGAAGACAGTATATGGTACACGGACGGATCTAAAATGGGATCCGGTACGGGAGCAGGCATTTATGCGATTGACTACAGTAGTAGTGTAAGCATGGGTAGTTTGGCAACCGTCTTCCAGGGGAATACATACGCCATAATTGCCTGTGCACAGGAGAATATAGACAGGCAAACCAGAGGGCAGATCATCTATATCTTCAGCGACAGTCAAGCGGCCCTTAAAGCGCTTACGGCGCCGAAAGTGGATTCTAGACTAGTCTATAATGGCGTCCAGGCACTGAACAAGCTTGGAAAGCACAATAAGGTGCAACTAGTTTGGATACCGGGGCACGAGGGCTACATCGGCAATGAAAGAGCGGATGAGCTTGCAAGAGGGGGGTCTACAAATCACTTTGTAGGTCCAGAACCATTTGTGGGACTCTCGCAGAGAACCATAACTTCGGCCTTTAAAGCCTACGCCAAATCCAAACACCAACACGAGTGGAGGAATGAGGCGGGCTTAAGGCACTCTAAGCTCTTCATAGAAGGAGTGGACTCGGGCTGGACTAACAAGCTCTGGAAATCCAGTAGGAAGCAACTCAGAATCATATCTGGGGTGTTCACAGGTCACTTCGGGGTCAAGGATCTCTTGGCCAAGATGGGACTGTCGGACAGTTTAGACTGTAGAATGTGTGGCGAGGAGGATGAGACCATGGAACACTTAATGTGTGAATATCATGCCCTTGCCAGACAAAGAATGAGTTACTTTGGTAGCGACTATCCGCACCCAAAGGAATTCAAGGTGCTCCCGCTGAGCTGCATCATCCGCTTTGTGGAAATGATGGAGCGAGCTTGGGAATAGGCATAAAGGAGAGGGCAAATGCACAAAAGATCCCGCTGGGTCGAAATGCATCCGAAAGGGCCCTCATCTAGATAAGATAAGATAAGATAAAATAATCTGTAGTAGTGTTGTGGTCCTGGAGGTGAGCAAGGTCGCCAGAGGATGCGTTGTTGAGAGCGAGGGAATTTGTTGTGCAAACATATCAAGGGTCGGCAACGCCCATGTTACTTCTTTGGAGTTGCATGCGTCTATAGGCTGCGTTGTCCGCTTTCCATCAGGCGGGCCGTACGCTTGTTTGCCACCGTCGTTGTATAAAAAAAACTATGACAATATTGTGTATAAAATATTGTCAATTTTAGGAAAAACTGCGAAATTCTAGGAAAAACATAATATTAATACTAGAAATAAGCATAAGCTCGTGGTGCCCACCACTCGGTTCCAATAAATAAATAAATCATTCATGGGTAATTGTGTAAGGATTTATAACAAACTTCCAGGAAACTGAGTTATCTATTAATAAAATCTATTAATAATAAAATAGAGTACGTCTCGTATTCTTACTTCAACCGTTGTCTCAATGATTACAACACAAACATGTCTCATGTTGATATTTTCTCGACTAGATATTGTCAAAGTTTCAAAACTAAAATTAATTGTCACTTAAAATCCAAGTTATAACCACCATACTTAGAAACTGTATATTGATATTAAGTATTGTCCTTTTTGTAATTATAAGCCCATTTAGGTTCAGTTTTGTATAAGCCCTTCGAGATTGACTGCATTTAAAATCTTAAACGTGTAGTTCTCCCGTGCGCGCACAACATGTGCGTATACGTGTGTACACATGCACCATCATAAGTATTAAACTTTTCCCTCTGCGACAAATATTTAAATATAAAATATATTATAAAAATGCACTCGATTTGCGAATGGTTTTCGCTTCTTACCGCTCCTAAGCAAGATTAAGTTAAAATGTTTAAGTAATTTTAGGATATGGCACTCAAGGTCTTTTATTTAACATAATGTAAAACTATATATTTGTATTTGACTATTTTTTGCAAAAAAATCAAGAGCTATGTGAAGCGTAAACTTATTTCGAAAGCTTATTATAGCACACAAGACTACATGGATGATAAAACTCAAACGAACTAATTGTGACTGAATATTTTATTTGTGTTAAGTTTGGAAATGTATGATATTCATTGTTTAATTTATTATTCGCTTTATATATATTTTTGTCATTAGATAGTTTTTCTAAATACATACTAGTTTTTTTTTTACTATAATTTTTATTTTCTATGTTTAAGAAACTAGCTTAAGATTATGTTTCTAACAGACGATTTGAAAGTGCTTGTTACTAGGCCTACTTGAATAAAGATTATTTCGAGTTTGAGTTTTGAGTTTGCAGCATTTAATTTGGCATTTCAAATTATTGGTACAATTTTGCGGGTTTGAAATAAATAAATTATAAAGGATACATTTTACACCAATTGACATAGTCCCATAGTAAGCTCAATGAGGCTTGTGTTATGCTTGAGTTACATTATTATATTATTCTGATGTAATGGTATCAAACCTTCAAAACGATGTACAGTAACCCGCAGAGAAAAATGACCCCTGAAGTTTGTGTGGAGGGGGCAGAAGGGGGGCAACACGATTCTTTGCGGCCCACTGTACATCCACTTCCCTACAGATTCGCTATAATTAGGTTTATTTCATAACGACTCATCTTGAAACTCAAAGCAACAATTTTAAGATTCCACGCCCAGTGAGGACTAATGTGATCCGATTACTAGGCCGACGCTGCTTGAATATCTGGGGGCACGGCAGTGCCCCCGCCAAGACGAGCCAAGCGAAGCGCAACGCAAGGGCACTACCTATCTTTTCAAGAAGTGGTTCGTCGTTTTTTTGAACGCTCGTAACTTGGGTTTGGATTATACCAGATAAACAAAATTCTCGGGATATGATGTCAATAGTGGACTTATTAAACATATAAAGTTTCGGTAACATAGCTCTTATACTTAAGATTTCATTGATATCTAAAAAACGCCGATTTCGTCACTGACTCACTGACTGATGTTGATCATCAAAACCTCTAGGGTACTTCCTGAAGTCCTAGAAAGCTGAAATTTGGTATGTAAGCTAGTATTAGTACACAATCAACAAAATAATTCAAAAAATTGGATCTTCTACCCCCAACCCCTTAAAGTAGGGGATGGAACTTTGGGGATGGGTCTGAAAATGTATATAGAGACTCCTTGTTATAAACAATAAAATACGTATTCCAGGATTTTTAGTAAATCACCCCCCACCCTTTAAATTAGGGGATGGAAGTTTGTATGGGTTTTCCCATTCACTTCTTTAGAAATTACCTTACAAAAAGGAATGAGATCCCACCAAAAACATTACATGTAAACTGATGCCAAGACTCCTTAGCTCATACAGCTTTCAGCGTGAAAAAGCGCCAAGCTTCCTACTCCACACGGCGTAACTCTACCAATACCAGCCACGCTCTATAAATTCTATATCTTGGCTAAAAAGTATAGACCTGTCACTTATTAATATCATCATAAATTCATTCGGCGTGAAAGTCTATGCGGCGACCGGGATGTGCCCAACAAAGCTATACTGTATGGAGTGTTGGCATCACTTTACATGTAATGTTTTTGGTGGGATTATATTTACTTCATCCCATCCTTCCTCTATTTCAGGAATACAGATTTCAAACCGAGACATTAAAACAAATCATACTTACGTCCGATTAGACGCCCTCACACAGACCCACATCGATATAATGAACTTGTAATGAGCATTCTAACGATTTTCAGGTTAAAGCTCAAAAAATAGCGGAGCGTTTTACCGAGCATTCTAGCGAGCGAACAGCACACAGTCAATTTCCTTAGAACTTTTTCCCGAGCCGAGCAATTTTATTATTGTGGCCTGGCTAAGTGTATCGCGCCGCACCAGTGTACTGTCAACTCAAAAGACTTGCATATCATTTTGAATATTATTCATTTAGCATAAGTTCTGAAACGTAGAGAGCTGTAGAAATCGCAAGCTGGTGATTAAAAAACAAACTGAATTTACTTTATATTGAAACTGTTCACAAAGTTTCACGAGAAATGTTTACGTATGAAATGTCGACCAATGGAGGAGAACAGCTGGCCAGCTGGACATACGAAGCTGACACAAAGAAAATCGTTTGCTTCGCTCGTTTGTTCAATTATTAGACGTAATCGTACTTTGTCAAATTAGGTATAACGTCAGACTACTACTATAAAGGTTACAGGCTACAGTGCAGTAAGACTCTAATTGCAGCGCTTCACAATCTAACTTTTTTCCTATAAGAACTGAAAAAAAGAAACCGATATTTGAACGGCCTTTCAGGTCTACCTGGTCAAAACTTGCCAAATATCTCTCTTACTTTGAATGAATATCTCTCTTGTGCAGTGAAAAAGTTTTTATACGCCAATCGTATCTTTTACAACTTCAAAATTAGGCAATTCGGACCGCCCTTACATCTAATTGAAACATAAAAGTTATGGATACCCAACAATGAATTTAAGCCAATATTATATTTATACGGAGTTATGAGTCATGTGAAGAATGAGTATGAATGTGGAGGGATGGAAGAAACGATGTAGGCCAAGGAAAAGGTGGATGGACTGTGCGAGAGACGATATGAAGAGGAAGGCAGTGCGACGAGAGGACGCGGGACAACTTTGAAGACCGCCTACAATGCTGACGATCCCGGGTTCGATTCCCAGTAACTTGTGTGATGTGATGAGCATAATGTTTTGTTTAAGTATTGAAGTATAAGCTATTAAATATATCGTATCGTCGTCTAGTACCCATAACGCAAGCCTTACTGAGCTTTCTGTGGGGGTATAAAATTGACCCGTAATTACGGCCGTAATTATTAATTATTACCACGTTAGTAGTAAAAGAGTGACTATACAATGTTCTTGCCGAGTACCCTTCAAGTTCCCTTTTTAGTTAACATTATCCATCTTTTTCCAAGTTGTCAAGTCTTCAAATCTCTTCAATAGAATTAATCCTTTGAATTTGTTTGATTCAATTTCCTGATGTCAAGAGATGTCGCTTGCAGGTGGGGTTTGCCCAGTTCAGTGAAATTAAATTGTAAGCTTTTACAAAAACGACGTTGATATTGACAAGAACAAATTGGACGTTGTTTTAGAGGTTATTTTCTTGAGATAATTTTAAGTCTCAATTATTATATTAGTCACTCGTTAATTCGAAATACAAAAAGTGCCTTTTAGATCTACCTGACGTACGTAAATTGCGTTACGTGATCGAACTGACTGTGTTTATATAATAGGGAAGATGCAATATTTAAAATTTTGCTTTCATTTGAAAGAATCGCATGTTGAATATACCACGAAAGTATAAAAAAACTATGATATATAGTCAAAAATTCCTGATACAAACTTACAATTTAAACTTTCGCGCCTAAACGGATCTACAGTTCCTGTGACGTCACTCATGTGTGTCAATGGCCATAATTGTTTGTCCGTGGTTCGTCCCTAGATGTCATCGAGTTTTGACTTTTGACAGGAGTGACGTCACCAGACGCCGATTGTTGGGTCAAAAAACGTTCCGTTTCACATTACTTCAAATCGTAATTATTGTTTGAAATTAGCATACCTAAATTAAAGTAAAAACGTTTTAGTAGTTTTTTTTTTTCATTTTGGTCACCTAATAATGGTAAATATTACAGCTGCATCTTCCCTATTGAAAAGTTCACCAGCTGGTCGATTTCCTAAAGCTTCATGCGTTAGTTAAGTATATCGAAATGCTGTTTTGTATGGAAAACGACAATTCATTTGTACTGACGCTTGTTCATATAGTTACGTGATCACCCCTCTGATCAACATGACATTTTCATCATCATCGTTATATCAGCCGAAAGACGTCCACTATTGGACATAGGAAGGCCTCCCCAAAAAAGCCGAATTGATCGGTCTTGCGGCTCCCCCGGACTTTATAAAACCCATAAAAGGTATGGGTGGGACCTGGAATTGCTGCATTTTAACATTAGCTTTAAAATTGGTCTACATTGACAGTTTAATGTATGCAGGTAATAAAATACTGTCACGCCACGCACGCGACAAATGTATATGGGCAACTTGGCACTTTTCGCTACATATGGAGAATAGGCGGAAGGACTTCGGCATAGCGTATGAGAAATCAGTTTTCACTCACTAAGTAAAATCCACGCTTTTTCGATACTAATATTACCTAGTGGCCCTGTGAACTGTTGAACTCTGGAGCCTGTCTTTTTTTTCATTTAGAAAAACTCAATTGACAAAAAATCTATATAATCTTTAAACCTGCTTGGGTTCCATAGCAAAATGTATGGGGAATAAAATAAAAGAGGCCAAATGAAAACTTAAGAAGTAAAACTTTTCTGGTAAATTTTCTCTGAAAAGTTGATTAAATAAATGATTTTTATTTTAAAAAAAAACAGTCCAATCTGACCACTTTTATTGTTTTCCGCATACTATGGAGCTCAAATTCTGGGTCACTATGCCCATTTTTTTTTCCCCAGAACAACATAAAAAGCTTTTGCCCCATCACTGTGTTTTAATATACACTTAAATATGCAATATCTGTGTTCTCTTGTTATATTTATATTGTTAATACTTTGTTTAAAAAGAAACACATTGATTTGTTTCAAGAAAATGAAGGGTGTTTTTTTTTCATACTTATACCCAGAACCGTAATAAAATTCCGTCAAGTCTACTAACAAATGTCACTGTCACAGTGAAACCTGACCATTGTCAGTTTGACGTTCCAGGTATAGCCAACCTTATTGTCATAATACGAAATATAATCGTCCGAATCGGTGTAAGACTGATCGGAAATACTCAGATATTTCTTTTATTTATCAAATTTCGAATATATAAATTGACTAAATCAATCTAAAGAAAACATCCGTCCTCCCAGACGGACGTAAGATACCGCAAATCAAGTGACGAGAAAAAATTACATGGCCGCCACCATACACGACTAGTTGATGTATTTTTTTATTGAAATACCAAATATGTATAATCAAAATCATACCTATACTTACACACATCTTCAGACGATAATATTATAAGGGCGCAAGACCGGTCATTGCGGCAATCTTTGGGGGAGGCATATGTCCAGCAGTGAACGTCTTTCGGCTGATATGATGTTGATAAATGAACTGATACCAATTGTTCTTGACATCCAATATTGTAATACGAATATTTCTACCACAAAACAGTTTTAACTAAAAATACATATATCCATACGATTGGTTATTACAGAAGTATGTATATTTGCATACAGCATTTAGTTTATATCTTTAAAATGGTTAATAAATTAGTTACGTGCATTTTTTCGACAAGTTATATTAACGCCTCTTTACACCGGCACCGCGGCGATGACGTGCTCGCTGGCCGGCGAGTGTTCCTGACATTCCTTTTACTATTGAATTTTGTAACTGTCATTAGATAATTTTCTTGCATAGAATTTGATTGTCAAAGAGGAAATAGTGTTTTAATTAATTATTGTTTTAAACGCAATAAATTCAGACAATAAATGCTCAAGTAATGGAGTCTTATAATCTATTGGCAACTTGGCCGCAACAAGTTTTGGTGACCCCGACGTGATCGTACAAGCAAGAAGAAAATATCCCATTTACGTAACGATTGTAATGCTGGTTGTACACACTCGTTGAGAGCTTCTCGCCGAAAATCTCGGGCGAGAATCTCTCGACGAGAGCACACCATGTACTCGTTCCGTCATTTTAAACAGCGGAACAACCCTTTGACTTGGCCGCAAAAACCTACACGCGACCGAGGCGTACCGAGGCGAAACCCGAGCGGGGGCGACAAGGTGAGAGCATCATGTACACACTCGTTCTTGGTCTGTCTCGGGGTGTCTCGAAGAGTGTGTACAGCCGGCATAATTAATCTGTTGTGAGTTTAAGCCGACGAGAAAGGATTTCGTTGTTACCCACTAATAATTATTTATGTCTACGTAAGTACTTATTTGGGATCTACAACAAGCGGGATTATTACCTGTGAGTACTTTCACTTTAATGCTTTAAATGTAAGTGTGATTCATGTATATTGACTTAAAATAATCTCGCACCTACAAAATGGATTAAGTCGAACTCAGACGCCAGAGAGGGACGATTCGTCCCCGTTTAACTAACTCTCTTTAAGATATTTCTTACTCCCTTATTGGAACAAAAAAGACAACTCGAGTAACAGTAAAGGAATGTGCGCTGAGGTTAACTAAAATTAAAGATTAACAGAACTAGCGAGAAAGTACAGAAAACGCGTTTTTTCAGTTTAATGGCTCAGGCACAAGATTTATTGCCGCCTTTAAGAAGAAACACCGTCAAGGGGACGAATTCTATAGCCGGAGCAATCACCAGCACGCAGGTTTGAAAAAAGTCATTAAATTTGTAAGATATGAAAGAAACCAATGATAAAGCAACCCCTATTCTGTGCAATTATTGCTTTTTATGGAATGTTTAATTTCAATGGTAACATGGTATAGGTGTGCCGTGTCTTTTGGTGACTGTGTAGATTAATGCGTGTTTAGCTTCGATTTATCATCAATAATAAACTTCGAAACTGCTCACCCGATTTCAAAAATTCATCCTTTATCAATGAAATAAGTATAGGCTAAGTATATTTTATCCCCCGGCCCTTGTCATTGTCACGCAAGCGAAGTGAAGGAAATTTCCGTTTCAGCTTCGGCCAAAATTTATTCGTATGTCTGAGTGTCCAGATTTCTCGCTGTCCGGCTGCTGTTCTCTACAGGTCGCATTTCACGAGTGATTCTCGTAAATTTTTGTGAGCTGGTTCAATAGTCCATTATTGTCGAAGCAAGGGAAGTAGGCAATTGCTGGCTGAGTATTAATTTTAAACGGATGACCTTGGGAATACGTTAAATTTAATTCGAAGCCAGCAATTGCCCTTCCAGCTGAGACAAAAATAGTACTTTTCTCAAAAATTGTGCGAGAAAACAAAAATATACTTTCTGAGGCATGCTTTTCATCTCACCACTTCATGATAAATTGTCGTACGTCTTTAGATAATTGTCTTTTGGCTTTGCCAGGAACAAATTATTAATAACTGAGGTTACTTCTTTTCAATCTGGAGGCGTTTATTCCATAGCGTCGTCACTCGAACTCATTTTCACGTCATATTTAAATTTTCGGAAAAAACAAGTACTTAGCTACTATACGTAAAAGCAGAATAATTTTTGGATTGCCGCCTTTTCATATTTTTTAATACTAAGTTAGAAGTGTATTTTTGTTCCGAAAACGCCATAAGTTAATTGAGGCAACTAGTCGCGATAAGTCACAGCTACTGATTTTCCGTTTTGGCTGTTTAGGACCTATGCCTTTTCTTTATATGGCCGTTTTAACTTTTTTTAAGTCTGTACCTCGATAAATAATGGAATTTGTATGCAACGTTGTTGTCGAGCAAAATCGAGCCGGCAAGGTTTTTTTATTTTAACATTTTTGACTAACCATAAACAATGCACTTCACGTCCTGATTTTCAACCAATAAAGTCAACTTTGCCGGACATTTTTGAGATATAATTATTTAAAGTATGTTTTATGGTGTAAACCTAACCTAACCTAACCTAACCTAACCTAATGACTTCTATTTGATGCTATTCAAAGAATACCCGTAAATACCACTGTTTTGACGAAAAATTAAACATTTGTTAAATGATACATTTGGCTAAAAGTTGTTTGGTTAAGAGACAGGACCCCTTATGATAAACTATAACCCTTCACATTTTATTCCATAGCACGCGGGCTATAATACTAGGTCAAACACTTGACCTACACTAGTCAATAGCTCTCAACCTAGGGCCTTTGTTCCTCCCATTATTCGACTAGACACTGTAAGCCCCCTTAGATGCCATGCAAATGAAGTATTGGAAATATTAATCGCTAGAGTAAGTGAGCGTCGCAGTTGGAGTAAGGTCCAATCGCTTGAAGTTCATGCTTGTTTTATGGCGGTTTAGACTGAACGAAAAATAAACAAAAGACGACCAGTTAGCCACGTGGGTAGTAACGCCGCCTACGAAGCTGAAGGTTCGAATCCCGGTGAGGGCAAATATTTGTGTGATGAGATTGAATACTTGTTTCTGAGTCTTTGATATTTTTTTGTACCTAAGTATCTATATCTATTAAATACAATTCCTCGTCTAGTACCCATAATAATGATTATATAGAATACTTTCCATATGTTGTTACTTGAACATTTCCATTAAATAAATAAATAATAATTAGATAAATATTTTCGGACAATCTCACACAAATCGACCAATCCCAAACTAAGCAAAGCTTGTACTATGGGTACTAGACGACGATAAACATACTTATATAGATAAATAAATACTTAAATACAGAAAACGTCCATAACTTAGGAACATTCAGTGCTCATCACACAAATAAATGCCCTTACCGGGATTCGAACCCAGGACCTTTTGCTTCGTAGGCAGCACTACCAACCAACTAGGCTAAAGGGGTCGTCCATTCTATAGCAAGCACCAATAACAATTCATTTCGCAATTGTTTCGCGTATTTTACGAAGTTAATATAATGAACCAATTGATTTATCTATTTATTATTTAATCCCCACAAAAAATATAAAACTCAGACATGAAGTAAAATATTGAAGTGGTAAACACTTTAGTAAACTATCGCAAACATTGTAATACTCCACAGATAATCGTCAGCGAGTGTTTTTATCACCGTGATCTCCAAACGAACTCCACTAATTATTAGGTTGCGTGTTTGACTGTTCGTTAACAACTTAAATCGTATGTAGAATGAACAACTAATTATATCGTTACAATCAAATCGATACGAAGGAACATGGAAAAAGCATAATAGATGTTAATTTAAAAACAACGGTATAATATTCGGCTATTTTGATACCAGCACCAGTAAAAAGTCAAAATCACTTATTCAAAATAAATTTGAATATGACAAGCACCGAAGCCTAGCGTAGAAGAAATTTTAACAAGTGTACTCATATTAGAGCATTTCTCAAAAAAATGCCACTATTATTAATTGTACTTCTAGGAATTTTATGTTAACTATTTCCACTCAGGAGCTCTTTCGACCCTGGTAGGACAAAAAAATGTCCCAGAGATATTTTTCCTATTGTGTTACCATTTACCTTATACTTTGTATGTAACACAATAGGAAAGTTCAAACATGTATGGACATTTTGGGACACTTTTTTTCTCCTATTGGGATGGAAAGACATCGTGATGTTGAGTAGAAATAACATAAAAATTTAAGAAAATCTCCGAAAAAATGTAGTGGCATTTTTTTGAGAAACGCTCATTAAAGGGATGCCTTGATTCGAGTCGACCACGCCCCCTTGATAGATATACGCTTATGCCTTCCGCGCACGAGGAAAAGAGATGCAACACTTCGGGAATGGCTTTTTTGTACAAATTTCGATAAATACCTAACTTAATGAAGTTTTATTTATATTTCATTAGTGAGATTTTAGATGAGATAAAATACTATAGTATTAACTTGATTGTGTCGTAAAATAATGTATTGTTTGGGTAGACTGAGTAAAAAAAGGAAAATAAAGACCCAACTTTGGATATTTTTCTATCGAGGAATTTTTAGGCAATCATGTATCGAATAAATCAGATAAACAATCATACAGTCAAGAATCATATATCTGAAAATCAGACCTTATTGTTTCTTAATCTAGTCAGAACGGCGTTTCAAAAAACGCGATAATTTCCAATGCAGCACCCCCTTAAGACTAAGGTCACGTCACCAGTTGGCAGTGCGGACTCGGTACGGTATTAGTAAGTTGTTGCTGAGACAGTACAGATTATTTACTGCGGGTCTACGTTTTAATTAATAAAGATCTAGTTGGCTTGTCCGTTATTATAATGTTTTCATTAAACCTAAACCTACTTCAATTTAATTTTACTTATTACCTTGCTCGGAGCTGGCTACTACTCGAGCTAGTAGAAATTGGAAATGTTTCAGATACCGAACTAAATAGGCAAAAGTAAGCCTCAGTTCCTTAACACGTCAGCAAATACGAGTAGCATAAATCAACCGCACGCGCCCGTATAGCAGAACGTGAAATCGCAAATGTTTTGATTGCGAGGGGTGGTTTTCATAAAAAGGGGACCAATTTCTTTTCCCGTAGAATATGAACGTGGGTTTTACCTTCTTTCAAATTATAATGACAATCGCCATACAATGCATCTGTACTCTTCTCTATAATAGACTTTAACTCATTTAGCGCGCCAAATACTACCATAAGCGCCAATTCATAAGAACGCTACGGGCGATTTTCGATTTGTGTGGAAAGTAAACTGCTCTGCTACGGACGTTCGTTGTTTTTTACGCTACGTTCATAGTGCTACGCCATAGCGTAGCACTATGAACGTAGCGTAAAAAACAACGAATTCTGAAGAAAACTACGAATAAATGAGCGTCCAGCTGATTGCAAGCCCATTAGTTCAAAATTTCGTATTAACCCTTTAATTCGCAAAAACTAGCTAAGGTCCATTAGTTCAAGTCCTGGCGTCGCTAACTAGCCCAAACGATACTGGTCAGGAGAAAAATAAAAAAAGACTATCAACGGGTATGTCTAACCGGCTGGACAATGCGAATTAAAGGGTTAATTTCACTTTTAACTAAGTAAGTTTAATTTTTGCACTAATAATTTTTTTTCATTCTTTCTTTCTTTTCTTATACCGAGTGATCGCTACATTGTTCACGTATATTTGGTACGGAATATCAAAAAGAGGAAAAAAATAAAACCTACATCGTTTTTCAAAACTCCCCCAGTGCTAATACTTGTTCAAACGAATCCGCAATTTAGCAATCAAATGGCTATTGGCGTGGAGTCAGCGGGGCTTTGTGTTGTTTATTTGTCGTGCAAACGTCGATGTGCTGTGCGTCACTTTGGAAACGTTTTAATGTGGAAAATTTGTAAATAAATTGTATGTTGGCTTAAAATCTGGTTCCTTTTTATATTTAATCGGCCTTTTAGCCTAGTTAATAGTGAACCTGCTGCGAAGTTCGAAGTTCTGGGTTCTAATCCCGACAAGGTCATTTACTTGAGTAATGCAAGCGTTTTCTTAGTATTTATATAAAAGCAATGCATAGGAATTTACTTCAGTTGTAGTTGGTTTGCATTATGTGTGTCTGAATTCCTCTGTTCCATCGTTGATAACAAAATAAAGTCAATACGTACAAAACAAATTGTGAGAAATTTACAATTGAAATCAGTTTTGAATGCAAAAATCGGATAAAATCGCAATCAGTCGAAAGCCGATTCCGTTCGCGGTTGCAATCATTTCAATTTTAATTAATGTTAAGTATTCTGCAAATGACGTATGTGCTGACGTAATGACCCATTTCGTCAGTTTAATGTGCTGGTTGGCGACGATTAGACTAGTTGCTAAACTGGGATATTTATTTGTTTTTGAGTCATCGCCATCATTATCTAAGAGTTCGGCTCTTGTCGGTGGACGTCTTCGTAGGACTCGTCAGCAACTTTATTTTAAATTAAGTATTCTATCACTTTGCCTCTTCTATTTTGTATTAGATAAGATAAGATAAGATAAAATTTATTGTCAAAACTGTGTACATAACTTGTCATAAAATATGATAGGTCTCAACAGTCTGCCCATTTCGGACGTACAATTTTAATAATTACACTTAAAGTATAGCATTTACATCACAAGAAATATTCGTTCAAATCATAAAAACATTTGCAAATTAACCAGTCCTTCAGTTTTTTCTTAAATTTAAGCCCATCTAACGACTTAATAATTTCCGGTAATTTATTATAAATTCTAATTCCAGTGGCATACGTGCTCTTCTTGACTTTGACTTTCGTAACTGGTAGGCCTAACCGTACATAAGTCATATTGATATTGCGTTCTTACATTTTTCTTAGAATCACATTTTTTATAAATAACTCCTTGTGTTCTCTGACAAATAAACAAATTTCTAATATATATATACATGTCAGGGTTAACATTCTGTGGCGTTTAAACACCGTTCTAAGAGATTCTCTAGTTTTAACATTAAAAATTAATCTCAAACACCTTTTTTGGAGAATAAATGTGGACTGAACGTTCACTGAGTTACCCCAGAATATTACACCATACGTTAGTTGAGGATAAACATTTCCATAATATGCCTGTTTGGCAACTTCTACTGAAGTTATATTGATCAATATAGATATAGCTTAGCAACTACTGCTAGCAAGTTTTTTATTTATTTTTTCAATGTGTAACTTCCAGTTTAGTTTGCTATCGATAGTTATCCCTAAAAAATTTGTAGAATTTACTTGCTCAATTCGCTTGTTATCAATATTTATGTTTAAATCTTGTGTAGCCTGTTTATTATTAATAAATTGTATAATTTTCGTTTTATCTAAATTAACTCTTAAATGTAAAGATGCTAACCAATTAATTACTATTCTTAATGTACTGCATAATTCATTGCAAACGTTAGACCCACCTAACTTGTCGTCAGTTATAAAAATAGAAGCATCGTCTGCGAACATAACACATAGGTGGTCAGTCACTAGGGGAAACTCGTTTGTATATATTAAAAACAATAAAGGCCCTAGGACACTACCCTGCGGCACCCCTCGCAAAATGTATTCATAACTTGACTGTACCTTCCTGATTGTTTTTGTCGACTTGTCATATGCGTCCAATATTTGAATTCTACCTGTAAGATAATTCTGAACTAGTTTTAATGCTGGCCCTCGAATGCCAACATGTTCGAGTTGATTTAACAGAATCTTGTGAGATACACAATCAAACGCCTTGGACAAGTCTACAAAAAGCCCAGTAGATGCTGTTTTATTTTGTATATTTGGTTATAATTTTTGCATAAAATTAAATATGACCAATGTTGTATTTTTCCCTTTTTGAAATCCAAGCTGATTTTTATTTAGTACATTATATTTTTTAAGAATGATAGAATCCGGTTTAGAATTACTTTTTCAAATATTTTGGAAAAATTTGGCAATAATGCAATAAGCCTATAATTGGCAATGTCATGTTTGGAACCTTTTTTATGTAAGGGCTTTATTAATGCCTTTTTTAGATCATCGGGAAAAATTCCACTTTCTAGTGTTAAGTTTATTATGTGCGGTTCCGCAATGTAATCAACGCTTGCTTGAATCAGCTTCATGGGTATCTGATCATATCCAGTACTTTTTTGTTCTTTATCATTTTCATTATGCTTTTTACGTCTGGTATTGTCACTGGGGTCATAAAGATACTCTTCAAATTGGGTTGGGTGATCATTTTATGGTTTTGATTATTGATATGGTCATTATTTGAGTTTATAAAAAAATATTAAATGTTTTACCGATGTCAATAGGATCATTAAATTTATAATAGTATTGTCCACCTTAATAAGTTCCACCGTTTCCTTTATGTTGTTTATTTTTGACATATTTTGCTTGATTATTTGCCATGTAGCTTTGCTTTTATTTGCACTTTGTTCTATGAATGTTATATTTGAATTCCGTTTCGATTTCTTTGTAACTGCTTTCATGACCTGGCAGTATTGTTTGTACTTGTTGTTAATTAATGTACAATTTGATTTTAAGGTTTGAGCGTATAACTGCCTCTTGCGCTTGCTAGCCATTACTATTCCCTTGCTTTTTCAGTTTGGTCTTCTTTTGTGTGTTTTATTCTTTTAGTGGGCACGCAGAGGTTGAACATGTGAGTAATTATATCAATGAAATATCTATATGCTTCATTGCAATCATGCCGCAGGTAAATACCGGAAAAACTTATTTGTGATATATAATGTACAACAATTTCCGTATACATATCAGAATTTCTAGTGAATGTATACCAGTATTTTTCATTAAAGCTTAAGTCAGTCGGAATCGAAATAATTTGACACGTATGATCATATACCTAGATCCAAAACTTCTCCCTTGAATGGTTTTGCATTCGTAAAAATTTTGTCTATGCATGTTTGGGAGTGCACTGTTATCCAAGTAGGTTCTTTTATTACATGCTCCAATCTATACGATTTGAATGTGTTCAACAATAACTTAGTTTTAATTGTGTGATCAAAAATATTGACATTAAAATCGCCTAGTATAAAAATATTCTTATAGCTATTTCTTGTTCGTGTTACTAGTTTTTGTAGAAGATATTCCATGTTTACGAGAAATATATCTAGTTTACTATTAGGGGATCTGTACACACATATAATTAAGCAATTTAGTCCACACAATGCAACCCCACAGCATTCAAAGACACATTCAACAGATATTTTAGCTACCCATTCCAGTTCACGATAGTTGTCCATTAATTGTTTTATATATATAGCTACACCTCTTTTTTTCCGCTTACGTCAAAAATAAGCAACATTTTTATAACCATCCAATTGAAAAACGTTTACTTCGCTGTCATTTAAAAATGTCTCGCTAAAACAACAAACACGCTTTCTACGCTTTTTGTGTATGTCAATAATTCCAATTGATCTGATTTAGATTTAATACTTTGCGTGTTTAAGTGCATTGTTACAAGATTATGGTCGCTTTGTTTATTCAGATTTTGGTCATTAATCACGAAAAAATGATTTTGGTGTACCGTTCTGTTCTTCGATTTTTAGGTCTACCGTTTTCCCCTTTTCTTTCGCTTTCACTTGATTCAACTTGATTTTATTAAATAGATAAGTTATGGTATATTGGCCATTTAATTCCTTTGCAACATTTTTATTTTGACTATAATTTTTACTATTGAAATAATCTGTAATTCTTTTCTGTCTAAGAGTTGGCAAGTGACTCCTTGGGTGTGTCAGCGCTTCAGATGTTTCATAGACGTTATGTAGTAGTTTTTTGTATAGTCATTTCGTAATATTTCCCTCAGTACGAGTCCACCAACATGTTTACGCAATGGGATGTTCCTACTGTAATCTAATGGTACAAATGTAGTATGCGAGAATTGAGAACAAACGAGTCGTGAGATATTGTTTTGCTTGTGCACATTCAGAAAATGACTTTTACATATTACCCCCAACTAACACATTCGTGTCGGCTAGTATTAATAAATAGTTGTAAAGAAAAGATTGCAAATTTATTGGGTTTTTGTCATTCGATCCACCTAGAATCACAACATAGTCTGGTTTAGTAAGTCATTACAGACTTTATCACATGCTAGTAAAATTTGTTCAAGTGGGGCATCGGATTTAACCACTGATGTTATAAAGTACTTATCACCTAATGAATCTTGAAGTACTTTACGTATACCTTTGCCATTTTGATCACTAAAAATAATCACTCTTCGTTTTGTAGTCTCATGCTTGGGTACAGGACTTTTCCCAGAAGGTTCAAGGTTCTGAGTGACACCTATTTTGCCTGGCATCAGCGTTTCTGGTTGCGTCTTTGGGTTTGATGTAGGTTGTACTCGCAGTTCTTCCGTATCTGTGCTAGCACTAATTTCTTCTATAAAAATATTTCCGTTCATAGTTCCTTTCTGTTCTATATCCGTGAAATTTAACCTTGTCTTAACTCTTTTTTTTTTTCGGCGTCGATTTGCAAATACGTGTGAGATTTTCAGTTCTTTTTTCATACGACAAAATTTGCTGCTTTATTTTCTAAAATTAAGTTTTCACTTTCATTTTCAGCATCTATCAGTTTTGTTTCTAGACTCATGTTTCTAAGTCTTAATTCTTCCAATTCATCTTTTAAGCTGTATCCGGTGGCAGGACAGCTTCTATTTAGTAAAATAGACTCATCCTCTTTGCTGCTATCTTCCGACGGCAGAGAATCGAAATAATTTTCAGTCGAAATATTTACATTATATTTAACACGTTCGGTGACATAGTTACTAGGTGTATACAAATTTGGTGCGTTACTCACGACCAGTGTGGATGATTTCGGTGCCTTTTTCATCGTCATTGGAGAGCTGGTATTATCTTTAGCCTTTTTACAGTCTTCGCATGTCCATTTGTAAGTCTCCTTTAGCCGCGTTTTTCCGAAAGTTTCGTGCATTTTACGTGAAACCGTTTTGAGCATTTGCAGCATATGGGAAATCTTTTGTCAACGATATCTTGTTCACATTTCGTACATTTAGCCATTTCTACCCTGATGTAGTGTTTTTAACAAGCATCGGCTCTCTCCTAACATCGTTAAAACCTCTTCGTTTGTCTTCCTTTCTGTTCAGCATATTCTTTCCATCCTCCCCCAACATTTCGAAGGCTTCTAGCTTTCGAAATGTAAATCGATGGCCATTGGGAAAGGTTCTCGAGTGGCGACCACATACCGGAAGACGCAGCGTGAGCAGACTACCCCCAACTCAAGGTGAACTGATGACTTGGTAAAGATCGCGAGAGTCCGCTGAATGCGGGCGGCGCAGGACCGACCACTTTGGCACTCTTTGGGAAGGCATATGCCCAGTAGTGGACGTCTTTCGGTTTATATGATGATGTGTCCTGCTTACCCTTTTTGGGAATACAGGCGTGAATTAATAAGTGTGAACCACCACAAAAGCATCTGTCAACATAATGGTACTTATTTCGGTCATTTATTCTGATTTTTCGCACATTAGGGTGACGTATTTTAGCCGATACGGCACATAAATATCTCCGAACGTCGCAGTCCCAAACAAACTCTCGATGCTGGTTAGTTTTTCTAATATCAACTTTATTTGATACAGAGCAGAGTATTTTCTCCAGCGACGTTGCCATGACATGCGAACTGGTAGGCGTCAAGCGTAATTTGACAATTAACTGACAAACATCACAATGGTATCTAAAAAGGATTCCAACATAATTTAGCAAAACCGCCGCTCAACTTGGATAACTTATTCACTTATATGCGTATGGAAAATTTCAAATATAAATGAATTATTGAGGCACAATCATACTTAGTCCAAACTATCCACATAGTAAGCTCAATAAGGTTTGTGTAAGGGTAGACAACGACACATTCTGTTATATTGTGTAAGATTGTCGCCTGAAAGTACGGGGTACTTTGCGTTAAATCCGGCAGTTCTGAGTTTTGCAGACTTATTTATGATGTTGGTTCCAATCCAAGTTTGTGACCTCGAGCGCCGAACGCAACTTTGTCTAAAATCGAAAATACCTTGGACCGGGGACTAAAGATAATAAATAGTCATATTGATGCCCCCTAGCTTGTTAAAAAGAGATCTGTATAAGAGACCCAGGTAATAAGGATCGCCGTTGTCGTCTCCGATATAAACATGTACGGGAATATTCATAAACGTTCTACAAGCCCATTTTAACTAAAGTGGCGTTAATATTCGTTTGTCCTTATCTGTCACTTTGACATTTGTGTTCGTAAGAAAGGGACAAAGCACATTTTATTTAGCAGGGGCATTTTAAGTTTTATGAATAAGGGGGTTATTCTCCATCCCACGTAGTAGAACAAAGTATATGAAAATATGTTTATTTTTAAGCGTGCATATGCACTCTATAACGATAATGATATGGTAAAAAAGGAGACATATTTAACACTCATTTAAAAATGTGTTTAAAACGTGGAATAAGTAAATCTTAATGTTAATTGTCAATGTTAAATTCAAATTGATTTCAGTCATTTATATGTCTTATTCTAAATTATTCTAATGTGTAAGACCGTTTGTTTCATATTAGTAAATATCCTATACTATTAAACGAGCAATATTTGTATATATATATGCATTCACGTTCTCGAAAACGGCTCTAATAATATAGGGTTTTATGGGTATGGAAAAATCGATCTAGCTAGGTCTCATGTCTGAGAAAAATAGTTTTCCGCATATTTTCTATGTCCCCTAGGGAGTAATTATAACTTCTCAAACAGAGTACTTACGTAGAAAATATCTATCTCCTCCTAAGTATATATCATCCTCATAGTGTTTTTCCAGCTGTACTTCCTAGGAGTCCGGTGTGGGCTTTGGCACCTAATCCTAGCATTTGGCGACGGCACTAGTTTTGCGAAAGCGACTGCCACATGACTAATGAATAACCAGACCTTGTTTGTGGTTGAATCGGTTTCCTCACGATGTTTTTGTCCACGAAAAAGATATTTATAAAGCTGCATTTTTCAGTGGACAAAAACATCGTTAAAAAAACAAAAAAATATCAGTATTATTGACGTGTTTTTTTTCACACAAGGAAAAATCATATGTCACTTTACCTAATCAATTTTTTATTTAGATTTAGACCTACATAACAGGTGTAGGAAGCCTTAAGCATTCGACCTGCGGGATTCGAACCCAGGGCCGTCAACTTCACAGTATCACATCTATGGGGTATACTTTTCACTAAAATGAGCAACCGAGAAGAGGATATTACGATATGAAACGTACTGTACGGCAATGAAATAGTCATCTGGTTTTATCATTGATGGACAGTAACAAAACATGCATCGCCTTACTCAGCACATGCTGCGACTTGACAAAAATATTTTTAATGAAATTGCTTTACATTATTATGTACATTTAAAGTCAAAGTCAAAAGTTTATTTATGCAAAAAGTAGGCAATGTTAACAACAGGTGTTATGTGACAATTCAGAGGATCTCCACTTTTTGCCGATAAAACGGCATACAAATTTTAAGTCAGGCGATTTCATCACCTTACTCGTACGTACTTACTAACCTAATTACAAATTATTTAATAAAAATGATTGATTTATTACATTATTACAATTTGCTAAGTCAAGCCATTACGTATAAATAAATATCAATCATAAAACACAGTCATTTAAATATTTAAATGGTAGGTATACTCAATTGTTATTAGTCCAGATAATGTCAATACCTTATACTAGTAGGCATGCAAAAATTCGGTTGCATTCGGTGCATTGGTGGTAAAATTGAAATAAGATCTTTAAATATGTGAACGAATTCACGTTCTTGTCTTCAAAGAATGCCTGCGAAATCCTCAAATGTGTTGAATACTTTCTTTATATGTGGCGATTGTTTGCGATATACCCTCGAACATAAAAGACCAATCAAGCCAACCTTTGCGTCTGTTCTCGCACGAAAAGCCTTTGTAGGATCAATTCTCAAACGTGGAAAGCAAGTGGAAAACAAATGATTACCTATTTTATTGCTGGAAAAATATGAGGTCAAAATAAGTTTCGTATTCTAAGGCACTTAGACATTTGGCTGTGTGAGGCCGGTACGGGCACTGGCAATCATGTTCCATGCGCTAGTGTCTGGTTACCATCTGGTAGACCGTATGCCTTTTTGCCACCATCGCAGTATATATAAAAAAATACATAGACATAGACATAGACATATTTATTCAGTAAACAATACAAGATTGTGTTTGAATTTCTTACAGCTAACAATATAATATCTTATATCTAATAACTAATAACTTCACTCTAATATCTAGTAACTACACATTCTACTTACTCTCTATCAAACATTTCGTCAACACTATAAAAGACACCATACAGTATAGATTACTTATTGCCCGCCTACGTAAGGCGTCATTCTAACTTGTCGGGGCGGGATTCTTCCTGACTTGGCACCAAGAAAGCCAAGTGAAAAAGCAGTCATTTAAATGTAAGCGCGCAGTAAAGAATCAGTATGGACTATTTTTTTATTTTATTTTTTCCTGGCTTTACATAGATTAGCCAATGTCATGTACCTAGTATGGACTATACAAGACTAACAGTTGACACTGACAGTTAAGTGATGTCGTACCTTCCCGCACCGACAAATTAGGAAGTTGCCTTAAATGAGTGAGCGATATGATTGCAGTATGGGTACCGAACCGCTTCCGCGCAACATAATACCCAAAATGTAATAATATAATAAGGTACAAAATACCGCGTACCGATTCCGCCCCGCTAGTGCGGGAGAGACCTTATACGTTTCCAACGCTTGCTTCGATGCACCATATATGTTAAAAGTGTTAAAACGAGCGCGCAATACATTAAAACCTAATTTATATGCGATAGGGATGCTCAAATTAACACCATTTATATAATAATGAACAATTAGAAAAAATTAAAACCCCCCGACATTTTCATTCCAAAGTTAAATATCTCAAAACCGGGAGATGCGATTTTGTTTAAACTTAACTACGGACGATCTCGATCGTCAGCATTCGGACAAAAAAAAACGCATTAAAGTCAGTGTATTCGTTAAGGAGCTACACACAGATACACAGACACGTCAAACTTATGACGCCCCTGGTTTTCCCTCGGGGGTTAATAAACTCTACTAATCGGAAAAAATGCTTTTATTTTCGTGTTCCAAATTAAGCATTTAGGTTGTGCTGCGACGATAACCCATCTGTCTCCACAACTTATAACAACACAGTTTATATACTGGGTTCACTTTTATGGCGTAGGATTTGTCTAAAGCCTTTTTTATGGTCGTACGGGACAGAGCGCACAACAACCCTGCTAATACTATAAATGCGAAAGTTTGGATGTTTAGATGTTTGTTACTCAATCACGCTTAAACGGCTTAACCGATTTGGATGATCTTTTGCACGAAGATAATGTATAGCCAGGATTAAAATATGGGATAGTTTTTGTCCCGGGTCCGCACAGACGAAGTCGCGGGTGGAAGCTAGTTCAAATATATAGAGCAATGTATTGTAGTGATGTACATGTATAAAAGATTGTTTGATCCATTAACTTAAGAAACGCCCCACTTAAAACGTTTACTGTCAGGAAACCGCCTAGCAGGCGCCTACGCCGTAGACGCTTTCCGCTACATACGGGGAAAACCACAGGATTGGCTACGGATGTGTCTGAGACAACGCGGGGAGGTAGCGGACGGAAAGTGTTTTTAACGTTCGGGAAAAGTATTTATGTGTCGATTTTCATTGGTTTTATTTATTTTATACTTTATTGTACAAAGAAGATGCAAATGGCGGACTTAATACCATATGGAATTCACTACCAGTCCAGTCTACCACTGGGCTAATAGAAAACCTTTATTGGTGCAGGTTAAGTTAGGGAGACCGAGAAGAGGGCAAATCCCTTATTAAAAATATATATAATAATAATAAATCATCCTATATTATAGTCCTACTGCTACTAACTACCTTACGAGTTTACAGCAGGGATCGGAACCGGTTTAAAAAAACCGTTAAATTTTGTTCGTGAACCGTTCAAATTTTCGTTCATTTGTAAACCCCCGTATACTACAGTAACGTTTTCATAGAGAACTAATTTATTTCGGTTATCGTTATTGAAGAAGAACAGAATTTAAAACGTTCCGTGTAACTTTATTGAACTGGTAAATAAGATGTCATTATTTGTCAATCAATTTACTTATCTAAAATAGTCTCATCAACCAGCAATGCACTGTTATCGCATGACGTTACACCTATTTGTTGTGATAAAGTCATAAATGCGATTATGTTTGATTGATTGACATTGACATCTAGCTTGGCATCAAATGCAATAAAATAAATTGATTTTAATCATGGGAAGGAAGAAAGAATCCAAAATCTGCTCCATGTTTTGTTATGACGAAACTACAAAAAAATCAAAATGTTTAATGGAGGGTTGCAATGCATAAAGTATTATTCGTTATCTACTCAGATAACCCATCTATTTTATATACAAATATTAAAAATGAGAAAGAAGAATTCGTTGTATCTCGGTCGTAGAAAACCGGTTAATTCTGTTCAACAGAAACGAAATCTGCTAAATAACGGTTTTGTCATGAAACCGTTCTAAAACCGGTAACCGAAACCAAGAACTCTATTTATTTCAGTTTGGGGTGTAGAGCCAAAACCGATTTGAATGAAAATACCGGTATCCGATCCCAGGTTTGCAGCGTCATATCATCGTTGTGAGCGACCTGGAGGGGGTGTGGCGATTCTGTTACAAGAGGACCTAGAATATATCGAGCGAACGGATATTGCAGAATTATCTACTGAATTTATTGTAGAATGTTGCGGGGTTGAAATACGCGAGCTTAATCTTTTTGTCATTAATATATAGACCAGATAGAGAAATAAATACCTTCTTCCAAACACTAAGTAATATCCTATGTAAAATCAAATTTAAACAATAAAAAATGCAAATCATAATTGGAGGAGATTTTAATATTAATGTTATGCAAAATTCCCAACATTCCCAAACACTTCTCACAGAAATATTAACCAAATTTTTTGTCAACCAGTAAATGAGCCGACAAGGGAAAATAATATATCATCCACATGTAAAATCTAGTATTCACAAACAAAATAGACTACTCGATATGTATCAAGGACAACGGCATTTCTGACCACAAAAGCGTAACATACAGCTTCAAACAGCCAACAAACAAGCAACAAATAGATAAAAAGAAGCAATTTATTTATAAAAGAATTTATAACCAAGTAAACATGTTTTTTTTTAAGATGAGCTCAAAACTATATCCTGGTTAAATATAATAACACCAGGAAATGATGTAAACACGAATTATACAAATTTTCATAATAAACTACAAGACCTAATTACAAGAAACATTTCAATTAAACGTATACAAATTAAAAATAAAATCAGTAATAAGCAATGGTTAACACCGGGACTCAAAACTTCATGTAAAAATAAAAGATTTCTTGAAATTGTTAGAAACCATACAAAAAACAAGAGTTTTTAGTGTACTACCAAAATCTTAAAAAAATGCGTAAACTCATGCAAAAAACTTAATTATATAGAACAGATGCAATCATCATGATTACGATCGACAGTGTATTTTAGATTGCAATAAAAATATTAAAAAAATATGGGACAAAATTAATAGTCTACTAGGGAAAAATGTTCAGTCAATAGATAGTATTATAATTGATAACATGAGAAATCATAGTAGTAGAAAAGAAATATGTGATAAGTTTGCTCTTAACTTTTCAAATGATGTCAGCCAAATTAAACATGTCTGTACGGACAAAATGTTAGATAGGGATACGTATGTAAACGCATCGATCGTGAGCATGAGCCGGTGAGCAGAAATGTAGTAAAAAAAGTTATTAACAACATGCGTGCCAAAAAAAGCTCCCGGCGGTGACCTTGTGCGCATGACCGATCTAAAACTACTAGTAGATAAAGTAAGTCCAGTCATAGCCAATTTGATTAACTTATCCGTTAAGAATAATACATTTCCTAGTAAATTAAAAGAAGCCATCATTCGTCCAATTCATAAAAAGGGTAACCGAAAGGAATTTCCAAACTATAGACCTATAGCGATCTTTTCAAGCGTAGAAAAAGTTATGGAGAAATGTATTGTCAATCAAATCGGAAATTATCTACAAAACAATTCTATTCTAAAAAAGTGCCAACACGGCTTTCAAAAGGGTAGAGGCACTTATACTTTATTAGCTAAATTCACAGATGAAATTAACACTCACTTAGAAAACAAAAAAATAGTTGTTGCGATATTCTATGACTACAAAAAAGCTTTTGACACACTCAAATTCGAAACCCTTTTGAACGGAATGGACGAGTGTGGCATCGGGCAGCCGCTGAACGCCTGGTTCCGCGACTACCTGACGTCACGGACTTATCGTGTGAAAGTGGGTGATGAGCTCAGTGACGAGCGGTCGATTGTGGAGTGCCGCAGGGGTCGGGATGTGGTCCAGTATGCTATCTGATGCACGTTAACAGCATAGGTGGAGTCATATGTCACAGTACACCTTATATGTTTGCTGACGATTTGTGCACTGTGAGTGCTGGAACTGATCTCATTGATATTAGTCGTAACATTCAATTAGATATAGATGCAATAGTACAATGGTCCCATGACAATGGTATCATGCTAAATGCAGAAAAAACTAACCTACTTGTAATTCATTCACCATATTTAAAATTACCCGACTATAGTCTCCGTTTAGTTGCCCACAGTTACCAGTGTTTGCATAATAAGCTAGTCAACTGTACATGTGATCCCATACATAAAGTAGAATTTGTAACTTATTTAGGCGTAAGGATTGATACTAGCTTTTCTTGTTCTCAGCACATTCATTATGTATGCGAAAAACTTAGACTGTTACTAAGTAAATTTTACCATCTAAGTTATAAGGTTCCTCTCGGTACCTTAAAATGTTTGTACTTCGCGCTGGTACATTATTTGCTGGGCTATGCCCTCGACTGCTATGGCCTGACATTTAAAACTTACTTAGACAAACTAGAATCCCTTCCTCCCTTTAGAAATCCTTAAGATTTTTGAAACTATTTGTACCCAATAAAGTAAAAAACTTGTAAAAACGCCTATAGAAAACTTTATAAAATTTGTAAGATCCTTCCTGTATCCTTAAAACATAAATACCTTTTGGCCACTAACAACCATAGCAGTCGAGCAAACCCTGCAAAGAACTACTCATCTTCATAGTACTGGGTCGGTGTCCACTGGTAAATTTGATGTGCCAAGAGTGTATAACTACTATGGAGATAGAACATTAAAAAAACGTTTGCCATATATCTTTAACAACTTGCCTGAAGACATCAGACTTGAAAAAAATGCATGGCAAAAAGATGCAAATTGTATGGCATGGGAATCCGACGTAATGCATATAGATGGTTTTAAACGTATCTACAAAATCGGCAGCAGTGTGTACAAGTAAACTGGTACTATAAGAACTCGGGAGAGATAAAAACTGTAACCTCTAAAATGCGAGAAATAACATGCTCAATCCCTCAGGGAAGTGTAACCGGTTGCCTCCTATTCCTTGCTTATATAAACGAATTGCCCAAAATACTAAACACTAAATGCGTGATGTTTGCTGATGATGTTTCCATACTCATAAATAGTGGAAGTAGCACGGAATGTAACCATCGCTTGTCAGAAGTATCCAAAACAGTTTACAAATGGCTAAAAAACCATAATTTGGAGATAAATCTTAGCAAAACTAAAATAATACAATGTAAACCCATACAGAAAGCCAAATTAGAAATGATATTACAGATAAACTAGACAATTATTGAAGAAGTAACTGAATTAAAATTATTAGGAATAACAATTGATTCAAGTATAAATTGGAAATATCATATTCAATCCGTCAAAAGTAAATTGAGTAGCTTTATTTATGCATTAAGTGTGCTCAAGGTCAATACAAATCAGAAAACCGCGTTATCAGCCTATTTTGCCTTCGCCCATGCATGGCTCCAATACGGTGTAATATTATGGTGAGCCAGCTCTGATGTACACCAATTATTCATATTACAAAAGAAATGCATCCGCATTCTAACAAATACCCGGGTACCAGGTAGTTGTCGCCCGCATTTCATTAAACTTGAAATCCTTACGTTACCCTCTACTTATATTCTGATAGCAGCTTAGAAAGAAAATGAATTTATTTAAGCGAAAAGTAATAAAATCACACAGAGACGAAATAAAATAAACCAGCTAGAATTACCAACTTCAACACTAGCAATGTTCAGAAATGATCCGTATTACCGATGCATACTAATAGCAAATAGAATACCAGAAAAAATAAAAAACGAAACCAAATACGAATTATTCAAATGAAAACTTAAAGATCTGTTAATTAAAAGGTGCTATTACTCTATTGATGATTTTTTAAATGATACAAACTTATCAAATTAAATATAAACATATATGAATATTAATAAAATGTAAACCATATTTTCTTAAATACCTACTTACCCAATTCATAAACTACGAATAAGTTAAGATTTTAATTAATTAATTAATCAACATATAAATGGTTTTTATTATTATTATTATTATTTCCATATCTCGGGACCATTATTATTATTATATAAATTGAATTATTTTATTGTCGAAGTTAAATTGCACCAATTACATTGTAACCTAGTCCAAACGAAAAAAGTATTTAATAAATTTTAATTTTCTTAATATTTTTCCACTTGCATGCCATATAAAAATTAGTTTTAATTTAAATGTTGAAATAGTGGTAATTGTTTTTGTATTTAGTTTTAGTTAAGTAAGTACATTGCCGTATACCCTAACAGGGTTCATGTGATCACCAGCTGTTAAATGCCCTTTGTAAGACCTTATGTAACACATGATTATTAACGCAATAAAATTATGAATTATTACTGCTGGGCTCAGGCCTCCTCTCACAGATGTGAGGGAAGGGGCAGTAGTCCCCGCACCGGCCCAGTGCGGGTTGGAGACTTAACAAACACCTTCTGAATTTCTTCGCAGTTGTATGTAGGTTGCCTCACGATGTTGTCCTCAACGAAAATAAAGAAATAATTTTACATTAATACTCATGGTCGTCATACTACGAAGCCTAATTTTTGTTTGTACTCTTAATCCGCATAAACGGCGTGTCTTCTTCTATATTACTATTCGATAAAAACATTATTTATATGCACGTGAGCTCTTAACTATTGACGACAGGAGGTGTGTTTACCCAAACTTCGACTCTCCTGACAACAGACTAATCTCCAGGCGAAATTGATACCGTCATGTGCGTAATAAAATTTCCATAAAACAATTCTATTTTTCTCCCCTATTTTCCGTTGCATACTTTTCGTGGAAACAATTTCCAATTGTCCTCAATAAGCCGCGAAACGGTCATAATCTTTTACAATTGTTTGACATTCACTTTTATATCCGCTACATAACTATTGTGTGTAATGCCTTTTGGACGTGTGAAGGGTGTTTGGGTCCGGGCTTGGGCTTCAAAAGAACAATAAGGGTTCAAATGCGTGTAACGCCTAATTGGGGTATAAATCAAACAAACTAACGGATTGGGTTTCAGTGGGTATTGTAAATGGGACAAGTTTTTTAATGGTTTGGTTATCGTGTTGTCAATTTCACTGTAATAAATATATGTCTAAAGTAGGTATGTGGAAGCCACTGTAGCCGAGCGGTAAGGCGCGCGACTTTCAGTCTCGAGGTCGCGGGTTCGAACCCCGGCTCGTACCAATGTACGAAATATCATTAGATATTTAACATTGGCTTTTCGGTGATGGCAAACATCGTGAAGAAATCGGTCCTAATCCCAATAAGGTCTAGTTTCCCCTCCGGGTTGGAAGGTCAGATGGCAGTCGCTTAAAAAACTACCTAAATCTCCGTACTAACGGGAAAACTAGCTAAATCTCCGTACTAACGGGAAAACCCTAGGAGGATGAAGTATGTGTACTTCAGTCTTTGTAAACCGATTTCTTAGAATTTATGCAAAGATGGGACCTTTTGTGTTGAATTCGGAGAAAGAAAGGAAAAGGATAAATTAAATGAATCGTAAATTTAGTATAAATAGCTATAACTCAATGTACCTAATAATTCCTATGTCTGTATCGAACTTATTTATTTTCAATTTAAATTTTTTCTACTTACTTCAATTTATTTCTTTGTAAATGTATGGGAAAATGACAGTTACGTGATTACCCCTCTGCTGTAGGTAACCGTAAGTTACGTTTGTTTAAATCTGTTTTTCCGAGAATCTCGACAGTTTGGGATGGCAGCCTGCTGGTGCTATATTTACACTTTCACTGGCCAGAATCAGCACGGTAGACTCAAGTCGATTCTACACACAAACGCAGTTCGGTTGTCATTTTAAAATGGCATACCGGAATAGCTTGAAACTTTTTCTGCACAATGGGACCCGCCACATATCTAGGTCGAAAACTAGTTTCCGTTGCTATAAATACCAACTATTTTTGTATCTTTTAAAGCCATAATAAAAGTGTGGAAACGGCGCAGATTTAACTAAAAGATCATCCATCGAAGGGCGAGCCAACAGTCAGAAGTGATTCAAGGCAATATTTAAAATGCTAAATAGCCACCAAAAAGCAATGAGACTTGTAACAGGCCGGACGACGAGGGTGACCAAATTGTTTTCCTCTAAGCGCCGAGTTTTTCTTAGTGATTCAAATTCTTAAGTCGAGCAAATATTTGGGTTGAGCGTGAATAAAATATTTTAAAAGGCATTATTATAGCTTTGTAAGTTTGTGTGTAAAAGGTATTACAGATATGATTTTAATGTCAAAATTTCATATTTTTTTAGTATCCCGTTTAGTTGAGTTGAATTTTTATTATTGTTAGTTGCAAATTGTTATTAATTAAACTTGATGATAACAGTGATCAACAGTGTCTATATAACTAAAATGTACCTAATAGTATTTTTTTTATTCAATTTTAATGTACCTATTACCTATTTGTATACTTTTCAAACAATGTATGTTGTTAATGAAATAAATAAATGAGCTTTATAATATAGAATGTACCTCCAGGATAGACCATTATCGTCAATTGAACTGATTATTTTCGGAAACTTTTTTTATACCTCAGTACAGTACAAGAAAACGCTCTGCCTGTTAAGTAAGCAGACACAGAAGCTGTAACTTATCCAATAAACATTTTCATTGGTTTTCACCCAGGATAATGTTTTGAGTCCAGAGTATCGGCGTACGTTATGCTGTCACCAACACCACAACAACAATAAGTAAAAGTTCAGGCGAGACATACACAAACCGTGGGTTTACTCATAAGATCCATAATTCAATCCAACTAAAAATACATCTCTACAATTATCCCTCATCTTAATTCTTATTGGACCCACTACTGCGAGTCAATTTCAGCGCACGAAGAACTTTCAGAAACCTCGATTGCGAACCTCAATGTGACCCTCTCCTCAATTCCACTAAATTACAAGTCTGACCGAGTTCATTTGAAGTAAATTTTCAGAGGCACCTTATTTTTTTGACGTTATAAAATTAAGTATATTTTACGTTGGTATTACCTCAGTCAGTTTTATGCTAGTTCAAATACTCTTAATGAGTTTACTTTAATACTAACTTTTAGGTAATTCAGTTCAATACTATTAATATCTTTTTTAAGTTTTAGGGTCAGTTCGCCGGTTACGCGACCGGTTTCAGTTATTGACCGCCTGGAGGACAAGTCTCATATCAGGGAAAGTTCTCCAGGTTTTCACTCATGCTAAATCCGCGCAATAGGGTTAGTAAATTTCGTATGTTGGACCGCTGGCGCTGATTGAGTAGCCCTATGGTTTTTTAATCATAGGGCTACTCAAGGAAGAAGTGTTTCAACTGACCTTTGTAGTAGATAAGACTTATAGTAACCTATGTGTTTAGTAGGTAGGAATTCAATTTTACTGTAATTTCCACTGTTTAGTTTAGTTTACTTTATCGCAGTATGCTACTCGTCGTATAGTGAAAAAATTTAAAATTGTTTATTTTTCCTTGATCAGCATGTACAGTGCCTGCAGTGATTAGGACTTCCTTTTAGGTAGGTAAACCTGTGTTAGGATGCCCCGCCCTTCCATAACTGGTAAGTAGGTAGGAAAATATTATCTAGCTTAATACATTTTTAACAATGGTTTTAGGTGCGTATGTTACTTTGGGTTTTAGCTTAATTTAAGTAATACTAATACTATACTATATTAATGGTGTGCGTGTGTGTGCGTGTGTGTGTGTGTGTGTGTGTGTGTGTGTGTGTGTGTGTGTGTGTGTGTGTGTGTGTGTGTGTGTGTGTGTGTGTGTGTGTGTATGTGCGTGTGTACATTTAAGTTTAGTTAATAATTAGCACGATAAAGTAGTAACTCCGTTTCGTCATAGCTTAGAAGTTTCAGCCATGTAGTTAGTTAATTCTTACACTTATTTAGTAGTTGTTTTTGGATATTGACAACACTATGTACATTATTGTAAATATATGCCGATTGCGTTTTGTACTGCCTTTTAGCGAACATGGATTTACAGTTCGATACGGGGGCGACGCGGGTTTTTTACGGCGACGTGTTTCTAAAGGAGGGTTAAAATCTAGGGTTTTGTGTAGCCTGAGTGTTGCATTCAAAACATACAGCTTTCTCATAGTTAGCGGGTCACTGATTTCATATAGTTCCTTTGTAGGAAACCTGTATGGTTTTGAGTACATCACCTTGAGACCTCCTCAACACAACCAACAACCTCCAAGAATTTGGTTTAGACTGCTCCACCCCATACAGTGATGCAATAGCTCATAACAGGTTGTGGATAGTGATCGTTATAAATACAGTCATTATAACTTAAAAAATGCGGAATAACAAAAAATGTGCAGCTTATATATAAAATATAGCTGCACTTCAAATAATGTAATAATATTAATAAATGTTGCTATGTCATGTGTATACAGAAATAAAAATCCACAACGAATTAAAAAGAACAGAAAAATTAAAACCAACAATGTTGTACCTGAGTGCAGGTACCAATCATAACATGTCACAAAGTAATAATGAAAAAAAAAGAATTAAAAATGTGGTACCCATGAAGTACCTATCAACTAACTATATAACAATGATGTCAAATGTAACAAATAATAACAAACAAATGAAAATAAATAAGTAATAAATACAGAAAAATCCAAATTAAAACCATATTCAAAATAAATCAAATTGGTTCTCAATTTATTTAATAATTTTGATGTACTACCGAGTAAAGTGAATTATCCAACAAAAGGTTCTTCAGTCTGCGTTTAAATGTCTCCTCGCATGTTTCACTCCTTGTGTCGGCGGGAAGGTGCTCGTAGTATGTCGGCCCGATAAACCGTGCGTTTTTGGCGTGAAGTGCCGTGCGACGCGGTACTGTTCGAAGTTTTCCCGTGCTGCGAAGGCACTTACCCGTCACTTCCACTCGCTTGAACTGAGGCAGGTGCCTTTTTGTGTACATAATGACCTCGAAGAGATACTGGGAGTAATGCGTCATGATTTTGGTGCTCGGTAAACAGAGTCCAAGAAGAAGAGTCCAGAGGCCAAGCATGGTCCGCAGAGCTCGTTTTTGCATGCGCATCACCCTCCCAGCATCAGTCGAATTGCCCCATAAGGACTACGCCATACGTAATATTATGGACGGAAGAATTATTTATTTTTATGAAATGTGGGTGGATTTTTTTTTAAACTGGGTGTGGCTTTCTGGGCTAGAGAGACTGTATATCCAAAGGACTGAGGAGGGGGTTGCTTGAAGGACCAAAAGATGTTTTTTTTTATTCATTCATTATTTTATTATTATTATTAAACAAAACGAATTAACTACTATCTTAATAAAAAAAATACAAAAACAACGAAGTGAATTATAACTTCCATTAATATTGACGCTGATGGGTCCCGCTCGCGCTGCTGACCTTGAATTATTTTACAGCGTTTCCATACGCATATTATGAAACACACGAGCAGGAACGTTTTGAGCCACACGCTGCACCACACCCATACTCAGGCCGTTCTTGAACACGTATGGACGCCCTTCTCACTCCGGATCGGACCGCCTGCGCCTTGTACTGAAGCTTAAGTGGGTTTGAGTGGGCAGCGGCGGCTTCAGCGGCTCGCCTTGCTGATGGTATTGAGCTGATGGAAGTCTCTTCTTGTATGGGTTAGAGACCTTGAGCTGATCAATCCTTTACACGCACACTGACGGTAAATTCACTTTGCATCACTAAAGTCTTGAGCTGATGAGTACCCATGTTACAATCACGATACCTAGTTAGTTACCGGCCGGTATTCACAACACTTCCGTAGGTCCACGTGAACGTGGAGCACGATAATTCACCGACACGTATGCGCGTGTCAACGGTCAATTGCAACTAGGGCGCGAGGCGGCGTTTGCGCCAGCTCGTGAATGAAAGAATGAACGAGTGAGCTATACCGTCGCGCGGCTGGCGCGCGCGAACAACACTTGTTTTTTGTTCGGATAGTATAGTCTGTGTGCTGTATACACGGCAATTTGTATGTAGTCTTATACAAGGTGGAACGGAACGATGGACTTTCCCGCAAGAGGGGGATTATTGGGCGCTAGTACGTCACATTTTCCAGATAAACTATTTTTTTTGACGCGATTTTTTTTTTACCTTTGTATGGAGCGTTGGCCGACTGGAGCGACGAGCTCCATACAAAAGTAATAAAAAAATCGCGTCAAAAAAAATCGTTTATCTGGAAAATGTGACGTACTAGCGCCCAATAATCCCCCTCTTGCGGGAAAGTCCATCGTTCCGTTACACCCTGTATAAATATTATTCTTTTATTTTTTGTTAAGTGCAAATGTATTTTATTAACACAACCTGTATTGTTCAAGAATAGAAATACTAGTTATGACTACTATAACTATGACTACTACTAACTAAACCGGAAGTTGATACCTGAGGGGTGATAATGTAACTTTCCGGCTGTTCTCCTCCACAGGCCCCCTTTCTCAACCGATTCTCTTGAGTTTTTGTAAGCAGGTTAATTACTTAATAGAATTTTAGTCGATTTAGTTTTTCGAATAAGGAAAAAAATTAAATAAAGGATAGCGAGTTTTATAGCCCGCAGATCCACTAGTATAATGGTTTTTGTTTATATAGACACCCAGCAAAGCTCGGACTCCCTACTCTTTGTTTAATCCCCCAAAGAAATATTCAGCGGACGTCACCGCCGCTACTTTGCAAATTATTATGGTTATCCCTTACGTTTTGGCAAATTGCCACTTAAACGAGGCAGGAGTTATAAGTTGTGTTGTAACTCAAATCATTCAAATTTTACGGTTCACAAAGGGAAATTACATTTAATTGTGGTAACTGAAATATTCGGGAGTCAGACCACAAATACTCCTTTATATGGATAAAACGCGAGGTAGCATTCTCTGTAAAGTTTATATTTAATCACAGTTTTACTTAGTTTACCTGCGTACTGCCATGTCACCTTTTGATACCAATTAGTTGGCAAACTATATGTGGTTTGCTTAAGCGTAGACTGCTGTGAGTCATATATAGGCGACTTAGGCCCGGTTTCGCAAGCTCTTTTTTAACTTGACCTATTTGTTTGTTCGTTTGTTAGTGTGGGACAAATCTTGGCAGTGAATTTTGCACCAGTTTACCTCAACCAATTGAGCCGAAACTTTGGGTATTAGTATAGTTTGAGTATTCATTTAATATGTTGGTAGGCACCATTGAGCTGATCTGATGATGGAGACAGAAGGTAGCCATGGGAATTCAGTACTTAACCGACGTAACCCCGTTGAGTTTGAGCTCGTTATAATCGTCTCAATTAGTAGTTGATGACGGTATACAGAAAAGTACAGTTGGCAAAAACATCTTGTACAAAAAATATTTTTTTGACAGAATATTATATAAAGACGCGTTAGGCTGGGTACGTATTAGAAGATCGAAAATTGAAACATCGACAGTGAAAACATCGAAGTACAAAATATCGAAAATCAAAATATCGAACGATCGAAATATCTAATGTTATTATATCGACGTCTAATTGGTCTAAAATACAAATGCCGAACGGTTAAAATATCGAAAGTTCAAAATATCAATAAGTATGCAGTCGATATTATATTAAAATTTCGAATGATAATATATCGACCATTGAAATGGCGACGCCCAAATAATAGAAAAGTAAAACGTCGAACCATCAAAATAACTAACATCATATGCTCTACTTGCATACCACTTGTATTTTTTTTTAAATTATTAGTTGTACAGGTTGTACCTTTATAGCTACCCTCTTATGGCCATGAGAATTAGTTTGTTGTGCTAACATTTATTATTACCTAACCTAAACCTAACCTAACCGCCAGCGTGTCGACGTCACCCCGCTTCGCGGGGTGCCTATTTCCGCTCTAAGGGACATAAGCTAACCCTAACCTAACCTAAAAAATATACCATCGTTAAAACTATATGTTGTTTTTTTACTGCGGGGGGCTTTGCCCACTGAGCCCCCCTTTTTTCTAGCTGCCCTAACCTAATCTTCTATATTATATACCAGTATTAACAGTAAGAGTAGGTATAAAAGGTAGGAAAAAGTTTTCTCTAAAATCAAAAATGGCCGAGATATTTTACCTCAAAGTAAGAATTTAGCCAAAACTGATCCAAAACCGAATAGGAGCACCCCACCATCCACGTGGTTTTGTCTACTCTACCCCTAGAGTGTTTATAAAAGGGAACGGAGGAGCGGAGGGACAGCAGCCCTCGCCCGCCGTGACGGAGAGCGGAAACGAGTGAGGCGAGCGGCTGAGGCTGACCAGTAAGCCGAAGCTGCGGAGCCGAGCGAAGTGACCCTGCTTCGTCACGCAAGGGCTGAAGGGCTGCTGTTCCCGCAGCGCCGGAGCTACGGGAAGTCACTATTGATCTAAATGTCTCCGCGCCTCCGTTCCGCAATCGACATTCTTGTTGACTTTCGATGTTTCTTATTTCGATAATAATATTTTCGACAATTAGGCAGTAGATTTAAATCATTCGGTAACTAATACTTTTGACGTTTTAAACTATGGCATTATGAACTTTCGATGTTTTAAATTCGATATTCTCATTTTCGATATATTTATTTCGATATTTTAATCGGTCGGTAAATTAAACTTTCGATATTTTGAATTTAGATCATTCAACCGTTCGATACTTATTTAGATTTTCGATATTTTGTACTTCGATGTTTTCATTTTCGATGTATCAAGTTTCTATCTTCTAATACGTGCCCGTTAGGCTAAATGTTAGAGTCAATCAGTTCATTTATTGATACTATTGACCGACAGACACATTAGGGTCCAACGGATCTTAATAAGAACGGGGGTTTAGACGATGTTAAAGTAGTCGATTGAGTTCAGTGTAGATAAAAAAACTAGCCTTTCTAGAAAAGTTTGTACCTTGTTAAGTACCTCAATTAAAGCATAGGTACTTTTAAGTTTCCCTTTTTGTTTGCTACACTTTATCAAATATTTTTTTTATGAATACTTAAAATAAATTTCTTTATTCAAAGACCATGCAACTTATGAACTTTATTCTTATTTTTGATCCCTAGTCAAGGTCCTGCTATATTTACACTTTCCTAATTGTAAATCATCTCAGAACATTTCATTTATTTTCTACGGTAGAAAAATACGTGAAGCCGTTGAAATCAGAAAACATCGTAATTTCAACCGGGATGACGGTTTTAAGATTTCATCTTCGTGGAATCCTGTCATAAGTAAATGCCAGAGTCAAAAAACATCGTCCGTTATATCACCGGACATTATTAGTGTCGTGTCTCGGCCGGGTGACAACCCTAGTGTACAAGTGTTTAATAAGAATAAGAATAAGAATAAGAATAAGAATAAGAATTTATTTATTTCGCACACAAAACACGGAAAAAAGAAATGCAAACAAAAGGGTAACCTTATATTACGGTGCTAAACGGGAGCCTCACTCAGCATGTTGTCGTGATGCTGGTTTTCAGTGAGAGCCCCAAAAATAAATAAAACTAGGACTAAACTAAACAAACAATTTTATAATTTTTGGGCACTGTATGCCTAAAAATTACAAAAGTGAACTTAAAACTAGCGGGTAACATTAGAATTTATTTGCATGCAACACTGAAATATGTAATTGACTTTGTACGTAATAAAAAACATCAAATAAAAAGTGGTAATAACTAAGCGTAAAACGAATAGTAGTTACAATGAACATAAGTTTATACAAATAAAATAATAATAATAGCTATGTGTTATGCAGCAATAAGATGAGTAAGTAGCATACTGCAACAGTCGGACTGTACTGGTGTAAGCAGTAAAAGTAAGTACCTATCTTCCCCCAGATTCATTTCTTATTTTATAATAAAGACCAAATGCGGGTAGTTCGGAACACCCGCGCAGCAAGAAGATGTTGATACCCGCTCAAGCCAGTTGTCCCGTGACCATGGATGTTGCGACACATCCGAAACGTCGGGAGACCTCAGTGAGGGAAATAAATAATTTAATTATACGCGATTAAGTCCCTTTTAGTATAAATAATGTGTGAGAATCGTGAAAGTTTAAATCAATATATCTCAGAACATTGTAATATTTTTATTTATGTCAAAATAAATCTAGTTTATTAGATAAAAACATAAAAACAACTAAGGTATAAACTTAAATAACATAATAATATTTATAACGACATATAATTAAAGTAAACCCATATTATAAACTAAACCTATAAAAAGTAAATGCCCCCCAGGTCCCCGTCATAGACTATAGTGCCCAGAAGGCTGGCAGCGTTGCCTCTTTGGATTGCTAGGCTAATCCTTTGGCCAAAATAGCTGCCGGCCCTCTGGTCGCCGGATGTTTCAAAGTTTCAATGAGCCGCTCCGAAAGTTTCTTATATAGGGCTTTCGCGCCCGGTCCCCATGGCCCCAGAGTTTCCACTTCAAACGGCGCAAACATGTAGCCCTCACCGAGGACCACGACCCACGAGCGAAGCGAGCGTGGTACTGTATACTTTTTTACCTTTTAACCATATGTTTTGACCAAGACAAATTACTACAAACAGCCAAATGCTCGTACGTTTAAAGGCCTAGCAATTTGTCACAACAACTTGCTATGGTTAGACTGGTTAGTAATGTATGGCTGTCTCTTTCGAACTACTGCAAGTTGGTGTGACAAATTGCGCCCGTTTGTAGTGGGCTTTAAGTTTTCCCGCGTTTTCTTTTTTTAAATTCTCATAGACAAAACGCTTACTTTTGTAAGTGATCGAAGTGACGTTTTTATAAATGTCTCAAATAGTTTTAAATTACGAAATAAAAATATTAACGAAATTAAATTCATAACGAATTCAATTTCAATCCCGTTTACTCTTTAATAATTCTAAAAACATGAAACATTTAAAATGATCGATTTTAATGTTTTTATTTATTTAATTTATGTTAAATGAAACTGGCACCATGAGTCGTGCCGTGTACCTTAAAAACATTGTTAAGTGGGAACCTGATAGGTTATTGACATACGCTGTTGGAAAACATTATTGTCGATTGAAAATATTATTTGATTTTCTCGCATTTTTTGAGAAAAGGCGAGAAAAGCAAATGGCAAGTCGTGGATGCGTATCTTTTGTCGGATTCAGCTTCGCTTCAAAATCAACTCATCCACGCATTGCTATTTTCCGGCCTTTGCAGTAATGTACTATTATTGCTCACCAGAAATAGTACATAATAGAAAAACAGAGCTAAATTAAACATAAACAATAAAAAATACGATATAAAAATTCAATTAAACGTAGACAACACGCGGTCTTATCGCTAAAAAGTGATTTCTTCCAGGCAACTTTTGGGTGGTGGAGACGATGCAAAATATTTATATGATTTGAGTAGGTGAAAGAGAAAAACAGAATATGCTTATTTTCTTTAACTTAACTATAAGAAATACTAAAATACATATAATACACACACATATATATATATATATATATATATATATATATATATATATATTTATTTCTTTCTTTATTATATCTGTATAATAAAGTGTTTTTAATTTGATTAAAATTATTACTTTTACGTTATTCTTTTGTTTAAAGATACAATGTTACTTAAGAAGAGATTTTTTGTGTATTCTTTCGATTTGCATCATAAAAATACGGAATATTTTTTCACCTTTAAATCGGTTCGATTCCCAGACGAAGCAAGTTATTTTTAGAAAATCTTTAAATGCAGTATTACTGACTCTTAGAAATAACATAATGTCTTCTTTCAGCAAAATATCCTATCTACGATATTTAAGGTAGTTTCCCTTCATGTCGCATAGTTTTGGGACGCCCTATATATATGTGTATATATATATATATGTATACACATGAAATCCTACTAATATTATAAATGCGAAAGTTTAGATGTTTGTTACTCAATCACGCTTAAACTTTTGCACGAAGATAGTTTATAGCCTGGATTAAAATATAGGATAGGTTTTATCCCGGGTCAACGCGGACGAAGTCGCGGGCGGAAGCTAGTAATTAATATGAAAGAAACAGTACCATTTACAGTCGAAAACACACAGCACACACACTTCCTAACTAAGTAACTAACTATTCATTCCTATAGTTAGTTAGTTAGTTAGGAAGAGAAAAATAGCTCTCCCTTAGTCTAATTTTAAAAATAGGAAGAGGCTTTACCACGTTTTTCGAAAGGTAAAGAATATTTTGATGCAATTTAGCTAACTGGAATACGAGTAATCTCAAGTATAGTAATGCAGGTAAAGCTTCCGTGCAATATTATACAACTACGCAAATGTTGTACTGTCAGTATACCAACAAGTAAAGAAATACCGCGTATAGATTCCGCCCCGCAAAATGCCGAAGGGGTCTGAGCATGTTTGTATGCTCAGACACCTGCAAAGTCATGTTAGCAAATCATTATAATGTACATACCGCCGAAATTATAACTTAAACTGAAAATTAAACTGAACTCAGTCACCAACGTCGTAGGTTCCTTTTCGTTTGTAGAAGAAAGTTCAGCACTCTAAGCCATATTTACGTTTGATGTGCTTGTCCATTAGCACCCTGTTTAAACGTAGGCTCGCCACGCAAACAGTGGTATTGGTTCAAATAGTCCAGGGGACGAAGCGAAGATTATTGAATCGGCGGGTGTTTTTTGGCAGGCTGTTCCCGCGCGTTTGTTTAGCAAAACGCATTTTTTTTTAAGTTTTGAGGAGTGTCATATGGGATTGCGGGTGCAATGGGTAAAGCAGATGGTATCGTTTAAACACTTAACTACTTAACTAACTTTATTAGGAAAACTCCGAAATTACTACTCGTCACAGTCGGCCATTGCTAAAAAATGAGTACCTATCGGTAGCACGTTGCAGGTTTTATAAATATTAATTTAAGTAATTCTTTCATTTGTATTTGTTTTCCTATTAAAAGTTAAGTTTAACACATTGAGCGTGTTCCACTTAAACCTAACTTTCACGCTATCCCTTTCTCGAGCACACGTAACTAACTGTCCCCTTCTTACGGTTCCATTCTAAGCATCCATGTTTCTTCCATCCCAAAGTTATTATTGACGACCCCTGTAGCCTTGTAGTTGTAAGCGCCCTGCCTACGAAGGCGGAGGTCCCAGGTTCGTTCCAGTCCAATCCCAGTAAGGGCATTTATTTGTGTGATGAGCACGAATATTTATTTCAGAACAAATTTTATAGACAAAAATAACATTTTGGTGAAGGAACAGTACGGATTCGTGAAGGGCAGATCGACAACACATGCTACATATTCATTACTGCAGAGCGACACCGAAAAAATGTATGAGAATAATTCTGTAGTAGCTGTATTCTTTGATATGTCGAAAGCATTCGACCTTGATGATCACACTGGAAAAATGTTACAATAATTATGGTATCCGGGGCGGTGCTTATACCTGGATACAGACATACTTATCAAATAGAGGCCAATGTGTAGAATTTAGTAGACTTAACAATAAAAAAGAATTGACACATTATAGATCGACGTTTCAAAATACACAAAGCGGCGTGGCCCAGGGTAGCGTTCTGGGACCGTTACTTTTTGTACTCTATGTAAATGACATTCCTCAGGTGACATCGAATGAAATTATTATGTACGCTGATGACTTATCAATTATTGTACCCGATAATAGGGACATTTTGACATTTGAAATAATAGTAAATAATGCAGTGAATGACATCGAAAAATGATTAGATAATAATAAATTAGTATTGAATAGGTTAGGTTTAAAGATCATTTATTCTCATTAAGAATTTTACAATTCACTTATTATGAGAACTTAAAATTAAACATATGTTAGAAAGTATAAAAAGGATAAAAAGGGTATACATAAAAAAGTGGGTAATTCTGCACAACACTCCGACAGCATTGTACCGGTAGAATTGTCAACACGGCTAGAAGACCCGTGCGCCGAGTTATAAGATAACGAAATCATTGAGTTACGCAGACTGGAAGTGGCATAGCGTATTTGGTTTGTAGGTAGGTATTTCGTTTTGTCACTAGGTGATATTGATATATGATATCATTATTATAGTCTTTGTATTTATTTTGTTAATTTGCTTTACATTATTTTGTGTGTTTTGTATTTGTTTATATGTAGGTATGTGAGTCTGATATAAAAGGTATAAAGTTTAAAGTTTTATTTTATTTTATTTTTATATTTATTTGTACAAGTACTATATATATATACCATTTTTTTAAATTATTATTATTAAGTTACGATGCGTTCGAAACATCGATGTAAATATATAGATTATGATAATATACTTTAGGCGGTTAAGTCTCATTTTATTCAGAAAATGTGTCAGTGAAAGTTTAAATCAATATACATTTCCTTGTGTGTTAATATTTAGTATATGTTTTTTGAGCATTTTTTTGAAGCGATATACTGACTTTGTATTCTTTATATGTTTGGGGAGCTTGTTGTACAGCTGTGCACCTTCATACAACAAGCATTTTTTCCCATAGTTTGTTCGTGGTGAAAGCAAAATTAGATCGTTCGCATTTCGAAGCTGGATTTTTTGCTTGGTTTTCTTTTTCGTAAAGTTTATTTCAGTGAGTATGTTTTTATTTAACACTTAATATACATTTGGTTCAATTTTCTAATTATAGGACTAATAAAGCATTTCTAGCTGTGAATTGTAAAGGAAAACCCATAAATAGTTGTGATGACGTATGTTTCTTAGGTCTCACACTTTAACACACAATTGAACAAATTTGTTTTTGCCTTAAAAAGACTCAGGAGTGTAACAGATGAGTCAACCGCTCTTACGGCGTATCATGGCTACGTTGCATCTGTTCTCCGCTACGGAGTTATCATTTGAGGGAACTCGACAAATGTTAACCAAGTGTTTGTGACACAAAAGCGCTGTATTCGTGCTATCTGTGGAGTTGGATCTCAAATATCGTGTAGACCGCTTTTTAAAAAGCTTAATGTCCTTACATTGACTGGAATTTATATCTATGAGCATGCAGTTTGTAAGAAACAACCCTGAGCTATTTGAGAAACCAAACCAACATCCACGTTTACGCAACAGGGATTTGTCCGGGTTTAAGCAAACCGTTTCTAAGACAGCCTTGTACAACAAAAACTTTTACATGACGTCTGTCAGAGTTTACAACAATATTCCCATGGACTTAAGAAATCTGCCAAATACATTGTTCTTGACAAAACTTTGTCGTTGGCTCCATGACAATTGTTTTTATGATATGAATGACTTTGAATTTTAGAACGTAGAATTTATTCATTTCTTCTTTTTCATTTCATTTCATTTATTATTAAAAACATATTTTACAGAATAATGGCTTAATACTAAAATATTATATGAAGGGATACATTTTTACATGGGCCTGAACTAGGATACCCTGTGTTTCAGGCAGTAGGATAGATCAGTATATCTAATTTAAACATACTTGCAAACCATAAAAATTTACGTTTAAATACAGTACAAAACTTAATAAATATACAAAGTATTTATTTTATTTACATAAGTCAGGATTCATTTTAGAACAATAAATAAGTTCTCTGTGTCTTCGTACGACATTTTTAAGGGCATCTCGGAGAGTTTTCTTACATTTAGTATAGATGAGAGAGTCTAGGTCTAACTTGGCATTTAACCTGTTGTAAAGGAACGGACCAAAGAAAACGTAAAATCTGGAGGAGAATGCACATTTCCTATGTGAATTTTGGAGGCAAAAAATATCTTTTCGTCTTTTCCTAGTATGTTCAATGTTGTACGGGATTGCGGAGTGCTGTTTTAATATTGTGCTCAATATAAATAGTTGACGGACAGTGAGCACTTCACATGACGCATAGAGAAGGTTAGTAGGGTAGAGGAAAGAGCGGAATGTAGATACTTTTAGGACAGCTCTTTGGGCTCTTTCTAGGTTAAGTAGCGTAGTTTTGGCTATACCACCCCATGAAGAAATGCAGTATGTTGGTATTATATAGTTTTTGATTATAATTTGTAATTTGCAATGCAACTAAAATGGTGAATTATGCTGAACATGTCATTTCCAAATCCATCAATTATGTAATGTATTTACCATAATTCTGCAAATAAATAATTTTGACTTTGATAGAGTAATGGATGTTTTCTATTTATTTATGTATATAAGTGTGTATCGTCTTTTAGTACCTATAGCACAAGCTTTACTTATTTTGGGAGTAGTTCGATTTGTGTAAGATGGTCCCCAAATATTTATTTCATATTTATATATCTTAGTCAATGTCTTTAACGAGTTCTTTCCTTTCAATAAATACTTCCATTTATGACGGTTAATCGCATTGCATGAACGAGCGAGCGAAGCGAACGAAGTTCTATTTCAGCTTGGGCCAAAATTCTTTCGTCAGGCTGTCCAGATGTCCCACTGTCTGTCCTCTACAGGTCGCATTTCTCAACCGATATGAGAAATTTTGTCAGCAGATTGAATAATTATAGTCTTTTTTCGATTCAGTTTTTAGAAATCAACAAAACATTTTTTTAAGGAAAGACCGGCTCACGGGTTCTACAGCTACCAGTCACTAGTATATACATTCTAAAACGTGGGAGCGAGAGATCCGAGCGTACCCTCTCGCTCTCGCATATGGGAGCTGCCGCTGTTGCCGCCGCCGCTGGAAGTTGTGGCCAAGCCCTGTAAAGTATTTTTTATTATTAATAAATGAATTAATAATAATAATAATACAGAAGGCGGTACTCCTGGATACTGCGCGGATAGTCAGGAGGTTCCTGTCTCTGTCGCCCTGACCGCCGGCAGCTTTGGCCCCGCCTCGCTGCCGGCTGCACCCTAGGTTAGGTTTTTATAATGATTTTATGTTTTGTATGTATAGTTTTATATTTTGCTTTTTTATATAATTATTGTGAAACCTACCCTGAGAAAAAACGTAAATAAAGAGATAATAATAACAGTTAAGTAAAAGTATTTTTTTTATTAATAACATCGCTATACATCATCATAATATATCATTGTATCATAATTACATTCGCAATTTTGTTATAATAATCATAATATTACATTTATTTATTATTATTCAATTATGCGAGTATACATTTAGCACCGCTGATGGTGCTAATATATTAATAATATAATAATATAATAATATTTGTATGTATTTTTATTTATTTGTCTATTGTTGTCATTTATTATAAATGTATGTTTAATGTGTGTTTATATCTGTAGTTGCACCCACCGCCCACAATTTGTCTGCTTTGTCCAAAGGTTGACTGGTAGAGAATGCTTACGGCATTAAGTCCGCCTTTTGTACGACAAGTTGTTCTTTTGTGCAATAAAGATTAAATAAATAAATAAATAAATAAATATCTATGTTTTATATACAAATGAGAGAAGACTGTAGGATGAATATTTATAATGAGGTATTTATATTATGTACAATGAATTAAATAATTTACAATTGGTTGTGCGATCGCGACGGGAAAATATATGTAACAGATTGACACTGACGCGCCGATCATAGGGATGTGGGCATTTCGTATTGATGCGCCACATACATGTATCCATGTTATAGTTATTTATTATTGAATAATTAATTTATGTCACAAAATTGTAATTGCAACAGCCATTTTTTAAGTATATTATTAAATGCATGTCTGCATTTAAAAATATACTTAAAGATGGAGGAGAAGATGGCATTTTGTGTTCGCTTGTTTTGTCGCAAACTTTTGTATAATGAGCTCACTCGTTGATTGGTCTATGTCAATAAACCTGGAGTCATTTGTCATTTGCGTTCACAACTGGGGGCTAAAACACGTACGTTTCACATTCCAATCTGATTTTGCCATATGTTTCCCGCACGGTTCTCCCGCGTTAAACCTAACACTTTAGCCTTAAATGCTTCATTTGACCGAATGTTTAATTAGATCTAATGCATTTTTTCTTAACGAAATAGACTGCAGGATTATTGCTACACAAACCTAACATAACCTCTCTCGTCTTCTTCAGCGTGTACGAGTATGCGCCCACCGTTGGGCATGGGCATACGCCTCTCCAATTGTTTTCCATTCAGCCCGATTTGCCGTAGCTCTCTCTAGTGAAACATTGGGGCAAAAGTTAGTAAGTCAAGTAACAAGACCCCTTCCCGTCCATGCTATTTCTCTTTTATAGTTTAGTGGTGGCAAACAAGCATACGAAGTGCGCGATGATAAGCGTCTGCATATCTTATTGATGGTAGTCTCTGTCTAGAGGTCGACATATTTGTTGATCGCTGATCTAGACTTATGTCTCAATGCCTCGCTTATTGTCAGATATGTGGGATTTGATGAATGTGTGAATAATAATTTAATATAAGATATTGTTATTATATACGTTCTAAAATTATAGTACCTGTAAATAAGTGTAATTGGTGTAAACCATTCTTGTTTTCATAATAAGTGAAAGTCATATTTTTGGCCTTTAACATCCATAGAAGAAGATTTAAGCAGCGTGCTTAAAAGTGCGTCACTTGCGTACGTGGTTTGTCAGGCCAATATGAGAGCGACAGTGTCGCCCGCATCTGGGTAAGAACCAAATTCTTGGCCAGTACTTAGCCTAGTTAATCGGTAGTAGTTAAAAACTTCGGTTGTGACACAAAAATTAACCATAGAATTGTATGGCATTTTTTTTGTCAGAACTGAACTTTTTAGCTACTACTGATTAACCAGGCTAAGTACTGGCCAAGAATTCGGTCCTCACCCATCTATGACATGTAAAACAACGTTGTAGGGGGCGCAGAAACGCTCTGGCAATGTGCTTCTCTAGTAAAGGAGTTGCTTTCACATGGGCTGAGCTAACATGTCAGAACACGGCGCTATACACAGATATATCAAAACGGAATGCAAAATGCTTGTAACAGATGGACCACTGGCCCGCTCGATGATCGCGTGGTCATTTGGGAGACTAACGACCTATGTCATTAGATGACCTATGGAATTCGTTTCAAATTCAATTTAACTGGTTAGATCATTTTACCAAAATCATATTTTTCTATAAGCCCTTTTTCCTGTAGCGGTTTTCCCTATTCCTAATTTACGCCAGGCTTATGTATTCCTTATAGTATTATTCCAGTCGTGAATTTCCCCATTTGTAAATTTAGCCGAACGCAATTATTGCTAACGGCCTTATTTACGAGTACCTATAATCGTTATTTTTCTTCTAGACGTATTCTCCGACTCATTTTTTACACACGAACAATTTCGCGTTCGAAATTTACCCGCTCCTGAGTTTCCGCACACGCGTGTTTAAGTTTATACCCTCGCGCTGTTATTGCATAAATATTTTTATCTATTTATTTATTCCAAAAGGATCTTCTTAATCAAGACTTCCTTAAAACTAGAACTCCACTCCTTAAATAGGTTGAAATCTGTGCTATGGGATAAGTAGTGCCCAATAATTGTAAACAAATCAATTCATTCGATATATGTTCGATATTTATTCGATATTGTTTTTACTTAATAACGAAACGAATTCTAATATAACAGTGGTTATAGATGGATTTCTAGTACCTTTTAACATACGAGTATGTTATAACTGATCTAAACTGCACCGGAGATCAAAATTTTCGGATCACTAGCATAAACATAAAAATTCTCGACATGTATACAGGAGGTCCTACATTATTTAAAAGTATTTGAAAGCAGTTCGTACTGTTTTTAAAATCAAAATGAAGTCTTCTTTTAGTGAAATTTTAACTTCGAAGTTATTTAACTTATGACTCTTATGAGGGTCAAGTTTTTTTTAGGAGATCATTATCACAACATTTCTATCAATAAGATTGGCAGATTTTTACACGAACCATATTTCAATAAAATTTCAATGTAGAAAAATCTAAGTTCTTTGGCGCGTTCACAACTTCGTATCAAAATTTCAAAATTTACCTTTCAGATAGTTTTTCCCGTTTCTAAAAATTTTGAATTATGCGCAAACATTTTTTTAAACTGCCTAATCATAAGCTATCATAAAATAAATGTTGTACTATCGCCAACACAGTTAACTGACCATTCGTGCACTTTATAAGCATTGAAATAAGGTTCAATATAAATATAGGATGGTCACTTAACTGTGTTGGCGTTTGTACATTTTATTATTAATGAAAAGTATCTCTTATTGTAGTGGTTGATATAATTTCCATTCAGATTTGTAGAAATATTTTGCGTATCTCAAATACAATACCGAGTTGATCATTTTTGTATTTGAAGTTGAAAAAAAGTCAGTTTAGTTATTAAATTTCTCTTTTTTTAAACAAAACGAAACATGGGAATATAAATTCCAAGAACAGTGCTTCATTTGAAAAGCAACAAATACATATAAATAATATTAAATGCGCAAAACAGCCCGGGCAACTTAAGCGTGCAAATTAGCTCCTAGTTGTTCCTCTTATGCTTTATATATGTTTCAATATAATATAAGGTTTGCACGGCTATTTTGTAGAATTAAATTCACTGACTAATTTTCATTAAAAATAAGAACAAAAGCCAGTTTATAAGTCGGAATTTCTAAAGTCTACGGTGCATATTTGATATATCTCTAATTTCTCTGGTATATTTTCTAATTTCTTTGGAAATCGATATTTTAAACTGCTAAAACTTACAAACTCCTTCAGATAATTAAGCCAGAATAACATATTTTTACATGGATTAAAGTCCCAAGGTATGTTCTTTCATTTAGTGAATAAAAACGTAAAAAAAAATTGCGGCATAGAAATTAGAAAATCTAAACCCAAATCTGATATTCACCCTGATGTGTTTAAAAGTGTAAAATATATATTTTTTGTAATACGCACACGCACACATTTAGCTATTGCCTGTTTCTCTTTGATCTATCATAAAAAACTTAAGTTTATAATAACATACAGTGGGAGGAGCACTGCTTATCCCATGGGAAAATCGCGACTGAATTAATACTACAAGGAATAAATAAGCGTGGCGTAAATTAGGAATGGGGAAAAACGCGACAGTAAAAAACGGCTTATAGAAAAATATGATTTGTGTTAAATGATCTAACCAGTCGCCAAGAGCCAATGAGCATGGGACATCGAAGAGATTCACCTTCAGAATAGATTATTGTATTTTCATTTATAATATACAAAATGACCTATTAACCAGGTTTCAAATACGACTCGAGGAGTCGGTCAAAAATCAAAATTAAAGAGTAAAGGTACGTTGTAAAAATCTCCCTGATTTAATTTGTTAAATAATGGTACATACATAATTTGCACTAAGTTAAAGACGAAGAAATAAAAGTCTTAGCACCTAAGACAACAATTAATGGCTAAAACAAAATTTGAATTTTTGTACTAACCTGTTATTGTGCATATTTGGTCAACGCAGATCACTCAAGAAATTATTTTAGCATGACATTTCGTATGCACGATGTCGCAGAATACTGTTTTGGGTAGCCATTCCCTCTTGTGCGAACCCTCCATACATAATTTGCACTAAGTTAAAGACGAAGAAATAAAAGTCTTAGCACCTAAGACAACAATTAATGGCTAAAACAAAATTTTAATTTTTGTACTAACCTGTTATTGTGCGTATTTGGTCAACGCAGATCACTCAATAAATTATTTTAGCATGACATTTCGTATGCATGATGTCGCAGAATACTGTTTTGGGTAGCCATACCCTCTTGTGCGAACCCTCCAGCGAATATATTCATTAAATGAAAGCATGGGATTTTTTAAGGGGTTGAATAAATAGAAACCTTATTTAGATAATGAATAAAACACATTTATATGGACAATAACCCTGAGGAATGGTCGGGTGAGTTTCGTTTTTGTTTTAACAAGATGGGCATTCTACCCTGTTTACCAAGCAAATGGTTTTTCTTTGAATTTATAAAGGGAATGTTTGTGTCTTTTTTCACTGGACTCATTTACCGTAAGAAAACAGAAGTAGGTACGAGTAAGATCTCGGCATTCGTTAGCAACTGGTTGAACAGGTAAAAATATTTTATTCTTTATATCTTCGTTCAAGAGGTCAATCGTCGAATCCGACTCGGCTGGGCAGCATTCGGGAGGCTACGGCACATCTTTTCGTCCAATATTCCGCAGTGTCTCAAGACGAGAGTCTTTGACCAGTGTGTGTTGCCAGTGATGACATATGGCACGGAAACGTGGTCGCTTACTATGGGCCTCATAAGAAGGCTCAAAGTCACCCAAAGGGCAATGGAGAGGGCTATGTTGGGAGTTTCTCTGCGCGATCGCATCAGAAATGAGGCTATCCGCAGCAGAACCAAGGTAACCGATATAGCCCTCCGAATCGCTAAACTTAAGTGGCAGTGGGCGGGGCACATTGCACGTAGAACCGATGGCCGTTGGGGCGGAAAGGTTCTCGAGTGGCGACCACGTACCGGAAGGCGCAGCGTGGGTAGGCCCCCCACAAGGTGGACTGATGACCTGGTAAAGGTCGCGGGAGTCCGCTGGATGCGGGTGGCGCAGGACCGGTCATTGTGACACTCTTTGGGGAGGCCTATGTCCAGCAGTGGACGTCTTTCGGCTGATATGATGATGATGATGATGATGATCTTCGTTTAAGCCATTCGGAAGCACGAGTGCTGAGGGTTAATCACGCAAAGTTTCCAACGCGCGTTAGGAGGACCGCCCAACTGTCATTTTTCCATATAAAACTTTATTGTACGTTCAATGCGTTACGTGATCGACCTGCTGTACTGTGCCTCATTTGAAATGTGAAAAAGGTATGACCAGTGTGCATTTTTTCGCCTAGTTAAAATGGCTCTTATTTTTTTTATACTACGACGATGGAAAAGTAACCTATGCCTGATGGCCCTGCTGACACCGTCTTCATGGACACCAGAAGAATCACAAGCGCGCTGCCGACCCTTTATTAATTTGAGGAATCTTAGTGTTGACAGCAAGAGGCAAATGCTGGTCCCATACTAACGACTCAACGGATCCTCCGGAGCTCTGAAGACCTCACTCACCACCAGGGACACAACACAAAATACCCACAAAGCATGTAGTGGCATTGTTATAGCTGCAGTTTTTTGTAAGGTGGAGGTAGTATGCCAATAAAATCAAGTACGACGACTACTGCTTGGAAATTTTTAGTGATGCTTCTACTACGGGGTGGGGGGGAGCCTGTGATGGCGAGACTGCTAGCGGCCCTTGGTCTGTCGATGAACGTTGTAGACATATTAACTATCTAGAGATATTGGCAGCTGTATGTAAGCACTTTATTGTACACAATAACAGGTTAAAGAATATACATGTCACACAATAGATCAAAGTACAAAGGCGAACTTATCCCTATAAGGGATCTCTTCCAGCTAACCTAGTAGTACCTAGTAGTACTTCCCCAGTTAGGCTGGCTGCTCCAAATATGAATGATGTGATATTCCGCTGTGTAAGGCTAGGTAGGCCTCTTTTATGGATTCCGTAGTCAACAAGGAAGGATTACCTTTGTTTGGCCTAACAACGTTTTGCCTAATTTCGGTTGGCCTAACTTTATTTAGACTAATCTTGTTTCGCATAATAAGCTCGTTAGGTCTAATTTTGATTTGTGCGTAATTCATTTTGTCTAATACTCGCTTCACCTAATTTTATTATAAAAATTAAATTATACAAATTGACTTTAGACAAACAATGCATTATACTTACTAAAAGACTAACAAATTGAAATTAGGCAAAACGTTATTAGTCCAAACAAGGGAATCCCAACAAGGAACCCTTATAGTTTCGCCATGTCCGTTTGTCTGTCAGTCTTCGGCTTAACTCAGTTACCCTTACTACTAGAAAACTGTAATTCGGCATGGGTATATAAATCAATCACGCCGACAAAACAGTAGAGCAAAAGTTGGAAAAAAAAATGGAGGGTACCTCCCCTACACCTAAAGTCCACTTTAAGACACCAAAAAAATACATAAATAAACAAATATGAGGGGACAATCTTACACAAATCGATCTAGTCCCAAACTAAGCAAAGCTTGTACTATGGGTACTAGACGACGATAAACATACTTATAAATAAATACTTAAATACGTAGAAAACATCCATGACTCAGGAACAAATATTCGTGCTCACCACACAAATAAATGCCCTTCGTCAAAGTATTTTTTTTTCACTTCCCCAGGTTTTTTTTTTCCTCATTAAATCTATAGTGTGGAGATGGATAGCTTATTCAAAAATATTATGGGTTTCTTAAAACCAAACCAACCAACCACCATTTTTCAACTCGGTGATTCTTTTGCGAGATATTGCGGTTTAAAGACCTAATTTTTGTTCGAGTCATGTGTCCTCGCCCCCCCCCCCCCCTGCTGGCTAAATGGCTACTACTAGGGATGTGAAACAATTCTTGTCAGTAGTTTAGAATTTACAAGGAAAACTATCATCAACTCAGTAGGCATAACTAATTACCGAGAATTGGCGCGTGTCGATGTAATGTAACAAATACAGTCAGGCAACTACGGAGCCCTACACTGCTCGTGGCCCGACACACACTTGGCCGGTTTTTTTCATTTTCATTCTTACAGTTTATTTTTGATATTCAGTTAAAATGCACCTGGAATATTATCGTTACTTTGTACTCGTCAAAGTAGGTATACGGGGATTAAGTCAGTAACTTTTGACTATTTGTGCATCGAACTGTACCGATTTTGTTGATTTGTACCTACAGAACAAATACTTAAAAAATAAATCAATAATGGGCACCGAGCTTGTGGGCGACGGCACTGTCTCCTTGTAGGCACAATTAGAAACAGATATCTGCCGTTAAGTACGATATTATTTAGCCAAGCTAATTGCATTAATTTTCTCCAAAAGACTTCATTTAGATGCGTAATATTCTGAAGTGTATCTCTTCATGAATTGGGAATAATATTAATTGGTACCCTTATTCATAATAGTCCATTAGAAATAGAAATAGAAATATTATTTTTTTAAAACACAGGTGAAAAAAATAAGGTCTTATTCTAATATCAATGTACTCCGTGTTTTTGCCTATTGGGCGTACAAATTTTTATTTCAGAAGAAACATTTCTTTTATCAAATGTCTTCTTATTTTTTTTATAAAATAGAAACTAACCACAAACAAATAATACATTACATTAAATTTTGCAAATTCAAATGATTATCAAATTTTAATAATTTACAAGTAAAATTAATAACAATAAAACAATTAAAACTAGCAAATAAATAATTAATAACAATAATATTGTGTTAAATGCCATCACAAAAATCATTAAGAGAATAAAAGCACTTATTTACTAGATACAATTTCAATTGCTTTTTTAAAATAGCCATTTCCTGTGCTTTTTAGTGCTGATTAGTTTGGTATCATATTGTAGATTTTGGGAGCCATTCCCAGTACACTTGCGCAGGAAAGCAGTTTTTGTTCATTGTTACAAATGTTATATTGGTATTGTGGTCGCACAGGAAGTTTACGCCGCTGAGATATCATTTCGAATAATTGCGGATTTCCTTTGACAAAGTTTGCAATTTCAAATATGTAGTGCTGGGAATGTTAAGATATTCAGCGACCTAAAAAAGGAGACGCAGTTTTCGCGTGTATACCGCAAATAGCCCGTATGCATCTTTTTTGGGCTTTAAAAACAGCGTCTCTGTGGACTGAGTTCCCCAGAATATGACACCATATCTTAATACTGAGGCAACAAGGCCATGGTATGCGGTTAATACTGCTTTCTTGTCAGCTATCTTTGTTAGTTTGCGTAAGGCAAAAGCCGATTTGTTTAACCTCTTGCAAATGTATTCAATATGATCTTTCGATGTTAATTGATCATCAATTATGAGTCCCAAACATTAAGTTACGCCTACTCTTTCAATTGTATTACCATTATAGTTGATATTTATATCAGGTACTGCTTTTCTTTGGTAAAAATGCATAATATTGGTTTTATTCAAATTTATAATTTAATTACTATCATTAAGCCATGTTACCATTTCATTTAATACGGTATTTATATCATATTCATAATCAATTCTATTATTAAAACGCACCATGTCGTCGGCGAACATTATCATTGGATGATGAACATTTCTAGGCAAGTCATTTATATAGAACAAGAATAAGAGAGGGCCAAGTACGCTACCCTGAGGTACGCCATATTGTACAAGTTGTTCACTGGAGGTATATTTTTTCTCAAGTTTACTCTTTCGACAGATTTTTGTTAGTTCTGTATATTGTGATCGATTTTTGAGATAAGATTCAATAAGAGCCAACACATTACTTCTAATTCCATACCTATATAATTTGTGTAGCAATAATCTGTGATCAACGTAGTCAAAAGCTTTGGTCATATCCGTAAACACAGCACAAACTGGTGTTCTTTTATCGACATTTTCTATTACTATTTTTACTAAGTCGTAGATAGCCATATTTATGGTAACGTTTTTCCTGAAACCCTTTTGTTCTTTGCATAAAATATTGAAGTTATGTAGGAAGTTATATATTTTTTGATAAATTACCTTTTCAAATATTTTGGCGAACACTGGAATAGGTCGATAATTTTGAGGGTTTTCCTTATCGCCTTTTTTAAATAGTGGTTTAACGATAGTCTTCTTTAAGCTATCCGGATATATATCTGCACTAATTGATAAATTTATAATGTAGCTTAAGTGTATTATGTCACTGACGTGTTTTGTGACTCGGGTATTAATGTTATCACTTCCTACACTATATGTGTTCTTTAAGGAACGTATGATTAATCTGATTTCCTGCGGTGAGGTTGGAGTCATAAACATGGAATGAGGATTAAAATCAATTCTCGAGTGCACAATATTATTTTGTGTGGAGCAATTAGGTCTTTGTATAAAGTAATTTTTTAGTGCATTCGCGATATCCGACGGCTCAGTTAAGAGTCTATTGCCATGATTAATTTTCGTGATGCTTTCTTTTAACGCGGTCATCTTACAACTATTTATGATTTCCCAGGTAGTTTTCGATTTATTTTCAGAAACACTTATTTTATTTATTTTGCGTTTTTTGGGTTAATCTGATGATTTTCCTATATCGGTGAGTAAAGTCGTTTAAGAGAACTTTGTGTGTTTCTGTAGGTTGGCGTCTGTATTGCCAAAGCAGAGTCCTCTGTCTTTTGCTACAAAGCTTTATGCCACGCGACTATTAAGATTTAAACTCATTCACTGTTGTTAAAACACTTTATTAACACCTTAACAACCACTGCTTATGCTGCACTGATATACTTAACAATAATTATTTCTTGACAGGCAGACAACTGTTCACTTCCAGCGCCATTTCTAGAATGCCCGCCTTTTGATCGACTTGGCGCGTAAAAACTACCGGACCGGAACTCGAATCGGATTGGCCAACGATTCTTACACGTGATTGGTTCATTTCAATCAACCTGTCCAAAGACTTTTTAATGTTACCAGTCCAATTTATTTTAAAAACCATAACACGACATCCATTTAATATTTTTTATGGTTCGAAAAGTAATGATTTTCTTAGGAAAGCTTAAAAAGTATGGTAATTGAAAGGTTCTGTAGCATCTCCAACTGTTATTATCATCGGTTACTTTGAAGATCGATGTGTTTGGTAAACTGTGGGCCGACAGCGACTCTTTTTGATAGGATATAGGTAGAGATTGTACCTCCAACTGATTTATCGATTGTTGATTTACCTGTTTTATTATTTTGTCAGTTGTGTTGCTTTGTTCTTGATCATTTGAATGAGCACTGGAAAGTTCCACGACAGTGCAGTCAAGACGATTCTTCAGCTCTGGTGTCTCTGAGTCTTCCAAACCTGAGATATTTGGCAAGCTTTTGGGACTGTCATCAATTATAGAGGGCCTTGTAAGCTCATCTGGTTTGGAACCACTCGCGATATCTTAAATGGATGTTGTTTTCATTAGGGGAGTATCCAGTCTGTCTTTAAAGCATTTAATTTTATTTTTATTTAAGGCTTTTGTTTTGCTGGGTCTCTCTTTTGCTTATTGTTTAAGCATTCCCGGCATTTCCAATGCGATTTGCTATCGTTTGTCATTAATTTAAACTGTCGTAATTTCATTCGAGTACATAATAAATCAAACAAAAGTTGACATTGAGAACATTTCAAGTAATCATCATATTTTTAAATTCTTTGTGCATTTGCTACACGTACTCAAGTTGAGTTTGGTTGCTGAATTTGTATTCGATCCCATTTTTATGATGTCACGGATAATTAAGGCGGATCGACATAAAAAGTATAGTTTCCGAACGCAACTTTAGTTTTTTGGACGGTGGCAACACTGACGGCTAATGCCACCTGTCACTGTCATTCCTTGTCCAATCAGCTGTTTGAGGTTAACTCGATACCGATTGAGTTATCACCTTTGTTTACATTCAGCGACAGTAATTTAAAATTGAAACGGTTATGGAATAACTAATTTAAGTGCCAGGGCAGTGTACCTGGGTATCCTTAAGGTGTTCATATTTCGTAAGTGCGTGATCAGCTTCCGCTTTCCCAATGCAGTAGGTGATGTTAGAAGTGCTTTAGACTAATTATTTAATTTAAAATGCTTAGAGCTATAACTGATAGATGTTCTCTTGGCTGGGGTTACCATGCGCATAGGCATTCAACCTATTTAAGTTAAAATGCCGTTAAGTACGTGCATATGACTATAACTTTAGTCTATCTCATTAAGGAAATTACTGTCATGAATAGGTACGGGAGAATGAAAATAGGGGAGGCCTTTCCCCAGCAGTGGGACGCCTAAACAGGCTAGGAAAAAAAATATTAATAGGTACGGCATTTTTTTTATAAAAAGTCAAAACAACGTTAATTGATACCTATGACAATTAAATGGAAGGGACGAATTTAAAACGCTTTTAGTTAAAAGTTTAAGCTTAGTGTTCCGGGTTTCGAATGTTTTGTTTAGTGGTAACCTACATTATATTTAATAAATTATTTTGGCCGTTGTCAAATAAATACCTTATAATGATCGGAAGCGACACATAAAGTAGGGATCCCGTGGAATTGGTAGGTAATTATACAAATAGTACCCACTAAGATAATTCCAGACCGCAATATCTCGAATAGAATTGGAATGCGTAAACGCTCTCAAGGCTTATCTTAACCTAATTTGAAAAGGCTTTCATCGCCGGCTCAGTTAATTCATTTTAACTACTCAACTTGCTCTGGTTACGGCACTGTTTGTGGTTTCTTACAAAATAAACAAGCCTTTTAAACAGTTAAAACTGATGATTAAATTACATACTTCTGTTGATGTACTTATATATATATACAGAAGCATGTGCCTAAAGTCTATCAGAATCTGTTAATGGTTTGAAATCAAATTTGCATAAGTGGCGCGCGCTCGCTTCAAACCTAGATTTTTCAATTTAGAAATATTATATCCTTCACAGAGCTGTCATCCCAGTACAATAAACGTCAACATTGACGTTTATTGTACTGGAATGACAGCTGTCACATAATACAAATAGGAATGCACTCACTATAAGGTAGGTAGGTATGTAGATACTAAGTGGATAAAAACTAAAATTATGAGCAGTGCGAAGAGGATTCTTCGTGGATAGCAAGGACTATTTAATGTTGGACTATAATTTAAAACCCTTTTTTCTGCCACTGGCCGGTGGACATTCGATTGAGCTGAACATACTTAATTACTTATTTTAAAACTACTTAATTCGTTTTTTTAGCGACACAGTATAGTAAGGGACCGTCCACATATTACGTCACACAAAAAAATCTTTGGACACTATCTGGCGGCATGGCAGTGCCCCCGCCAAGTCGAGCGCGAAGCAAACACTGCCGTACCATCCTTTACTGGAACCATTTCGCCGCATTTCGAGGCCCCTATTTGAGAACCTCTGGATAAGACCAGAACTCAGAAATTTTCGTCACCCAGTAAGCTATAATCACATACTTAAAATCCAAAGTTTCAAGTCTGTAGGTCATTTCGTTCCGAAGTTAAGCGAAAGCAAAGTTTCGCATTTATGACACTCACTCACTCACTCACTCACTCACTCACTCACTCACTCATGATCATCAAAATAGAACTAGTACTTCCCATAAACTCAGAGAGCTGAAATTTGGTCCAGAGTTAGGGTTTAATGGCTACATAAAGGGAAAACTATAAAAACTAGGATAATCGCAGATCTGTAGTCCTAGTACCTGGTGACCCTGATTAGAAAATACAAGAGCCCAACCAATATATTAGAGATATATCTATACCGCCTTTACAAAAAATATTCAACTTGGTGGGCCGCTTCATTTGATGTCAAAAATCGAAGGTCTGAAGTATCTTTATTTCCGTGTGTACTGCTTTACCATCTTTGATAGGATAGAGTCCCTCACACTTTTATCTGTCATCTTTTTGGTTGCACTAATTGTTGCTGCAATAGCACATTCTATCCTGGACTCACCGAGATGTTGCCCACCAGAGCAACAGCTTGCATTTATCATCTTGATTACTTCAACTGTCTGCATCCCCATTTCAGTTGCAATCTTACGAATGTCATCATTAGAGTATATTGCACCTGACAAAGGAGTCAAGATTATCTTAATCTCCATGCTATAGATGTATTCAGCAACTTTGTTCATTATATTTGTTGCAATGATGCCTGCCTGCTTAAAGGTCATGACCATAGTTGTTTCTGTATTTGCCCCAACAAAAGTTGCTTCTTTGAAAGTAGAGACAAATATTGTGTGCATGCTGAGGATAGCCTTGTCATCTCCTTCAGTTGTTCGAACTGTCTTTTTGTAAGGGAATGAGAATTTAACCCTCTTGTCACCCTTGTTTTTCTTTTCCGTCCGTATTTGTGGTCCTACTTCAAAAATAATCTTAGTGGCAAACTCAACTGCTCTAGATGCATCTTCACCAATAGCTAAGGGATAATCCTTGCAGTGCTTTGTAAATTCTGACTCTAATGCTGCCAGATCAAACTCTTGTCCAGCATATTTCGATTCAACATCTGTTGCAGTGATACCATAGCAAACATAAGCCTTGAACTGTGTATCATTAGCTACCTCATTTGGTACAACACCAGCCAACTGATAGGCTCTGACATTGTCATCATCATCCCCATTGAGTTCAAGATTCCTGAGAATACTCGGTAGCTGAATCTGTTCCGACATGTCTAGTATTTATTTCTTCTAAAGCTTCTTTTAAAGTCTCTACTATTGGTTCAATCTCTGTGTAGTGGTGACCTGCTAACCTATTTGCTAGTAATATAATACCACTATTGTCAAATACTCCAGAAAGACTAAATGGGCTTGACGATCTAGAAATGCCACCAATAAACACTATGACACAAATCTCATCAGATTCGTACACAACAGGTGGTGTATAGACCACTCCAGAAGGTGAAACCTTAAAATTTGCAGATCCAATGCACACCGTTTCTTTGTTTATAGAATAATGCCTACTTTTACTTTCTATTTTCAATATGTACTTGTTGAACATCTGTTCTTATCCCCTGCGTGCTGCTAAGCTTTAGTACACATTTGATTACAAAGTTATATTTGCAGTGAATGGGGCAAAAAATAAACTGCATAAATAACTTTGTAATCCCATATAAAAATCCCACAAAAAATCAAGAATGGGATATTGACACAATAACCTACAAAAAGAAGTGAGATCCCATAAAATAACATTCCATGTAAAAAAGAGGCCAAGTCTCGAGACTCTTCCACCGCAAAAAGTTGTGAGATATTTGGTAGTACCAAGTCTCAGGTATTCTTATTATTCTTTATTTGCTAGGTAAATAAAATTTTGTGACTTGGCAATCACACAATAGTGACTACATATACGTAGTTTTAGGTATGCAAAAATCAATAAATGCAGTATAGTCGTGTGATTGCCAAGTTGCAGAATTTAATTTAGCTAGCAAATAAAGAATAATAAGAATGCCTGAGATTTGGTACTACCAAATATCGCACAACTTTTTGCGGTGGAAGAGTTTCGAGACTTGGCTTCTTTTTTACATGGGATGTTTTTATGGGATTGTATCTTCCGGTGAATAGAGTTTAATTTTTTCACATAGAAAATCACGATTGTAATTCATTTCTTTTTGTTGGCTTTTAGACAAAAACAATAATACTCAGTGTGCATAATTAATCGTAATATGAACGTTGTCTTATAGTTCCTAAACGCCACTTTGAGTTCCATTATACGCCATTGTCCATTTAGAGACTGTGATTAAAATTCCAAAAATATTGTGATTTATGTTAAAGATATTAAAAGTTAATTGTGCTAAGTAAATAGTATTTAACTAGGTATCTCAGATTAATAATTATATTACGCAGTGGTCGCTGCAGAGGCAATAACATGTAGTACAACGTACAGAAAAGTAGCGTTAAGGGAAGTTTTTTTCATAAAACTCATTGTTTTGTTATAAAACGTCCAATAATTTTATGTTTTTAGAAGACTGTTTTGTTTATATGTGATTAATAAAGTTTTAGAAGATTTTTAACGTATCTATTTATTTTTTTAACCATTTTCAAAACGAGTGACGTAATGGAACTTTTTTCCAGTAGAAACTAAATATAATTGTTTTTTTTTAATGAATTTGCCATTATTGCATAATGATTTTTGTATTTTTCTTTTGTTTATACAATATATCATCGATTCAGACATTTCAAATCAATTTAGCCCATTTTTAAACGTGGAACTCCGCTTACACCACCAACAACAATTTTTGAGAACGCCCAGTTACACTAATATTTTAGCCCGCGTAGTGTCAGGTTAGAATTGCAGCACCCCCTTTGTTCCTGTGGCTGTTGTAAAGGTTGACTAAGGAAGCAAAGTTTAAGTGTGTTGTGGGCGATGGGCTAGCAACCTATCATAGCAACATCACATTTTGTCGATCTTTTATACCCACATTTATGCTAAAAGTGGCGCTGGAACAAAAGATTCATGTGCTCTGCCTACCCCTTTTGGAAATAAAGGCGTGAATCTATGTATGTATGTAAGTTTGTAATATTTTCGTATCGAGGTCTGAAACTTGACTACAGTCTGAAACTGCCAACCAATGGAGAACTTCTGCACTAGTGGATGTATTCAATGTCTTTGGATATATTTATAAAAATGTATCTCAAACGAATTTGAGTCCTAATTGAAAATTGATCCAGGTATTAAGTTGAGGAGAGGAAGTGTTGACTACACATTGTAAACATTGTATCAGTAAGTATGATCAAAGATTTACGAGAACTTGGGAGAGTACGTCAATTACTCCAGACAAAATGTAGCTTACAATCGACCCACAGCTAGACAATAATAAATAATAATGATGTACACGTAAAAATTGCAAAAACGTTTTTCTATACATACGAAAATAACCTTAAAGTAAGTCAATAGTTACATATTACGGACATAAAACTTACCTAAAATGGTTTCGAAACTGCTGAACCACGTATAATTCGAACACAAAACTTTACTCTCAGTTAAATTCCGCAGGACAGAAAAATATAATTTGTAAACATCAAAATCATAACAAACAGGACTTCACCTGTCATTATTTATTGACAAATTGAATAGTAGAATTAGTAATCTGGCAACTATAACAATATTTTTTAAAGAATTAATCTCTGAATAAAGATAAATTATTCCGGGGAATTAATACCAAATGCACAAGAACTTTTTAAATACATTTTGAAGTAAAATGTAAATTTGAGTTTTTTTTTCGTAGTAGAAAATGAAAAAAACGTTGCAAGTACAGTCAATTTTCTACACTAAAATGAAATAAATTCTACCAACCCAATTTGAATTACATCCTGGCAATCTTTTTCATCGCTAGTGGTGGACCAAAAAACGGCTACCGTTGTAACAACGTTATAACATTACATTATTTTTGTGCTTCTATTCACTTGCTCTGTTCGTATGTACATAAGTCAATTTGACACAAGCACTTTCATTTCATTTGCACTATTGGTATATAATTAATATAATTTGCCTTAAAATTGTGTAAACCATTTTTGATCGACTGGCCGGTGTTGCATTAACGGAGCCACGCTGTTTCGTCGCCTAAATAATAATTATTTTTATATTATAATTATATGTATTGTTTGTATGTTAGGCTTTAAGGTGTTTGTTGCTATGGGCCTTAGATGCCTGAAATAAATGGTTTATAATTATTATTAAGCTGTTGATTGTGCTACCTATGCAACATCAGTGACAAGTGACTACTTACGGCCCGATGCATTAGGGCTAATTGGAACCATTTCGGCGGATTTTTGACTGAATAGAAAATACCTAAGTTTAGAATGTTTAAAATGAGTCATCGATTGTAATCTCTGTTCTCATATAACTTGTTGTTTCAATTAAAGATTTGTTTACCATGAACCCTGTAAACAGTTAGTCCCATAACAAACATTCCATGTAGAAAGAGGCCAGGTCTCGAAACTCTTCCGTATAAAAAGTCGTGAAATATTTCGTAGAACCCAGTCTCAGGCATTTTTATTAATCTTTATTTGCTTGCTAAATAAAATTGTGCAACTTGGCAATCACAAAACTTTACTGCATTTATGGACTTTTGCATACCTAAAACTATGTAGTATTGTGTGATTGCCAAGTCAAAAAAAAAATGTAGCAAGCAAATAAAGATTAATACGAATACCTGAGACTTGGCTCTACGAAATACCTCAAAACTTTTTACGGTAGGAGTTTCGAGACGGCCTCTTTTTTTACATGGAATGTTTTTTATGGAATCATATTTAGCCGAACCTAATCTATCCTATTTCTCCTCCAGAATACTTTAGAACAAATATACTCTTTAAAATATAAAAATATATTAGAAATTATGAAAAGAAGATTAGATTATTTTATTTCATTTTGAAAATTTAAATGTCATTTCATAAAATTAAAATAGCATGGATTCACAAAAAGATCGTCAGAGTGTATAAGAATAAAAAACAATAATGAATAATAGTCAATAAAAATCCAATTTTAAATGAAAACAAACATGAGAAACAAAAATACTAGTAATAAGGCAACAGGAACAATTCAAATACTTAATGATAAATGGTACAATGTCAATTTTTAATAATTAGCTAGGCCAGGCCACCCTATATTTAAATTGACCGAAGTCAAAAAATAATAAGTATGCAATAGTCATAATAATATAATAATGTCATCTTAAACCTACTCAATGTCATTTTTAAATACAATTTCAATTTAGTCTTTGTTCGCTGTATTCCGTAAAGGAATACAGCGATTTTGATAATAAAAGTTCTTTTAGTCGGCGCTCAAATATGTCGTTTGAGGTCTCATTTTTAATTGTGGCGGGTAGGCGCTCGCACATCGACGGGCCTATTACGCGCGGGCTCCTGTCGAGCAGCGCGAGTCGCCGCGACACGGGAATTAATCGCCCCGTCTGACGGTAATTCTGCCAGGCATATTCATTCGCTTAAACAAGTGAATGTTTCGACGCGTGAACACAATTACTTCAAATACGTATAGTGAATAATGAGTCATCATCTTGTTCTGTTTAAAGAGTTCTCTACACGAGTGCCTCGAATTTACCCCTGCCAATATACGTAGGGTTCGTTTTTGTAATTTGAACACCTTATCCGAGTTTGTTGAGTTCCCGTATAAAATAATACCAATACGACATAAGTGAAAAGAAATATGCGTTATATATCTGAAGAAGTGCGTCACTAGAGACGAAGGTAAAATGTATGTAGTAGCGTTTATTCAATTACACCGGAATGACCTATATCAAACTACTAGTCCTACTACTAAAGTGGCAGTGGGCAGGGCACATCGCACGTAGAACCGATGGCAAGGTTCTCGAGTGGCGACCACGTACCGGAAGGCGCGGCGTGGGTAGGTCCCCACAAGGTGGACTGATGACCTGGTAAATACCGCGGGAGCCCGCTGGATGCGGGTGGCGCAGAACCGGCCACATTGGCACTCTTTGGGGGAGGCCTATGTCCAGCAGTGGACGTCTTTCGGCTGATATGATGATGTTGATGACCTATATCAAGGATGATACCTCTAAACACCTTGTCGAATTTTAAGAGAATAATTTGTGGGTGGCCCAAAGACAACTAGTGTAAAACTAGTGGTTGTAAGCTGAAGAACTCGCGAGCGTGACTTAAAAAAACCTTAACCAACAATAAAAAACAATAATTGTTGAAACTGCTCACAAAACTTCACGAGAACCGGTTGAAAATGAGAAATGCGACCTGCTAGAGCTGGACATCTGGATATCCAGACGAAAGAAAAGTCCCAAGCTAAAATGGAGAACTTCGTTAGCTTCGCTCGCTCGTTCAACTTATACTCGTCCCGCAATTTATTTGTAAACTAGCTGCCCGCACGGATACAGAGAAGTCAGGCGGAACCACAGGATCAAATACTACGTATATATTATATAGACTACGTACAGTCTGAAGGTAATTTCTACACACAATACGAATGATTTTTTAAATCTGATGCGGTCTGGAGATAACCCCCTACATACAAACTTACAACTTCACACACTTTCCGGCTTTATAATATCAGTGTAGATTAATTAGATAGAGTCCTGTCACCTACCTGCGACCTACTAACTTTTGCCCTAATATTCCACTAGACCAAATGCATTTAAAACAGTGAGTTTCGAAACAGTGAACTATTCGGGTTTTCTTTGAATACCATCATATAAAAGTCAGTTAGGTAGGCAGGTTAGGTTAGGTTTGTTAAACTGCAATAATCGTAGAAAATTTACTATTTAAGAAATAAATGTATTAGGTCTAATTAAACATTAGGTCAAATGAAGCATTTAGGGCTAAAGTAGAAAGTAGATAAAGTTGTTAGAACAAGGGAGAACCCGTAAAGATTACGCAAACTGAACTCGTTACCTCAATGAAGAACTATTGTTGGAATGCAAGCCTGAACAAATGCCATCGATACGTAACATTCCACTCCAAATCCCTCAAGGCATTGCAGTACAAAGCAAGCTTGTTGCAATGTAGTTTCTCTCGATTATTCCATGTTTCCGACATTGTTGGCTCTTGTTACTATAACCTACGTCGAATGACCATTCTGTAGCCTTATAATTTTGGGACCTTACATTCTTTAGCTTACGAACATTCCTAATTTTTTGTACAAACTTTTAACCTTATGATTTTTTTCCTAGCCTGTTTAGGTGTCCCACTGCTGGGCAAAATCCTCCCCTCTTTGCCTCCAATCAGCCCTATTGCTGGCATGTTCCCGCCAACCCAAGCAGAATGCGTCCAAATCGTCCCGCCATCTCCTTTTTGGTCTGCCTCAGCTCCGGTGGCCGTCTTGCGGGGTCCATTCTGTACTGATCCTGGCCCATCTTTCCGGATGCATACGGCAGACATGTCCAGCCCAGTCCCACCTACTTAAGACTTGAAAATTCAAAATTGCATATCAACTTATGTAGGACCTATTTTTCGGATCGACGGACGGCCAAGCAAGGTCACAGAAAATATATTATGGAGTGAGATGGATTTTTCCCGCCGCCCTGCTTCCGACCCGTATCCATGCCGGCATGCAGTCCGGCCGATATCGACCCGTGTAGCGTCTCCTTTAGACAAGCGGCTCAGTGTTGCCCATTTATTTATATTATTTATATTTGGAGAACCAACAGCTACGTAAACACTTTGATTTAAAAAAAAAAAAAAATTACAGGTTCCCACCGAAAGCATTAATTAGTACATTTTTTAACGAGAGGCGTAAGTGGAATATTGCAAACCAGTCTATCTAGAGAATTTTGATGACTCGAGTTTGCAATATTCTTACGCCCGTGTTTTACACGATGTTTTTCATAATTTGCGAGGAAATAACATAAGACAAAAAATCTGTTTTATAAAACCGCAACTATAAAAATATTACGAAATTGACAACTTCACTTCCAGATCAGAGCTTCAATATTTCAACCGATCACAGAGCTGTACGGCAGTATTCTTACGGCGCGTGGCGAACTAGATTTTTTCAACCAATCACAGAGCAGATTTTTTGTGGTGCGCGGCCAACTAGATTTGCTTTAAACCAATCAGATCACACACAAGCTCATTACTCCCTAGGGGCTACAAACTTGCCTTAACTCCCACGGGAACAATTTAGGCCATTGTCCTTCTGTATACAGGCATGGAATAACACCATTTACGAGCAAGTGTAATGAAAACTTATGTATTCATTTAACTTAACTATATATACCAACATCATAAAGGTAGGAATACAGTACGATTAACTTAAATGAGCGTAGCTTTAAAGCTACGCTCATTCAAAGAAAATCCTAGTTAATTTAAGCTTCACAGCAGGAATATTACTGTTGAATATGTCAATATCATTGTATTTTGTCAGCTTATTTCTTTTATTTTTTTAATAATTACGTGATGAATGAATGATGAATGGCCATTTGAACTGTGTTGCCTATTATTAAAATTAATATTATTTTCATAAAATTATAACGTAGCTTCGAGAAGCGGGCCACAGGAATGCAATACAACTTACCAGTGGGTCTATGAGCTGTAGAACTCGCGAACATGCTTTTTTTTTCTTCTAAAAACGTCATCATTCTCATCCTCGTAGCGTTTTTCGCGGTTGTACCTACTGGAGCATGGGGCCGCATTGACACCTAATACCAATATTTTGCATAGGCTAGTTTTACGAAAGCGACTGCCATCTAAACTTCCAACCGAGACGGAAAACTACTCATTGTATTAGACCGGTTTCCTCACGTTTTCCTTCGCCGAAAAGCTAACGGTAAATATTCCGTACATAAATTCCGAATAACTCATTGGTACGAGCCGGGATTCGAGCCCACGAGCGCCGCTTGACAGCCAAAATGCGGGAAATGCGACGAGAACAACCGGATATCCGGACATGCTGACATGCAAAAGAATTTTGGCCCAAGCTGAAATGAAGAACTTCGTTCGTTTCGCTTGCTCGTTCAAATATAAAAAATGGGTGGTGTCAAAATTTGAGAGTAAATCTATTGTCTTCATGTCAACGAAACAATGAGATATTTTCTTGTTCATATAAATCACAAGAAGACTTACAAAGGAACAACTTAGTATCGCATGGCATACAGGATATTATTTACTATTTCAACCTAAAATGTGCACATAAAAATTTACTGCCCGCACACAGCATTCATGTGTTTTGTTTTCCTGGAACGTACAACGCTGAAGCACTGAACTGAGAAAGCACCTGTTGATTTCCAGTTTATTGTGGTTAAAATAGGGCTCTTTTTGCGTTGATCCACTTCTTTGTAACTTATATTACTTTTGATGTTGAAATGGTCAATATTTCAAAGCGAATGTAATGAGGTTATGGATTTTCACGGAGTTGCTTGCAAATACGAAGTATATGAGTGACTTGTTTGACATGCCAAGTGAAAAATTGATAATATTCATTTATTTATTTATATCAATGTCGTAGTTTTTTACAAGGAATATCATTCTCACAACTTCACATAAATATTTGTATGTAGGTACCTATTTATGCTTATTCAAATTAAAATGTTGTAAGTAACTTTTGACTAAGTTTTCGGAATTTGTGTAGTGTCGTTTTATGTACGTTATTGGACTAAGGTAGCCACAAAATGTAGATGTTGTATACTGGGTCCTCTGAGCTTCAGGCTTTAAATGCAAAACGTTCTAAAACTTTTCATAAATATGTTTCTTTTACATTTTCATTATTTGATACTAATTAAAGGAATTTCTCAATGATCAATATCATCATCCATTACTCTAATGAAATGTAATGAAACGAAATTTATTTATACCTACGTAACAAACAAATATCACATGTATATCTATCACATATATATTTATAATACTATTTTTTTAATTACTTTTTTAATAATTTTAAATAATAAAAAAAAAATCTTAAATTATTTTTTAAATACTATTTTATATACTTTTTTTTGAACTTTTGAATACTAATTTAATGACTTAAAACTATCTATTTGTAGCGAAATGGGGACCAAGGCTCACGAGCCAGCGCTGGTCTTCCGGCGAGACCATTTGATTATTAAGTTTTCTGCTGTACATGCGACGTTAATAGGGGGTCTACTCAAAATGTATATTATACTCGTACTTCAAAAGAAAGGAGGCAAACATATGCCCAAAGACGAAAATCCCATTCAAATATCTTAAAAAATGACGAAGCTACAACCGTTTTAATGTTGCTTGTTAGAGAGAAAACTCTGGCAAATCCCCGTGCGTTACAGTAAATGACAATCGTTTTAAATGAAGGTGCGTTTTGCGGAAAAGGGACGGAACATTTCTGAACTTAAACTTTGGACACATAACTTTGAGATTATTTAACGTTTTACGTTGCTGTGAAGAATGAAGAGGTCATTTGACTACATTCTTAAAACTTTTTCAAGAAAATACATCATTATTGATTACCTGTCACTGTCATGGAAGTCAAATAATGAGGCCGTGTCTGCAACACATTCAATAAAATTTATGATACAATTAAAGATTTTACAAAGTTGCAAAACAAAAGTAGTTCAGTTTGACGAGCAGAATCTAATTTTAAATTTTGAGCCCCGAGGTCATAGGCACACTTGTAACGGTGTTGAATAAAACAGAATTTAAAATAAACTCCTAAAATTAAAAAAAATAATAATTCAAAAACGTTGCTGACAAAATGTGGGTAGATTAAAGTTCAATTTCTCAGGGCGAGGGTACTAGATTTTACATTTCTAGAAAATGAACCGCCTTCCCTTGCACTGGTCGTTCAGACTGCCACTTCCCTGCTGTGTGTTCTGCGCCCGGTGTGGTGGATAAAGTGCGAATTTGTAGTGACGTCACGGGTAGCCGGGAATGTTCTGGGATGGCAGGGGCTCACAACATTGCCGCAGCACTCCCAGCTCTCGATGGTGGTACTAAATCCCCCTGGGAATTTTCATTTTGGTCGTTCAGCGGAAAGTCTGATTTTGCGTTACTGATTGCAATATTCGGCGCCGTGAAGAGAAAGCGTAGATAGGATGCGCTAATAGCAAGAAGGGCTAACCAAAACCATTAAATAGTGATCGTTGATGTGGAAGCAGCATACGAAATCAGCTTAATGTAGCAAGTAAGTACTGTGCTATTAAAATGTAAAATTACTTATTTTCCGCAATTCGGAAATGATTACAAAAGGCATAGAAATGTGTTTAAGAACAGCTCAGTATACATGGCGATCAACGCTCATGTCCGGAAAAGGTGTTAGATTTTATATCTGGACCATAAGTGGGATAACGACCACTCAGTTACACGGCCGTATGTTCAAATGCCAGGGCCGGCACTCTCCTCTGCACTCCGACGTATAACAATGGCTGATTATCATCTAATAAGACTCCTATGTTTTTTTTTTAATAGCAAGGAAACTACTTAACTCGTTTAGGTTGCACCAAGCGTTAAGGAACCCTAGTTTTTAATGTTGTTCCAATATAATAAATACTCTTTATTACACCACGACAGGAGAGAAATATCTTACAAAAAAATATAGTTATAGGTTTGTAAATATATATCTAAGTTCATATTAAGTTTTCTTTATATTTAGGTATTTAAGGTGATAAGATAGCGGTTTCACTACACACTGTATACTTAATTGTTTAGATTTGATAGGCTTGTCACATGCATTTGCCCTCAAAACAATTGATAGAGCACAAAAGCGATCGTACGCATGGCTTGAATTCATTACAGTAGAGAGTTCTAGATTACTTATATTAATACTCTATGCTGACATGGTACAATACGATACAAATACTATTTAATGCTTAAATTAAAACCAATGAAGAACATGAAAATTTACAGAAGAGGTAAATGACAGGCGGTTTTATCGTTAAGGAGCAATATATTTCAGACAATCTTTGAGTACCGGATAAATCCAAAGCCGTTTAAGTGTGATTGAGTAATAAACATCTAAACATCCAAACATGCAAACGTTCGCATTTATAATATTAGTAGGATTTTTTTATTCCTATGGATAATGCAATAATTTTTATTGTAAAATCGAAATCGTTAAATATAAGAATAGCTGGACTAATTTGGTTATTTTTTATATTGTTTGAAGTCCGGGAAAGGTTCTTATAAAGAAAAAAATAAAATCATATGCATAAATAGTATATGTTTCAAAGTAGGTGGGTTTTTGTATTTTACTTGTATAGACTTGTTGTAGACTTCTGAAACGACCAGATAACCGCTCATTTGCTTTCGGATTTTAGAAAAGGTAGCCTAAACTGCTTCAATTTTTTTATTATCAAAGCAGCCCATACTTCGATTGTCAACCACAGTTGCCACCATCCAGTTTAGGGGTACGCGAAATTGGCAACTGTGGTTGCCACAACCAAGTGAGTGGTTACTGAAATAAAATGTGTGCGCTAGATTTGGGAAACCCAGCGTATAAATAGAGATACAAATTCAAAAGCGGTAATTATTTTTTCAATTAGTTTGTCTAAGTCTTAACTTCCCTCGTTTATGCGATCGAAGCATAAAGAAGATAACTTAAGATGAACTCGAAGATAGAACCAGCCAATGGAGCGTTAACCAATTTAATTATTGTCGTTACTATAAATTAGAACAGAAAAACTTTGTAAAATCTACCAATCGTTTTGGTATAAATTTACAAAATCATCTAAGGGATGCCCGTCCCATGGTGTCACTTATGAATACTTAAACCATGAAATTATTACAATAAATTACACAAATAAGTAATGTCCTTAAAAGATATAAAATAGGTAGTAAACATTCGAGAGTCCAAGAGTAAAATAAAAGTTAGGAATAGGATCTAAAGACCATGCTTTGAAAAATCTGTTTGCGAAGAATACTCGAGTTTTTCAGCCTCGTCGTCAGAAAAGAGAGATATAATCTTGATTAACTAATAGTCAGCAGGAAGATCTTGGGCTCTCTATACAAGACGGTGGATGGGCCTCATCAAATCCTGTGACACGGCATAAAATACAACTCTCACTACGTCAGAGATACATGACGTCAATTCCCGCGAATGCCTCAAGGTCGCAGGTTCGAATCCTGCTCGAAACGATATATAGGCTCGGGGTCGGCTTTGACACCTAATCCCAAGATTTGTTATAGGCACTCGTTTTACGAAAGCGAGTGCCATCTGACTTTCCAACCCAGAGGGAAAACTAGACCTTATTGGAATTAGACCGGTTTCCTCACGATGTTTTCCTTCACCGAAAAGCTAACGGTAAATATTCTGTACATAAGTTCCGAAAAACTCATTGGTACGAGCCGGATTTCGAACCCACGACCGCCGCTTGACAGCCGCATGCCTGAACCACTATTTTTCTATTAGCTTAAATAAATTTAGTAAGCAGAAGTTACTGCTTATAGTGCTTATTACAAAATTAATGTACGAGTAATTAGCTTCAAGGTTTTTATTTTATATGTAGGTATACAGAACTTCAGACTGTGGTTGTGCCGTGCATGGTCAATCGGCCCCCAACCGGCTTTTATATAATTGAACAGGATTATTTGCCCGATCTACGATCCATTTCGATTGTTTGCTCCGCCAATATAGAAAACTGATAGTATTTTCAATCGCTTCAGATCTAGTTTCGCTGAGTCAAGGCTGTTAGTTCAAGAGAGCTAAGATGGAGGTCAAAAATGCCTCAAGACATACGTTTCGCATTCAAATTTAATATTAACGAGTGCGCGCATCATATCATCATATGTAATAATGGTTTGCATTGCATATATACTTACTCACTGTAGTAGATACTCTCTAATATCTGTTGTGGAGACTCTTCATGGGTTATTTTTCTTTTATATTAGGCATATTCTATTTGATATTTTTTAATATAAACTCAATACTTCAACCTTACTTCAATATAAACTCTCGTGACAATAAGATCTCTTTTACTATTTTCTGTCAAAAACTTTACATTTACGCACCTTCGCCTCAACATCCCAATACTTACACTTACTCTGAACCCAATTACTCTGAATACAAACTGAAAATAAAATTCAAGTAGGTACGTGTATCTTAAAAGATTGTTTAACATAAAGGTTGTAGCTATACAACAGCAATAACATAACTAAAACGCGGCATGCGAGTGTTTCGCTACGAGGGTTTCAGTCCTAACTTACTTTTTATTGCGTTTTCCTCGGCTTTTGTGTGACTTTATCAAGCATTTTAGTTCAAAATGTTCCGAATTCCTTGTAAATAGTCGGCCAATTGGTTTTGACTACTCATTTGGGATACATTGTAATATGCAGTAGGTATTGGAAATGCCTTTGTGTCTATATTGAGTGGAGACCATTTTAAAGACGATTATAAATTCTCACTACATGTTACTTCTCTAATGCGTTAGCCTAAGTAATAAACCGTCACGAATCAACTTATTTTATTTCTGTCTTTCTCAATCAGATTTCATGTGGAAATTAAACTACAAACAATATATCGATTTAAACTTTCACGATTCTCACACATTATTTTAACTAAGTGGCTAGCAAGAAGATGTTGATACCCGCTTAACCCAGTTTGCCCGTGAACGTCGAATGTTGCGACACATCCGAAACATCGGGAGATCTTAGTGAGATAAATAAATAAGTTAATAATACGCGATTACTTAAGTATATATTAGTAAAAATAATACAAACATGTCAGTTTTATCCTAAAAAATCTTGTAAATGTGGTATTGACGGGACGACCTGGAGGATTCCTCAGCAATTGGGCGGAAGAAGCACTTATTTATAAGGGACTCCTGGAGGTCAAGAGGAGTCTTTGCCCATCCAGTATATAGCATTATTTTCTCGAACCATATTTTTATGGCAGTTTTGCCAGATCCACAGCTCACAGAGCCACAAATATGTAATATTATTGTACAACTCTGTATATTACTTGTTACCTATTACTATGGATTCGAGATTCGAATATTGCACTTAATGCAGACGCTCATCGTCTAGAGTATGGTTTTCGCCCCCCCCCCCCCCCCGAAAAAAGTTCAAGCCATCTTGTTAAAATAGATTCACCACAAAATTATCTTCCTTGGACAGTCCTATGTTAGCTTACGTTTCGCAACGCTTCCGGCGTCAATTAGGAGGCCCGCTTGTTAAATTTGTGTCTGAAAGCGTAATTGATTTTCCTTAATTAAACTTCGTGTAAATAACTTGTAAGTAAAAAAAATAAGTTTTTGCGTTCTTTTGTTGTTTTTAAACTCAACAGGAAGCAAATAAAAATACTTGTCTGATAAAAAATATATTTTTGATACATACTTTTAGTAAATACCAAACCGATTTCGATTCCATATGTTTAGTGGAATAGTATAACAAAATAATTATGACTTAAGTATGAGTACCCATTCTGTTAAAAAAGTTTTCGATGTAGTGAAAAGGGAAAAGTTAGTGTGCTTAGTATCTATCTATACTAACAGTTTTCATTTCATTTCATTTCATTTATTCCTTGATTAAACGTAGTTTTACATGCCAATTTTTGTCAAGATCTTAATAACATTTGTACATAATATGAATATGTCTTAGTTTACAATACGGTTTAATTATGCTTAGTACATTTGTTCATTTGTCAATGTTTCAGGAAGAAATATATTTTATACTACCTTATAGTATCAGTTCAAAAAAATTTTTTTTTTTTTTTACTTGGGTAGCGAGCCAGTTGAAAAGTTCAAATCAAATCAAATTGTTTATTGCATAAATTAAGTTGTTTGTCTGTCAGTGTACATACTTATTTAATTCATAAATCCGTTTATGGAATAGCATGCATCAGATGCTAGTTTAATTTTAAGTCTACACTAATACAAATGTAGGTATACTAATATTATGCAGAGAAAAAGTCTGTGCGATTGTGCCTTTTAAGTTTATAAGTTTGTATGTTATTTTCGTATGGCTATATATTTCCCTACATCAAAGATGTACAATTTTCAACCGCGTCTTCGGTTAAAGTTTTAAAATCCTCCACGTACCCGTCCGTGGTATTTGGTTAGAGGGCAGTCAAATACCGTGTGGTGTAGTCTGCTCGGGAACTCCACACGGCGGCATACTGGTGAATCGCAGCAGTTCCATTTGTGCCATAAGTAAGCACAGTTTCCAACTCACGTCCTTATCCGATTCAACATGCACCAAACGCGCCTCACAGCCAGCAGGTCGTGCCTTGGGATTAGGCTTGAAGATGTCATCAGGAAGAGATCTTGAATCCCATTCAGATGCCCAGGATTCTTGTAGGTTGGAAGTTGGTCATGGAATCTCAGAGCTGGAGCGTGTCGGGACTTAGTCTTGTCTTTTAAAAGTAGGCTAGGTCTTCATGGACAGGTAGTGTAGGAGATGCCCGGATTTTATGTATTTCGAGGCCAATGCATTTTTCTCCTCGCATATGAGGAGGTAGTATATGCGATAGGGCTGGTAGTCAGTAAGTTGAAGTACGCTTGAGGCATCCAGAGATGAGGCGCATCGTGTGGTGGAGTTGGAGGTCAACCTGGGAAGTGTGAGCGCTGTTTAGCCAGACCGCAGAGCTGTATTAAGCCGTCGAATATAACTACCAGCGATAATGACATCAATATATATTTTAGAAGTAAGCGTTTTTGTGAAAAATAACTTACACCTGTATCCACTTTACACTCGTCCTTCATATCTGCGCCCCAATACAAGACTTGCCCGACCAAATTCCAACATGAAAATGATACACACCAGCCCCTTTGCTATGTCCGTTAATATATTTAATAAGATCCCAAAAATAATTCAGGAAGACGCTAACAATCACAGATTTAAAACTGAGCTAAAACTTTATCTAATTAATAAAGCGTATTACTCTGTACAAGAATTTTTAAATGAAAAGTAATTAACCCGACGAACGCGCGTCGTTTGTAGAACAATGTGTAAAGGGCTTATGACTCAACTCCGCTCCCTAATTAGGATGCCAAATTCAGGTAAGTCTCATAAGCCCCTTAGTATTGTCCCTTAGTAACACACGTGTGTTACTAGCGCGCTTGACGAGTTAAATTAAATGGAATCGAGTCTCCTGTTATATATTATAAATAACTATATGTCAATTAAAATCTTTGAGTTTTTACTTTTAGTTTTAAGATAGTTTATAAATATTTTGATGCCCTTACAGGGTGCATATTTGAGTCTGTTATAGCATTTGTCACCTGCTTTTGTAACAACATGTATGAAATAAAATATTTGATTGATTGATTGATGCCGAGGTCCGGAGAGTAGCTGCATCGGCACCCCAGGTAGTTCCGGTGAGTTTTTGGCTGATGCCATTGCAAGATTTCAGCTTTGTAGACACTTTCTCAAGGTGCTGTTTGAAATTCAGGCTTCTGGCAAGGGTAACTCCCAGTTATTTGGGGAAGGGAATTATGGGAATCGAATTTAAACTTTCGTGAGACATGTTGTAATAATGCTAATAATTACACGGTTCAACTCAAGTATTAAATGTCACTACGGGCGACACGTTTCGAACTTAATTATTAGAATTATGGGAAGTTTGTTTGTATGTAATGGGTAATCTCAGGAACCACTAGACCGATTTTAAAAATTATTTCACTTGCGTGTACCATGGGCTTTCTCAATAGTTATACGCTATATTTTATGTCGCGGGTTTGCCTGCGTTCTTTGCAATACGCGGGCGAAGCCGCGCTGGCAGCTAGTCTTATACAAGAGCACCTGTCGGCTCATACATTGATCCGATCCTAAGCCATCTCATTAATGTTTTAGTTCAGCATGATAGTCAAATTCAATCATTTCATTGGCGCGAAGTATGTTGTTAGAGTTTGGCTAGTAGAGTTGAACATGTGAAAGAGAGGCAAATTAAAAAAATCTTGAGTGGGCTACACTTTATTGACGAGCATTATTATACTTTAATATTAAGCATTTGATCCCTTTTTTATTTTTAACCAGCAGTGCATTTATATGTAGTTTGTTAGTATATTTTCATTTATTAACCCCGTTACCAAATATTTGAAGAATGGAAGACTTTGGGTCAGACAAGTTCAAAATGTGTGTAACCATCTAAGGACGGAAAAACGAACCACAAACTGCACAGGAACACATTGTCACTTGCCAGAATCTACGTAGTACGTTATTTCTGCGTACTTAGTTGATGAAGTTTGAGGGCACGGCTAGGCTATAATAATAATAATAATAATTGATTGCGGAAATTAATGAACCAATAGAGCGTTAATTACAAATTCCTTCCAACTATGTTAGTTATTCATCATCATATCAGCAGACGTCCACTTCTGGAAATATGCCTCCCCAAAAAGTGCCACAATGACTGGCCACCCGCTGTTAGTTATTAAAAACCAGAATAAAACTTGTATAATTACCATGGTGCAATAAATGACAAAACTTAAATAAAATAAACTAAAATTCATTTATTTAATTTCGCTATGAGAAATAAATCTGCCTTACTTACAGTTTATAGTTAAACCACATATTCACGTGGATGCGTCTACTCCTAATTGCGTACTAGATTGTTGTGTTTTGTCCATTGTTGTGGACTTGAACGAGCAATACTTACCTTTACGAGTGCGGTATTATTTTGTTTTTGTTTATTAGATAGCGTTTCGTCACAATTTTAACCCCTGACGTAAAAGAGGGGTGTCATACATTTAACATTTGTATCTGTATGTATGTTTGTGTGTATCTGGGTGTAGATGTGCATCATAGCTCCCAAACTGATGAACCATTATGAATGTGCTTTTTTATCGAATGGTTTGTCTTAGCGGTGGGTCGACGACCATACAAAACGTCTTTTGACATTCACAGGCTAACGGCATGACATTTAAAGAAACTTATGTAGCAATCTTTCATAAATTGGCTTCCATTTCCTAAAATAAACTTGTATACCTAAACAAGAATAATTTGAGAATAATCGTTTTCCCAAAGTATCACGTGACAAACTAATTTCTCAAATTATTCTAGTTTATACAAGTTTATTCAACGAAAGGGGGAATTTCGTGCAAATGGAAAGCCAATTTATTAACCGACGAAAAAAATTTTTTATGTATGACCACGCATAACTTTTTACAGAGTAAAAATACGAGCACACAATGATACAAGTAACGCACACAATTAGACGCAGAAAGGCAGCGTCTTTCGTGCCAATTCGTCCGAAACGATGACGCCCGAAGGTTTCCGAATAGTTTCGATGCGGTGATTACGTGACTATTTAAAAAAGTAGCATTTTTTATGGTAATTTAGTGCAAATACGAGACTATTCTTTTATGCGTTTACTGTATTTGGGTAAGTATATTTACATTTTTTATTCGGCCGCCATTATTTGTTTGTTTTGGTGAGATAACAGTTGCCGGCCGGCAAATAATTGTGATTAGTGAAAAAGTGGATATGTTCAATTGTGAAAGTTGTACGGTTTGTGTGTGTGTACAGACTATTAAAAATTATGCTTTTTCAAAGCTTTCTTTTAGCAATAAAAAATAAGTGATCGAAAAGGGCCGATGTACACCGGAATTGCAGTTAACACAAACAAGTGGTAAAGTAAATCGCAAATTCAATCCGAAACAATATGATTCGTATTATTGGCTTACGGGTTGCGCCCATAGCAATTGCTTTTTCTGTTTCGCGTGTTTATTGTTTTCAAACATATAAACAGTATGGAATGACGCCGGCTACGTCGACATTCATTTTTTTGCGTGTGTGTGTATGTGTGTGTATGTGTGTGCGTGTATGTGTGTATGTGTGTGTGTGTGTGTTGTGTTGTGTTGTGTTGTCGTGTGAAAAACCTCACGATGAATGAGCTTTATAGTTAAAGCAATGACGCGTAATTCAATGTTGGAAAGGCAACCGGATGACTTGCGGTATTTGAGCTCCCAAAGTGATGTGGAACCGCCCTGTGCAACCCGAAATGAGCCAACTGTGACTGGTTCCGAAATAGGAGGGGGGGTGGTAAAAAAAAAAATATCGCGAGGCAACCAGATGAAACGCTGTAGCCTGAAAGTGTGTACCCTGTTTATATAATGATTTTTTTATGCCATCCCTCCTAGTGCGACCGGAGCCAAGCAGACAAAGAAAAAAAAAATTGTCAGGCAACCGCTTGAAATTTAGCATGCTTGTTCTTCCTCACATACAGACACTGTAAAAAAAATGCCGTACACGACAAATTGACAATCATTATTACGACAATCATTCACGACATCTCATTTTTGGTCCCAGGTGACTTTCTATACCCTCATAATGATACTCATAATTACTTTTTATTTTACATACAAGTTTAATTGGTCGGCCGCTAAAATCTAACTAAAACTCATGTTTAAATGTGAGCGGTGGCGGTTCGTAACTTTTGAAACGCGCGTTAGGTAAAATTGATATTTAGATCTACCTAACGACCTATTTGACAATAACTACAGAATGTCCACTATCAAACTTCGTTATTTAACAAGACAAATAGCTCAATTCATGCCTTCCCTCTTTGTCGCATGACTCATGCGCTATCACCTAGCTAGAGTCATCAAATTCGTTCAGCATACATGGCACAATTTACCGGACATTACTAATACGAGGATCTCAGTGCTGCGCAAGCGACTTATCGATCGTGATTGGCTAAACTGTCTGTGCTAGTAGTTGAGCGAAGCGCCGCGCCTATGCGGGTGGGGTGGCGCAGAACCGGTCATTGTGGCACTTTTTGGGGGAGGCCTAACTCCAGCAAGAGTGAAGTATGGTCATTAGCAGAGGGCGGAATTGCTCATGGCAAAAATCAAACGTCATTAGAGTTGGGACGTTGTATTTTATCGAATATCGAATAAACTGAAATCATATTTACCTAGCGTAGCTTTATTTATTTATTAACAAAACTAAACCTCAAATCTATAAGCAAACAATAATATACTTCATATGAACATTACGGATTAATATTTAAATAAAAGACAATATAAAACGATTTTTTTAAAACTACTTAACTTAGTACTGCATTATTAGAACTACCTAAGTTTCAATAATACAACCTAAGGATTCAAATCACCTGTGAACTAATTTTCATCGTATAAAACAGTATCGTAATCTATGTCTGTGCTAATGACGTGTTCCTCGTCTTCTCTGTAATAATACATGATAGTCATAATTTTTTCCATATGATCAGCCTGACTGGTTCTTTTTTCATTGTAAATCCATGTATACGTAGAGAAGGAGCGTTCTACTTCAGATGATGTAACAGGTGCATATTTATAGAACTCAGTTACGCTATCTTCGTATTTATTTGTTTTTATTAAATCGGCGTAGTCACGAAGGGTGTCATAATCAGGAATCCTGTCCAGTACTTTTTCCAGTTTTAATTTGACTGTTGGATCCACTCCAATCTATAATACTTCGTACAAGGTCTAAAATCTCAAATGATTCTACCAAAGATAAATAAGATGTTTGTAACTTCACTATTGCGTCACATAAACAGCTGTAATTGTCTTTAATAAAAATTAAATCATTTTTCAAATGTTTATCCTTAAGTATTTTTTTGCTTCTCTAATTGCCGCTGATTCGCTTGGGTTTAACTGTGAAATCACTTCAGCAATATGGTCGAAATGTTGTGCATAATATAGAACTGCATTCAGCCATGTGCCCCATCTTGATATAACGGGACTCGGGGGCGGTGCTATTGACGGACATATTTGTTTGAATAGCCTTACTCTCTGTGGTGATTTTAAAAATATTTTTTTTACATTTGCAATAAACGAATCTACGTTTTTATGTTGTGATCGCAAATGCTCTGTGACTCGATGTAAACCATGGGCAAGGCATGTAACGTGCAGTAAATTTGGAAATGCACCTTTTAAAATTTTACCAGCCTTCAACATGTACGCGGCACTGTGAGTACTTAGTAGAAGGACATTCTTTAAATTCTCATTATACGAATTTTGCCAAAGAAATTGAAGTTGTTTTTTGATTAACTCAGCCATTGAATTAGCATCGACTTTGTCAAGAATTTTACATCCAATGAGGTAAAATTTACAACAGATATTCTTGGCCAGTTCTCTTATAATGACATTTGCTACACATTTTCCTTTAATGTTAACTGTTTCGTCGACTGTTAACCATATATATTTTCCTTCCATCTTTTCGCGGATTTTATCAACCGTCTGATTCTACAAAATATCCAGATAAACTTTCCGCAACAACGATTCGTCCGGAAGTTTTTTCGATGAACAAGAACAACAAATATATTTTTCCAAAAAAATCCGGAAATGTAGATTATTCATTTGTTTCCATGGAATGTTGCAACAAACGAGAAATATTATCAAATAAAGATAAAAACTATTATCATTCTTTACCTCTTTAAACTCAGGTGAATGTGTTTTACTCGTTATGTGAGTTTCAACGCAATATTTTTTTAGTTGCTTTAAGTGAACCTTACATTTAGAGCAGTATATTGTTGAGTCGTTTTCGTTGTAAGTAAGAGAAGGATACTTCTTTATTCATTTGCTAATTGTTTTTCTTTTTGGATTAACCATTTTTTACAAACGGGAATTAGTTGCAAAAAGGCTAGTGACAGAAATGACAGTTAAATGCCATGCAATTTACTTTTAATATAATCAAAGAGGTCATTTGACAAACAAAGTCAACTAGCTAATCAAAGAGGTTAATGTTAAAGTCAGAAATTTAAAAGGTGAAAAAGTATCGATAGCTAAAAAGTCAATAAAATACAACGTTCCAATTCTAATGACGTTTGATTTTTGCCATGAGCAATTCCGCCCTCTGGTCATCAGTCACCTTTAGAGTTTAACAGTAACTTCATAGTTTACTGCAGCATAAAAGCATATTGCTTGTGTTATTTACTTAAACCTATACTGGTGTATTACTTCGTTCCTCGTCACCACGCTGTCCAAGTCCATCAGCAACATACATTATCACAAGAGCATGGACGGATGCTGATGATGAGTAGCGCGAAAGTCGTGGATACCCGAAGTGGATGAAGGAAACGGCCTGTCTCGGTGTCTATTTTGGTCGTTTCCGATTCTAATAGCATTAAATGTGCTTCATTTGCTTCCACACGTGCTAATGCGTGAATGAGACCGCGACACATTTTGAATGAAATCGAACATATTCAAATAGAGTTGGGATGTGAAATGGTGAACTGAAGGCATACCAAAACATCTTGTTGTCAATACGCTTTGGTCCCTACATCATTAGTCATTTAACAAGGCTTATTAACCAAATGCTCCCGTTATCTCATTTTAATTATCGTTTTATGTTTGGGTACTATTTTATATTCATAATTGAAGGCTTGTTTTTGAATCGCTATAAAAGGAAGTTCGGGAATAAAACTTTTAACAGTTTGGAAATGTTTTTGTAGGTTGTGTGATTATGTAGACTGGTATATTATGTAGATTGTGTTATTCATATCTGCCGCCAAGCCGAGCATAACTTAGGCACGGCCGTACTATCCTATTCTCGAAGCCATTTAGGGCATTTAGATCGTAATTTTGCTGCGTACTCTCAAGTATGGATAAAGCCTGTATTTTCAGTGACCATGAAGTGATAGTGTAACTAACTAAGTATATATCGAATTTATATAAATCCCAGTTTTAGTGTAAAATTGTAACCAACATTTTCCAACTATCCTACTTAAAGCAATATGCTCGAAACGAACCACTGTTGAAATTAGTTAGACACGTTATACTTTGAGAAAACTATTTTTCTCAAATTATTCTAGTTCATACAAGTTTATTCCTGAAATGAGGAAATTTCGCGCAAATGGAAAGCCAATTTATGGTAGTTTGTTACATAAGTTTCTTAAAATATCACGCCGTTAGCCTGCGAATGTTAAATGACGTTTTGTATGGAAAGCGAACCACCTTAACCCAAAACACGTTTAACGCGAAAAATACTAGTATAAAATTGAAAGACGAAACCTAAGTCCCTAATCGCCCCTCAAGGTATTATTCTATCACAGAGTACACGAGAGCTAAGCCCTTAAACAACTACCTACCTCAATCCAAGCATCATTTAGGTTTTATTTCAACGTAATTTCCTACACAAAAGACTCGTAAATCTACGTATAATTTCGATTCATTTTAGGTAAGTCCCATCAGCTTAATCCGTTTTTATTAAGGCTCCTTAGCTGATATTAATTTGCCGTCCTGGTGCACGTTGAGTTTCTTATGGGATTTCATTTAGAAATATATATCATTGTTTACAACAAACAATGATATATCTTTCTTGGAGCGCGCCTTTGTACAGACAATTGATTTTTAGGGTTCCGTACCTAAAAAGGAAAAAACGGAGCCCTTAGGATCACTTAGTTGTCCGTCTGTCTGTCTGTCAAGACCCTTTATCTCGAGAACGCGTAAAGGTGTCGGGTTGAAATTAAAACCATACTCTGCTGTCTTCTAAATTAACGTAAAAAAAGATACGGCCGTTTATGCCGAAAAGACGTATATTTCGACACTCTGAAGGGAATCAAAGTTTATAAGGTACTTTCCGTTGATCTGGAACTATGCAATATCGTCTTATACTACACAAGTACGAATATAAGCTAGGCAGAAGCTAGCCTTTATGGGAGCCAGAAAATATCACAAAAAGCTGTGCATAGGGGAGTGTTGGTGCCCACACTTATGTATGGTAGTGAAAGTTGGGTGTGGCAGAAAAGACATCAGAGTCGAGTGCATGCAGTAGAAATGAGAGCGTTGAGAAGTATGTGTGGAGTGAAATTGAGTGAGAAACAGTGTTATAAGAGATGTGTGGATTGGATGAAGATATAAGCACGAAAATTGAGAAGGGTATGTTAAGGTGGTTTGCGCATGTAGAGAGGATGGATGAAAGAAGATTAACGAAGAGTGTATATAAAAAAGTGGAAGGGCAAGTTGGAAGGGGAAGACCTAGGCGAACTTTCTCCGATCATAAAAGGCCAGGTCAAAAGTAATGTTATGAAAGTTAGTGAAGCGAAAGTGGTTTGTCAGGATCGTAGCAAATGGAGATCCGTGAGCTCTGCCTACCCCTCTGGGAAAGAGGCGTGATTATACGTATGTATGTATGTATGTATGTAATATGACCGTATTAATAACAAAATGGTGCTTTTGACTCCGCCTTCTTTGTTCTCAACTGTCAAGTATCGGAAACTGGCAACTTTCTTCATATCCCGACGGCCTGGCTCCATTGACTGTAAAACAAAGTCGGGAATATTAATTTTAGCATCTGGAGGTCAATTAGAACTAAAGGTTTGCTTTACAGTTTGATGACAATTTATTTCGATACTTTCGATTGACTGCTTCAATAAGAATGGTTTTTATATATAGATATCAGATAGACTATATGAAGAGAAAGACGATAATAGATAGACATAGAGATGTTTAGCCCAATGGTTGACTGTTAAGAAAATGCCTCAAGTCCGCCAATTGTACTTTTTTATATGCTTCATATCACATAAAAAAGAACAATTGGCTGACTAAATAAATAAATATACCTTTATTTCAACATCGCATTATATACGTAAGTTGTGCTAAACCGACTTATATTTAAAAACTGATCAGTTCCGTTTTGAGCTAACGTGTAAAAATGGTCGAATGAAACTCATTTAAATTTTGAAACACGAAATGTATGTCTCAGACAAACCCTGGGCGATGAGACTTTGTTTTGAATTACAACATTTCTTGAAAATTACATCCCAATCAGTTACAGCCTAGGCCGATTTGTTGGCCCCGTTACTCTTAAAGCTTTTGTTAATTTAATCGTATTACGTGAATTAAGATATAGTGGTACTTAGTTAATAAATGCACTTAAATCGAGCTTGAAAGTTTTTTTAAATACTTATTTAAAAAAACTTTCAAGCTCGATTTAAGTAAATAAATTAATAAATATTTTATTTATTTACTAACTTATTTTTAAAAATCTTTCAAGATCGATTTCAGTGCATCTATTTATCTGACTTTATACGGTTGTACCTTGTTTTACTGACAATCGTTCCATCGAATCAGATTCGCAGAATTTTAATTACATCGAAAACCATTTTTTTCGGAATCAGTAAACTTTTCGGGAATGTTATTAAACAAACAAAACCTAATGGGTTCTACAGAATGACTTTTTAGCTGTACCTAAAAAGTCAACGGTTTCTGAGTAACAGAAATTCGATGAAACGAAAATTGCAAAACCATGCATTCGGTGAAACTTTGTCGGGGAAATATGAGGACACCGTTTTATACATTAACTACATACTACAATAAAAAAAAATAAAAAAAATCTAATCACCCCTATTTAGTTTTTTTTATCGGAATAATATGAAGTTTAGTAACCTTTATTTCAAAATTATGTCATTTTTTTTTGTTTAGTGCCCATTTTGACAAGTTTCTGCGCGCGGGCGAAAAACAAACAGCGAGTAAGACAAATTTTTGGCGGTGGTATCTCCATAGATTTCGCACGCACAACATTACAGACACGGTTCCGTTCAGTCCCGTGTGGGTAATGATATAAATTGCCAACGTCACATCAGGGCCACAGATAAGAATACTAACAAATGCATAGTTTGCCGGGTGATTCAGAGGATTTAAGAACAAATGTGCTTCCCTGAAGGTCGATTTATAGTTTTTTGGTGGATATTACGCGTCACAACGGGCGACATGTTTCGAACTCTTCGGGAGTTCTTCTTCAGGATGAGTGTTTCCGCAGCGGTGTCGGTGTCACTCCCGAAGAGTTCGAAACATGTCGCCTATAGTGACATTTAATACGTGAGAATCAGTATGAGTGAGTGATTTAGGCACTTGTCCCACCGCCGGCGAGCAGCGAGTACTCTCATAGTAATTCTTACTCGCTTTTACTCACGAGTAAAAGCGAGTAAGAATTAATATGAGAGTACTCGCTACTCGCCGTCAGTGGGACAAGTGTCTCAATCAGTGTAATTATTAGCTGAAACATGTTTTACGAAAGTTTAATTTCGGATATTACGCGTGAGTAAAGAATGGAAAATGTGAAATGTTAAATCAATGGGGTAGGTACATCTCGATTCCCGGTGTTCTCTAATTCGATCCGAATCGCACATTTATTCTGCAAATAAGCCGCAAGGGCACTTTTAAATGTCAAACAATAATTTACAATGAAAAACAAATCTTACAACAATACGGGTGTATACTCGAAAATTATTATTACTTCAAAAGAAGCAAAAAAATATGCCTCGTGACGAAAATCCCATTCAGATATCTCAAAGAATTACGAAACTGCAACCGTTTTAATATTGCTTGTTAGAGAGAGAAAACGCTCGCGATAGTGACGTCACAATCTGCGAGCGCCATAGTAAATGACAATCGTTTCAAATGAAGGTGCGATTTGCGGAAATGAGATAAAACATACCCCTCTTAAAACTTTGGACTTTTTATTTTTATGATTATTTAACCTCTTGCGTTGCTTTTTTCTGCATACATGTTTAAAATCCTTTGTCGAGAAAATACATTATGGATTATTTTATTTAGTGCCTAAACCCCTATTATCATTTGGAAATTGCATGTTAACAGAACTATAATAATTATACATAATTAACTAAATGTTACTAAATAAAAACAAAATTACAAAATATTGTCCATTACATTACGAGTAGATGCAAGGTCTCTGTCAAAATTAACAAGAAGTGAATGAAATTTATTTAATATCCAAGAGATGTTTAAGGTCTCTTTGTCTAATTGAACGAGAGAGCGAAGCGAACGATGTTCTATGCCTAAAATTATTTCGTACGCCCGGTTGTCCAGACAAGTCGCATTTCTCTACCGATTCTCGTGAAATTTTGTGAGCAGGGACGATAATTATGTAGATGTTTTTTTATATATATGAAAAACAGCCCATGCCAGATTTCAGATTTCTTTATACCAGTTTCTTAATTTTTAATTAGTTAGAAATCTCACACACCTATGAAGGTTCAAGAAACAACATTAGGATTGTTTATCAGACGATTCATTTGTTTGATTGCTACTATCATGCTATAAAAATAGCTGTGCGAATATCGATAGAGAAGCCATACCGACGTTGATGAATTCTGGCACTTCTCGCAACGTTCGCTTATTGTGAGCAAAATGAAGAAAGCGCCTGATTCATAGCTGTCCGGATTGACATTGACGAAATAGCTGGGTCAGGGTATGCATTCCTGTAACGAATTACATTTGAATCATATTTGTATTTGCCACGCGCGCGTGACACGAAAGGCGGAGAAAGTGTGAAAGCGGGCACGTCAACACAAATATAATTCAATTTTGGAACAAGCTTGGAATAGAAGCCGCGGAGTGTGGAATTGCTAGATTTTCCGGTGATACAGACACTATTTCACATCGCGAGTGAACCTAATAGGCCAGCAGCGAACGAGAAAACCGTAGTAGTCTAAGTAGCGCCGCAAAATGGCCCCACAGAATGGGTGCTATTGCCATTATGCAGGGATGGCCCCAGGGAGTCAAAACGATGCCAGGCAGCCGTTTAGTTCTAACATGCGCATACCGGGTCTTAGGCTTGTTTTGGGTCATCATCATCATCATCATATCAGCCGAAAAACGTCCACTGCTGGACATAGGCCTCCCCTAAAGCGTGCCTAAGTGACCGGTCCTGCGCCACCCGCATCCAGCGGACTCCAGCAACCTTTACCAGATCATCAGTCCACCTTGCGGGGGGCCTACCCACGCTGCGGCTTCCGGTTCGTGGTCGCCACTCGAGAACCTTTCCGCCCCAACGGCCATCGGTTCTACGTGCTATGTGCCCCGCCCACTGCCACTTAAGTTTAGCGATTCGGAGGGCTATATCGGTTACCTTGGTTCTGCTGCGGATAGCCTCATTTCTGATGCGATCACGCAGAGAAACTCCCAACATAGCCGTCTCCATAGCCCTTTGGGTGACTTTGAGCCTTCTTATGAGGCCCATAGTAAGCGACCACAATTCAGTGCCATATGTCATCACTAGACCCCGGATTGTTGTGGCACTGACGTCACAATAGGGTGATTTGGGGAGTAAATGGAACAGTATTCATTAATACGGATTTATTAAGATAAGATAATATAAAAAATATCATATAGTGTTAATGAATACGAAAATGTACTTATTATTTTTTGGTATACATATTATTGCGAATCTTCCTATAAATAAATTGTCAGTTGATTAAAATATCGACGTTGCTCTTTCGTTAACGGACTCTCCGTAACAGATCAATAGTTGTTCTAAATGACTTGCGGTTAGGCTACGTCTTCTAGCAGAATATATCCACTTCAAAAAAGAAAAGCTTCTTTCCACTGAGACAGATGTTATTGGAGCATATTTGAAAAGTTTGCGGTTGTCAAAGCAATATTTGTAACGATTGCTTGGATTTATTTGTATTTCTTGACCGGTATTAAGTTTGTTAATGTCACGCAATGTGTTAAATCCGTAATTCATTAAAATGTAATATCGATCGATGCACTGGGAATTTTTTATTGTGACTTTATTAAATTTTATTCGATTACGTACCGTAAATGAAATTATGTTTTTCTCTAGTGAAATGAATATACATTTTTATCTTATCTTATAATTTATGTATCATTTTGTTCTACCATTCCATTTACTCCCCAAATCACCCTATTGTGACGTCAGTGCCACAACAATCCGGGGTCTATCATCACTGTCAACACACACTGGTCAAAGACTCTCGTCTTGAGACACTGCGGAATATTGGACGAAAAGATGTGCCTAAGCGCGTTTGTGCGTTGTTTTGGGTAGGAATTTGAAAAGAAGCTCGCATTGTATGGTTTTTTCGTTCGCTGTAGGCCAGTAGGTATGTAAAATTTTGCAGGAGTAAAGAAGGTTGAGCGAAATGTATACTAATTAATATTTTAACCACTCACGTGATTTCGGATTTTAAAAATAGTAGGCTAAAATGCTCTTATTTTTTTTCATCAATGCGTCCCATACTTAGCTTGGGAACCACTGTTGCGACAAACAGTTTAGGGGTCCGCGAAGTAAATTTTTTTTCATCAATGCGTCCCATACTTTGCTTGGGAACCACTGTTGCGACAAACAGTTTAGGGGTCCGCGAACTAAAAAAAACAGGAAAAGTCTGTGAGATTAGCTTTGTAAGTTTAGGTTTGTATGTTTTGGGTAACCTCTGAACCGCTTATTCGTTTTCAATAATTAATTCACCTGCGCGTAGCATGGACTATCTGGACAGTTGTAGGCTATCGCGGGTGCACCTGCGTTCTTTGCTAACCGCAGGCGAGAAGCCACGCGGACAGGTAGTGTAGTATACTTATACTCATTTACTAATAAAATATAAAAATTTACATGTTAAAAATAATATGAATTATTTTATTATGTATTATGTATAGATATATATTATTATAAGTAAAGGGTGGATCGGTCTAGTATACAAAAAAATATTTTTTTTAATTTTGAAATGGGCTTACTATCAAATGTTGCTAACACATATAAAACCTCCAAATATGAAATATTTTAGAATTTTAACGATAATAAGTAGTGCCCCGACTCACTTCAAGTTTCCATAATTTAATTATAAACGTATTCTGTAAGTTGTAATGTTTTTCTAATAAGTATCATACAAATTAACCATAGACAAGTATATAATTCTGATCGGGTAACATTGTTATTTGTTTACCTAATATGTCTATAAAGAGGGTAATCTAAATTAAGGCATTATTCTAAACTACCCCATATATAGCGAAACATGGTAATTGGGCGCATAGACGTTAAAACGACTTTAAAAAATATGAAAAAAATTGAGATATAGAGAAAATATGATATTTTTGAACAAAACCAGACTTCGGTTTCAAATCCTATTAAAATGTCGTGTGATAAACTCTCAACGCCTTCTGAGATTTCAGATGAATCAGAGACAGAGGATTTATTTTTGCCTTTACTCAAATCACAACATTCTCAAACACCTTCTGAGCTTCAAGCTAATGCAACGTTTTTCCATGCCAGCTGTCGCTGCTACTGTTGATAGATATGGTGTTTCCGACAGAGCTGCTGCAGCTATTGTGTCGGCGGCTTTTAAAGATGTTGGTATGATAACAAAAATTGTTTTAAGTAAGGTGGTTGATAGAAATAAAATCAGACGAAACCGTGAAAAAGAAAAAAGTGTCCTAGTTAACAAGCCCTTATTAGTACATAAAGACTTTGCAATATATGTTGATGGTCGAAAAGATAGTACTTTAGCGATTGTGAATGGCACAAAACGAAAAATAATTCCAGAAGAGCATATAAGTTTAGTCAAAGAGCCTAACTCAGAATACATAGGACATATTACCTACGGTCTCAAGTGGTAAAGCAGAAGTTATGAGTAAAAATATAAAAGATTTTTTGGATAAGAAGGACGTTGACTGTCAGTATTTGGTAGCCTCTGGATGTGATGGTACTGCAGTAATACAGAAGCAAATGGAGGTGTCATACGACATTTAGAAAAACTACATGTGAACGAACTTACCTTACGTCATTTATTTCACAAGATTTATATGCCACAAGAGTTAAAAGCAGTCATAGATCCTTTAATACAGAGAAACGGTTTCTTTGGCCATGTTGAGATCATACTACTGGCAATGTTAAATGACGACCGAAAGGAAATATCATGGCTCTGGAAAAAATACTGCAATCAAGGGATTTACCACAGCCAAATATGAGGATCTTTAAATTGCCTGAATTAAACTTTAACTCTAAGATTACATTGACATGATAACTTAGGACAAAGTGACAATTACTGAGCCACCCTTGCTGAAAAATCTAAGCACAGATGTAATTAACGAGTGTGTAGAAAATACGCACAAAATTTATTCTTTGATATTACCGCTACTGAAATTATACCCTTGTCACACCCAAGGTACTGAAAGATGCGTTCAAATAGTGACGAGAGGCATCTGCTACTGTTTGTGGTCCTATTAAAAGAGATGATTCCAATAAAGCTAGACTTAAATCACGCAAAATAATGCCTGCATTTAACTCAAAAAAAGATTATAAAATTGAGTGATGGCCGCATTTTAGGTTTAATTTCTGTATGATATCTATTACAGTTACTGATTATCTATAAATATTATGTTTGTGAATAAGTATTATTCTGGTTTGTAGAATGAAATTACACATAGTATGAGTAAAAATACAGTGTTTTACTATTTTTCACATACAATCAAGTGATTAGCCCAAAATGACGATTTTTCAATTTTTCAGTGTGCTTGGGGCAGTACTTCCTGAAATATTTCAATTATTTTAATTATACAGTATTTAATGTTTTTGTGACTAGCAACTTTCTAACAACTACCAACATCGAAAAAAAAAAAAAAAAAAAATGATCCACCCTAAATTAAGTATGTCTAATTAATACAATATTTATACATTGTAAATGTGCATAGCAATATATTATACTCGACCTGTGAATGTACTGTTGCTAAGAACAATGCAAAATGGCTGGCAGCGGACAACAACGCGTACAAAACAAGCATTTATTTACAGCGGTTAATGGGTTAAAATCATTGAGCGATAAATCATCACCCATCATCATTATCATCATTATAGCTGATAAATAACGCCCACTGGACATAGGCCTCCCACAAAGTGCCACAATGTCTGGTCCTGCGCCACCCGCATCCATCGGACTCCCGTGACCTTTACCAGGCCATCAGTCCACCTTGTGGGGGGTAGTAGTAGTCGCCACTCGGGAACCACTCCGCCCCAACGGCCATTGGTTCTACGTGCAACGTACTACTACACCACATAAATAAAACTATTAAAACACAGACGAAACATACACAATACAAATTAAACTTATAACGCCCCTTGCTAAAGAGTTGTCGGGGCTTAAAAACGTATTTTCTGTGGTGTAGTTAAGGGCATGCCTTGATTCGAGTCGACCACGCCCCGTTGACAGAGACACGCTTAAGCTTTCCGCGCACGAGAAAAAGAGATGCAACACTCTTCGGAAATGGCTTTATTGGTCAATATTGATAAAAATCTAACTTAGTGAAGTTTTATTTATTTTTATTTCATTATGTGAGATTTTAGATGAGATAAAATACTATAGTATTAACTTGATTCTGTCATGAAATAATCTATTGTTTAAGTAGGCTGTAGGTTAGGCAACTTTGGATTTTTTTTGTATCGAGGAAATTTTACGCAATCATGTATCGATTAAATCAGATAAACAATCATATAGTCAAGAATCATACTCGTATATCTGAAAATCAGACCTTATTGTTTCTCAATCTAGTCAGAACGGCGTTTCAAAGCACGCAGTAATTTCCAATTCACCCCTTAACCGTTTAGGTACGTAAGTATTACAAATTATCCTCCGAGCATATGAATACAAAGTCGTAAATCGCAAAACCTAAACAACAAGTAATCAAACTAATTTAAACGTATATATTTAGATAAATGTTATTATGTTTGATTGAGATGGGTACCTATGACATGTCATTACGCGCTCTAAGGAGGTTACGAGTACGTAGGTACGGAGAATTTTTAACCCCCGACGAGAAGAGAGGGGTGTTTATAAGTTGTACGTCACACCTGGCCATAATGCGAGTTTTACTGAGCGCTGCGCGTACGGTAAAACTCGCATTGTGGCCAGGTGAAAACGTAAAATTGTGTACTCACCACGGGCGGTAATTCGTAAAGCCCGAGATCGCATATTTATGGCCCTCACCTTCGGTTCGGGCCACAAACACCTACGATCTGGGCCATTCACGAATTCACCGTCCTAGGTACGTAATGTACTATAACGCGTCTGTTTATCTGTCTATCTGTCTGTGGTATTGTAGCTCCCAAACGGATGAATCGATTTTCGTTTAGTTTTTGTGTGTCATAGATAATTTTATCTCGAGTGTTCTTAGCCATGTTTCATGAAAATGTGTTCAGCCGTTTTTGAGATATTGGACTTTGAAATGAAAATGTCGGGGGTTTTTCAACTTTTCTAGTTATGGAAATACGGCATGAGGTACATTGTACTTCACGATTGGTAAGACTTGTGTGATACGAATGAGAATCTGGGTGGGCTACCGCGAAACAAAAACGAACTTCGTTCGTGTATCTCCCTCTCTGTCGCACTTGCTAGTTCGAGCGGCAGAGACGGAGATACACGAACGAAGTTCGTTTACGTTTCGCGGTAGCCCCTCTGGGTTACTCTTCCTGCTCTTATGACATCACGATAATAGCGGCCTTTTTGGCGCGAATATATACCTAACGTTCAAATTTAAACCATTATTACTTTGCATAAAGCTATATTATTTCGAGGAAATATAAATATTAGTTTACTATCGAATCTACACAGACATTACTATTTTTTAGGGTTCCGTAGTCTACAAGGAACCCTTATAGTTTCGCCATGTCCGTCTGTTCATCTGTCCGACTGCGGCTTAGCTCAGTAACTCTTACTACTAGTAAACTGTAATTCGGCATGGGTATAGGGTAAAGGCAAAGGCAAAGGAGATGTAGCTGACTGTAGCTCGTACAGAGGAACATCTCTTCTCTCCACTGCTGGTAAGGTACTAGCGCATATAATCAACACCCGCTTGGGCACCCTAGCAGAGAAGGTTCTTCCAGAGAGCCAATGTGGTTTCAGGCCGAGTAGAGGTACGGTGGATGCAATATTTGTTGTGAAACAAATACAAGAGAAGTGCATTGAGCAAAATCGTCCTCTGTTCATGTGTTTTGCAGACCTCGAAAAGGCCTTTGACCGAGTCCCACGTATGGCTCTCTGGTTGATTTTAGAGAAAATTGACTGTCCATCTAAGCTAGTTCACCTTATTAGGCAATTTCACGTCAATATGACAGCCAAGGTTCAGCACAACAGTGAATTTTCGGACTCATTTCCGGTAACTAGCGGTGTCAAGCAAGGATGCGTGATGGCACCGTCATTATTTGTTCTATATTTCTCCGCTGTAATGAGAGACGCGCTTAGCCGAAACAGCGAACCGATTCAGCTCCACGTACGATCAGATAAGGCAGTTTTTGATCTTTCGCGTTTTAGAGCAAAAGGGAAAATTCACCAGGTATCGATGCTTGAAGTCCTGTATACCGATGACGTATGTATGATGGCTAGCAGCTTAGACGCACTCCAGGGCTCCATGGTGTCTTTGAGTGACTTGTGTGACAGATTTGGCCTAGTTATAAGCGTCGCCAAAACTCAGGTACTTAAGCAACCACCCCGAGGGTGCAATGCTGACACAGCGCAAATTACTTTGGGTAGTTCAGTGTTAAAGGAAGTGACCAGCTTTAAGTACCTGGGCAGCCAAATCCGAAGTGATAATCGCCTATCCTCAGAGATCCCACTACGCATAGCCAAAGCTGCTGCCACCTTTGGCAAACTGAACCAACGTGTTTGGAAATCGCACGACCTGAAACTTCAAACCAAGCTTTCTGTCTACAAGGCTATGGTGCTCCCAATACTCACATATGCTGCTGAGTGCTGGTGCTTGAACAAGGGAGATATCAGAAAGCTTGACACCTTCCACTTGCGTTGCTTGCGATGTATTCTCCGCATTCGGTGGCAGGATCGTGTGACCAACATGGACGTCTTACGTAGATGTAACATGCCCGGCATGGAGGCCATACTGATGAAAAGCCAGTTGAGATGGAGTGGTCACGTTAGTCGCATGACACTGATTCCCAAAATCTGTCTTCTACTCCGAGCTCAAGGATGGAAAGCGTAATCGTGGGGGGCAGTTTCTGCGCTACAAGGACGTATTAAAACGTCATCTTAAAGCCTGCGATATACCTGCTGAGGGCTGGGAGGAGGTGGCGTCTATGAGACCGGAATGGCGTAATAAAGTCAGGAAAGGTGTAGCTTCTTTTGAAGTAGCTCGACTTGAACACCTGGACCAAAAGCGCCATTTACGGAAGACTCGACCCAGACCATCCTATACTTATACTTACAATGGCCAGGGCCAGTTATACTGCACACAATGTGACCGGACATTTAAAACTAAGTTCGGCTTTGCGAGCCATATACGTGCTCACCAGAGAAAATTGTAAGGGTCGCCGTCGTAGGATACGACAAGGAGGACTATATATATTAATCACGTAGACAAAACAATACAATGAAAACTGTCTTGTAAACACGTAAATTGGGAATCTATTTTTTTTCTCTTTAAAACCATGGTGTGGAGTATCGTTGGATAGCTCGTCCAAAAATATCATGGGTGATTCTTTTGCGAGATTATGGGATTTTAAAGCCCTTTTTTTGTTTAGTCACGTGTCCCGCTCCCCTGCCGGCTAAATGGCTATACTGGGTATATGAAAAAATCCGAGGCAGTAGAACATTTAATGAATTTAAAAGGAAAACTGACACGGCCTTACTTTATGCCTACTTACATAAGTAGTTATCGAGTAATAGTCGACCAACTTAATGTGTACCTACTTGGAAAGGCCAATATTCGTACAAATTCGGCCGACGCAACCGCACCATTTAGTTGGCACGCGCGCGTCGATGTAACTAAGACTGACAGGCAACTATGAAACCCTACACTTTGAACTAACCTTGCATCTTTTTTTTACTATTATTTATATTACGTTTACCATTTCTCGTAATCCTTATTCTTCCTGGTTCCTGGTTCTCTATTTTATTATTATTATTTATTTATTTTATTTATTAAGAAAGAAACGATAATACAACATAAACAAGTACAGGGTCCCGCAAAATCGTTCGCACAGTTTGACTGTGTATTTGTATTCTGTTTTCTACGACCTTAAAGAGTATTTTAGATAAATGTGAAATCAGACTTAGCGTCCTATTTCTTCACATTTTAAGCTATTAGCTTTTTCGGGCAAGATTAATGTTTCGGTGAGTGTGAAGTCCTTTGGTATATTTCCAGTGTTATATGTTATCTTAACTTTCTTAAATATATACATATTTTATATAGATACAAAATTGCTACATTTGAATATCTAAGTGTTCAAATAATTTATGAAAATGTGATGTACCGGTGTTAATCAAATTAATTTATTTGTTGATAGATTTCAAGCACCACATTTGATTCAAAACCTCATGATTTTAACTGATTTAGGTATGATCTGTCACTCAGTACATCAGTACAATTTAAGAAAAATCGAATAAGTACGCTGTATTAAAGGATAAAATATAAGCCGTCTGTGTGTGCGAAGAACACTACAAACCTTTCTGGACTCAAATCATAACAAGAAAAAGAGCCAACGCAACGTATCATGAAAGTAATATATAGTAAGGATCAAACTTATAAGAATGTGCCATAAGAGGATTTGACTGGAGTGGAACAAATCCAGTTAATACTCTTTCCCGCTGGTAAAAAACAAAGGGTCTGTGAAGTCTCGAGGAATGTTGGTCGGTAAAAAAGACGTATTTTATTGAAATAAAATGGCGCATATGTCCCTTTGTTGAGTGCCGAATAGTTAACTTGGAACGCTCGTAACTGAGATCCAATTTTCATCTACACTTGTCACTTTGTTACCACGGGTTTTCATGCGGGACTGTTTTTCGGTTAAATAAATAAATATTCATGTATAGATCTACTAAATGTTATTTAAGTACTTTACCTGTTCATCTAACGAAGTATTAGTAGCAAATTAAAACGTAAAGTTTTATCCTAAATACTTTTAAAATAATGATCTGAGGGGTAATCACGTAACGTTCCGACACGCGCGTTAGGACAATTTATCTGTAATTGTCGATTATATAAAAAGTGTCATTTAGATCTACCTGACGCGCGTACGTAACGTAATGTTACGTGATCGACCTGCAGGAGTACGAAGAAATTCTAAGATAAGTTCCTAAGCCGCACTTGGCCAGAGTGGGAACGAATGCCCATTCCCTCTCACCCATAAGAGGAAGCCTGTTCCCAGCAGTAGGACATATATAGGCTGATATGATCTTCAGGCGTATTATACTTAAGGGGCTCCCATACGCCAATGACCTTCGATCTGAACCCGTTAGTTTTATATATTTTTTTGTAGCTTATAAATTATTATATTAACAACAACGGCTTTAAGCAATATAGTATCCCATATTTACTTCAAAGTTTATTGTTTTAGAGATATTTGGCATCATAGTTGAACAATTTTAGGCAAAAAAACTGGTTTTCTGGCCATAACTATTGTGTTAATTAGTTTAAAATGAAAACCCTAGACACGTTTTTAGAGACGTCAAAGACGAACCCAAATATGTAGATTTCGTATATGTTAGATCTTTCACGTCAATAGAAATACGAAATAAGTGTTTTTTTAGAGAATGTCTAAAAAAATCATACAAAATTAAGTATTCATTTCTTTCAAAATCCGGTAGACCAAAATGGAGATTAAAGATTGAAGGTCCGATAGGTATCTGTAGTGCAAAAGTAGGAGATACGATTCAAAACTTGTCAAAAATCGATGAAAACCTCGGGTAGCCCCTTAAGTATACGTTTCTGATCTGCATTGAGAGTTATTACGCGACGAAATTCGGTCGCGAAATCCCACCTGTATAGATTAGATTAGATTATTTATTTCATGATAAAAAATTACATTACAGATTTGCATACATGTCAAAAAAATAAGAATTTATCCCGATCGTCAAAAACAGAGAAAAATTAATCTACTGAATAAAATAATATTATAAGTGCAAAAGTTTGGATGCTTAGATGTTTTTACTCAATCACGCTTAAACGGCTCAACCGATTTGGATATCATTTTTTACGAAGATAGTATACAGTCTGGATTTAAATATGGAACATTTTTTATTCCGGAACGACACAGATGAACTCTCAGGCCGAAGCTAGTGCAAAATATAAAAGAGGTAGATAGCTTATACGCGCTCCGAAAGTGGCACACTTAAAGTTGGTCAACATGTATCTGTTTATCTCCCAGAAATGATCTTACCATCCTGCTTTCACATTTGGATAACATTTTGTGCGAAGATAGTTTATAGTCTGGATTGAAATATGGAACATTTTTTATTCCGGGACCACACAGATGAACTCTCAGGCCGAAGCTAGTGTAAAATAAAAAAGAGGTAGATAGCTTATACGCGCTCCGAAAGTGGCACACTTAAAGTTGGTCAACATGTATCTGTTTATCTCCCAGAAATGATCATACCATCCTGCTTTAACATTTGCATAACATTTTGTGCGAAGATAGTTTATAGTCTGGATTGAAATATTGAACATTGCTTATTCCGGGACCACACAGATGAACTCTCAGGCCGAAGCTAGTGTAAAATATAAAAGAGGTAGATAGCTTATACGCGCTCCGAAAGTGGCACACTTAAAGTTGGTCAACATGTATCTGTTTATCTCCCAGAAATGATCTTACCATCCTGCTTTCACATTTGGATAACATTTTGTGCGAAGATAGTTTATAGTCTGGATTGAAATATGGAACATTTTTTATTCCGGGACCACACAGATGAACTCTCAGGCCGAAGCTAGTGTAAAATAAAAAAGAGGTAGATAGCTTATACGCGCTCCGAAAGTGGCACACTTAAAGTTGGTCAACATGTATCTGTTTATCTCCCAGAAATGATCATACCATCCTGCTTTAACATTTGCATAACATTTTGTGCGAAGATAGTTTATAGTCTGGATTGAAATATTGAACATTGCTTATTCCGGGACCACAGAGATGAACTCTCAGGCCGAAGCTAGTGTAAAATATAAAAGAGGTAGATAGCTTATACGCGCTCCGAAAGTGGCACACTTAAAGTTGGTCAACATGTATCTGTTTATCTCAAAAAAATGATCATACCATCCTGCTTTCACTTGTCATAAGTCTGTGCATATTCTCATCGGCGACATCTACGTCTTCCATATTAAGTACGTCACTACCTTCTGCCCGCATGGAACTCCTTTATACCGTACGAACTTTCACCCCTCAATTCACCTCTTAAGGGAATTCAAACTATCCTCATAACAAATTTCATTACAATCGGTTCAGCGGTTTAAGTGTGAAGAGGTGACAGACACACTTTCCCATTTATAATATTAGTATGGATTGGTGGCGAGCCTAAAGGTGGTTTTCCACTGGCGAGGCGAGGCGGGGCGTGGATGGGCGAGAATTGAAATTCGTATGGGACTTACTACCTATTTGCACTGAGCGCGCGCGTGCGCGGTGGAAATAGGTAGTACGTCCCATACTAATTGCAATTCTCGCCCATCCACGCCCCGCCTCGCCTCGCCGGTGGAAAACCACCTTTAGGCTCCTTTCAAACTCTCCAAGAACTCGAATATTTTGTCCCGTAGTTGCGAAGTAACGCCGCGATATATGTATATGCAGAAACAAAGGTTTATGTAGTTTGACTCGCTCCTGTCACAGCATATTAAAATAGGGAGCGTCATGCGAGACACGTACATTGGCATATCAGATGCAGACTTTACCCTAGTTCTCGTTAGATTTTGATTAAAATTGTGTGCTATCTTGTTTCGTCAGTTGGCAGTGCCACTATAAAAGTCAGGTTGTGTTCAAATTACGTTCAACCATTTCTATTGTACGTTCAAATTTTATATTGTCTACATGCACTGTAACGAACGTAAAAGAGACGAATGCTCTTTCACGTTCGTTTCAGTGCATGTAGGCGAGTAGATATGTAAAACGTTTTAAAGCTCATAAATGAACCAAAAAATATATTGTTCTTTAATATATATTTTTTTATACTGCGTAGAACGGAACGATGGACCTTCCCGCAAGAGGGGGATTATTGAGCGCTAGTACGTCACATTTTCCAGATAAACTATTTTTTTTGACGCGATTTTTTTTTACCTTTGTATGGAGCGAAAGTCCATCGTTCCGTTCCACCATTTTCCACGCAGTAAATCTAAGGGGACAATCTTACTCAAATCGAACTAGTCCCATAGTAAGCTCAGTAGGTAAGGCTTGTGTTATGGGTACTAGACAACGATATATACACTTAAATACATAGAAAAATCCATGACTCAGAAACAAATATTCATGCTCATCATACAAATATTACCCCTTACCGGGATTCGAACCCAGGACCTTTAGCTTCGTAGGCAGAGTCACTACCCATTAGCCTAACCGGTCGTCAAAATTAACTCAGGATTATAACAAAATATTAAAGAATAAAGCGACCAGTCATTGTTTGTGGACCTTCGGTGCCAAAGAAAAAAAAAATCTTTCTTAGGTTTGTCAAGATCGTTATCTCTGCCTATCCCTCCGGGAAACAGGCGTGATTATATGAATGTATGTATTTTTCTTACCTTAGTTGACGATGCTTCTAATCGACGATAAACGGCATTAAAACTCTTTTAGTCCTTATTTGACACAGATACAATCAGGAGAACCGTGTTATATAAAAATATGTACTCCGTATATGGGACCTAATACATACATTCAGGCCTCAATACCTAAAAGGGGTAGGCACAGCACATGCAACGTATGTTCCAGCGCCACTTATATCATAAATGTGGGTGTAAAAGATCGACAACATGAGATAACGCAGTGATATATTGCTAACCTATCGCCCACAACACACTTCAACTCTGCTCCCTTAGTCGACTTTTACGGCACCCATGGGAAGAAAGGAGGTGTGAAAAAAAACCCGACACCGCACGGGAGATCTAAGAACTAGTGAAATCAATAGTACCGTAATGGATTTCGGGGTATCCAATCATTTCATAAAAAACGTTAAACGGCAACGGCCGGCGAAGCGCCAAAACCAATGAATGTTTAAACACTATACTTTTTTATGAATTTACTACAAGAATGTTTCTTGGCCAGTCCGCTAGACACCGTGATATGACAGATATTTACTTTTATGAAACAATCATTTATCAATTGGTAAAATGACCTATTTTATAAACGATTTATTTGGCAAATCATCATTTTTAATTTTAATAATTAATATTGTCAAATAATTATTTATAGTATAAGTATTTTGAGAAATAATAGGTTTGTGAAATGAAAGTTTTTGAATCTTAGTTTATAAAATGATCATTTATGAAACGTTTTTTATGAAATTATGGTAAACCGGATTTCGATCTCTGGTTGAACTGGCGAATGTCGAAGTGTGTCAATAAAGGCTGGTTCCAGACGCAGGCTGTGCGCTTGACTGGGCTGCACGCAGTATTTACAGAGAGTACCTACGCTCAAATAAAACGCTTATCCGCTCACTTGCTTTCGGATTTCATTTCATTTCATTTTATTTATTTAACAGTATACATTGCGTCTGAAATTACATATCAATCGTAAAACAGAAATAAAAAAGTCTATCACAATAAATTATCTGTATCAATTATCAAGAACTTATATTTTTAAAATCATTTATACTTAACTACGAGTATGTCAAATAATAATTGCAATAAACTTTATTATGAATTTCAGTAATAAATAAAATAGTAACATATCATTAATCCCGGCCCTGATTACATAATTCTTCTATTTAATACTAACACTTTTAAAAAAGGTAACCTACATTGTTTTTTTTTATCAAGGCAGCCCATAGGGTTGTAGACTCAAAATGTATTATTAATTCAAAATAAAGAAGGCAAAAAAAATGCCTAATGACGATAATCCCATTCCAATAACTCAAAAAAATAACGAATTTACAGTACAGCCGTTTTAATGTTGCTTGTTAGAGAGAGAAAACGCTAGAAGATCGCGAGTATTTCATATGAAGTTGCGTTTTGCGGAAAAGGGACAGAGCATACTTTGGACACTTATAACTTTGTGATTATTGAACCTCTTTGTTGTTTTTTTCTCCATTTGACTACATTCTTAATCCTGTTTATCCTACTGCTGAAGGAGGGTTATGTTTTTTGAGCGTATGTATGTATGTCTTTATGTCTTATTCTTTGGCACACCCTGCAGCCTATACCGTTTGACAGATTTCGACAAATGAGGTGTCTGTCTGTCTGTCAACAGACAGAATCTTGAAGAGTAACAACTCTTCAAGATTAAAGCGCTAAACCAATTAAGATGTTTTTTTTATGAAGATAGTTTTAATCCCGGGACAGGACAAAGGATAGTTTTTATCCCGAAAATGATCTTCTGAGAGGGTGAAATGGGGGATGAAAGTTTGAATGGAGCTACGATGTAAACGAGTTCCACGCGGACGGAGTCGCGGGCACATGCTAGTAGGTCATATTTTATAGATTACTATACACTCGTGGAACGATATATTTATTTTATCTTTAATTATTTCTGACGTTTTGACACTGGTTGCACCGGACGTGCAAGTGGGCATGCCACCAAGTTATCAACGGAGATATGAGTAGGTATTTACACTACCCTACAAAAGTCTATAAAAATCTTGAGACAAAACCAGAAGAAATGACCCCTACCCGTCCATTACTTTACTCTTTGTCTAGGGCACGACACGACACACAACACTCACAGTATCCGCGCAAATATCCGAAGATAGCTGCAATATCAGTTTCTGAATCACTGATCCCCAAGTTGCCAATCAATTGAAACCGTAAAACACTTCTCATCCGCAGATTAAGTGGCGTTTTCGAGGTTGTTTAAATGAAAACAGTCCAGCGATTTGATCCAGTCATCAATAAGTGTTCATTTATTGCGAATATGTTAATTTCGTAATTTTTAACTGCCGCTTTTGGATTCATTGCAAAAAATAATTACATAGTTAAGGACCTTAATCTAATCTATGCTTTAACTTGTCTCCGTTGCTTTACGAAAGTTACCCATATCAAATGTATTGGTAATTGTCGTTACACAATGGAAAAATGTTAAAGCGTGGATAAGATTTAGGCTCTCAATTATGTATTTTTTTTGCAATCCACCCTTTTAGTACCTGTTATTCAACACCAAGTACTGTGTACTGGTGAATCAAATCCTCCAAAAAGTCAAACTACTAGGAAACCTGCCTAACATAATGAAGTTAGACGGTAATAGTAAGGTTTCTAGCAGCGTATTTTCGGTAAAGTGGTAGTTCTGTTCTATTCCAAGGCAACACGTGTTAAGCAAATTAAAAGTTAGTTGATTACCGCTGGCGCTGGCTTTGAGCATCAGATAAACTTCGTTGTTCGAAGGAAATTCATTAGTCTCTGCATAATACACGTACGATTGTACGGGTTAATTATTATAGTTGGACCGGTGTTGGTACTCAGAATGTCGTCAGTTACGGGATGCTATAGATTTTAATTGGTTTTATAATATACAGTTTTGAAATAAATTAATGTGAAAGTTCGTATAAAGTAACACCGATTGACTGATCCATTTATTTCCGCACCCCGAGACAATTAGGAAGCACTGTAAATCACTCATTTAAATGGAATTAGTACCTAGGTAGGTAAAGAATTAATTTGAAGCTTAGGTACCTAAATTCAAAATCTTATATGAACACGTATTTTAATTTTATTACAGGCGAGAAAAATCCGGATGAAAAATAAATACTCTAATTTAACTTGCATAAACCTTTTTAAATGGCATTTAACTTCGTAAGTCTTAGAATAAAGCAATTAATATTCGATCTTATCGACGAAAGGTCAAAATGGAAATCATAACCTATCTAAAATATCACGGGGCACTTTAGTACGTTAGAATTAAGGTTGTGTTTCGCTTGGCGTGGTATGGAAGCACTTCCTTCCAGTTTCATCCAGATATTACTGGTTTTTGAATATTCAACAGCCAATTCATGGGCGTTGCTATCATCGCCCGTATGGTGTAGGCAAATCTGCATTGAAACTGGTAAATTATATCCTTTATAATCTTCATGCTAAATAATTTATAGTCGAATATGCAATGCAGCATGTTTTTAAAATACATGGCACGCAACAGGAGAAAATATAAATAGATGTACGAGTAAGTATAGTACATAGTATTATTGATTGTTTGTTGAGATTTAAACATATATCGTCTCAATTGCTCAAAGGTTAAATGGTTCCTTACAAAAATACGTTCGCCTTTTACCAACTTAACCTATTTTGACTGTATTTTTACCAATGTCTTGTGTAGAATAAAGAATACACATACATATATATTTTATTTATTTATCTTGAGTCAAACGAGTGACCAAGAAGAAGTAAAAAAAACCTATCTGTGTAATAGTGAAAGCACTATACGATGATTTTTAATTCGTGATCAGGAGTTCTTTTTTTTAAATTCTGTAATTGATAACAAACACGATTAACTCGAAGTTACTTAAAACGAACGTTCTTTTTTGAAGTGAAAACTTATTTAGCGGCGCTGTGCACTTTATGTGACGGGGAAAAATTGTTAAACACCACAGGTCACGTGACCGTAAGATGTCACGTGACCGTGAGATTCGAGAGATTGAAAATTCGTAAGACGGACACGTGACCTGATCGAAAAACTGTTACAATGTCATTGAGTTTTCACTTCTACCGGCACTCCTGGAGTGCAACCCGGTCTATTTTTCTGAATAAAACTGAATAGAGAATTACTTTGTAATTCAAAATCATTCTCACCCTAACGGTAGTTTGCGAAAATTTGACGTATGTGTGTGACGTATTTACTTAACGTCAAGAAATGTAGGGTGACTAAACATTCAGTGGACATTAGTGTTAGCATTATCATTAAAGGGTCTAGCCGCAATCCTATAGTGAAACTGCCCCTGGCTGAAATTCGTAGGTGCGTTTATTAGTCTTATTATAAGATATCGTTTTACCAAAGGGCATTGGGTAACCTTGTATGAGAAAAAAAAGTCGTTTTGTTTGCAGCGGCCAAGGATGTTTTTTTAATAATCGTTTAGAGGACCTCTTAATATGCATAGATATATTAAATTAAACGCGTTAAACAATATCGGAGCCAAGATATATAAGTTTGAAGTTGTTTATAACTTTACAATATGACCTGTGAAAATAGATGCTCTCAAACATTATGGTAAAAAATATATGCGAACTAATTTATGACTGGTCGATTATGCGTAATGATGATTATGACACAAGTAGCTATACCAAACAAAACTATGGCATTAAATATTATGCAACCCGATATGGACCCTTATAAAACACAACATACTCCATATTTTTCTTTCGTCTAATATCATCAGTCCGTTGAGTTCGGCCTAGCTTCCCAGAGAACTCCGCAACCGTTGCTGTTTACCGGAACTTCTCCTTGCTTGAGGCTCGCCAGTTGCTAATAAAAATACACAGTTTATTAAATGCTTGTTAAACTTTCCGGAACGGAACTGAACCGATATTTTCCAGTTTTTATTAAACTGTACGATTCTTTACTAACGTAAATATGAATTTAGGGCTTGGTAGGGTAGTAACAGAATATTAATTGAACAACTCGGACAATGAAAACAATAAAGACGGAGCATTACGAAGATACCCGAGAATATATCGTCTAGGTCCAGTTTCAGAGCACTATTAGGTAGAGGCCTATGTCCAACAGTGGACCTATTTCGGCTGATATGATGATAATGATGTTGATGATTACGAATAGCCTAGTGAAGGCGGTTTTAACCATGCCAAATTAGTTAAGCACTCGCTCACGCACACTCAAAAATCATAAATGCAGGATAAATTTTTAATGAATGTCCAAATTCAAGTATAAGATTCTTCAGCAAAAATTAAAAAATACGTTTTTTTTGTTTCATATCATTCAGTACTAAAATTTTTAGTAATTGCTGCTTAAAGTTATCCCAAAAAAAGACCGGGTTGCACTCCGGGAGTGCCGGCAGAAGTGAAAACTCAATGACATTGTAACAGTTTTTCGATCAAGTCACGTGGCCGTCTTACGGTCACGTGACCTGTAGCGAGTTTAACAATTTTTCCCCATCACAAAAAGTGCACAGCGCCGCTAAAGAAGTTTTCACTTCAAAAACCTTACTGCGCAGGCACCTCAGTGGGTAGTATGGGTTATTAACACGGCATGCCACCCGCTCCCCCGAACCCGCCTCGCTCCGCGCGGCACTGAATCCCGAGTAACCACGCTGTACGGATAATTCTATTGGGATAGACAATTTATAATTAAAAAAATACCTACCAGTTTTTTTTCAAAAATGGAGTCTATTAGTGATACCAAATACCTACAAAAAATTTGGACACATTAAAAATTCACCCTGTATTTTATTTCAGATTTGTGAGTGATAATAAATCTAGAGGTATTTCTGTAGTATATTACAATTCTATAGTTCACTACTAATTATTATATACGTGCCAACTCGTCATCCCTAGAAAATAGCAATTAGGCAAGTCTCACGTGAGAATAATTTATAATTACAAGGGATTCAACATCGCAACCAACAATCTAATTTCAATATTGTTCTTAGCGAATCTCCTTATGTGCGTCTCGCTCACGCTTACTTGGCTTTGAATTGTGCAAGAGAGAGCCAATGCACCAAGCCAATTCATGTATGTGAACACTTCGAAAGCAAGTTCTGAAACTGGTACTATAAGAGGATTTTGAGGATTACTGGTCGTTCACTTCATTCAGGCATCTATCTAGTCTGACCTCCGGGTATAATTCTCGGGGCAAAGAAACAGCATGTAAATTACGAAAACTGAAACTTGGTTTGTGACGCATGCTCGTTCATGGAAAACGACTTTAACAATACTATCATCATCCTCCTAACGTCATTCCCGGTAATGCCCCTAAAGGAGCTCAGGGTCAGCTTTGAAACCTCATCGCAAGATTTGGCATAGGCACTAGTTTGTAGTTTTACGAAAGCGACTGCCATCTGACCTTCCCACCCGGAGGGAAAACTAGACCTTATTGGGGTTAGACCGGTTTCCTCACGATGTTTTCCTTCATCGAAAAGCTGACGGTAAATAATAAGTTCCGAAAACCTCATTGGTACATGCCTGAACCACTAGGCGACCGTAGCTCTCATTGTACTTTAACAATACCAATGCCAAGATTTATACATGCCCAATAAATCTATTTCATAAACACTAGTGGCTCTGTGAGCTGTAGAACTCGCGTGCATGTCTTTTAGACAAAAAATTGAATTGACAAAAAAAATCTTTATAATTAGTAGAGTCGTTTAAGAAATATGACCTGTAGAGGAGAACAGCGGGATAGCCATCCGGACGTACGAGCGAAGTTCGCCCCAAGCTGGAGCAGGGAAATTCATTCGCTTCACTCGCTCTTTCAATTAAAATTAAAAGAACGCGATCCGACGAAACAAAAATAATACTACGAAGCAAATTTAATGTAATACTAAACGATATGATGCAGAGAGAAGGAATATCATGGAAAAATAAACCATCTACGTCTGTTAATTAATAATTTGTTTCGTGTAATACTGACAGAATACCGGCGAGTTGGAAATCTGGGCGATGTTACTAAGCTCTCAGTAAACCACAAAATACCGCATACCGCTCTGCTATGTGCGAAAGTGCCTCTTATGCCTTATTACGTTTGAATTATTTTCTACTACAAAGTAATAAGATCTTAACCCCCTTGAAACAAGCCGGTGCACTCGAGGCAAAGGAAGGCATTTGCATTTGCAATAAAGAAAGCGAAAATTGCAAACAGGTTTCATATTACATTTTTGTACACATTCCCAGGAAATTTGGAGGGACAACTCAAGGTTGGGAAGGCTTTGTAGATAGCAGTGGCTAACGCCTACGCCAATTTTTGAAATTTACACATAAAGTAAGCGATGCCACAGGATAAAAAAGCTTTACTATGGAGAAAGGTTTTTTTATCGAATGTGTAGGTTGTATTGGGGGTAACCTCGAAAATGGGGTTAAGTCGAAAATCACAAATATCTACTAAAACTAAAAGCAATTTAATTTCTGGCAGCGCTTGCCAAGATGTTATGCCATGTTTATCTGTCCCCCCGCTTCTGTTTGCTCCAGTCAGTAGTTGTGGAAATACGTGTGCTTCAAACAAATTTGCGAGTTTTTTGCACTTTGGTGTCTCTTAAGGACTTTTGAAATTGCCCCGTGTCATTTAAGTCAAGAACATGATTAGTTAAATAATTGTTTTAACATTCGGTTGTAATTTTCAACGCAATCTTGAGAAGCATATAGCGGTCTAACTGAAGTTTAAAAGAAGCATTCGTCTTTACCCCACAGGTAAAATTCGAAAATATATACTTTTTAGAAAGTTCATCAGTTAAACACTTCAGTTAGACCGTTATGACTTACTCAACAATGCGTTAAAAATGATAATAAATGATAACGTAAAAGCAATCAGACAATGATTTAATATGTCAGGTTCCTGGGTTACACAACATGGGGTAATTTCGAAAATTAAATGAAAAATATAAAATCCACATCTTTTTTAAAACCTATAATATAGGTTTTAAAAAATAAAGTATAGGTCCTATACCAATGACATACTTTAAAGGGGTAAATTAACCTTACCTACGCCCTTTGGCCTAGACCGGTAGTGCGGCCGGCCGGCAAATAAAGTAGGTACGACGATGAGCATAGCAACTAAACCCAACTTATACTTACCCTCTTTTGTGTAACTCTTACAATAAGTAAAGTATTTATCATGTAAGTGAATTTATAGTAATTCTTATGAGAATAATGATTCTTTAAACCGAAATTAGAACAAAAAAGGAATTGGTACCCTAGACTGATAAAGATAATGTATTAGAGCCATTTTTAAAATACTTCTAAATTACCCCAAAAAAAGATATTCAAAATATTTAATTTTATAAATTACATCATCATATCAGCCGAAAGACGTCCACTGCTGGACATAGGCCTCCCCCAAAGAGTGCCAAAGTGACCGGTCCTGCGCCACCCGCATACAGCGGACTCCCGCAACCTTTACCAGGTCATCAGTCCACCTCGCGGGGGGCCTACCCACGCCGCGCCTTCCGGTACGTAGTCTCCACTCGAGAACCTTTCCGCCCCAACGGCCATCGGTTCTACGTGCTATGTGCCCCGCTCACTGACACTTAAGTTTAGCGATTCGGAGGGCTATATCGGTTACCTTGGTTCTGCTGCGGATAGCCTTATTTCTGATGCGATCACGCAAATAAATTACATATATTTTCTAAATTCAGTAATATTGTTAAGCATTGTTTTCACCAAGCGTTGATCAAATATATCCAATTACGAAAATACCATCGCTCGTAACAAGGAATAATATTTCTTAGATTGTGACTTTCCAGTACAAACACGAACATGCTCACAACTCGCCCAAAATATATCGAAAATACCCCAAAGCACTTTATAGTCTGGGTCGCTTTACTTAGACGGATCATATCTTATCAGTACAAGAATACCATTGTTTAGCCACGTGGCACAGACGCTTCGAAAAGAAAAGACCATGTGTAATAAATACTATACACGAAAAAAGACGCTTAAAAATTAAAACGAAAGGTACGAGTATATTGGTATTAACAACTTATTATTAGTAAATTTCGATCAAAGCCGAAAACTTATTCGCCACGAGCGGGATTTGAACCCGCGACCTCGGAAAAGCGATTTGGACTATACTTCCAGAGATTACCCCTTATACTCGTATTACCCCCTTAGATTACCCATTACCCCTTCATACAAACTGACAAAGCTATAAACTGACATTTCACAGACATAACCTCTTTATTATTTGTATGTAGAAGTATATATCCGATAGATTAGTTTTTTTTTTGTATCCCAGATTTGTGCTAAAAGTGTCACTAGAACATAATTTGCATGAGCTCTGCCCTTTTGGGTAGAACGGCGTGAATCAATGTATGTATATGGATAGCTTGAAGCTTACCTTTCTAAACTTGAGACTTAGTTCATTCCGATAAATAATTTCAAGGCAAAATTACGAAATGATTAAGTAGGATTAGATTGTTTAATTTTGAGTTGGGACGAAATTATGAATTGTCCCGAGGGAAATAAGCCCTGCATTTTCCTGCTACTCGTTATTTAAATTTTATGTATGCTAGAGGATAAACGCTTTAACGTTAATTTGTTTTATATTGTATACCTACTGGTTTGAACCTTATTCTCTAGAGGTAAAATTAGATTTCAAATAAAAAATATGGCGTCAAAGGAGCTTGGGAAGGTTGCTCCCGTTTTGACCACTGTTAGAAATAAATGTAGCGGGCAAAATAAAACGCTTACATCCCGGGTGAGCAGTAAAGTCTGACTGTCTGTCTGTCGTAAAGTATACGCAGTACAGTCTGTTTCAAATGTTGCAATTGTGTCCCAAAGATAGAACAACAACGGAATCTTGCAGTATAATCGCGTAACTTTAAAACGGAACATTCAGACATCATCTGTCACTTATGAGAACGAAGCTCGTTAGAAAATGGAAAAAGATGCATCTCATAATTAGAGAAGATTTTATTAAGCATTTGAATCAAGCGATACTGTGCCAGTTTACCTTTGAAGTCCATGACAAGTTCTGAAAACAATATTCCTTTGAAGTCCACGATAAGTTCTGAAAACAATTTCCGCCCCTCCACAATGTTAACAATTAAAACATTAATCTTATCAGGAAAGTAAGTATACAAAACAAAGCTTGCAAAAACTATAAACAGAAAATGCTGCCACTTTAAACCGACTATACCTACCTACCCATGCAAGAATGGATATTTATCCCCGAATCGTCGTGATTCAAGGTTTTTGGCACACGGGTACTGTTCAACGGAGATTTACCGTTCATGTGGGCGGGGGGACTCGGGAGGTAAAAGTCTAGCGATATTTTTTCGGGAGTAAATAAACTTACAGGGGAGCTCTCAGTGCACGAATTAATGATATAGCAAACATTTTACAGAACAATGCTGTAGTTGACAACAATAACAACTTGTGGCTCAGTGAGCTGTAAAACACGAGCGTGTCATTTTAAATTATTTTTTAAATTTAGAAAAACTAAGTCAACCAAAAATCTATTTTATAGAAGCTGCTCACAAAATTTCACGAGAATCGCTTTTTGCAATCTGTAGAGGAGAACAGCCGGAAGATTTTTTGTCCAAGCTGAAAAGGAGAACATTCGCTTCGCTCGCTCGTACAAAAAATATTTTTACGTTACCAATAACTCGCGAAAATGATCGAAAACCGGCTTCAATTTATTTTTGCTGTTTATAAGATTTTAAAATGCAAACATCAAAAAAGAAACGCTGTTCGCTCATATTACAATGGTAACCTATAAATATAGACATATTTATGAGTAAGTTGTATGCAACCATATTATTACACTTGATTGTACAAACTTCATAATAACAGAGCGCTTTTAATGTTTCATAAAAAGTTGCTGCGGGCATAATATGCTTGTCATTTTATCACTTATCGCCGTGGATAAGACATCCATCACGTTCTGACAAGTATGCGAGTGCAAGAGTGATGATGCTACACCCACAGATTTGACGATCAGTAAACATCCTCAGTACTGGATATATTCAACTGTAAAATTCCTAGCGTGAGGCTTAAATCTTAATCTGGTCGAGAGGTATTTTAAGTGAGAGGTGTTTCATTCACTGTTACTTTTACTTCTCTTTGAACTTTGTTCTTATCATATTAGGTTCTTTGTTATTTATTGTGTCTAATATTTTATGTATTTGGTTAAAACTAGGCGTAGGCTTGAGCCTTATAATTTGTTATAATTTGAATTTTATTTATTTCTCGCTCATTATAGAACTTCAAGTTTAAATTCTATGTCACTACGTGTGATTTCCTATAATTAGCTCTTTGTATCCACCGTCAATGTTTATTGTGTGAATATAGCTGTTGGTTCTCCTAATGAATAAATAAATACCGATGTCATCAGCGAGATGACACTTCAGTCACCAAGAGATCCTTACATCATTGAATCATCGTCCTCCTATAGCGTTATTCCCGGTTGTGCCCTAAGGGAGCCCGAGGTCCGCTTTGACATCTAATCCCATGATAGGCACTAGTTTTACGAAAGCGACTGTCATCTAACCTTCCAATTCAGAGGGAAAACTAGACCTTACTGGGATTAGACCGGTTTCCTTCACCGAAAAGCTAACGGTAAATATTCCGTAAGTTCCGAAAAACTCATAGCCGGGATTCGAACGACCGCCGCTTGACAGCCGCATGCCTGGACCACTAGCTACCATAACTTACATCATTTAATAATACAGGTGTATTAGAAAAATATCCAGCTGAACTAGGTACTTAATACCTACGTTACATCGTTTATTAAGTTACCCTCTATTGACATGCCTATCATCACACTTGCTAGTGTTTAGAGAGGAGAGATGTAAGTGTTATCCATTTGAATCACAAGACGTTGTTGGTTTAGCCTAGGGTCGAACAGACACTTAAGTGTCTCATTCCATTCGCGGCGTCTTTAAACAGACCTGGAATGTGATGATAAACAATACTGTGTGTGAGTCATTACAGAGTAAAAATAACAAAAGTTAAGAGATTTAATCACACAGATTTATATAAGACTAGCTGCCCGCGCGGCTTCGTTTGCATATTGCAAACAGCACAGGCAAAACCGCGAGATTCAATCTTACTAATATTATAAATGCCAAAGTTTGGATGTTTAGATGTCTGTTACACAAACACGCTAAAACAGCTAAACCGATTTGGATAATTTGCACGAAGATATTTAATAGCCTAGATTAAAATATAGAATAGTTTTTATCCCGGGGCCACGCAGATGAAGTCGCGGGCGGAAGCTAATATAAATATAAATAAACATAAAGAGTCGTGTCCAATGCGCGCAGCGACGTAGACGCATTGATGACTAATTAATTAATTAATTAATTGCGGACATAGCGCGGCTCGGCCGCTGCTAACAGTTTTGAAACGATGAGTGAACCCGTGAATAAGCTACTCACCTTTCTGCTGCGGATACTGCGAGAAGATGAGTTGGACGCGGAGCGGGTCTGTTTGGCGAGCTTCAGTGCCGCCGACATCTGCGCAGCGAAGAAGGTGCTGTTCCAGTCCCTTGGGATCGCCGGCACATTCATACCTCACCGGAGAGGAGACGAAGCCGGGGAAAAATCCCTTAAAGACATCGTTGATGTTCTGAGGGAACGTGAGAGCGACTTGCCTGAGTTCGTGGTGACGGAGGTCTTCAGATTGCCGTCCCGCATTCCAGAGCATGTTGACGTGAGTGGCCTGCTTAAGGAAATCGTGCTGAAGGCAGGCATGGCTGAAATTTTGGAAAAGTTTGACGTTTCGCAGGCTACTATTGCCGAGTTACGCAAAGAAATTATCGGATTGCGTAATAGTGCCCCGGAAACTTGGTCACCAGCAGGGACAAATTTCAAGAGTAATGACCGGGCGTCAAGTGTCGACTCGGTCAGTTTGCATGTTGCTGACACTGCGCATGCCGTTCCACGGCCCGCGTGCCCCCTCCGCGCCGGGCCTCCCCCCGCCCCATCCTCTAAATCACGTCATCGCTATGCTGATGCCGTAGCTGGTCGGTCTGTCGCAGCCAACCGGAGAGACGCGCCCTCAAGAGCGCGTGAAGTTCGGGTTCCTCCAAAGGAGAAGCCCCCTCGCACCGATGTGGATAAGGAGGGTTTTACAACGATGTCGAGGAAGCGCAAGCCGCGCAAGAGTCAGTGTGGTACTGCAGAATCGGTTGGTTCCGGTCTGCGGGTTGCCACACCGAGCAAGGCGCTATATGTATCGCGCCTGCATTACACCGCCACGGCTGATGATGTGGTTGGAGTACGTTCGTCAGAAGACCGGCTTCTCGCTGAGGGTGTTCCAGCTGCGTTCACGCCACTATGTGCACTTCAGCTCGTTTGTGGTGCGCGTGCCGCGACCGCCGCAGGAGACCATCGCATGTGCTGACTTCTGGCCGAAGGGTGTCGTTTCGACGGTTCCAGGGCAATCTGCCGAATCCTACACCGGAGATGACGATGCAACGGGGCCACGCCGTCTCGTCGCCTAAATAGTATTATTTGTTGTTTTTAGTTTCGTGACGCATTGGTTATACTGTAATATCACGTAAATGTATTTGTCAAATAAATAAATAATAAATAAAGGGGCAATCTTACACAAATCGAACTAGTCCCAAAGTAAGCTCAATAAGGCTTTTATTTAGGGTACTAGACGACGTTATATTTAATAGAGTAAGTATAACATATTACCATCCAGAAAGTCTGAGCGGTTCCGTGGATTACCCAAAACATACAAACTTACAAAGCTACAATCTCACCTAACGCGCCCGTCAAAGAGCTGTCAAGATGGCTATCTAAGATACCTAAATATCAACGGTTTAATGGCTTTAGATTTGAAAAATGTAAAAAAGCGCATGTTTTGCAACGCGTAGGCTCGCTAGCACCGCTTCTCGTGGCGTAAGTAGTATTATCGTGCTAGTTCGCGACCTTCCACAGTCTCCTTACCTACGGCGTGGGCGCGAGCAGTAAATTGTATGGGTAATTGTCGTTACTAAAATGAGAAAAGTTAAAGCGTAGATTAGATTAAGGCCCTTAACTATGTACATTTTGTTTTCACCCGGATAGCGAGTCTAATCAAAAATTGAGCGTTACAATCCTTTTGCGTTCCTGTGGTTCTTGTGGATATGCCATGCACAAGAAACATAACCCTAACATCAGCATAACCCATGATAGACTGTAATTTTTTTACAAACGCGAGTCATTAAGGGCGAGGCGAGCGAGACGAGCGTAATTTGCGAGTGAGTTGCGTAATTTTTGGTTGTCCATCAGTTCGGTTTGCCCATATATGGGTGGTAAAGCTCATAAATTACGGTCGTCTGGCCTCACCTTAAAGCCCTCGACATTCGCCGCCGGGCTGCTAATAGACTTGGGGGCCGATTTTTGACTTTCAAGCGCTCGACTCTTTCACTCGAAAACTGAAAAATATTATGAAATGCTATTTTAAAATGACGATGGAACATTTAAAAACGTGCGGCATTGACCACTCGTATTCAATTCTATCGGTAGAAAGTAAGTGCCTGTATGTAGCATTTACTTTTATTTAATTTTCGAGCGCTAGAAAGTCAAAAATCGGCCCCCTGTTCGTAAAAACACTCTTGCACAATGTACTTTTTCAGAATATTTTTCATAACTTGGCACAAAGTTGGAAAAAAAATGGAAGCTCAAATAACGGAGTAATTTGCAAATTGGACATTTAACGAGCAGTAACTTTGTTACGAAGTTGAAATTACCTGCCTACATCAGCGCGTTCATTTTCACTACACCTTTAACTAACTGTATAATAAGTCATGTTTCACATGAGAATTGTTTATTATTTGGTGTAAAACGTTAAGTAATCCATGCTAATATTATAAATATGAAAATGTGTCTGTCTGTATGTTACCTCTTCACGCTTAAACCGCTGAACCGATTGAGATGAAATTTGGTATAAAGATAGTTTGGATCCCGGGGAAGGACATAGGATAGTTTTTATCCCGGAAATCATCCCCTAAGGGGGTTAAATGCGGGGTGAAAGTTTGTATGGAGCTGCGATATAAACGAGTTATTTCCACTCTGTAATGACTCACCCACATTGTTTATCATCACATTCCAGGTTATTTTATAATTTGATACATGGATAAAATTAAAATTTACGCAATGGTTAGTGCTTTCTCTGATGTAGGTATGTGATGTTATGTTCCTATGTGTCCTGCATTTGTCTCTAGTTGTCAACGCAACGAATCCTCAAATCTATTGAAGGTCAGCAACACGCTTGTGATTCTTCTGGAGTGTCCGCTTATCAGTGCCGTTAACTTGTTTGCCCCCATTGCAGTATCGAAAAATCGGCCAACTGCGTGTCGGGCCACGCGCAGTGTAGGGTTCCGTAGTTGCCTGTCTGTCTTAGTTACATCAACACGCGCGTGGCAACTAAATGGTGCGGTTGCTTAGGCCAAATTTTTACGAACGTTAACATTTCTAAAGTAAATTTTAATTTGGTCGACTATTACTCGGTAACTAGGTAGTTATAATGTCATTTTATGTACTACTGCCACGATTTTTTTCATTGTCAGCACTGTAGCAGCCATTTAGCCGGCAGGGCGTCAGGACACATGACTAACAAAAGTTTGGGCTTTAAAGCCCAATATCACACAAATGGACCACCAAATATAATATTGATAAATTTTTTTAGAAACTTATTTTTGAACGAGCTATCCAAAAAAACCCAACCATGGGTTTAGCGAGAAAAAAAAAAACATTTTATTCTACCATTTATTCGGCGTGATAGATTTATATACCCATGCCTAATTACAGCTTTCTAGTAGTAAGGGTCACTAAGCCGCAGACAGACAGACGGACATGGCGAAACTATAAGGGTGCCTAGGTGACTACGGAACCCTAAAAACGTAGTCCAGGGTGTCCCATGCAGTCCTAAAGTGCGACTTCGTTATTACAGGGCCATTGCCCTGTAGTAACGAAGTCGTCGTCTTTACCACTACACCACTACAATCTTTTAAGCGAATATATCTTGTATTTGTTGCATGGGCTTCTCAGTCTCCCCATTACGTTTACCCCAAAAGATTTCATTTTAACTGTATCCTTGGTATTTTCTTTATAAAGTCACTTTTCTAAATGCCACCTTTCAAATAGCAGAACGGTTTAGCTTGAGTAATATACATTTCGTGGTATAATGCTTAATTGCTTACCAAATGTTTTGTTGAATTAGTACATTGTGATACAAGTGAGGTATGTTGATAATTACATCAGAGGCGGAATTATCACGCGAGCCGCAGGTGAGCGTGATAAGAGAGCCGAGGATTGTAATTATCAAAGCTCACGCGTTTCATACGACGTTTTTCAACACATTTTGCGAGGAAAAAATCCTTTTCATAAGATGAAAATTTGATAGGCCTGCCAAGTTATTTTCTTTACTTATTGATGTCAATAGGTTTTTACTCACATGTTGTATACATCGTCAAGAATTTCTAATGGCGTCCATTCTTTTTATCACTTTTCTAGTCACCACGAATCAACATTTTTGTTAATAACCCAACACGCATTTAACAATGTTTACAAATATCTGTGAAATAACCTATAATGGCGCGCATAATTTTTTTTGTGAAGTTTGCGCAGTGCGCGCGCATTAGATGAAATCTCTAAACAGCCAATACAAAATAAAATAAATAATTTCGTTTTAAAATGTTATCTTTATTAATTCATGTAAAATGTTATCAAAAGTGAATAGTTTTACTATATTAACCGTTTCTATATCATATCCAAAAAGAAATAGTCAATTAATTAACAAAAAGGATTTAATTTGTTTAGTCGAGTAAGAATCCATTTGCCGAGAATTAAAAAAAAAGCTGTACATTCTGTACAACCCGGTTAGTTTAAGAATGCACCGTGTGCATGCATACATCTTGCTGCAAGGTGCCAACGTGACTTAATCGGGATATAACCATAACACACAAGTATCGTAATGTTATTAAACACGCGTGTTTAATATCCAGGATTATGAGCCTAAAAGCGACACAATAAGAGGTACGTTACGAGCAATTGTGTTGAAAAAAGATTAATTCAGTAATGTATGTGTTATTTATAATGCGGGTACGCGCAACCGCTCACTTGTTTTTAGATTATGACACTGTAGGTCGCCAGGGCATAGGGCAAGCAGTGCTACGTGACTCGCACAACAGCAGACAAGTTAGTGCATCTAGTGCTCTGAAGACACAATAGATGGCGCCGACGTCAATGCGGCCTACGATAGCAGACATGTTACTGTAATTAGAACCCTAAAGAACATACCCGACGGCATAAAACAGACCCTGTAGCTTTTTTCGCTGCACTACCCTGAATAAATTGCATAATTTACTAGGATTCCATTTTCACTTGGGTCATATTACTATACGGGTATTCTTTATTATTTTAATTTTTTTTATTTTATTTGGGCTCTTTCTTTGGTATTTTATTTTACAAATATTAAAAAAGTGGATTGAGTAGCGATAGCGTGAGCCAAAGGGGGTCCCATATATGTTCGGTTCTGGCGCTTCGCCAGCAGCTACCGCGACACGCTCGCTTCGCTCGCTCTGCTCGCGCGTTGTAGCGTCGCAGGTCTACCTAACACTCCTCTTCGCTTCGCTCGGCGTCGTACCTAACGGAGACCCGCCTTAGATTAGAAAAGGTAGCCTACGTACACTGCCCGCCGCACTCGCCGGGGCTTTCGCATGAGTAAATTAAGTTTGGAACTAAATAAAAAAATACGGGCCATTTTAGAGAAAAGTTTATGGAATAAAACACGCTAAACAGAGATAAATATATGAGACATCATAATGACCCTGTGTTAATCGATTTTTTCAAGTTCTAAAAACAGTAAAAAAAATCTCAGTCAATTTAGATTTTTCACAAAAGTAAGCCTAAAGTTGTAGTAAGAAAAGAGAACTATTGCACTGACGAAAGGATTCGTTTAAATAGTTTTTTGACCAACCGAAAGATTTGCCAAATGATAGGTGTCCCAAAAAATTTAAATCATTATAATAATCGACTTTAAAATAATTCTATCAAATGAAACATTGTCAAACAAAAAATTTGCCAATAGTTAGGTGTCAAGGTGAATCATCGGCGAAAAGTCGGTTGGCAAGTGAAATTTGGACAAAAAAGGTTCGGAGAAAAGCCAGAACACCAGTTTAAAGCCTGGATTAAAATATAGGATAGCTTTCATCGCGGGTCTACGCAGACGAAGTCGCGGGCAGAAGCTCTGATCACAATTAAACTAAGACTAGGAGAATACCACGTATTTTCATAGAACGAAAAATCAGCCCCAACAAACATTTATGATAATAAACTATTTATTTCAAGTTTCTAAGGCCCATAGTTACAAATACCTTAAAGACTTTAGCATACATACAATACAAATATAAAATACCAAACAGATACATATTTGAAATTTCGCTTGTAAGTAAGTAAGTAAGTAAGTAATAAGTATATATTTATTTGTGTATGTAAGTATTTATTTTATTTATGTATATGTATTTGTGTAAATATGTTGTATATAGGACTACCGTAATGTTATTATTCTTTTTAGTTGTTATTTGCACTGCCCACAATCTTTTCCGCTTTGCCTTATGGTTTGACTGGTAGAGAACGCCATTTGGCATTAAGTCCGCCTTTTGTACGATAAGTTTTCTTTTGTGCAATAAAGTTTAAATAAATAAATAAACAGCGTGGTTCCGTTGCGCTGATTATAGTTAGGTATATTATGTTCATAGGTGTTTTAAACTCGTACCTACACATAAACGAAGTACGGGCATATGGTAATAGGTGAATAAAATCCAGACTGTAACAATATTCTGGCACTCGGCCGACTTGGGATCCATTCCACTAACTCTACTAAATTGGAATCGATTGTGCATATCACGTTTGAGCTACAGTAGCCAAGTGTTTCAGACGCTGCACGGATGTCAAACAGAATTCGTGGGTTCGAATCCTGAGCTGCTACCATGTATCGCTATATCTGTATCTCACTTACATTTTCATCGTCAGAGTGGGAGATATATCGTAGTAGCCGCTTTCACCAATTAGTATTTCAGAACTTACGTGCGAATTATCATTTGATATTTCGTCGGCTAACAACGAAAACCTCTTAACACCATTTTTTCAAAAGTCTTGTTTTGACTCCTTTTTATAAAAAAAAATTGAAATCACGCAACGCACCTAATAAGTAACTCTATTAAATGCTTCGAAATACCATTTTATATTTAAATACCAAACTAGAAAACCTTACTACTCCCGAACGCCATTTTATCGATACAAAAACATTTACATACGTATATAAATAGTAACTAGAAAACTCGCAACTCCCGACTGGCATTTTGGGTGATTAAATTTTTGTGCATCCTGTTTACAATGGGATCGGAATGAGTCAAGAGGTTTGCGACTTAAGCCGACGATTTGCCACTTGCTTTTAACGGAGCTCTCATAACTTAGCGACAAGGGTCGAGAGCTTTCAGGCGGTTTGAAAACTTCTATTAAATAATGTCTATTAAACTTGACGAAGCTCTCCCCAGCAAGGTCTAGTTTTCTTTTGGATTAGAATATCAGGTGGCAGTCCTTTCCCGTAAAACAAATACCAACATCAATACTTGAGATTAGGTAACAAAAAGACCCCGTGCTCCTTGGATGCAACCGGGATAACGCCTAAATTAAATTAGGATCGTGCCACCGTAAAAACATTTTTATGCAGCTAAAATGAGAACTTGTTTTAAAATAGCCAATATACCATTCACAAAGTACTGCGCGGATATGACGATAACGGGTCGTAGGCGACGTGCGGGAAGCAAGGCCAACGAGGACTGAGTTCAACGGTCTACCGATTGTGGCAAACAAAAGAAAATTAAACATTGACAAAGACAACAGATTACATTTCTCCCTGCTGACATATAATATATACAATGTATACCTGAATTTTCTATAAATGTGTGGCGAGTCTGGTTAGTCTGAATTTTTAAGTAAACGTGTGGAATAAATACAAAACCAACTCCAATTCAACCCATTTGCTCGAATCAGATCAGGGGTGACCCTTGTCTAGGTAACAACAAGCTCTATCGACGTTTTAAGCTAAGCCAGATGATTAAGAGGTGTTGGCTTAAGTATAAATATTTACCCCAAAAGCTGGACTAATCTTATAAACTTGGTAGGTTAATGTTATGGATATTAATTTTAATAATCAAGGCTAAGTAGACTAATTAGTTAAGTATTATGTATATTCATTAGATCTCAATACACGAGAAAAACATAAGGGTTAGGTAGTATATGAAATAGAAAAATAAGAGTTTTTTGGAAGGCTGAACTAGAAAACAAAAGTAACTCAGAAATAACTCATTTGAACCGAATAAAAAAAAAACTCTTCGGCAGTTCTTCTACAGATGAGTGTTTTCGCGGCGGTAATTATTTACATTATTAACTCATTTGAAATAGCAATTTGCAATATTAACAAATAACTGGAGTGTAGAAAAACCTAAACCACCTAACCGGCAATTTTGTTTTTGTTTTTGTGATTTGTAATCGCCAGACTAAGGGTGAATGTCCACCACTGTGGGAGAAGACACAGCCATTAACTAATCCACGTTTCATACGCAGGTTCACTACCAACTAAACCAAAGTGGTCGTCACTATAATATATGCATATAACATTAGCAAAACTTTTTATCATCCGAAAACTCAATGCAGACAGTTTGTAAACTTCGAATAAAGAACCTTTCACCCTTTGAGCATGCAGCCAAACTTTGTTAGGCGTTCTTAGCGATAAGGATAATATATTTCCCAAGATCCCAACCCGCATTAGACCGTCGTGGCTAAGTGCACATCGAAAGGGCACCGAGACATAATTTATAGGTGGTTATGATCGGTAGAGTGTACTGGGCTACATCAAATTCCCATAACTCGGCCTAATTGCACGAAACACCCGTGCTTCATCGATCCATTGTATCCGTATCGGATATCAAACTATGTCTAAGATTAAGATTATACATAATATAGCTACGTATAGATAAGATAAGATAAGATTAATATACTACTATATCCTTGGTTAAATTATGTCTGACGCGTTCTCTTGGAGGGCTTAGTAGCCTTCCGTAGTCGGAAGAGCAGCGTCAAGGTAACTCGCAAGGTAGGTAGCCTAGACATAAAGCTAGTAGATACAATTTCAATTACGATTTTAGATACGTAGGTATTTAAGTTTTATTATGTTTCAGCTTAAGTTTTAAAGCGTCGTGAATAGTTTATTTACTTTATTTATGGGCATCCATTACGAGGTTTTAAAGCCCGATAATTTACGGCGTAAAGATAATACTCGTCGTCCAATGTCATTTTTCGATTTATTTTAGGGTTAAGGCATAATGTTAATACATATGGCTATCTAATATCATCTTTGATTTTACGTTTTCATGTACTTAGCGATTTGGTAAAACAAAAAGTTTAAAATACTTAATTATATTGTAAGCACTTTTAAATAGCTATGTTTAGCAAATTCTTGTTTGGGTATTTTAAATATTTTTATAAAACGTTATAATCATAGGTGAAAGGCCTGTAAAATACTTCCACCCTTAATAACAAAATATACGGACATACTATCAATTATCTGCAAGCTGAAAGATATTTTACCTTATACACATAAATAAATAAATAAATATTACGGGACAATCGTATACAAATCGACCTAGTCCCAAACTAAGCAAAGCTTGTATATAACAAGACTAGATGACTTATCAGACTTTAAAAAGAGATTGTATAAATTCCTGGTAGAAAAAGCATATTATTCCGTAGGTGAATATTTAAGCGATACTTTAATTTAAGCGAGAAATTATTTGAATTGTTATTTAAATTAGTTTTTTTAAGTACATGCATGCAATATCTGGACTACAATATTTGTATGCCGAACGGCAAAACATAGCGATACCCAGAATTAATGTAACACCCTTACAACCTATGTTTACAAATAAATAATTTGAATTTGAATTTGTACTATGGGTACTAGACGACGATAAACATACTTAAATAGATAAATAAATACTTAAATACATAGAAAACATCCATGACTCAGGAACAAATATTCGTGCTCATCACACAAATATATGCCCTTACCGGGATTCGGACCCGGGACCTCTTGCTTCGTAGGTAGGGTCACTACCAACTGAGCGTTTCTCAAAAAAAATGCCACTACATTTTTTCGGAGATTTTCTGCAACTTTTATGTTATTTCTACTCAAAATCACGATGTCTTTCCATCCCAATAGGAGAAAAAAAGTGTCCCAAAATGTTCATACATTTTTGAACTTTCCTATTGTGTTACCACCATACAAAGTGTATGGTAAATGGTAACACAATAGGAAAAATATCTTTGGGACAGTTTTTTGTCCTACCAGGGTCGAAAGAGCTCCTGATTCTGAGTGGAAATAGTTAACATAAAATTCCTAGAAGTACAATTAATAATAGTGGCATTTTTTTTGAGAAACGCTCAACTAGGCTAAAGCGGTCGGTCATAACAGTTGCATTTCGCATGTCAATGCAATCGTTTAGCAATCATGGCAGGAGTCGGGGTAATTTACAATGTTCACGCGTCGTTTAACTGCAATGCAACCGCTAGGTACCTATACCCAATAGGTGCCCCCTTTAGCCCGGGCATTTGAATGCGGCTATATACTGCCTGCCTGCCTGTCGTACTCGTGCAAGGCGACTAAAAGGTCCTCGGGGTGGTACACGGCATTGGTGGCACGTGAAAATATTCCCATAAGACCCATAAAAGATATTCCATGTAAAAAAGAGGCCAAGTCTCGATACTCTTCCACCGTAAAAAGTTGTGAGATTTCGTAGACCCAAGTCTCAGGCATTCTTATTAATATTTATTTGCTTGCTTAATAAAATTCTGTAACTTGGCAATCACACAACTTTCCTGCATTTATGGATATCTGCATACCTAAATCTATGTAGTATTGTGTGATTGCCAAGTCACAACATTTTATTTAGCAAGTAAACCTGAGACTTGGCTCTACGAAATATGTCACAACTTTTTACGGTGGAAGAGTTTCGAGTTTTGGCCTCTTTTTACATGGAATGTTTTTTATGGGATCTCACTTCTTTTTCTACGTTACAGTGTTATCAATACATACGAATTATGAATGCAGTCCCATTCTTGCTTTTTCATTTTTTGGTCCATTCAATCCAAATATAACTTTGTAATCCTATATGTTTATATGGGATTACAAGTTATTTATGCAGTTGGTGTATCTTTAGATCTGTTTTCCCTTGATTTATATACTAAACACTAATTGTATACTAAATTTGAAGCTTCTATGTCTGCTATACTTAAAAATTCTCAAAAATCAGCGGAAAAAAGAGGAGAAATCGTGTTAATGGCAACGGACTTTTATAAGAAACTATACAAAGAAACACCGGAATCTATAAACGGACATGATGCCATGAAAACTAAATTAGCGACGACTACTGATAACAATTGGCCCGAGTTCTCAGCATCAGAAGTTATTATGATAATAAATAGACTGAACAACAACAAAAGTCCTGGCTCAGACCGCATTATAAATGAAGCTTTAAAAACGGGTAAAGACATAATTTCAAAATTAATTGCACAAATTTTTAACCAAATTATGAAGGAGATAAGAGTTCCGGTGCAATGGTCCGAGTCGGAAATCACACTATTATACAAAAAAGGCGATCCATCGAATGTATCAAATTATAGACCAATTAGCCTGCTGTCCAGCCTCTACAAACTTTTTTCACAATGCATATTGTCAAGGATCGGACCGAAAATTGATGCTCTACAGCCTGTTGAACAGGCGGGATTTAGACCTGGGTACTCGACAATTGACCATATTCAAGTATTATGCCAAGTAATAGAGAAATATAAAGAATTCAACACGCCGCTATACATGGCTTTTGTCAATTACCAAAAGGCGTTTGACTCTATTTCTCATAATTCAATTGTCAAAGCACTAAAACACCATAATATTGAAGAGTTTTACATAGAAATTATAATGGATATATATAAAAATTGCAAAAGTAGAGTAAAGTTAGATAAAAAAGGCCCGTACTTTAATATACAAAGAGGAGTACGCCAAGGAGATCCAATGTCGCCTAAAATTTTCATCGCTGTCCTAGAACTTATACTCCATGACATTGGATGGGAACAGAACGGCATAAGAATAAATAAAAGATGGCTAAGTCACTTGAGATTTGCGGATGACATAGTTATATTCGCAAACAGCGCAATTGAATTGGAGGCCATGATGAACTCTCTCTACCGCAGGAGCAAAGCAATAGGACTGGAAATAAATTTAGAAAAAACAAAAATTATGACCAACGCCAAGACAAAAACTATCAAAATTAATAATGACATAATTGAGTACGTAAAAAATTATATATATTTGGGAAAACTTGTTTCTTTTGACCAGTCCGACAAAGAAGAAATTGACAGACGTATCGAATTGAGCTGGAAACGATACTGGTCACTAAAACACATATTAAAATCAAAAATGCCGATCCCACTTAAGAGAAAACTTATGGACACATGTATTTTACCGACACTTACTTATGCTTGCCAAACATGGTCAATAACGGAAGGTAACGCTAAAAAAATTTCAATCTGTCAGAGAGCGATGGAACGGAGCTTACTAGGCATCAAAATTAGAGACAGAGAAAGAAATGAAAACATCAGAAAGAAAACAAAAATAAAAGACGCTTTAGAACATGTCAGAAGACTGAAATGGAGGTGGGCCGGACATATCGCGCGCTACGGCGACTCGAGATGGACTCGGAGAGTGACTGTGTGGCGCGGGCCGGGCGGCGGCAAGCGGCGTGCCGGCCGTCCGCTCAAGCGCTGGGAGGACGACATCCGCGCCGTCGCCGGCGCCGACTGGGTGAGCGCCGCACAGGACAGGGAGACGTGGCTGCAGTTGGAGGAGGCCTTTACCCGAAAGGGGGTCCCTTAATTAAATTGGGATAGACTTATAAATAAATAATTAGTATTCTCTAGTCACTGTAGTAGGTCATAGTCAAATTCATAGCATTTTAAAATTATTATTACATTTTGTCAATTGTATCACAATTAATTAACTTATTTTGTTTTGTTTTGTCCTGTTTTTATACTTGTCATGTGAATGAATGTATAATCGTAATATATTATTAATACTTATTAATTACACGCAAGACATTTAATAACGAATTATAATCTTACAAGTATATCCCAATTAAATTAAATTAAATTAAATTAAAATGAATTAAATTATTAAATTAATATAAGTTAATTGAATCTAATTGAATTATGGTACTCTAAACTAGATGAAATTATGTAAGCTTTAAATTTTTGAAATATCATACTTGCTCTTTTTTATAAAAAGGAAATATTGTTACGTGATATTATAAATTGTACAGCATGTAGGAAATAATCCATGATGCATGATGCTGTATCACTGTACTGAAACTGTTGGATCAAATAAAGGCTTTTTAATTTTAATTTAATTTTAATTAATGTCTGCTAGAAGTACCTTAGACTTTTGATGATCGGTGAGTCAGTCAGTGAGTGACAAAATTAAGAAGCTTTGACTAGTTACAATTCTCAACTACTGGTTCAAATTGAATGAAATTTGAAATATATCGTGTTTATACAATGCGTCCTTGGTTACTGAAAATTAAGTCTTCTAGTTTTATCCACAACGAGGTTATAGGGGGGTCGAGAATGACCGGAACTGCTTCGAGAAAATGATGGTAAGGCCGTGCCGCTGTTTTGCTCGACTTGGCGGGGGCACTGCCGTGCCCCCAGATTGGGAATCCGGAACATAAAAGGTATGAATGAATTTAGAGTATATAGGTAATATTTAATAGGCTCGCCCAAAAATACATTTTAGGCGAGCCGCTGGGAATCGGCTTGTATGGGCGGCTAAGTATATAATCGTTGAATAAAAGAAAGTAGGACCGTCATAGGCCTGAGGCGGCATACTTGCAGCACCTAAAGCGCGCACTGTGGCATACAGACAGGCAATCACCACGGGTTCGCGCTTTGCACTACATCAACTCACGTCTCAAGTCGGCTCCTGACTGCGATGTTTTTGCAAGTATTTAGTTGGAGGCTAATTTGTGAGAAATGCAAAAAACCTTTGTGAGGCAATGGATGACCGTGCGTCCTCAGTTAGTTAATAAAATTGTTTTTATGTGTACATTCTATCCTTAATTTCGCAGTGCATTAATACCTACTGTAATGCTGTGTAATTTCCTTTGAACCAATAAATAAATAATAATCAGATAATTGGGCAATTTTACGGAAAGTTGTACAATCGACTTTTTTTTAATTTCGATATAATTGGGTTTTTTCTACTCAATATCGAGAGCACTTTCGAACCTAATAGGAGAAAAAAAGTATCCCAAGATTTTTATTCCATTCCGTTACCGTTTCCATGCTAAGCTTGTATGGTGGTAACGGAACGGAAAACCTAAAATGATATGTAACATTTTGGACAGTTTTTCTCCTACTAGGTTCGAAAGTGCTCTCGATTCTGAATAGAAAAAACCCGATTATATCAAAATTAAAAAAAAGTCGAGTGTACAACTTTCCGTAAAATGGCCCAATTGCATCTTTAATGTACCCGAGACGCGATAATTGTCAGCCCGAGGCCCGCAGGTGATTGGAGGACGGTGGAGTACTGGAAAACGGCGGAGACGATAGGGCAGAAAGAATTCATTATATAAATCTAAGGCACCTGTAACAAACTGACGCCATGCTTAGCCTACAATTGGGTAACGTAGGTGTTAAACAGATTATTATCACGTATATTGAAACTTACAACCAAACCCATATGGTGGTTTGTTTTGTATATTGCATGCAATGCTGCTGTAATCATTAACTGTAATACGGGACTTACTGTTTAAGAGGACCGTTACACTATTTCACGCCATTATCTGAACTTTAATGCCGAATTTGCATGCGCTCAAACATGGCCTAATTGTACGTGTCAACAAACCACTGAGCTGTAAACTGATAACGCCACTTAATTTGCAATAAATCCAGAACGTTTTAGACACAAATACATAATGGTAGGTACCTCCGCTCCGCGTTTGGCGTTGTAGAGTCGGTGTGGTATCAGGTTAGCTATCAGGACTAACTCCTCATTACGCGCCTACGATTCAATGACTGAAATACCGGCAAGCAGATCATTTGCTTGTTTGCCACCGTCAAAGATTAACAAAACTGCATTTGGAGTACTTCAAAAGACAAAAATGAGAGTCAAATTTAGATATTTAAATCCATCCTACGTTAATCCTGGTTGTGCCCTAAAAATTGTGCCCTGGGTCCGCTTCAACACCTAACTCCAAGATTTTGCATAGGCACTAGTTTTACGAAAGTGACTGCCATCTGACCTTCCAACTAGAGGGAAAGTAGACCTTATTGCCCCTCTCCATTTCCATTCCTGTATAAGTATTTATTGTTAGGAGCACTAGCTGCCCTTGCGGCTCCGCCGTCATATTACAGAGAACCCAGGCAGAGCCACGGGTTGAAATATAGCTTATATCCATCCTGAAAGGACGTTCTATATACTCGTAAAAGATTTTTTTGAAATGCGAGGAGTAATTCCATAGATTAACCTCTGCATATAAACTTGCAAAGGAACAACCAGACAGACTTTTCCTATAGAAAACCCCGGGAGTGCACCGCGCACGACACGCGTTCGGTGGGTAGGCCTTTAATGTTTCTTTTAGTGTGGGGAAATGACAGTTGAGTTGCCCTAACGTACGTTCGAAACGTACCCCTCTGCACTGGTGTAATTTTGTGCACGGTTTGGTTTTAATATTTTTATGATAATTTAATGTACCTATAGGTTTACTAAATGTGTACCTAATAAACTTCAACATGTGTCAGTGAAAGCCACACCGATGATACCTATAATCTCAAGTCCACGTACAGTATTGTTCGCCTAGAACGCGTGAAAATGAGAACAAGGAAAAAACCCGGCTGCTAAATTACAGGCAATCGTTAATCCTAATTTTGAAGCCAATCTCGTCTAAACGAACATCTAGATAGCCTTGCCTAGTGATATGCCGTTGCCAATTTTACTGTACTCGGAAATACTGCCACTGGAAGTATTGCCATGAATATTTAATTTCTTTATATTTTAATACAAAAGACAAAAGACTGTTGGACAACAGAGAGGATAGAAAATAGTCCACCGACAAAAGAAAATGTATACAGTGCAACAATATAAATATAAAATTCAATTACTCATTATATACGTGTTGTGGTAAAGGAAATGACTTGCAGAAAAATCAAGCTTTTTATTTTTATCTATTTGTTTAACTTTATTTTTACTGTATAAATAACCCATTAAGTATACATAATGTGTAAAAGTTTTTAATTATTATCTATTTGTGTAACTTTCTTCCCGCGGGTGTCTTTAAAATTGACTACGGGGTATGACTTAAGTGTGTTGTGGGCTTCGTTTTTAAAATTCAATTTCGTGTGCTATGCCCCCTCCCCCTTCCCCTTCCCCTTCTGGGAACACAGACGTATATTTATGTATTTGTAACGAATATGATGACCGTCAATATTTTGTTCTACTATTAGCACAGTGGGTGTTAGCCCCACGCCTCTATTTTAAAACTTGGGCTTTCACTGCAAAACGATTTTGTTTCAGTATTAGCACTTTGGCCCTCAGGAAGTTAAAATGGTACATAATTGTTAAATTAGTTTTCCCCAAGTTGAACCCGTAAATATAGAGTTTGTTACTGAAATACATATATATGTATAACTGCAGTATTACCATCCCAGGCAACATTTCCTGGAAAGAGACATCACTAGCGAGCCCCTCAGGGAATTCCTAAATCGCTGCCCAGCGTCCCGATTAATGGTAACGACCACTAAACTTCACTTTACTACGCTGTTTGTCTGATTATCAATTACCTAACTTTACGGTTCGGATTTGCTTAATTTCCGCATCATTTGGTCCGCTGAGCATTCAGCTTATAAGCGAGGTTAAGTAGACGCTCGTTTTTTTATAGCAGTTACGGAGTTTACGAGGCATACTAAGGGTTTGGGCATGTAGAGAGGATGGATGAAAGAAAGTTAACAAAAGACAGTGTGGGAAAAATGGATTGTTCAGTCGGAAAGGGACGACCTCGGCGAACGAACCAAATCGGAGAAATTCTGAAGACAGGTCAGGTCAAGAGTACCCTAAACTGAGGAGCATTTACGAAGTTTGTCAAGATCCTAGCGAGTGGAAACCTCTGCCTACCCCTTCGCGAAATAGGCATGAATATATTTATAGTCGCTTAAAATGGTTAATGTCAACAGGCTGATAATGATAGGAGGGCAATGTCTTGATAATAGTCGTCATTTGTTTTATCACCCATCTGCTTTCATGTAATCAGTAATTTTCTTATAAAGAAAAGGGGTTTATTATATAATATTATATACAGTCTGATAACTGTGACCTCACGGTTTGTATTTACATGAACGAGCGAGCGAGGCGAACGAAGTTTTCCGTGGGTATTACCTAGGGCAAACACTCTTTCGTATGTCCGACGTCTGTCCGGCTGCTCTTTTTTTTAAACAACTACTGTGGCAAACAAGCGTACGGCCCGCCTGATGATAAGCGGAAACCGCAGCCTATAGACGCATGCAATTCCAAAGGAGTAACACGGACGTGGCCGTCCCTTGATATGTTTGAGGATGCGCCGTGTTGACAGCTGAAGGAACAAATTCCCTCGCTCTCAACACAACGCATCCTCGGGAGCTCTGGCGAACTTGCTCACCTGCGGGAACACAACTCTACTACAGAGCAAGTAGTAGTGTTATTAAGGCTGTGGTCTTCTGCAAGGCGGAGGTACTTCCCCAGTTGGGCTGCTCCACATTCGAGCGGGATGACATTTCGCTGTGCCCACCTCAAAAGGTTTGGCCTGGTTTTTTTTCGACGATTCGGCTCCGAAAAAAAATAATTAAACCTGACTCTCGAGTTCTACAGCTCACGGAGCCACTACTTGTTATGGAGCGTTTCCAGCGTCGGCAGAAAGACTCATTTTTTATTTCCTTTCAATCATAATTATTCGTTCATTAATGTTATATACCACATGGTATATAACATTAATGAACGAATAATTATGATTGACATCACCATGAGTAACTTTTTAGGGTTCCGTACCCAAAGGGTAAAAACGGGACCCTATCAATAAGGCTTCGCGTTCCATCCGTCCGTCTGTTACCAGGCTCTATCTCTTGAACCGTGATAGTAAGGCAGACAGACAGACTATAACAGCAAATACTAAAAAACAGAATAAAATAAATATTTAAGGGGCTCCCATACAACAAACGTGTTTTTTTTGCAGTTTTTATAGATAATGAATGGTACGGAACCCTTCGTGCGCGAGTTCGAATCGCACTTGGCCGATTTTTTTGTATACATCTGTTATTCGATTTGTTACCTACAATTTACAGAATGATGATTCATCAATATAAGTAATTTATTAATATGTCTGTTATAATCTTTAGCAGCATTTGAGCGTTTCTCAAAAAAAATGCCACTATTATTAATTGTACTTCTAGGAATTTTATGTTAACTATTTCCACTCAGAATCAGGAGCTCTTTCTACCCTGGTAGGACAAAAAACTGTCCCAAAGATATTTTTCCTATTGTGTTACCATTTACCATACACTTTCTATGGTGGTAACACAATAGGAAAATTCAAAAATGTATGGACATTTTGGGACACTTTTTTTCTCCTATTGGGAAGAGATCGTGATTTTGAGCAGAAATAACATAAAAGTTGCAGAAAATCTCCGAAAAAATGTAGTGGCTTTTTTTTTGAGAAACGCTCATTTGTCTATGAGGCAATCCATTTTTCACACAAACGATATTACACAAATTGTTTTATAAGATAGATATATTTGCAAATAGGGAATCCTTATTTAGACAATATGTAATAGAGAGTAATAGTGTAATAGATATACTCTCTGAAAGTAGCACTTAACACTCTTTTAAATCTTTCCTTATTGTTTTTATTTTTAGTCTTATATGTAGCTTACACATACGCTTAGTAACCGTATTTTTGTAAAATTTAAGAAGAACTTAATAATATTTAGTAAAAAATGTAGTTTACTTGCAACATTATAATGTTAATTGGTGTGGATAGCGCACGTTTGTATTTATTTTATAATTTCTCAACTAAGCAACCTTGTAGCGATTGTTTGTTGACCTAAACAAATGAAAAAAAATATATATATTTAAGAGGTCTCTTAGAATTTTCGTCGGTTATGATATAGAATTTTAGGCATGTCACTCTTAAGACTTCTTTTTAAAATCTTGATACGACTCATTTCACTTGCATTGAACTAATTATTTATAGTTTAGTACAAAAAAAAGTTTACCATTGTTGTTTAAAATGATATATATAATACTAGCTTCCTCCCGCGACTTCGTCTGCGTGGACCCGGTAAAAAACTATCCTATATTTTAATACAGGCTATAAACTATCTTCCTGCTAAATTTCATCTAAATCAGTTGATCCGTTTAAGCGTGATTGAGTAACAAACATCTAAACATCTAAACCTCCAAACATCCCAACGTTCGCATTTACAATATTAGTAGGATATATTAGGAATTATATTAAACGCTCGTGTTTATATATTAACAAATTAACGTTTTCGGGAAGGTCACAAGTGTCTTTCCACCCGGTATGTTTGCGGTAACATGTAAGTACGCTATCGGCGTTATGTGTGAGCACTAAGGTTCAAAATGGTATATATATTTTTAGTCGCAACCCTACACAATAGTCAGTGTGTGCGACATACTAAGAACAGATAACATTATCCTAAATCTTTCCAAGGGAGTAATGTTCCGAGAGATTTATTCTTTCCTTATTATGAAAATGAGCTTTGATAATTTGGTCGAGGAATCAGGGCGTCCTTCTTTATAAAAGATATATGGATTAAATGCTACGAGTATTGATAGTATTGTGTTATTGGGATATTTTGGTTGGATGGAAGGAAAAGGAAAGTATTTCATCGCCCCACAAGGTGGATTGATTACCTGGCAAAGGTCACGGTAGTCCGCTGGATGCGGGTGGCGCAGGACCGGTCACTTTGGCACTCTTTGGGGGAGGCGTATGTCCACCAGTGGAAGTATTTCAGCTGATATGACGCCGGAAAGTTTTTAGGGTTCCGTACCTCAAAAGGATACCATATAGGATAACTTTCTTGTCCGTCTGTCTGTCTGTCTGTCTGTCTGTCTCTCTGTCTGTCTGTCTGTCAAGAGCCTTTATCTTGGAAATCGAAAAAAAACAAACTTCAAAAAATTAACGTAAACAAACACTAAGTTTATGCCAAAAAAACGACACTCTCAAGGGAATCAAAATTTATAGGGTATTTCCCGTTGACCTAGAAATATGAAATTTGGCAAGAAGTATCGTCTTATATTACAAGTACAGGTAAAAATCTAAAAAATATACATTTGTAATTTGGTACGGAACGGAACGCACTTGTCCGGTTTTTTTTAATTGTGACATGTAGCTTTGTAAAACGGGCAAAATAAAAGATGTTTTATAGATACAGTTCGCAACGCTGTATGCCAGTACAAACGACAACACTGTTAACTGACCATCCTGTGTTTATATAGAACCTTATTACAATGCACTTAAGGTGCACCGATGGTCACTTAGCTGTGTTGTCGACAGTACCTCAGTTTGTACATAAATTTCGCACGGTACTTCTCAACTGTAAGCGGCTCGGTACTCCGCAGGAGGATTCGGCAGCAGTGTGTGATGCGCCTTAATCAATTCAAGACTCATTCTCAACCTCCCCACTCCTAGCGCTACGGCGTAGCCCGTAGCAGCTAACACAAGCGCCCGTAGCGCCCTGACGCATGAGTGGTATATATATATATATATATATAGGGTGAAACATAAGTCGTAAACCGATATTTCTATCGGAGTATTTTAAGGCAAATTCATTGCAATTAGGGTGACCAGGAGACTGAAGGCTTTAAAACATTTTTTTAATTATCTATTTAACAAACAACGTTTACATATTTTTGGCTGTTGTCACGTCCACATGTTTATACTAAAGTTAAATAGTAAGAAACACATATTTCTGTTCACGATCACTTTGTATATTGGCTGTGTTCGGATTCACTCTGTATATTGGCATTGTATGGGTTTCACTGGCGATATGGTGAGAACAAATTGTAATTGCTCATCAATTTCAGAAACTGGCATATTGTTTGATGATCGGGCTAATAGCTTTAAACCTTGGCTCACCGCGCTCGTTAAAACTTTCTGTCTAAGCGAGCAAGAGGTCGGTTTTTAACCGTCGCTTCCGATCCGAATAACATTTAATTCTGGTTTGCGCGCTCGCTTTCACGCATGCGGAGCTAATGTGTCAGAGCGAGCGCAAAACATTATTTGATTTAGATGTGAAAGAGACGAAGACAATAGGGATAAGTAAAATAATCAATAATGATGTGTTTTCTTGAAAAAGGATTAAGAATGTAGTCAAATGGAGAAAAAAGCAACGCAAGAGGTTAAATAATCACAAAGTTATCAGTGTTCAAAATTTTCAGATACGCAAAACGCATCTTCACATGAAACGATTGTCGTTTACTTTGACGCCGTTAGCCTGCGAATGTCGAAAGACGTTTCGTATGGTCGTCGAACCACCTTAAGAGTCCGCGGTAAGCTCGATTTTCCATACAAACGTAGTTACGCCCTCATTTTAAAACTACTGGTTGGATTGTAACGAAACTTTGTATGTACAATGACATGAGGTATATCCAGGTCTAATTAGTTTATGTAGCTTCAGATACCATGCTAAAAAAATGCAGCGAATTGTAAGTTTTTCATACAAAACTTGTTTTGCTGTATTTCATTTGTTTTATAAACTGGAACCATATAAACTAATTACAGACATAGATATACCTCATGTAATTTTATATGCAAAGTTTCGTCATAATCCAACAAGTAGTTTTAAAATGAGAGCGTAACTACGTTTGTATGGGAAGGTGAAATTCGGCCGAGCTTACTGCGGGCTCTTAAGGGTGGGTGCTAGGCCGATGCATCGCATCTGCCCGAGCTTTCATTGGTGCGCGTGCCGCGGCCGCTGCAGGAGACCATCGCGGGTGCTGACTCCTGGCCGAAGGGTGTCGTGGGTCGGCGGTTCCGGGGCAAGCTACACCGGACTTGACGACGCAACGGAGCGGAGCCACGCTGTTTCGTCGCCTTCATATAATTCGTTTTTATATGTATTGTATGTATGTTAGGGTGTTTGTTGTTATTAGCCTTAGATGCCTGAAATAAATGGTTTATTTATTATTATAAAAACAGAAACGGGTCAGTTGGTATCATTTGCGTACCAAAACATATAAACTAATACTTAATATACACACAAGTGAATGAAGCAAGAAAGTTTTGCCAAGATCGTAGCAAGTGGAAATTCGTGATCTCTGCCTATGTATGTATGTATGTATGTATGTATGTATGTAAATACACACAAACAGTCTACTGGAACTAAAATATCCGCAGCGGCCGCACATTGTAATTTTATTGCCTTTTTATAATATACTTTGTAGCAATTCGTTACGCGGCGGCTTTTATTCCCTTTCATTCAATTTGATCGTGTGAGTAAAACCGATAAATGGAATAATATTGGTTCAGCAGATGCGCTAATAGTACATTACTTGCCAAGGGCTGTAAAAGAAAGAAAGCCCGAAATCGCAGGTGTTTGTGACCCGAGCCGCAGGCGAGGGTTGTTAATATGCGATATAGGGCTTTCTTTCTTACTGCCCGTAGTGAGTACACAATTTTATATGACTCTTATTCAATGATGTAATATTAAAAAGAGGTATATAATGCTTAAAATTGGCCCCCAGATCTGTCAGCTAAGACACGTTTATACGTCGCGAAACTGAGAAAAATTGGTGCAATTGGCTCAGTTTTAGTGTGCCGCTTTAGAGCACTTATACCCTATCTACCTCTTTTTCACATTACATCATTGCTCTTATTTGTATGAATTGTGTACTTGAACATAGGTGCATCGGAATAGAATGAAAAAAACCGACAGAGAATCTTTTTTATAGACAAGCCTTCTTCTTTTTTCTGCTGTCATTTGTCCGGCTACGGCAGAGACGAAAGGAAGCGCTATGATTTTATGATCGGCCGGACTGCATGCAGGCCGGCACGTGATTCGGCCCGTGTGGATACGAGTCGGAAGCACGGCGACCTACCAAATCAAGGTCACTCCATATAAGACCTGTGTCTTGTCTGTGACCTTGCTTGGCCGTCCGCCGATATCGGCCCGTGTAAGTCGATTCTCCCACTGAACCGCGTCCCGCCACGGTGCAGGTGCGCGGAGCGACAGATTTTACCATCGTATGCAAGAATCTCAATTAAAATAGAAAACACGCCTATTACAACACACTGCCGACGCGGCAATGCGCGTGGATGCGCGTGTAAAAAATCTGCCGCTCCGCGCACCGCAGTGCAGTGACAGTGGAAGAATCACCTAACGCTAAACGGGCCGATATCGGTGGACGGACTCCTTAAATACAAACATAATTATCGGCCTCTTATAATTAAGTATTTATTAGTTATTATTTAGCAATCAAATATCAATAAGTGTCATAAAATATTAATTAATTTAAAAATTACATCATATGTTCCATTTAATGTATGAAACATCCATGTGAACAGAAATTAAATAAAAGCATCTCGCGACAAGGCCAATATATCACTTGGGCAACCTTTCAATAGATAAAGCAATTGTAGTTAATCCCATACAAACATTTGTTCTCGCCAAAAATTGGTACGAATTGAATCGTAAAAAATCTTAGGTCACCCCTGTAGCCATACTGTTGCATATTTTCCCCCTATTAACATTTATATTATAACAGTCATGTAGACTTTATATTACCCCCTTCATGAAAGCTTACAGCTTCTCATATTTTTGCTCCTCATAATATTAGTAGGTACTTATTAAGATTTCTTTTGGATTATTCCCATGTCTGCCTTCAGATTGCTCTATCTATAGAGTCTCCTATTCATTGATTCTCAATAGGAATCCGCAGTAAATCTGTAGTTGGGAATATATCGTATCAACCGCTACCATTTCTACCGTTGTATCTGACCTCAATTGCGAACGGTATTTATTGAATTTTCCTCAGTTGTTGTAAGGTTATCGTAAATTTAACTCGGCCAGTTAAACAACTAACACTGCAACTTCGCCTGCAGTACAGAAATCAAGTTACTCCAACGAGTTTGGTTCAACTTACGCCAAACCCAACTTAGTTTACTGTTTGCAATTAGGAGTGTGTCATGAAACGGTTGTATGTTATCGGTTCACGCTTATTTGCGTTTTAAATTAACAGTTCAGTATCGACGATACCCTTGTCGATTTCAAATACAGATCCGTTATGAAATGAAATAACTCAAAGGACTTTCTTTCAATTCATCTAGGCAATGTTGCAATTTTGGCCTCAGCCAGCTGCTTTAACAGCGAAATAAAAAGTTTCTAAGGCATTACACACCGTAAATCATGTGGAATCAGGTTCAAATTAGGGTGTACGCGTATTGCACGTCATCTACCGGACAGCTACCGAAGAGGAGGAGATTCCAACTTGCGGCGCGCGGGGGCGCGGCGATGACTCTTTACCATCCACGGGTGCTACGGCACACACGCTACATTATGCAAGTCGCCTATATTGTTTATATAAAGTCGCCACGAACCAAAATCTTGTAGTTAAATACAATTTTTAAAGTTAGAATAAACCAAATTTTACAATCATAAAGAAGAAGTCAATAACAATTGACGACCGTTTTAGCTTACTGTGTAGTGACCCTGCCTTAAAAGCTGACGGTCCAGGGTTTGAATGAAGGTAAGCGCAAATATTTAAGAGGTGAACCTTTGTTTTTAAATATTTGAATTCGTTCTATTTACATCTATTAAATATGAACAAAACACAAACCTGACACAAAAGGAGCTTAGGCCGTAGTATCTCTCAGGTGAACATTTCTGCATAATTTTTAGCAGGAATTCATTCCTTTCGCACGCGAAGGCAGTTGCAAGACGGAACCAGCTAAATAAGTTGTTCCTTGCTAACAGCAAAATTTACGACATTTTTAGCGCAAAAATGGACTTTATATTCAGGAGAGGAAGTAATAAATTACTCTGCTTATCTGAAATGCCACTGCTAGTACGGAATGAGTTAAGGGCTTGCAGAAGACCGCAGCCAAATAGCTGTAAAATACAGGATATGCCGGCATAGTGATAGTAAGATTTAGGTACCTAGGTAAGGTTAGGATGACCAGTTAGGCTTAGTCGACGGTGCCTACGAAGTTGACTGTCCTGGGTTCAAAACCCAGTAAAAGCAAATATCTGTGTGATTATAATGAATATTTTTCTTTCTTGTTAAGCGGAGAGCGAAGCGAACGAAGTGCTATTGCGTCAGCTTGGGCCGCAAATCGTTTGTATGGCCATATGTCCGGGTGTCCCACTTTTCCGCTTTTCTTCTCTACGGGTCGCATTCTTCAACCGATTCTCGTGAAATTATGTGAGCAGATTTGTTAATTATATAGTATTTTTGTTCAATTCACTTTTTTGAAATATAATAAAAATAGCCTGGTATTGAAGTATTTATATAATTTAAATAAATAGTATTCAAGAACCCCATCCAAGCCTTGTACAGAGCTTATGTTACGTTATTTCACCGAAATTACACCGATTTTGTCTAGAACCAATTATTTTTGCGAGTCACTGTCAATCATCCTGGTTCGATGGACCATGCTCTTATTGTAATAAGGTTCACTTTTGATTGCAGGTGATTTTTAAAGCAAACGCGTCTGGATTCTATACTTGATTTATTAAGACTAAACTTGTGGGTAAAATTGCATTACAGTTACGTAGGAATAGCATAGGGTCGAAAATCGACAAAACATTCCGCCCACCAAAAACAACAGTTTTTAAATTAAGCACTTATACAACCTAATTAACCTAAAACTTACGCGAATTGTTTCTTGAACCGATGCATTCCAGGCATATCACGAGCACAAGCATTACTTAGGTAATACTGCACCACTCAACAGTAATAAACTTAAGATCACGAAACAATTCACTCAAATCAGAATACATTCACCATAATTTCTAACAGCTAAACGACACCAGCTCGAGCCATAACAAAACGAGACTGATAATAATATTCGATCAAAGTACTGCTTGCGTCGCGAAGTTAATATTCTCTTACCCTCGTAGGGTTTTCATAATAAAAACAAAGTATGTTTGCTTACTTTCTAACAATAATTGTAAGGAACGTCAACCATACAACATTCTTATTTACTATAGATCTAACTTTAATGGACTGTATAAACTAAAGTAGGTATGTATTTTTTAGTTTTTGGTTGACTTTTAGCATTATAGGTAGTACTTAGTATCTAGGTAATATTTGAATAACAAACATAAATTATTCATGTTACGTATAAACGGTAAGAGTAAGGTGAGAAAACAACATAATATATACCTAATGAAAATGAACTTTTCTAAACTCATTATCAACACGCGAGTTCAGTTGAAATTATTTGTTAATTGAAGTTTCAATGATGTTGATATATTTATGAATGAACAAGGAAATTAAAATATGTATAACCTTTTTGCAGTAATTTTAATCCGATGCTAACTTACATAGAATACAGTAGGTAAGTTAAGAACAGTGTGCTTATCAACTTTATAAAATTTGTTTAAGCTTAAAGGTATTGTTGCAATAAAATGGTGCTTATGTATTGAATATATGTGTAACAACTACAGTAGGCCAGCTTCACCTTTTACACTAACATGTATGACTAAAATACAAAATAGATTTAACCGCCCACCATAGCTCAATATTTACACCACGGATGTAATTTATTAATCCGCCGTTTTAGGCAGTAATATTAATTTTGACAACGGTCTTTTTAAACTATGATTACCCTTACATTGGACCGTTACGACACGTACTAAACTATCAGGTCCGGGATGTAGTGCCGTAATTTTTCCTAACAGCCATTTAGCTGGTGGTAAGTCTTCTTCTTTTATAATAACACTATCTCCTATACAGGGTGACGGTACTACGTCGTACCACTTGTGTTTTTGTTGGTGTATTCAAATATTCAGAATGCCATTTCTTCCAAAAATCTTGCATTTGCGATTGTACAAGTTGCCAGCGAGTTAACAAATTTATATTTTTGGTCTCGTAATTTACGTCAGGCACGTTGATTACGGATTCACCAACAAGAAAATGCCCAGGAGTAAGCGGGTTTAGTGTATCCAAAGTTTCGTCTAATTGGCAGAGAGGACGTGAATTTAGGCATGCCTCAACTTGTGCCAGCAATGTTGACATTTCCTCATATGTCAACTTTGTAGTACTGTTAACCCTTACTAGATGGCGTTTTGCGGAGTGGACGCCGCTCTCCCATAGACCTCCAAAGTTGGGTGATTTTGGTGGTACAAAATGCTATGTCGTATCATCATTGGCTAAGAGCTCAGCTATCTCTTTTGCAACGCTATTAGTGCTCTTGGACCACATTTAACTTAATTCTTTATCTCTTCCGATGAAATTAGTACCATTATCGCTCCAAATTTGTGCGCAATTTCCTCTTCTCGCGACAAACCTTCTAAATGCCGCTATGAATGCTTGAGCGGTAAGATCAGTCACTGCTTCCAGGTGGATTGCTCGAGTGCACATGCAGACAAACAGACAGATATAGCCCTTTGTGGATTTGTGACCCCTACCCTTGGATGTTCTTAAATACACCGGGCCAGCAAAATCAACTCCACTGTGGTAGAAGGCGCGATTCTGAGTGACCCTCGAACTGGGTAACTGGCCCATTAGTTGCTGCTTTGTAAGTGCATTATTCTTTATGCACACAATACACTTTCGACTGAAATCTCTAACTGCTGATTTCAGACCTATTACCCAGTACTTAGTCCGGATGTATGTCATCGCCTGCTGGACCGTACCATGTAAGGTATTTTGTGTGTGCATCTGCTATTATTAATTTTGTAACATGCTGCTTACTTGGGATGCTGATCGGGTGTTTAGCGTTATCAGGCAAGTTCGCTTTACTTAATCGCCCTCCAACTCTCAGCAAATTATTATCATCCAAGTAAGGTGTAAGTTTGATTAAAGAACTTTTGTTTCTAACTTTACCTTTCTTCTTCAGATCTTCAAATTCTTGACCATATATTAATTTCTGATAGTATCTCACACAGCTGGCTTCAACATCATTCAATTCAGCAGCACTTAGGATATCGTATCTTTTGTTTTTGTAGTCTAAAAATCTCTTACACTGAGCTATTACTCTTTTCATCCTGAGCATTGATGAAAATCTCTCCCAAATGGAAGTGTCTTGTATCAGAGTATGAAACGACTTCTTGCTCTCTTCTGTGCTTGGGATTGATGTGGGTCTTAGAATCTCAGTGTCCTTGGTCTTCAACCATACCGGTCCAGTCCACCAAAGTTCAATATTTGTCAGATCACTTGCCTTAACGCCTCTTGAGGCGAGATCAGCAGGGTTATCAGCAGACAGGACGTGTCTCCACCTGTCGTTATCTATATTCTGGATAATCTCGGACACTCTATTACCAACAAATAGTTGCCAGCGGCTTGGTTGTGACTGCAACCATGACAGAACCACCATCGAATCTGTCCAAGCGTAGATTCGGTCCATTGGGATGTTCAACAATTCGGAGATATCATGCAACAGCTTTGCCAATAAAGCTGCAGCGACCAGTTCCAGCCGTGGAACAGTTAATTGTTTCAGAGGGGCTACCTTTGTTTTTGAGGCTAATATGGTGACATGAACCACGTCGTGCTCGTCTACAAATCTTACATAAACCACGGCTGCAAGAGCAAGGGTTGATGCGTCCGAGAACCCGTGGAGCTGCACTTCTCATGCGGTGCAAATCTGTGTGTTTGTCGTTCATTCTCACTTGACGATACATTTTTATTATATCGCCAACAGCACAGATTTTGTGAGATCTCCATCTAAATATCAGACTTCGCAGATCTGGTTGAATGGTGGGTCCCACCATCATACTGTCGTTTAAGGAGCATCCGTTGGACCCCCGAGAAGAGGCGTCGTATACAATTCTGACCCTGGATGTCTCCTTATCCTGTCGGACTACTGGGTGTTGAGCAAGGTAGATTGCATTACTTTCACTCTCTGTTTCAACCTTCTTTATGTGACCTAGCTGTAAGTACTCGTGTATAACTTTTGTATATTCAGTTTTTAACTGCTGATTTCTGGCGAACCTCCTTTCCAGTTGCTCCAGTCTGGTTATCGCTTGATGCTTTGTGTTTCCGCATGACTTTACGGTGTCTGCTATATTTGTCTTTAAGGGAAGCTCTACCACATACCTGCGGTCGTCATCTCTCATTGTTGTTTGCTGATATATTTCTTCGCATTTTGTTTACTCCTTGGTTCACATGCTCTGCTTGGTGTATAGTTCTGTTTCCACTTCCCAGAACCTTTTCAGGAGATTATTGTCCTCTTCTATTTGTCGGGTAACATGCAGACTTGTAATATGCTGTGAAACAGTGAATGACTGATTAGTACCTCCCGATAAAATCCAACCCAGGTGTGTTTTTTGTGCAAAAATGTTGCCTGGTCCTCTCATTAAACCTACGTGTATGATTTCGCCGAAAATGTCCGCTCCGAGGAGTATATCAATCCTCCCTGGAATGCTAAAAGTGGGGTCAGCTAAATTTATTTCGTTGACCTGAGGCCAAACAAAACCTCTTATTTCCCTAGCTGGCAGCCGACGAGTTAACGACTTCAATACATAAGCATTGACATTAATAGAAAAGGAAGTATCGTACCTTGACTTAATTTGTAAATTTACCAAATGCTTTATGCACATCTGATTGTCCTCACCAACACCAGAGACTACTCCGCTGACTTTAGTTTTCCTCAAACCCAACACCTCGACCACCCTTGCGGTCACGAAGGAAGCCTCTGAACCCTGGTCCAGGAGAGCACGAAGCACGTGGGACTGTCCTGACTGATGCGACCTGCACCAGTGCTGTCGCCAACAAGATGTCTTGACCAGGTTGTAATACTTGTGGGACACTCGACGTGTGCGCCGCTACTAATGTTTGTATTTTATCTTGTTTGTTGTTATTTGTTTCTCCAAACGTGTGCATTTCTTCACTTGCTTGTTTCTTATCTCGGTGTAATAACGAATGATGCTTCTTATTACAAATCTGGCAAGTTGTTCTTTGTTTACACTTAAATACAGTATGGTTCGGTATTAGGCAATTAAAACAGAGATTATTTTTCTGAACGAAGCTGGACCTGTCTTCTATGGATAGCTTGGAAAACGGTTTACACTGATAGATATAATGATCTTCGCTGCAAAAGGTGCATTTCAATTCCTTTGGTGCGGTGACATGAAACATCTTGGGTTTAACAGGTTTGTAACCTTTGTTTGCAGGTTCCACCATTTCCAACGTACGAAATCTATTTTCCAAGAACGACTTTAATCTGTCAAAACTAGGTAAGTCGTCCGTCTCATCTCTGCTAATCAATTCTTCCCACTCTATGGGTACTCGAGTCCAGTTTTGACACCACTGAGTAGTTCACAATTGCGTCCCAGTGATTCGTAGGTAATCCCAAATGTTTTAATGCGCTCATACATTCCACTGAAGTGTCCAATAGTTGCCGTAAGGCGGTCGCGGATTCCTGAGATATCGATTTCTGTGTAAAGAATTTCTTTAAAACAAAGTTGGCTATGTATCTCTTATTAGAATATCGTTTTTTTAGCACTGACCAAGCTTCTGTATAATTTTCAGCAGTGATTGAAAATTGACGCAATAATGCTTCTGCCTCGCCAACTAAACTGCCTTTCAAATAGTGTAACTTTTGAACATCTTGTAAGGATTCATTGTTATGCACTAATGCCACATATAAATCATGGAACGACTGCCATTCTGTGTAGTTGCCGTTAAAAGATTGAAGTGAAATGCGTGGCAATTTTACTTCACCACTAGATGTGCTTGGAGTAGATATTTGTCGAGACTCAAATTTCATCGGAACCAAACTTTCTAACTTGGACATCATTTCGCCTTTATACATATAATAAGCTTCTTCAAATTCTTCAAAAATGCTGTCGGCAAAATAGTTATTTGCTTGACGCTGATCCATTGGCACCAATATAATTAAGTTTTCGTGTACGACCGAAAACTCTTTCCAGTACATTTCCAGTGTATCAATTGCCCTTTAGATAACCAGCCGTAACCCTCTCCTTAGGTGATTTTTTGTAATTAACATACGCCTTTTTCACCTTGTCTAATTTATCGGCTTGAATTAGTATACTTCTTTCTATTTGATCCATTGTAATAGCAGAATAGTGTTGATCTTATTAGACTAGACTAGTACGTCCCTGTAGGAAAGTTCCACGTCTTTGTTAACTTTTTACGCGAAGGGTAAACGCGCGCGCCACACGAAAATGTCCAATAACGGCTATAAACCAACGCCTCACTATTGTTATGTACTGCACTGTCTACGTATAAGCAACACGAACGTTATGATTTCACGATACACCTTGTCCTTTTGTCCGATAATCACTCGTAATAAATTACGAAACTGTTTTTGTAAAAAACACTAAATTGTCTTGATCCTTAAAGTTCTTTTGCCACAATTAACAATCGTTACACTATTGTTCAATGTTTTTAACACATTTCAACATGTATTTAACGTTATTTCACCGAAATTACACCGATTTTGTCTAGAACCAATTATTTTTGCGAGTCACTGTCAATCATCCTGGTTCGATGGACCATGTTCTTATTGCAATAAGGTTCACTTTTGATTGCAGGTGATTTTTAAAGCAAACTGGATTCTATACTTGATTTATTAAGACTAAACTTGTGGGTAAAATTGCATTACAGCTACGTAGGAATAGCATAGGGTCGAAAATCGACAAAACACACACGAATAAATAAATAGAGCTTTACTTTGGATGTGTTCATCTTAGGCAACACGAAACACTGACAGATAAAAATATATCAACTAACTCCCAAGATTCTTGTTTTTCCCTAATTACCACGAATGCTAGGCCCTTATTATCATGCCATCAACCATATAATCGGCTAACACCATGCAATTATTTACACAGATCGTCTGCAAGAGACATAACGAGGGCGAAGAGCTCTTGATAGTCTAAACAAGCTCTTATTGCCTTGCAATAAAGACGTGTGTAGACTGTGTAGTGTGTAAATCATTTTGTTCTTCAGTACGCTCAGCTACTTCTGCTGCTGAGTGTACATACTTGACCACATAACACAAATAACAATACATTACCGTATCAGAGCGAGTATCCTAACTTACAAAACATCGTATGTTATGAACGAAGACTATGGAACTTACGATCTTTGGATGCAGATAATGACCTTAAATCGACAATCACCGGCCAACACGATCTATGATAAATCAATTTGATCGTATTGTTTGAAGAGTGTCGCTCATCGTCAGACACTGATCTGTTGATTTCCGCAGTCTAATTGGGGGACTATTCTTGCGACATTACTAGGTGACACGTCATTTTAAACAGGGTAAAATTAACTCCATTTAATCTAAAACGGCCTTATTCTAATGTATTTTGTATTTTGAATGGTATCGAAGATTTTTAATATTGAAAATTGAGAAAAAAATATTATTTAAAAAACCGTTGTTTGCTTTCCTGGCAAATAAGGCGTATTATTACATTCATCAATTTAGAAGGGACTATTTTCAAAGTTAACTGAACATTATAATACAATGTAGTAGACTAAGCATGCTGCATGTAAAATTCTTCATGCCATTTTTATACCTTCTGGTAAGGCATAGTGATACATATTTACCAAACTGTAACACCTATTGTAACCTATGTCATACAAATAAATACTTTCGGCCGTATTCATAAACGTTCTACAAGCCTATTTTAACTAAAATGGCGATAAAATTCGCTTGTCTTTATCGGTCACTTTGACAATTGTGTTCGTCAGATAGGGACAAAGCACATTTTATTTAGCAGAGGCAGTTTAAGTTTTATGAATAAAACCGTGACCGTGTGTGACCGTGTGGTGTCGAGTTAGAATTTCACCACCCCCTTTCTTCCCGTGGGTGTCGTAAAAGTCGACTAAGGGACCAGGGTTGAAGTGTGTTGTGGGCGAAGGGCTAGCAACCTTTCACTGCAATATCACATTTTGTCGATCTTTTATACCCACATTTATGCTAAAAATGGCGCTGGAATATACGTTTCATGTGCTCTGCCTACCCCTTTTGGGAATAAAGGCGTGAATGTATGTATGTATGTATGAATGAATAAGGGGGTATGACTTTAATTTGTGATACGGAATAACAAAATTGAGAATCTCCAATGATATTTACAACGTTTACTATGGGCCCTGTCCGCACCAGAAAAAAGACAAAAGTGATACTAGGGTCAATCACCATCAAGTATTTCACGTAGCTCAAGTCAGTCGATTAAATTGCCAGACAAATTACAAGACAGCAATTTTTTTTCGTGCGTACAACTTTCAGAGTAAAAAATGGTAAGAATCATGGATAGGTTCACTTTTTTGTATGTTGTGTCGTGACCCATGTTGTGTCAACTTGTACGTATTTATTATTTATTTTATTTAAATGCAATTTGCACCTCAATGTAAAAGTACGCCTTCAAAAACGGTCATACAACACCGTCTTACCTTATTAAGCAGGTCCCTCACGTACCGCATTGTACGCGTGTCACGTAGATCTAAACGTCAATTTTTATATGGAAAATTGACAGTTGGGCTGTCCTAACGCGCGTTCAAAACGTTACGTGATTACCCCTCAGCTCTACCTTCACACTCCGTCACCCGTCAACTCATTCGCCATTCCAAAACAAATCAAACTGCATTCGATCGTTCCTTATTCATCATCTAACAGTCAGCACCATATTAAACCATCAAAAAGTACCAATCCCACGTGTATTGCGTTGTCAACCGGCTCTTGTGCGTTCCAGGAAACAACTGGACTATTCGGAAATCTTTTTTTGACAAATGTCGATAGGTATTGTAAATTTGTGTGGTCATAGAATGTCAAAAAAATAAAGGTCGTCTTTCCGAAGGGCTTTGTACGTGCATATATATAATATTTTATATTGAAGATTCCCGTGAGTTTCAGACATAATAACATAATAATGAAACGGGCTCTCGCGTCTTTAAGGCTGGCCTCACACAGTCTAAATCAGTTAATGAATTCATGCCCGGTTTACGTTATTTCAGTCCAGTAATCCAGCAGGCCAATCCAGTCCAGTGCTGGACTCAATCATATCGTTTAAATTATTCCAGTCATTTAAGAGTTGTTGGAGTGGTAACACTATTGTGACAATGGTTTCTAGAATGAAACTCAAAAATTGTCTCTCAAAAATCTAGTTCAAGGTAGAAGGTATGCACTTTAAACATAGCTTACTGTCTAAGCTTCTATTTGCATGTCATCGCGATTTTTTGGGAGGGCGGATACCTATCTCGGTTTTTATAATAATCCGACGTGATATCCTATAGACATACATGTTCTCTGTGTAAAGAGACAAAATGAAGCGTTAGTTCCACATTCAACTTCATTATTAATTAAATTATGGAGCTTTTCCCCAAAAACAACAATTTCGTATTCACTTTTTAACGTTCAATACAGCACTGGAATGGCTGTCTACACTATTCCACTGGCGCTGAATTGGGTGTGCTGGAATGAAAAAGTTGACGTTATCTCCAGTCACTGGACTGGATTGTTCACTGGAATGGGTACATTCCAGTGCCAGTTCACATTATTCCACTAGCACTCCAGCACTGATTTGTGTCGCTGGACTGAAATGCTACTGATATACTGTGAACCGGGCATCATTCTGGACTACTCTAGAGCAAAAAAGGTACCGAAATTCTGCACAAAGTGTACCGTTCCATATAAGCTCTTGAGTGAATCAGTGGCTGAATTATTTTCAGTATGAGGCCGGCCTAAGTCACGTTATTATTGGTTCGAAACATGTCGAGCAATATTTGAAGTAACGAATAACTAATACCTACTTTAAGACGTAGTGATCCGCTTCATTATATTTGCCCTTGTGGCCTATTTGCAGAATAAATAATTGACTATAATTTTGATTTTTGATTTCATGTATGATATGTTTTTATCGCTTAGAATTATAAAAGAGAAGTCTCCGATTGAGAGTCCTACCAAATGGGTGTATTGCCTTAACTTTGACAATATCCACAGGAGAGACGCTAACCTAACCTGACCTAAATCTCTGTACTGATCTAGTGTTTCTATGATATTTTATACATGGTAAATCGCAATTATTTCAAATAGATTACGTCGTTTAATTATGTATTCCTTTCGCTGGCTGAGGTAGAAAGAAAAATAAACCGGCCAAGGGCGAGTCGAACTCGCGCACGAAGGGTTCCGTACCATTATATCTATAAAAACGGCAAAAAGTCACGTTTGTTGTATTGGAGCCCCCTTAAATATTTATTTTATTTTGTGTTTAGTATTTGTTGTTATAGCGGCAACAGTAATACATAATTTGTGAAAATTTCAACTGTGTAGCTATCGTGGTTCTTGAGATACAGCCTGGTGACAGACAGACGGACGGACAGACAGCGAAGTTTTAGTAATATAGGGTCCCGTTTTTACTCTTTGGGTACGGAATCCCAAAAATGATCCTACTCGGGTTTTTTGCTGTCGAGAAAAGTTTAAGCGCTCGTGTTTTGGCTTTAAACAATCAACCAAATATTTAGTCGGGACACATTAATGCAAAAAAATATTCATTCTCTTTCCTAAATCAGGCAAATCTGAAAAACATATAATTTTGCTAATACCTTCAAATGCCCAAAATAAAGTAACGGGATTAATTTCCCTCAAGTCAACCTGTTCTGGTTGTATTATAATAACCCACGTTCTGAGAATATCGCCCCTTAGTCCAAGGAGGTGGATTCCTCAAGGGGATAGTGCACACAGGCATTCGAAGGACCGTTCCCGACGGAGGGTACTAAGTAAGTAGGGCGTTTTAAATTATGTCTTGAAGTCTCTTTAGATCTATTCACTTTAACATTCACGGTCCTAAGACTAGGAGAGCTCGTATCGTATTGCCTAATAGTTTACTCTATTGTTATGAATTAAGATTGAATGTGTCAAATATTGGGACGTGTACCTTATAATAATAATATAATTGTTTATTTTCTTTGTTTGCATGCTTATAGCTAGATACAAATCTGTCAAACCACAATGCGGTTTGTTGGCAAACCACAATGCGGTTTGTTGGCAAACCACAATGCGGTTTGTTGGCAAACCACAATGTGGTTTGGCATAGTATATGAAGTACTTATATTTGTTAAACGTTTTCTTCTCCGACTCAAATGAAAGGTTTTTACATAAGATAAGTTTTTTACAGTAATAATAACGTTAAGTAATATCAAGTAGAATTTTGGTCAAGTGCGAGTCGGATTTTAGTTTTCCCATACATTTTGAGACCCAGCGCAACAAGCAATTTTTTAAAAGTTCTTAAATATTTCTTTTATTCTGGGTTTTAGTATTTGTTGCTATAGCGGCAACAGAAATAAATCATATGTGAGAATTTTGTATTATGACCGTTTTACGACTGGTTTTAAAGGATAAAAGGCTTTCCGAGGCAGTGAGGGGAAAAAACAATAGTTAACAAGGTTTTTTTCATAAAAACTATAACGCTACAGACGCTCAATAGTTTCACGAAAATTTATTTCAAAGATTTTTTTATAGAACCCTTTCCCTTAAAATGAAATAGCCCTTTCACCAATTTTGTAATTGCCTTACAGTTTACTCTTTTATAAATGAAATAGTTAGCTCGTGTATAAACGGAAACGTCGAAGACGAGAGCTAAGTGTCGTCAAACTGTCCAGGGGGTCTACTTTACTACAGGTATTGGTATGATATCGATAAAACGAATGAGGCAATAAATCGTCAAATCCAAAAGTGTAGACTTACTGGAAATATTCCGTCTGTTTTTAGTTGAACGAGCGAGATGGCTAGATGTCCGGCTGTTCTCTTCTACAGGTCGCTTTTCTCAACCGATTGAAATTTTGTGGCAGGTTTAGCAATTTTTTTTTGTGGTTTCAGATTTTTTAAATTAAAAAAAAAATACGAAGCTCTACTACTCTCTAAAAATACAGCTCCCAAAGCCACTTGTTGTACTTATTCTTAATTTTAGTTGGTCCCGCCCGTACAGACATTAGATCCTACTAATATTATAAATGCGAAAGTTTAGACGTTTGGATGTTTGTTACTCAATCACGCTTAAACGGCTGAACCGATTTAAATGAAATTTTGCACGAAGATAGTTTAGAGCCTGGATTAAATTATAGGATAGTTTTTATCCCGGGTCTACGCGGACGAAGTCGCGGGCGGAAGCTAGTGCTCTATAAAAACTAATTTAAAAAAGTAAACTAGCCTATTGGTACAAGCACTCGAAAGCATGGTTTCTATCTTATCACTTATCGCTGTCGATAAGACATCCGTCACGTTCTGACAAGTACGCGTGTGCGAGAAGTGATAAACTGGCAACCATGATATTGACATGGACTATAGACTTCACGCGCGTGCAATCGGGCGGACAAATGTCATTCGAATAACAAACGGATACGTCGAGTCAAATGTACCTCCAGTCAATATAAAACTCGATCTTCAAGTTACCATCGCCAACAAGTTTAAACTATCCAGGATCAAAGAGTATCCGGGCTCCAGGGACGAGGTGGGAGTGCGGAGATGTACTTTTGTTTAACTAAAGAGATAGGAATACGTATATATATATTTTTTTTAAACTTTCGAATCGACGTTCTATTCGCTCACTCCATGTTTTCAATATAGTTACTCCGTCACCAGCCTCCTAGCGTTTTCCTAAGGCTAAGCGCGCACTGCGGTGCGGCGAGTTGCGGTGCGTTTTTAAAATCGCAAAGGAAAAAAAACGTGGTTGTACAGTAAACGCATAGCGGTGACATATCTGCACGTTTTGCCATTCTAGTCCCGACTCAAGTAAAGAACGCACGTCGAAAGCAGCAGAGCGAGAACAACTGCCTCACTGGATGGCAGACGGCCGGCGTCCGCACGGATTTTATTCCGCAGTGCGTGGGGTTTCATACTAGTCCATAGGATGCAGAAAATTCGTGCGGTGCCGCACCGCAACCAATCTGCAGCAAACCACAGATTTTAATCCGCATACGGATTATTTTCCGCAGTACGCACTTCAAGGAGGTTCCACACTTCACAGATTTTGCGGAAAATAAACGCACGACCAAAATCCGCAGTGCGCGCGTAGCCTTACAGTGTCCTACACGAGCCCTGTGTCCACCTTGGCACCTAATCCCAAGATATGGCGAAATAAATTAAATTTATAATTTATAATATACTCCATTTTCGGATAAATAAATGTAGTGGTTTCCACATTGCTGTATGGCCGATAGGTATTACGGCTTCTAACTACAAATTTTAGGAACCCTATGTAACTCCTGCGATTAAGAGGAATCCAACGACAACTCATATTATGTCGAAATCTTTCAAACGATTTAGGCTGCAGGGCGTGCCAAAGAATAAACACATACACATACAGACATACATACGCTCGAAAAATAACGCTCCTCTACTTCAGCAGTCAGGTAAAAATTGGCCTATTTGGTGTTCCAATGGTCACCAGGTCAGGATCTGATGATGGGACATCGAGGGAACTCTTCAAATATTATCGACCCACATACAGAATTTTCTCAGACACTGGAAACATCCTTAGAAGTCAAGACAAGTTTCCTTTTAGGATATTTCTTATAGAAAATGTTCTAAATTACGTTAATCCATTCAAGTTTCACAGCCTTGGAAATTTTTCATCGGTGCAATGCTTCTGCTACCCCCTTACTTCCCCCCCGACTAAGGAAACAAGGTTGAAGTGTGTTGTGGGCGATGGGCTAGCAACCTGTCACTGCGATATCACATTTTGTCGATATTTTATACCGATTTTTATATAAAAGTGGTACTGGAATACAAGTTGTATGTGCTCTGCCTACCCCTTTTAGGGATAAAGGTCTGAATGTATGTATGTATGTATGCAATGCATCTCAGCACATCTATCTTGAGACGGCCGCGACATACTCTCGATTTTTCTCGCACTAATACCTCTCTTTCTAAGTGTTCTAGTAAAAAAGAGACGGATAGTGCGAGAAAAATCGAGAGAGCTCGCGCGCCGTCGCATGATAGCCGTGCTGGTTTTCCCATTGTTTTCAGTCATCTCCGCTTCGTCCGCCATCGTTCCGTGGATTGTGATCAAACGTTATCCATGCAAATCGATCTTTGCGAAGAAAAATATTAACAAGTTGAAAGACAAGTTTAGTCATATCTACGCTTCACCTCCCCAGTTTATTCCAAGCACGAATTTGCTACCTTGTTATTTAATGTTTGTAAATCCTTTACAAAGCTTCGTTTGGAATTGGAATTATTTTGAACGTTATCAAGCACCAATTGGGTAGTTTTCTTTTGGAAAATGTATAACAAGGTGACCATATGGGTTGGATATTAACCATGGGGGAGGCCTATCCAGCAGTGGAGGTCTTTTGGGTGATATACAATGAAATTAAATGTCGTTTATTCACATTAAACATATGGTATAAGCACAGGTGTTACAGTGATTTTCTTGTCCCTTAATATGTTTAGCCCAGACAGGCATGTGAAAATTTGCATTACTTACCTACGTTTCATACTTATTCATACTTATTATATGTGACGTCAAATGCAAGCAATACGATAGTTCACTGTGGCTCAATGTAAAATGTCTAAAAGTATAATTATATAATTGAATATGTTAAAATAATAGTTTGAAATAATATGTCGTAACAATAGTAATAAGCATGCCATGTCACATTCGCAATTATGATCATTAACATACTAAGAGAATTGTTTGATTTGATGATACGTCGACAAGAAATCGAAAAAACAGTGATCCTCTCTTAAAACTGGTTTGAATGCCATAATGGAAAGAAAAATTAGAATTTGGCATTTGAAAGATCCAGCATTTCAGTTTTTCGGCGAAGTTTCATATTGTATTACCTACTCATTTTATTATTCGTTTCGTAATATTTCCAAGAGTTGAGTGGTGGACATTTAAAAACGTAATTAAGGGTATCGTACAGGCATTTTCAATGTCAATATTAGTCAAAACCTTTGTAGCTAGCTGAACCATTTTTATCCCCCAAGAAAAAAATGGAGACCATTAATCAAACCAAATTAAGGAGATGAAGTACTGCTACGCTGCAAATTCCCTTTGACGTGTTTTCAGCTTGAAGGTCGTTATTTTACTTGCAAACCTCAGTTTTTATATAATTTCCATGTTAAAACTGGAATGGACTGGTTGGACATTTGTTGACATCTGTTTTTGTTGTTGTATTGTTGATCTCTTAGGTAGCTGGCAGTTCAGCTGCAACATTTCAACATCAGAATCCTAAAATGCGCTTGCTCGATTAGAACAATCGGCCAGGTTTATAAAAAGATCACTTGTTCAAATCCCGTTCAAAGTCTCATTTTTAACAGCAACTCCGTGTTCTTTTTATAAAAAAATCACTTCACTTGTATCTGTCGCCCTTTTATTGAAGCCAACTAAAATGAGGAAACACAACGGCCGTTTTTCCATAGAAACGTAGTCCCCTGTTTTCTCCCTGGATAATGGCAGTAGAGCAATATTATTTTATTCATAAATCTATGGCTACTGTTGACCTATGTCCTATGGTTTCCTTTTTTTCATAAATTTATTCTTAAATGCTTTCAAAGAGATATTAACCTTCAAAAACCTAAAAAAATGCCAGATTTTCCTCTGTGTTCAAACATCCAGAAATCAATTTTGACTAGATTATTTAAAAAAATGAAAACATAGGAACACGGCCAAAGGCTTTCTTTGATTTTTTATAAAAAGAATAGTTAAGTAGGTCCAGTTCTGGAGAAGAAATCAGGGCACTACGAAACGTTGATTTTATATACTTTTAATAGGTATTTTCGATCCAAGCTGCATTTGTCTCTATCGCGCTCTGCGGGGGGAGGCTCGAGGTTGGCGCGACAGCAATACATTTTACAAATACCTATTTCTCAATTATCTCGACCTTAGTGTTTCCTCTTAACCTACTAGGTAGTAACGCTACCTACGAAGCTGCAGGTCTTGGGTTCGAATCCCGGTCACGATCCGGCCACGACATGCGCGAATTGCGGCGCGGCAAGCGTTTTATCTGTTCATCGCCCTGTGGTTAGTTGGGGTCACACGCAATGAATTCTATAAACCGCTGCCGCTGCCGCACAACGTCGTGGCCGGCCCGTTAGGGCTAATATTTGTGTAATAAGCATGAATATTTGTTTCAGAGAATCGGCTATTTTCTAACCGTCTTATTCATAACACTTAAAACTCCTCTTAAATAAAATATGCTTTGTCCCTTTCTTACGAACACAAATGTCAAAGTGACAGATAAGGACAAACGAATTTTAACGCCATTTCAGTTAAAACAGGGTTGTAGTTCGTTTATGAATACGGCCGTTAGTATCTATATCTATTAGCTATATCGTCGTCTAGTACTCATGGAGACAAGCCTTATTGAGCTTACTATGGGGCGGGACTGGTTCAATTTGTGTAAGATTGTCCAGTTATATTTATTTATACTTTATACTAATAAGAAATGATACAATAGTAGAGCTACGGGATTAACTAACCGTAAAAATAGATTAGTGGCTCCAACAAAAACAAAAGCGAATCCAAAAAGAATAAAATCCCCACAATATCCGCAATGACACACTCACATCAAAGCCGGACTCTTGACGGGTCAATGAAATATGAAAAGACATATTCTATGTCACACGTTGGCAGCAAGTCGTAAAAACCGAACCATGTCCAGTTTTTATTGGATTTTTGTACGTGGCAAAAAGCAAATGGAGCCAATAGGATTAGTAACAAAGGTTAGTTGGCGGTTTCCAACCAAAAGGCTATGGATAACTGTGAATAGTGCAGTTCTCTTAATTTTTAAAGCCAGTTCCGCATTCTGGTGCAGAGTTGATGGGATATGAATTAGTCAGCTGTCCGTCTCAAGGTAGTACAGGTTCTTTATTAAGCACCTGCAACATTTCTTTGAGAGCTTCATTTATCTATTTATTTATCTATTGACACGTGACATTACGGTAATAACCAATGCGTCACGAAACTAAAAACAACAAATAATATACTATTTAGGCGACGAAACGGCGTGACCCCGTTGCATCGTCATCTCCGGTGTAGGATTCGGCAGATTCATGATTGTTGGGGTATGCGCGGAAGCGGGGGGCGGTACGGTAGAAACAAATGCAGGTCACCCTCAACACAGCGCTACCTCCAGAGATACACCGACCTTACTCAGCAAGCAAGCACATACTTACGGAGCAAGTCAAGTAGTGTGTGTAGTATAATAATTATGGCTCATTCTTCTGTGAGGCTAACTTCCCCAGTAGACTACTTCAAATATGAGCCAAATGTCATTCCACTGTGCCCTCTTAAAATAGAAATATGTAAAAATGTTCCTATTTTAATCTTAGAAGACGTTTTTCACACACTTTTATGAGGGGGCAAAGCCGCTACAAACAGATTAATAAAAACAACTTGGAAAACCGGCTGAGCCGATTTTATTGAAACGTAACTAAGAACCATTTCGATCATGCCCGCTTTCAGAGAAAAAAACCGCTTTAATATCAGTCCAATAGTTTAAGAGCTACAATTACCCACAATTATAGGGTAGTTTGATTCTTTTCTTTTTAACCTCCGACTCAAGGAGCCTACCTCCTTGAGTCGGAGGTTAAAAAGAAAAAAGTCAAACTAAGTATGTCCTGTGACGAATTGGACCCACCCAACTCAACATAATGGCGCTTTACAGACAGCGCTGGTCTCCACGGCTGGTATTGCAACTTTTGTCAACACAACTGTTAATGAAAGTACGTTTTGATCCGTATAATCATGCATCACAAGCTGAAAGTGGCCAAACAGATTGCAGCCACAATGGCCGCGCGTCAGCCATGTAAATGAACCTCTGCATACAGACATTTTCTCGTTAACTTTTAAATGACGTGATTACGTTGCCAGTGCAGTGCACAGATCAGCTTTTTTATACTAGGGCAATGAACAGCCCCGGTAGCCTTGTGATTCAAGCACGCGGATGCCAAACCGCTGGTGGGTTCTAATCTCGACTTATATCAATGGGTTTTTAGGTTTTTATGTAAGGAATATCATTTGAAGTATTACCGTCGCTTTTCGGTGAAAGTATTGAAGAAATAATCGAATTTAACCTTTCGTGAGTCATATTTAAAGTTATTCTAATTACACAGTTTAACTGACTTAGGTATTCAACGTCACTACGGGCAACGGTACAACTCCCGAAGAACAGAAAACTCCAGAAAAGTTCGAAACATGCTGTAGTGACATATAATATTGAATAAATTCTAAGGTTTATTTGAATTCCCTAACCTCCGTTGGGCCAGCGCTGCAGCGTGGGGTCTATTGCCCTCTCCCTCTCATCAATGGGACGAGGCCTGTTCCTAATATATAATAATACTATTCATTTATTTCAGATACAAATCCAGTTACATTTATATTAAATTCATATAAAAAAAAAGTTTTTTTTTATCTAAATTAAATTAAATACATGACTGACAGTCTATTCGTGATGCGTGTGATAGACTAACTGTATGCTGAAGGTAATGATTATGAGAGCGCTTGAAAAAGTAAAAAAAACAATTAAAAAAAATCAAAAATCAAAATCAAAAATCATTTATTCAGTAACAAACTATTTAACAATATATAGGTTGGTGACTCTTTTTAAGTATTAATAATACCTGTATTAAGAGACACCGCTCCTCCACTGTGGTAACTAACGTATACATAAGAAATGACATGTTTAGAGATCTTAAACTAACAAAGGATAAAAGATAAAAAGACATTTGATCTGTGTATATTTGTGTGCATGAGTGTGCGCGAGTGTGTGTGTGTGTGTGTGTGTGTGTGTGTGTGTGTGTTGTGTGTGTGTGTGACTGTGTGTGTTAATCATATAAAATTACTAAATTACTAAGTAACACTCTTCATTATATTCTCTACGTCGTACAATGTAAACATTAATTCATGAACAAGCCGAGAGTGACATATGTACCTATATCATTGTTTGTTGAACTTGCATTACTGCAAACTTCGAGTGTGAAACGTGCATAATCGTCAGCATAGACGATTACCCGGTTATATCTCGGGAAATAGTTGCCGCGCATCTGGTGCCTCGACCTAAACTTTTCCCCCGTGGCCCGGTGACCGCCTTATGGCAATTAACATTTTCAATAATGGCAAGTGATTATACGGAAGTCCATGATAATAATTACAAGTACAATATTCCTTTGCTTTTCTGCTAAAAACCTATTTATGTGTTTTTGCCGTAGTTGAGGTTTTGTCATTATTGAGAGTGGTTTGCTGTAATTATTTGCATGTTTGCACGTGCGGGAGGGAGGGCGGGCGCTTTGGCCGCATGCAAAAATACGCAAATACCTACCTAGGTGCACTTCGTCGCTAATAGACCTGCACGTATTTAGCGAAATACAAAGGTACACTGTTCTAGGATATTTTCAATAATGTCAATCCAGACGACCGCTTTAGCCTAGTTGGTAGTGACCCTGCCTACGAAGCAAGAGGTCCTGGGTTCGAATCCCGCTAAGGGCATTTATTTGTGTGATGAGCACGAATATTTGTTCCTGAGTCATGGATGTTTTCTATGTATTTAAGTATTTATTTATCTATATAAGTATGTTTATCGTCGTCTAGTACCCATAGTACAAGCTTTGCTTAGTTTGGGACTATGTCGATTTGTGTAAGATTGTCCCCTAATATTTATTTATTTATTTATAATAATGGCCTCCAATTCACCAGCTTAACAATTGTCGCCCAGGTGGTCTAGCCCGACTTGCTGCATAGTAATGACGCAGCGACTCCAGTGCCACTCGCACTTATGTAAATACGAAAGGGAAGGGTAGTTTTTTCGTCGACTTTGCTAGGCCCGCTGATTGACAGCGAACATCGACCATTTCCTTGAAAAGTATTTTTTACGGGCATCACTGCGAACTTATTACGCTTCGCCTCAAGTGTGGAACATGCATTATCGTCAGCAGTGACGATTAGTCGATTATATCGCGGAAATAGTTGCGGCGCGTCCGGCGGCTCGAACAGCACGCTTCCTCCGTGGCCCGGCGGGTGCAGTGGAGCGATCGACAGCGATTATCGACATTTTCGATAACAGGACTTTCCAGAGCACCGTGAATAATTTAAAACTGATACAATATCAATCTTATCGAGGACATCACTGTATAAGATCTTATAATACTCTGATTCTTAGTTTTGTATATTGATTATGTTAGTTAGCCTGAAAGGTATTTGTAAATGCGGGCCTTGTTGCCCGAATAAAATAAAAAATAAAAAATATATACTGTCTGCTGTTTCCGCGATTATTTATCAACAAGCCGTAATCCATCCACTTCTGAAAGTAGGCCTTTACACCCTGGAACCAGAGCATTATAAATAAGATAAATAAATAAATATTAACACAAATCGACCCATTAGAGGCGTGACGCTAGGCCGGCACTGGTGTGTTCCGGAGGAGACCCCAAAGCCGCCCGAAATGCGTAGAGGGGGACCATCGGGGAGTTTTTAGTCGGTGCAAGTCCGACATAACCACTGCGCTATCCCCGTGTTGTGGAGGTATATCCATAACCACCGCGCTACCCCCGTGGTGTGGAGGTATCCATAACCACCGCGCTACCCCTGTGGTGTGGAGGTATCCATAAATACCGCGCTATCCCCGTGGTGTGGAGGTATCCATAACCACCGCGCTACCCCCGTGGTGTGGAGGTATCCATAACCACCGCGCTATCACCGTGGTGTGGAGGTATCCATAACCACCGCGCTACCCCCGTGGTGTGGAGGTATCCATAACCACCGCGCTATCCCCGTGGTGTGGAGGTATCCATAACCACCGCGCTACCTCCGTGGTGTGGAGGTATCCATAACCACCGCGCTATCCCCGTGGTGTGCCGGTATCCATAACCACCGCGCTATCCCCGTGGTGTGGAGGTATCCATAACCACCGCGCTACCCCCGTGGTGTGGAGGTATCCATAACCACCGCGCTATCACCTTGGTGTGGAGGTATCCATAACCACCGCGCTATCCCCGTGGTGTGGAGGTATCCATAACGGACTTCCTCCCAATAAAAAAGGCCTTCATCGTGTTGCGCCATAATATTTGATTCTGGGCAAGTGGGCGTTCTTCATCTAGACACTCATTATTAGTACTCACTAAATAAAACTATTGGGAAGTGTATTTTATCACGTACATTATATTAAAAACGTCCTGACATTTCGTGCCCTTTAAGAGCACATGATCAAGCGTTAACTCTACCGTACATAACATACGAGATAAAATCCGTTTAAATAATTTAATTTAAGTAAGACACCACGAAGTTGCGTAACATATCGCAGTTATAGTGTTTTAGATATGTTTTAATCTAAGTTTATATTAATAAATATCCATTTATTTATTTTATTTATTTATTTCAAAAGGTACATAAAACAGACAGTAATCCGATTAAACAAAGAAATACAAACGAGTAGACACTTATGACTAGATTACAGTCCAAAAGTATATGTACACATCATGGCTATGTGTTATAATTTAGAAATAGTTTTTTAAATAGGAATTTAATTTTGGATAAATTTTAATTATGTAGGTACAATGAAACGAAAGTCATAACAAAAGGTAAAACAAACACTCGTACACTTAACAGTTATCGAAAAAAATTAAAACTAATTATTTGTGGCTAAATAAACAGATTTTTTAAATTGGGCAATTTTTGAAACATAAATGTCAAGATCATTACAGATGCGTACCAAATCATTGAACCCGACACATGCGAACAATTGGGTTATAATATGAAGTATTATTTCGATATACAGCCACAGTAAAAGTATTTGGAGAACGAATCCTGTAATTTATGTTAATATTTAGAAGCGACAATAGATAAGGGGAATCAATCTGAGAATGGATAATTTTATATAAATAAAGAAGACCAGATCGCTTACGTCTTACTTCTAATGATGTGACATTAAACTTTGCCATACGCTGACTATAGCTTGAAATAGACCGTCCATAATAACAACGAAAGCATAAGGTCTTAAGCCATTTTCTTTGCACGCTCTCGATTTTATTAGAGTGTACAGCTTAAAAAGGCGACCATATTACAGATCTATATTCTAAAACACTGCGTACCAAAATATAATATAATAACAGTATACTTTGCGGGTTTCTAAAGTTTTTAGTGATACGTATCAGAAATCCCAGAAGCCGGCAACTTTTACTAACCATATTATGTTCATAGTGTGCACGAAAAGTAAGTTGGCTATCAAAAAGAATGCCCAAGTCCTTAACTACAGATTTCCTATATAATACATGCGACGATAATTTATAAATCAATTTGATATGTATGTTAGTCTGTAAGATATTTTTAAATATGGGCCTTTGTCGCCTGAGTTAACACTTTCGCGACCAAGAATCGCTACGCACTACGTTCGTAGCCGATCTTGTAGTATTCCTCGTATGTAGTGGAAAGCGACTACGGCGTGGGCGCCCGCTAGGGTTCCTGGTAGAAAACCACGGGATCGGCTACGAGCGTAGCGCGTAGCGATTCTTGGTAGTGACTGTGTTTGTCTATAGGTATTTTGAATGCCTGCCATAAAAATCGTGCTTACATTATACCTTATATAACGTAAGCACGATTTTTTTATATATCCAGTCCATCAACTTTATATTATATTCTTGCAAGAAAATAATCATTACAATTTCATTTCATTAATTTCACAGGCTTTCTTTCTCAATCACGTATAATTAATCTCATTTTGAAGTAAGAAAAGGAATCTTATTGTGTTTAGTAGGTACAAAGTTTGGATTTCTAGATCCACGATACGCACGGCCTGATAAAAAATACTGCATAAAGGCCTCCACCCACCGAACGCGTGTCGTGCGCGGCGCGTGTCGGGCGCGGTAGAAGCGGTATATTCACACCGCAAGCGGACGGCGTGTAGCAACGCGTGTGCAGCGCGTGTGCAGCGCGTGTCCGCCGTGCCATGTCTCTGTCACTACCAACAGTACCAACACATTTGATATGTATCCCACTATCTCCATCACACACAGCAGCGCGGCAGCTGCGCGGGCACGCGCGGGCCCGCCGCGTCAGTGACGCGTTAGCAACGCGTGTGCAGCGCGGCATATCTCTCTCACTACCAACACATTTAATATGTATCTCACTATCTTTATCTATATTTAATATGTATGTCTATCACACTCAGCAGCGGGCCCGCGCTTGACACGCGACGCGCACGACACGCGGCCGCGCTGCCGAGTTGTAACTTTAGCGCCGCGGGCCCGCGTTCGAAACGCGTTCGATGTGTGTTTGAAGTGTAGTTTCAATGCTTTACAACTTGCGCGGGCCCGCGCAGCACACGCGCCGTGCACGACACGCGTTCAGTGGGTGGAGGCCTTAGCTAACCCAAGTAAAACCAATTTATCATTGCCGATGAAAAAGTTAGGACTGGCTTTTAAAGAAATGAATTAAGTGAACATCGAACAATGCCGAAGGTTTTAGTTTTTTACTTAAACGTATACTGGCAACGGTTAACTAAGCTAAGACATATATTGTTATTTTTAGATGCGTTTTATAGTACTTATATTATAAACGCATCTCTATTCTCGATTCTTTGGCTTTTATTTATAATATTAAAACAGTCAATAAATAAGTATTCTGCCCTGGCTATCCCTTTTTGGAGATACAGGACTGACGTTATTTAAGTAAAATAATAGAAGTACAATAAAATAAAACAATTCCAATACAATTATCCTCCTAATTTCGCCACTCTTGTTTACGTTAAGCGACAAAGCCTCGCCCTACCGCGCTTTACGTTTAATTAGATTGCAAAACAATTACCCTAAAATTAAGGGCCTAAATACACACAGTGTTACCAGCGACGAAAAATATTAATTACAAAGAGAAAACCTGGCGAGCGTTTGCCGCCAAGCCCCGACATACCCGATATTGGCTTTAATCGTCCGGGCGGAAATTTCGTCCGTATAATTGTCTAAAGGCCACCGCGCATGCGCGGACTACTCCGCGCATGCCCCAGTATCAAGCACACGAAACCCAAGCAAAAACAAATACATTTTTAATATGATTTCCGTAACAAAAGCTACATTAAAACCAGTAATTTTCTTCTCAAGTGTGATGGTTAGTGTGTTAAGTTAAGAGGAATCGGCGGTGCGTCGGAATTTGTAAGTAGAACAGACTTTGTTGACCCGAATGTGAGAGATAACCTTAAAATGTTTTGGTAATTGAAAGTTCATTGTTATTTAAAAGGTTTTATAAGTGCAAACAAATGTTTAAATTTTGCTTTATGTTCCTATGAATCTATTACAATCTTGTGTAAGCGTAGAAGACGCATTAAGTGTCCAAATAAGTGCACGTGCTTTTTGGCCTACACATGTTACTAGAGAGCCATGATCTTTGAATGTCATACGATTATGGTAACAATTTAGTACGTCTTGTTTATATTTAGAAGCAGTCTATAAAAAAATCTAGAAGTAAGTAGAAGTTTTACTATCTATACTAATATTATAAAGAGGTAAAGTTAGTGAGATTGCAGATTTCTGTGGGTGTAGCTTTGTCAGTTTATATGTAGGGGGTAATCTCCGACAGTATTCATCTATTTTCAATAATTCTTTCACCACTGTTTAGAATAGAACTTCGAAATGGACAAAGGCAATATCTAATCCCATGGCTTCGTTGCGTTCTGTTTAATAAGCGGGCGGAGCCACGCGGACAGCTAGTAACAAAATAAATAAGAACGTTATATAGAAAGCTATATTTCATAAAAGTACGAAAATTAGTTTTATTTCTGTCTTGTTTGCGAACTCATTATTTTGTGACTGAGTGAAACAGTGTGTGAAATGAGTACCCTTTTTATGCTCATGAACTTTCGTAATAGATACGAAGATTGCCGAAGGTAAATCAACTATTTTATGCATGTTTTCATCTTTTTCTTTGGAAAATGTATCACGACGTGTCAAAGCGAGCGGGGAAGACGGCATTCTGCCCTTAGTTTTAAATGTGTTTAGTAACTATGGCCGGACGACCTGGATGTATTCTTCAGCAACTGGGCGGAAGAGGCACCTAGTAGGGACGCGTAGAGATCACGGGGAGAGGCCTTTGCCCGGCAGTGGGACCCACAGTAGGCTAAAAAAATCGATTCTCCTCTTGTGTTCATTATTTCAAGACCGGGTAACTAAAACTTGTGATTAAACACCTAAATTAAAACTCGTAGCGCTGGTTACACTTCAAAAATGCGATAAAATATAACTCTATTCAAACAACAAAAAATTAAGATTTACTGTCGTCTTACTTTTACAACAAAGAGTTGAACAAATAAAATACCTTGACCTGAAATAAAATAAAAAGCAGACAAATTGTCTTTCTTTTATTATTGTGTGTATTGAGATGAGTTTACACTTATAAATGTGTGATTTTTTAAGAAAGAAGATTTAAGAAATTTACACGACGAGGAAGCGAACGCGGTCAGATATGTAAAAGATTTGAAGAATTTTATTGGACATTAAAACAAACATATTTTTTAAAACAATAAGATCGTAAGCAGCTGCTTTAGTATTAAACTGTGACTCAGTTATTTACGCCGGAAAAGCCTGAAGTTGTTTTATTGCGGAAACGGAATGGGGCCTGACATTGCGTACCTGCAGTAAAACCGCCCTGTGCAACCCGAACTGAGCCAACTTGGACTGGGGCGGAAATCTCAAATATCGCGAGCCATCCGGTTGCCTCTTGGATAACGCAACTACGCGTCGTTGGTTTAACTTGTAGCCGTCAAACATTCATAATCAATACTTGTGAGCGAAAGACGGAGTTTCTCTCACAAGTATTGATTATTAATGTTTAAATATATTATCACGAAATAAATAGTTCATTAATAAATAAATGCAAAGATATAAGGCATCTCAATATAGATCGCCAAAAAATAAAGAAATAAATTATATTTTTGGAAAATCTTACGCAAATAGACTTAGTCACAAACCAAGTAAAGCTAGAACTATGGGTACTAAACGACGATATACATACTTATATAGACAAATCAATACTTAAATATATATAGAAAACACCCATGACTCGGGAACAAGTACAGTCGCCATCAGATATATCGGAGCGGCTAAAGTGTTCACAAATATCTGAACACGTCTCTATTGTCGCGGCATTAGAGGCGTGTTCAGATATTTGTGAGCACTTTGGCCGCTCCGATATATCTGATGGCGACTGTATCAGTGCTCATTACACAAATAAATGCCACAGTCAACTAGTCTAAATCAGTCGTCAATATATGAACGTCTCCAGCTTCACACGTAACAAGTGAAATTAAAACATTTTTCAGAAAATCCAACCGTTATTTTTTTTCAAATTTTATAGCATTTTTTATGGGAGGAAAATTCGTTGTGGATACCTCCGCGCCACGGGGAATAGCGTGTTATGTTGGACTCACACCGACTAAAACCCCCAACTAGTATAGTAGTTTATATATATATTAAATTTTATGACGTTTCCGTGAGTCGCCAACGGTGCTGGCTGAAAATCAGCGCTGCAGGTGTCTGACACCTCCGCATAATGCTGAGCCAGTGTCCGGTTCACTGCCGCAGAGACACACTTGTATCATGTTTTATGTGCTTTTCTTGTTTATTTTATTATTTAATAACCATGTGTGTCCTGTGTGTTTTTGAATAAATGTATCTTTCTTTCTTTCTTTCAATGGTACTCGAATAGGACGCATTTGGGACGGCTCCGGGATTTTTCTTTCTTTCTTTCTTTCGGTGGTACTCGAATAGGACGCATTTGGGACCGCTCCGGGATCTTTCTTTCTTTCTTTCTTTCGATGGTACTCGAATAGGACGCATTTGGGACGGCTCCGGGATCTTTCTTTCTTTCTTTCTTTCGATGGTACTCGAATAGGACGCATTTGGGACGGCTCCGGGATCTTTCTTTCTTTCTTTCTTTCGATGGTACTTGAATAGGACGCATTTGGGACGGCTCCGGGATCTTTCTTTCTTTCTTTCGATGGTGCTCGATTAGGACGCATTTGGGACGGCTCCGGGATCTTTCTTTCTTTCTTTCTTTTGATGGTACTCGAATAGGACGCATTTGGGACGGCTCCGGGATCTTTCTTTCTTTCTTTCTTTCGATGGTACTCGAATAGGACGCATTTGGGACGGCTCCGGGATCTCCTACGGAACGCACCAGTACCGCCCTAGCGTCATGCCTCTGTGGGCCCTACCTTTTTTTACAAGCTCTTTTTACAAGCTTTTATTAACTTGCAATGTATGCGTGTCCGGGTGGAATCTTGCAACTGAATTTTGAAGCAGATATCTTCAACCCATTGAGCTGAAGTTTTGGGTAAAGGTATAGTTAGGATGACAATTCAATATTGTACCATCGACCTGATCTGATGATGGAGACAAAAGGTGGCCACGGGAATTCAGTACTTAACCGACGTGACCCCATTGAGTTTGGGCTCGTTAGAATCGTCTCAATGAGTAGTTGATGACGGTATACAGAAAAGTACAGTCGGCAATAAAAATATGTATCAAAAATAAATAAATATATAGAAACTTTTTTTTTGCGGTTGCGGTCCCCAACTGTAACCCCGAGGCTCCTTTTAGTCGCCTTGTACGACAGGCAGGGGATACCGTAGCCGTATTCTAATGCTCGGGCGCATCGATACAGAGGCCCTACCGCGAAACGAAAACGAATTTCGTTCGTGTATCGCCCTCTCTGTTGCCCATGCTAGTTAGAGCGGCAGAGACGGAGATACTCGAACGAAATTCGTTTTCAGTTCGCGGGAGCCCCTCAGGGCGCATCCAACGACACCTCATTTCAAAATCCACCAAGCCGTTTTGACTGTAGCCCGTGAAATATAATTTTCTTATCTTTCTTTGACATGTAAAATGACATTTTTACCAATAAATGATTGTATTGTATTGTACCTATATTGTATTATATCCACGTACATACACACATACGCTCGAAAGACATAACCCTCCTTCTGAGCCAGTCGGAACGGGACGAAACATAGTAATTCAGAAACTTATTCATCCATAAGGGATGATAAAAGCCATTTCACATTAATAAATAACATATTAGTGGTGGCGCACTATAAAAAGGCGGAATGAAAGTTATCCCTTCATAACAAAGTTATCCCTACGAATATTGATTGGGATTCATATAGTGAATTTTGATACCTAATACATGAATTTGTAGCCTTGCACTAATGCTTAATCATCATCATTGTATCAGCCAAAAGACGTCCACTGCTGGACATAGGCCTCCCCCAAAGAGGGCGACAATGACCGGTCCTGCGTCACCTGCATCCAGCGGACTCCCGCGACCTCCGGATAGCTTCGTTTCTGATGCGATCGCGCAGAGAAACTCCAAGCATAGCCTTCGAATAAGGCCCATAGTGAGCGACCACGTTGTCATCACTGGCAATCAATATTCCCTTTCAATTTACTTTTGAAAAAATGGAGCCTCTCAATTTGACTGTCGTGCTTATTTTTTATGACATTACCTCGGAATTATTAACTTTTCTTGGTCGATTAAGGTTTTTTGTTATTTTTCTAGTTTTTTAAGCAATGGCGCTCGATAAGCGTTTGTTTGATCGGATTGGGTTCAAAAATAAATCGACATCTAGCCTTCACTCTAGTTCCTGAATAATGTTAAAGCTTTGATTTTTTTCCACGTTCTTCTTACAATTTTATTCTGTGGTACAATGAGAATAGTTTAAAAGAGCAAATCAGGTATGTTAGACGCGCAGCACAATTTTAAATAGATAGTACGTTTCTAACTATTTACTTTACCTATACTTATGTTTTAAAAATGTTCATAACCAAACTAATTCGTCGTGACAGCTAAATTACCATGGACTACAAAGATTAGACCCGATTTTTATTATTAAGAGGTGTTCGAGCTTGAATAATAACATTAGAAATTCAAAAATAGCACATTTCATTGCATACCTAATTATTCGACTATATTTATATCATTGCTCCATACAAACTTCCACCCCTATTGCAACCCCTCAGGGGGTGATTATCGGGATGTAAACTATTCTATATCCAATATCCATCCCTAATGCTCAAAATATTATCATCTCAATCGGTTCAACGGTTTAAGAGTGAAAAGGTAAGAGACAGAGTTACTTTCGCAATTATAATGGATTGATTTAAACTTTCTCGATTCAATATTTGATATTATTCTACAGTAAATGCACGTATAAATATTACGTGCACAAATGTGCAACCGCATCGCTATCTTTAAAGTTAAGTTATTTTATTATGCTCTTACGACATATGTGGAACGTTTTCCGGCCGGAGGAAACGCAATGAAAATAATTTATGACTCAAAGCGCTTATGTGGCACCGTTTCAACCGCCTGTTTCAGATGATTTTCATTTATTATATTAAAGGCATGTTAGACATAGAAGTACCGCAAAAGAGAACAGAATTCGCGGCCAAGATTTTAGTACATAAAATGCCTCATTCTATTTATTTATTTAAACCCGTGTGGTGTCGGGTTAGAATTTCACCACCCCCTTTCTTCCCGTGGGTGTCGTAAAAGTCGACTAAGGGATCAGGGTTGAAGTGTGTTGTGGGCGATGGGCTAGCAACCTATCACTGGAATATCACATTTTGTCGATCTTTTATACCCACATTTATGCTAAAAGTGGCGCTGGAACATACGTTTCATGTGCTCTGCCTACCCCTTTTGGGAATAAAGGCGTGAATCTATGTATGTATGTATTTAAATCAGGCAACAAGGCCCATATTACAAATACCTTAAAGACTAACATACATATATATAAACTTATTAATAACCACAAAACACAGAATTACTGCGACGTGTTGCGCAATTTCGTGGTGTCAGGTAACCGACCGCGAAAACGTCGGAACTTGACTCCCTTCGGCCAAAATTCTTCCTTAAGTAGTAAAGGTCGATCGATGGTCTGTAGGAACTCTGACCACAAAGGAATTAAAATTTGCAAATTAAGAACATAAACTCCTTAAAGGATCCTATAACAATCTGTTAGTAAAATATGGACAAAACTAACTTTTGCCCGCGACTCCGTTCGTGTGGAATTCGTTTATATCGTAGCTCCATAGAAACTTTCACCCCCATTTCACCCCTTATTTTTGGGAAAAAAATCCTATGACCCTTTTCGGGACTCAAACTATCTCTATACTAAATTTCATCTAAATCGGTTAGGCGGTTAAAGCGTAAAGAGGTAACAGACAAATAGACAAACAGACAGTAAGACATACTTTCGCATTTATAATATTAAATATGGATAGGTATGTGACTGTGACGACTGATTAATCGATGCTGATAAATTTTCAGTAAATCGTGTACCTAGGTTATCCGTGATACTGATATCTTTGTACGTACTAATAAAAGAAAACAACTTAAGTATTTTCATACTGCCAATTTAGGCTCAAGGTTTTATACTAAATGTGTATTTTGTTTCTCATGAATACATATCGCATTTACTGTTATCGGGGAAACCTTATTTAAGCAATTTTTGCGGCAGCAAAATGAGGAACTCATCAAACTTCGGCATTTCCACATAATGAAAAGCTCGGCAGAACTCACATTTCGCCCGACGAATAAGTTACCGACTTTTGAGTGACACCTTTCATACCAAACTTCCCTGCACTTTGAAATCACAGTAGGAAGTTCGTTTTAATGTAGGTACCATCATTTTCGTCGGCTACCCAATAATTTATATTTTGTGTATTAGTGAACATTACAACGAACAATTAACAAATTTTCCCATTTCCTTGAAAATCGAAACACCTTGAAAGCAAACAATCCTGTTTTATTGACAAAATTTAACATTCCGTAACAATAGGAAGTGAGCGTAATCTCTTTTGTTGCAGGCTTGAATTACCGGCGTTAAACCTCACCGTCGGAGCTCGTAAAAGTGACAATTTAAGGCTGAGAGTGAATAACAATCGACCTGAATCTCGAAATGAACTGGACGCACAATTACTCACTCGAAGACAATTTGGGAAAAGCTAAAAACGCGTCCCACTACGCAGAGAATATAATAGATAACAAATGGGTTCAAGCCGGCTTTTGCATCTTCTATACCATCATATTCGTCCTCGGTCTCTTAGGAAACCTCCTAGTCTGTTTTGTTGTCATCAGAAACAAAGCCATGCAGACAGTTACAAACCTTTTCATCACAAATCTAGCCTTGTCAGATATACTGCTCTGCGTATTCGCCGTCCCGTTCACTCCACTCTACTCCTTCCGAGGCACGTGGGGCTGGGGCAGTCTCTTATGTCACATAATGCCTTTTGCACAAGGATGCAGCGTATACATATCTACATTGACACTTATGTCTATAGCTATCGATAGATTCTTCGTGATTATTTACCCGTTCAGACCCAGAATGAAGATTGGGACTTGTGTCACTGTCATTTTCATGATTTGGACGTTCGCCGTGACGATGACCATGCCGTATGCTCTTTTTATGACTTATTATGAAGTGCCTGGTGTAGGGCGGTATTGTGACGAGATGTGGCCCTCGGAAGAACTAAGGCAAGTGTTTGGCTCCGTGACTTCCGTCATGCAGTTCGTGCTCCCATTCATTGTCATCGCCTTCTGCTACACATGTGTTAGCTTCAAGCTGAACGACAGAGCTAAAGCCAAGGCGGCAGCAAAGAATGCCCGCAAAGAAGAGATAGACAAGACCAGAAAACGTCGAACGAACCAGATGTTAATCGCCATGGTGACCATCTTCGGCCTATCATGGCTGCCGCTGAACGTGATAAACTTATGCAATGATTATTACAAGTACGCTATCCATTTGAAGTTCTACTTGCTGGCTTTCTTCATCTGCCACGGCATAGCTATGTCGTCGACGTGTTACAATCCCTTCATCTACGCTTGGATGAACGAGAACTTCCGAAAAGAGTTTAAGATGTTGATTCCTTGCATGGACACTACGGCTCATTTGAGGGCAAACATTCAGTTGGATCCGATGGGTCCTTCGGAGAAGACGTTTAATGGGAATACTACTACTGATAGTTATTTGGGGTCTAGTTCTCAGAGAGGGACGTCGTTTAGGAATAAGAGGAAGCCCAGTGCCGCGGCGGACGTGGAGAGGAGTGGGGTGGAGTTGGACGAGGATTTGCTTGCGGTAGACGTGAAGCACTGCCACATCTCGACCAGCTACAACCTCCGGCGAGAGTCGGTGAAGCTGCGCCTCATCAACGAGGAATCTTTTGACGGCACACCGCCCCAGAGTCAATTCTAACGCTTAGTTTATTGGGTAAACAATTTTATAAATATATAATCTAGAAGAATAAAAACCCTTTTTTCCTCCCAAAAGTTTTACCTGTGCCATGTGTACAATAAAGTAACTACTTAAATACACGTTTTGACGTTGTGTTGTGTTGACAATACGTTTTGACGACCGCTTTAGCCTAGTTGGTAGTGATCCTGCCTACGAAGCAAGAGGTGCCGGGTTCGAATCCTGGTAAGGGCATTAATTTGTGTGATGAGCACAAATATTTGTTCCTGAGTCATGGATGTTTTCTATGTATTTAAGTATTTATTTATCTATTTAAGTATGTTTATCGTTGTCTAGTACCCATAGTACAAGCTTTGCTTAGTTTGGGACTAGGTCGATTTGTGTAAGATTGTCCCGAAATATTAATATTACATACATATACCTTCCTTCGTCCGACACGAAAATCTCGCCTCAATTAATTATATTATGTGCAACAGCTCCTTGATGCGACCGAGTGTTTGAGAGTAAGTTCGGTTTCGCAACTTCGCAAGCCATCTCCACCTCTCCGCAATAGGGTCCCCGTCTCCGGCAACGGCAAGGACAGCGTTATATACCTACCTGTTTCGTTGCTCTTACGTTACCATTTCAATGCGAGCCTTGCACTCCTTGAGCTCTTTCTCTAACAGTAAGTTCTCGCGTACAATTTTCCTCCAAAAAGACAAAGACTTTTTGCTAAAAATATTGTCGGTTTTATTTGGAATTACAATCCGAGAATCGTTATCTAACATCCAATTATATTTCTGGTTCCCCGCACTCTTTGAATCCGAGTGAATTTTCCGATATAACAAAAAAATTTAAGTGCTGTTTTTAATTACCTATTGTTCGTTATTGCCGTTATTTTCACCAGTATCAACAAAAGGCGCTTCGAAGCTGATTTGTCCTGTGAACTAATAACAACTTCGCTCCCATTTCGGGACTGTCAGGGGAGTTTGCAAAGTTGTAACACTAATTGAATTTTTTAGCAAGTTATTAATTTTGTTTACAGGTGCGGCGATGGCGGCGTGCCCATCTTTGAGTATAGATATCGCTAAGAGTTTACAATATTTTTGGAGTAAGTTTTTCTGATAAAATTTTTTAGAACTACACAACTTTATGGACAACCACAAGACGCTTATGAACGTATTTTAAGGTATGATAAACGTGATATTTTTTTCATTTCTACCAATATAAATATTGTCATTTATATACTTGAATACATTAAGTATGTTCCTGCCCTGGATAGAAATTAAAACGTGTTAGTTAAGACAACGTCCCAATTAACGTTCAAAAAACTTAAACGCTTAAAAGAGTGTAATAAAAAGAAATAATGATATAAAGTAGTAAGTAGGAATATTTCCTGATTTGTGAATGCCGGTAGTTACTAGATAGATTCATCATATGCTTTTTTCGACAGATCCTCGTAGTTTACGAAATGTAATTTGATCGATTATGTCTCTTTATTAGCCTCTCACACTAATCTCTTTCTACACTTACTATGTCTCTCTCTGCTCTCTTTTTATTCTAATATGGTGTGAAAAAACGAGTAGTCCTGCTCTACAACATAAATTCTATAGGTATTTGATACGTCTAATCGAACTGATTCCATTTCGTTAAGAGGGAAGACTAGCTTCGCAGCAGCTAGCAGCTCGCGACTGACAATAGTTACTTTGTTGATGAAAATTGGGAGAAAATCGTTACCACTAACGAAATCTTAACAAATCACTTTGATTTCGCTGTCGATCGCTTCAGCATAATATATTCTAGGTTTATAGCATATTTTATAACATAAGTTTTTGAGTTGCCTATTTATAAGTTTGAATTTATTGCAAATTTTGAAAAAATAATACTTATAAAACTTCGTTCATTGTGTCAATAACGTCCTAAAAAAATATTGAGATTGGAAAATTTAGAAGTGGAAAAAACTTTTCTCTTTTTTGTACGGACGAGTACGTAGTATTTTTATCTCTTGACTGAACCTACTGAATGAATATCTTATGGCTAAGCATATGGTGGTTCATAGTAGACCTAGAATACCCCCCACTGCCAGGTGTTTTTAAAGTTTTATCAAATTCGTAGTAGATTAGACGCTAAATGAGATTTAAGAATTCTATGACGAAATTACTAAATTTTCCTATTTTCAAATAAGGATACTTCAGTACATTTTACGTCGATTTCAATACTATTTATATATTCCATATGAGTGAGAGTTTTATTATATTATATTGATCTGTATATTGTTAAATTTTATGACCAGATGCATTTTTTGACATTGCTGAACAAATTCCTTATTAAATTACTAAATTATCGTAAGGCAGTTTCTAATACCTATATAGATTGAATGATAAAAAATAATATATAATATATAAATTATTGTATGAAAATGTGTATAGAGTAGATAACGAATGTTAAGTCGATGAAGGAAACAGGGATTTGAAGAAAGAAAGGGAGGTAAATTTAAGTAAGAATTGTTTTGCGCCAAGTAAGTTTTACTCTCCAGAGGGAGAAAGGTCAGACCGACAGACAACTAATACAACATCTAAAAGAACATGTCAACAATTATTGTTCTCTAACGTAGGTAAAACGAACGATCACTAGTTTGATAAGCTATTTTGTAGTTAAAAGCATAGGTAATGATGTAATTTAAACTTCAATAACATTAGAAAACCTAAAAATAATGGAAAATAATTAACTACGGTTGAATCTCAACTGGTAGTTTTGGCCGTCGGGTCTAAACACTGTAATCAAACATAATATACATATGGGATTATAACTAACTCTTATCGACAATTAATAGTACATTACGTACCTAGGGCGGTGAATTCGTGGATGGCCCAGACCGCAGGTGTTTGTGGCCCGAAGCGAAGGTGAGGGCCATAAATATGCGATCTGGGGCTTTACGAATTACCGCATGTGGTAAGTACACAATTTTACGTCTTCATCTGGCCACAATGCGAGAGTTATTTTTTTTAGTTCAAGTAACTGTTCTTTGGTATCAGATGGATTTAGGTCCTCTATGATTTTAATCCGATCGCTTTTGAAATATTTTTATGTATCAACTGTTAATCTGAATTCTTCAAATACCAGATATACATGTGTCAGTATATTTATTACACACATGTTACTTTCTGTCTTTTGATGTTGTGGGCTTCAAAATGTTCAATACAAAACAAGTGTCTAAGTGCCAAATAAATGTGTTTCAATCGAAGAACAAGCAGTATAAAAAAATAAGATTTCCTAAACATATTATACATATATCTTTGTCTCAAAGTAAACATAGAAGTTGACATTGTATGAAAATTAGGAAAAAATGTTTACAACTTTTGGGTAGTCTACTCTTTAGTTTTACGTTTTCAGGGTTGGATTTCAATGATGATTATTTTGTTTTATCCACCGTCTTTCTGTTTTTTTGTAACATCCTGTATAAGTAGGTACTTGAAGTAAGATTTTTTTTATGATGACGCACAATATTCAACTTAGAGCATTTTAATGTCAAAGGATAACTGAAATTATAGGTATGGTTAAAAAATGTAATCATTTCGAGTATTTACTCTTTTTTTACTATTTAGTAAAAAAAAAACAAAATCAAACATTTATTCTCCAAATGGCACTTTTACATGTCAAAGTTATGACGAAGAATGTAATAATATCAGAAAGAAAGATAATTTTACTTCAATCAAGAAATTCATTTTGAACCAATATTTTGAATGAAATAGAAATAAATCCCTAGTGTACAGTACAGTATCCCTATTTTGCGGACCCACAGCTTTAAAGGCCTCCACACATCGAACGCGGGTCGTGCGCGGCGCGGGGCGGGCGCGGCGTGGGGCGGGCGCGGCGCGGGGCGGGCGCGGGCCCGCCGCGTTACTACCGCGTTAGACACGCGTTGGTTCCAAAGGCACGGCAAAGAGAATACAAATACTGTTTGAATGAACCCAGCGTCAGACGCCGCTGACCAAAACACTTAGTTTAATCTTTTCGAGGAAATAGGTATATATTTTCTATTTGTTTTAGATTATACTGACGTTATCACTTGATGGCAGTTTCAGCAAATTAAAGGGGAAATTATAGTGGTTAAATGCGATACTCAATTGGAGAAAAAAACACTTGTATAATCTTTCCTTGGGTTTACAAAGGTCGCTGAGAAAACGCTGTGTGTGCCTAAATCAACGTCAAAATTCTTTTTTACTCATTATATTATAGAAATCGATGAGGAGGACTATATTATAAATGTCAACAAAAAAATCGCGCCTGGGAGTTATCGAAGGTGTATCATTTTACTTACGGAACTATCAGAGCTCAAGCACCGCGCTCGAACCGCTTCGCTTCCCACCGCGCCGCGCCCGACCCGCGCCGCGCCCGACCCACGCCGCGCCCGACCCGCGCCGCGCCCGACCCGCACCGCGCACGTCCCGCGGCCGCGCTGCCCGAGTTGTACCTAATCGCCGCGGGCCAGCGGCGGGCTCGCGTTCGGACCGCGTTCGATGTGTTTGAAGTGTAGTTTCAATGTTTTACAATTTGCGCGGGCCCACGCCCACGCGGGATCCGACAATAGGTAGGTATTAAATACGCCGATGGTAGCATTTTTAGCATATTTTCGCTCCCAATGATATCAATCTCATAAGTGAGATCTCAATAAATCTTGTACTCTCATTGCCTGATTAATGGTAATAACTTCCCATAATTTAGCAGGCTGTGTTATCGTGAAGCAATACTACGGTTAAGATAGTTATAGATATTAACATGTCATTTATGTTTATGGTTGAAATCATTTAAGGGTACCGACATTTTATAAATCTGTTTTTTGAATTTTAATCCAATAACTTGAATGATAGAGGCGCTTTTCCAACAGATTAATATGATGCAACTCGGTCAACTCAAATCATTTTTAGTAGTATACCTACCTACGTAGTCGAGTTTCAAGTGTAATCCGAGGTGACCAGCAGGGCGCGCGTTTCACAGCAGAGCTCCATGCGCACTAAAGGCCTCCACCCACCGAACGCGGGTCATGCGCGGCGCGTGTCGGGCGCGGTTGAAGCGGTATATTCACACCGCAAGCGGGCGGCGTGCCCGCCGTGTCAGCGACGCTTAGCAACGCGTGTGCAGCGCGTTGCACCCGCGCGGGCCCGCCGCGTCATGCCTCTCTCACTACCAACACATTTAATATGTATCTCACTGTCTCTATCACACTTAGCAGCGCGGCAGCAGCGCAGCAGCAGCGCGGGCACGCGCGGGCCCGCGCGTCATATCTCTCTCACTACTAACACATATAATACATATCTCACTATCTCTATCACACTCAGCAGCGCGGCAGCTGCGCGTGCACGCGCACGACACGCGTTCGCGCTGCCGAGTTGTAACTTTAGCGCCGCGGGCCCGCCCGGGCCCGCGTTCGGACCGCGTTCGATGTGTGTTTGAAGGGTAGTTTCAATGTTTTACAACTTGCTCGGGCCCGTGTAGCACACGCGCCGCGCACGACACGCGTTGAGTGGGTGGAGGCCTTTATAATCCTGCGCGAATGAAGCCGTGGTGGTTCTATTTTCGTGCCAGTGAATACACGTTTCTTGTGGGTGGTGAAATCAGATAATATATTCAATGTTGAATAGTGTACGGGAAATCTCTAGATATCTACGCATACCTTAGATATCGAATAAATAGATATATTTTCTGTGGAATGTTTGTCACGAAATTGTTTTGACTCATAGTAACTTAACAGTTTGGTTAGCTTAGCCAGGGATATTTGTCACAGGATTGGCAAGTCATAATATCAAAAGCCAGGGATTCGCAAAAGATTCTGACAGAGTTGATACAGAGTGAAATGCTTTAAATATCATCAAATACACAAAATTTCAGCGCTGCTTTTGTTACCGAGAGAATTGATATCACTACATACTTAGTATAAAACAAAATCTTTAAAACTACGCAACGGATTTTGATGCGGTTTTTTTAATAGATATAGTGTGGTTCAAGAGAAAGGTTTATATGTATAATATAGTACCGGTGCGAAGCCGGGGCGGGTCGCTAGTCATAAATAAAATATTGAATATAAGCTGCTGCTATATAAGCTGCGTGGGTGGGGCACATAGCACTTAGAACCGATGGCCGTTGGGGCGGAAAGGTCCTCGAGTGGCGACCACGTACCGGAAGGCGCAGCGTGGGTAGGCCCCCCACAAGGTGGACTGATGCCCTGGTAAAGGCCCCGGGAGTCCGCTGGATGAGGCTGGCGCAGGACCGGTCATTGTGGCACTCTTTGGGGGAGGTCTATGTCCAGCAGTGGTCATTTTTCGGCTGAGATGATGATGATGATGCTACAAAAGAATCAATTTAGTCATCAAATTCTGGGCAGTATCGACCACGTCTGGCAAATAGATAATTAGGGTAGTGAGTACTTCATGTGCTCCCGTGTGGATGACGTAGCCTTTTTTACTGTGTGAACACACTTTCTGCGTGTCAGCACCACTCCAACAAAGTTATACTTAATGACTGCAACTTGAGGAGATAACAATAGTACATTAATCACCTAGGGCATTACCTATAGAATGTCCCAGATCGCGGTATTAAGGATAGATATCCGCTCTGAGGCTTTCTTTAATACAATTTAGGATTTTTCGCACGTGTAGCGAGCGATAATTGCCAATTTATGGTCAGAGGGGTGATCATGTAACTTTTCGAACGCACGTTAGGACAACTCAATTGTCATTTTCCCATACAAAACGTTACATTTAGTTCTACCTGACGTACGTACAATGCGTTACGTAATCGACCTGCAGGTGTAACGTAAAAGTATTAGAAATAAAGATTTAATATAAGAACTTTTTATAATAAACGAATTATATTTTTACCAAATATTACCTCTTAATAACAAAACACCAAATATTATTATATGTTGAACAATTAATCCGTTTCCCAACTTCATTGAATTATTTCTGGTACAATAATATAGCAAGTAATGGAAATAGCGGTAAAAATTAGATAGTGTAATTGCATCGTTGGGATTTTTAAATAGATTTGTCTTTCGTCGTAAGGATGACTTATGTTACTATTACTTGAAGGATGCTTACCACTACAAATGTGCGGAGATGTTTTGTCATAATATTTGATACATCGCATGCTTGACAGCAAGTTGTAAAATATATAAAACAGCTTCACGCATATCTGATGGACATACACCCTCAAAGTTGAGTATAAAGTAAATGCATGCAATATAGCTGTCCGGTATTCCGAACCCGATTTTTGACAGAAGGAAATATATTGATGCCTCTGTCATGCTGATGTTAAAATAAAGAGACATTAATATTTAGCGTTGTGTGAGTAAGGTTACCAGCCCCCCTATTCTGTAACTTGTTTTAGGTTCACCTCAACGCTCACCCACAAATATATCTTGACACCGCGATGCGTAGTAACCAAACGTAGGTAGACAGGTAGAGGTCTAGTTTCGTGACGGGTGAACGGCGGGGTGAGCCGCTTTAGCGCGTAGCGAATAACAGCCCAGAGCACCCGAGGGTGCGCTGTTGAGTCGGACGCATAATGTATCTAGCTGTGAACACTACGAATTCTCAATTCAATAACGGGTCCGAAGCGCCCTTAAGGGTAAAAAAAAGGTTTTTTTGGAACGAAAGTCTGCTTTTGTGTTACGTTCAGTTTTGAGTTTGGTACTTTTGTGATACTTTTGTGTTATCCAAAGAAGTCCGACTACCTGCGGCGGTCAGCTATAATATCGTGAATGGTGTGCCCACGTGCCCGTTGTTCGGGTCTTTGTAAATAAGTTCGGCTACGTGAGCCACAACAGAGCACATGAACGACATCAACGCCAGAGTTGAAGCAGTCGCCGTGGCCGAAACCGGTCAGGGAATTAAGTAACACAAAATTTGAGTTATACACCCTATAAAAAAATGCGTGTTTATATTGTTTGTTTATTGTATTTAAAAGTACATCTGCAGCTTACAGCTAACCGTCGAAACGTCACAGATCTTAAACCATTTTATAAATTTAAACATTAAGCATGCAGGACAGTGTGCTTGCAGATTAATCTAATAAAGATCGTTCAATAAAAATCTTGCATTCTTGCAACAAGCATGCTAGTCTGGCTGTGAACAGATCACAGGACGGTGCTCCGTCCAGCACGGAGTTGCGGACAGTGTGTGCGCTCGGGAGCGGCGCGTTGCTGTAAGGTCGGCGCGCGCGCGCGGCAAGCGAGATCGTGCGCATGGCGCATATAACCGTACCACTTCTCCAACCAATCCCGAGCAGTCAATTGTGTTGCGAATGATTCCCAGAGCAAATTTAACTAAAAGAAGATGCCAAAATGTAACACAAATGCAGATATCGGTTCACTAAATTAATTTTGACGGCGTTACCCTTAAGATTCTTCTGATGTCGCAAGCGTGTAAAGGCGCCGGTGTCAGCTTACCGGTTAGGCTGTCAAATTGTTTGCCGCCGTCGAAGTATAAACAAAAGTAGGAACATGTTTACTTGTGTCTAATATTGCGAGTGGAATACTGACGCTGTAGTTTTGCTTGTCGAGCCTGTGTGTACCGCGATTCTTCAGTGTCAGTGTCACCACCGCCAGTTTGGAGCTTTGTTCTCGACTGTACAATGGACCCATATATCTTCGCTGTTTGCTCGTTATTTCTGATGATCTTTCTATCTGTAGGTACTGCTGTACGATTTTTTTTTCAATGGCACAGACGAGATGCGGGCTGTCAGGCAGTCACATCAGCACGGCTAGCATGCGACGGCGCGCGAGCTCTCTCGATTTTTCTCGCACTATCCGTCTCTTTCTTATTAGAACAAGAGATATAGTGCGATAAATATCGAGAGTATGTCGCGGCCGTCGCATGCTAGACGTGCAGGGAATGCAAAACAGTAACTATTTGAACAAAATGTTATAACCTGGTTTTTTTTTATCGGTTACGATTGTTTTCAGTTATTGCATTACATAGACACCCCTAGGGCCCGCCGATTGCCCTGCTGGTCCAAAAACACAGCCTATCGGGAGGGAACTATTTAATACAATATAGTACTTATATCCTTTCGATTGTTGTTTACATTATATGACCAGATTTAAAGCAATAAGGTATTGATATATATAATTAATAGCACGACTTCCCTAATTCCTTAGGAAAATGTAAAAACCTACCTCTCATAGCTATTTAGTGATAAAATTATGGATGTATAGGATCTACCTAACGTTCGTACGAAACGTTACGCAATCGACCAGCTGGTTTGGATGTGATGATGTGATGATGTTGTGTTGTGTGGTGACTTAAGTCTTCTATATTAGTAATGCCTTAAATAAATCATTTTTCTGTCGTCGATTTAAGATTAATATTTTAGTAGATCTGTGTTTAGCATATCAATGTTCGTTGTCTACCTTCGACGTTCCTGATTTGCCTCTGGATATAATTAAATAAGTTACGCGCGCTTGTATATATTTTGTATTTGGCCAAGCTGTTAGTAATTTAGTACTACCGTGGTGCCGATGGTTTTAAAGGTGACGATGAGCATTCACTTGTAATGAGCATTCTAGCGAATGTTACTTTAAACAGGAGCATTTTAGCGAGTATTCTAGTATGCACTATAACGAAACTACAGTTTTGGTTCGAGTTTTTTGCCGAGAAATCTTATTATTGTTCCGCCGCCGCTGTCCCTCTCCGTTTTGCACCATTTACTCTAGCGTTCGCTAGAATGATCGTGAAAATGTTCGTAGCGATGTTTGGCTCTAGGCTTGGCTCTGTTCGTTGTTCAGTTCGACTTTAAAAACGGCAAATGAGCGGTGTTCTGTTACATGTGAATGCTCCAGTCTCAGCACCTTAGGCGCTTAGCTTATCCCTTGGCCAGGAAGTGCGATTTTTCGCACACGTAGCGGGCAGGAATCGCCACTTTATGGCCATGTGTGTCATAAATGAATGTGACACGAGCTAATTGTCTGTTCAATATGATTGAATATTATGTACGACTATTCCGTTGACTGCATTTTTCTCATGAATTTGTGGTTCCCTCTCTTCTCGCCTAGTGGACCCCTCGCTTAAAGGTGCAGTGGGCGTAGCATGGTTGCCATTTTATCACTTATCGTTGCGGTAAAGACGTCCATCACGCTCTGACAAGTATACGAGTGCGAGAGTGACGGATGCCTTATCCACAACGATAAGTGATAAAATGGTAACCGTGCTACGCTCGCTGATAGATTTGAGAATTCGCCGTTTTATAATTTGTTGAACTGAACAACGAAAGTGTCAAACCATTGAAAGGAACACAATTTAAAACAAAACTCAAACAGTGGCTCTTAGACAAAAGTTTGTATAATTTGAATGAAAATTTTTTGTAAATTATTAATACTTATATTTAAGTACCGTATTAAATTCTGTTTTTAATATGGTTTTGATGAAAAAAAATTTTTTGTATGTGATTGTTTATTATAATTTTTTTTTTTTTAACGCCATGTTTATTGTACGTCCGAAGTGGGCAAACTGTTGATGCTATTCATTATTTTTTCATCACAATGTACACAGTTCTGAAAATAAAATTATCTTATCTTATTTTATCTTATCTTAACGAACAGAGCCAGGCATAGAGCCAAATATCGCTGCGAAAATGTTCACGATCATTCTAGCGAACGCTCTATTAAATGCCGTGCCGGGGGGTGTGGGCGGAGAGGGACGACGGAACAGTAACAAATTGCCCGGCTCGGGAACAAGCTCGGAGCTTATGTACGGTCGTAGCTAGAATGCTCGCCAAAATGCTCCTATTTAAAATGTGAGCTTTTACCTGCAATATAAAATTCGCTAGAATGCTCATGTCAGCACCTTAATAATGTATAACTCCATCGGCATATTGATTCTGGTACCTAATTATACCACCCGTTATCATCTCGAATATTCAGTGTGAACCTACTATAAACTTTAGTATAAAACTTTGCAATATAAATGTGATAAGTTGGTAATATGAAAAGTAACTTGCGCTTCATTTTTAAACAGTATTACCTAATACAATATTTTACACGAAAAGAATGTTTTCATCCATCGTATTATTTATTCTTTAAGTTTATAGTCTTGTTAGGTACTCGCATTTCGTACACAAGATTTAAGTAATAATATTTTTTCTATGCCTTTGTCATTATAATTATTCATTGAACAATAAGACATAGACAATGGAACATTTTATTGTCATTTAATGAAGAATGTTCTTGTGTTGCCTTAAACTTGGTCTATTTTAGTAAGTAACTTGAACTTTACAATAAAAAATATAAAGAAAAAAGTTGCAATAAAATGTTGCGTTGTACTAATTATGATAAACAGAAAACATACAATTTTAAACGGAATTTTATTTACCTCAATAAATATTAACTTAAGGAAATATACAAATATATGTCTACCCAGTTTCATAGTTTCCCATCCTTTTGTAAAATAAAGAATAAAATATTTACAAAATCGTGTTTCATTTTTTTTCAGAAACGGAAATCTAGCGAAATAACCTATCCAAATTGTATTACAAGAAAGTAAATATGATTCATAATAGAAAGTAAATGAAGTGGAAATGGTATGATTACGAGTGGATTGAAAGAGGTTGACAACTTAAGGATCTCATTGGTTTGAAAGTTGTTTTTTATCCGGAGTTATGAAAGAAAGAATGAATGATACAAGATGAGGGTAATTTATGTATATGTATACTCTATAGTAATGTTCTAAAGAGGCAATGTTTGTTAGTTTGTGTATAAAAGATAATCTCCGGCACTATTACTCCGATTCCAAAAAATCGGGTGTGTAATGATGGGTATAAAAATAAATAATATAATTTCATTCGCTATAACAACATTTGATATATTTTCAAGGTACATAATCACTCATTGTATATAATAAACCTTGATTATAATTTCAAAATATATATATTTATTTTGTATAACTTTTATCGGTTATAAAACTTATTTTGTATAATCATTATATGGTATAATGCTCATGTTATATACAAGTTATATCTCATAACTATCAAGTAGAATAATATTTTATTATCAAAAGAAAATGTAGCAAACACAACGGTTTGCGAATTGTACTATGTAAGTATATATTAGGGAGTAAAAAAGTGTTCGGTTCTGGCGCTTCGCCGGCCGCTGCCGCGGCACGCTCGCTTCGCTCGCTCGGCTCGCGCGCTGTAGGGTCGCAGTTCAACCTAACACTCCTCCTCGCTTCGCTCGTCGTCGTACTTACACCGACCTGCCTTAGAGTCTACCATTAAATTTTATACTAACTGTGCATTAGAAGAAATTAGCGTTATATAATTTGTTCATTATAGGAAATATGCATTATATGTAAAGTATGTTATATTAAATGTTACTACATCAAATGATCATTATATAGAATGATAATTATATCGTATGTAAATATATTAAGTGTTGTTATATGACTCAAGAATTATATGAAAAGAGTGTTATTGCGACTAAAATTATTTCAAAAAAAATTATAGGCATCGTTACGCACCCCAAAAAATCTTTAATATAGAATGATTCAGTAAACTTACAGGATGATGCACCGTACAGTCACCGGCATTAATATCTGCCATAACACTGGTAGAATAAATTCTGACGGTCGTGGCAGATATTTATGCGCGCTTTATTGTTGCAGATAATAATGCTGGTAAGTACAACCATACTGTGCCCGTGAGGTCTGGGTCGACGCCAGAACATACAACCCGACTAAATAAAGAGATCGCACTATGAAAAGATTTGCACGCGCAAAATTATAACTCGAATTAAAGTACCATGGGACTCCATTCTATGGATATTTCCATCAGAGCAGTTTAAAGTAGCGGAGCGATGCGAGGATGGGAAGCGAAACTGTGAAACGGTGTGACCGTATCCACCAGAGTTGTACGAGTAAAATGGGCGAAGCGAGGATGTATATATAATTACTAGCTTCCGCCCGCGACTTCGTCTGCGGGGCCTCGGGATAAAAACTATCCTATATTTTAATCCAGGCTATAAACTATCTTCGTGCAAAATTGCATTCAAATCCGTTGAGCCGTTTAAGCGTGATTGAGTAACAAACATCCAAACATCTAAACTTTCGCATTTATAATATTAGTAGGATTGTGTACCTAAAGAAGCTTTGAAATTAGTGCTGGTGAGCGTTGCAAGGATGTGTTGAGAGGCCATGATATGTGTGCGTTTTTTATGTGAAAAACCTGGCTCCGCTGCTGGGCCCAATTAGCCCATATCCATCACCGCTGTACTAAAACAGAAAAGTATAAAAAGTTCAAAAAATTTAACCGACTACGGGAAACTAACTGAAAAACGTTATTTTTTATCATACAAAAGGTAGCATATGTCACCCTAAGCATAATTACGAATTTATAGACGCCTCATTTATCAAAATCGGTTCAAAATCGGTTCTTAGACATCAGTGGAACACGCGTAAACACAAACATTTACTGATCCTGGTTGATTCCGGCTCTGCTGAAGTCTAGCAAAAATGAAGAATTCCTATTAGTGGATTTTTCCTCGCTCACCGCTTCTCTCACCCCACCTCAAACAGCGGTGGATACACATCCTAAAATGCTCTACTGTTGTTTTTTGGTATTACCCAAAAATGCCTATTATCCGCACCAACCACCGCCACCTCAATGAAACCCCATTAGCGTAAACAGTGGTAATTACACTCATAAACAACCGCTGGATTTACCAATTTAAACCCGTACATACCTACTCAAGTTGCATTCAAAAGCATTTCGATATCGCTAGCGACTCGTCTAGCTCGCTCTTGCTCATCCAAGAATACCATAGAGGGAGCAGGATAGCAATATCATCAAATATCAATATGCATGTTTGGAACAGCTACGCTGGCGTCATCTGTAAAATCCGCAGACACTAGAACTCATACAAGTGAATTGTCACAATTACTATTGACCGCCACCGCATGCCGCACCAGTATGTAAGGGGCCTTATTGATAATAAATTAATCACATCACAAACAAATATGGCTATTCAGAATATGAGCCATGCCTCTACGAGCGATTTTCGCTTCAATCCGAAAAAATGCTGCAACCAGTTACGTTTGGGATCGAGTGGGTGCATAATGAAACTTTATCCTACTAATATTATAAATGCGAAAGTTTCGATATTTTGATGTTTATTACTCAATCACGCTTAAACGGCTTAACCGATTCGGATTAAATTTAGCAGGAAGATAGTTTATAGCCTGGATTAAAATATAGGAGAGTATTTATCCCGGGTCCATGCAGCGGAAGTCGCGGGCGGAAGCTAGTTGTCAAATAAATGTCAGAGTGAAAACTGGTGGTGGGTATTTCAACAATGGATATTGACTAGTGAAGTTTCATGATAAATTGATAATGGACATAAACAAGTAATCATTTAATACGGGAACTGATTCACACTTCGGGTCTAGTCATATTTCCGAGTTTGCCCGATGGGAAAATATAATTCTCTACATCTATAATAGTAGGTACAGAAGGTCAAATGCCTTAGTGACTGGCCTACATAGGAAGGTTATCATTAGTATAGCAATAACGTACAGAATGTCCGTTGTAATGTAAGAAAATACCCAAAAAATATATTTTCGGGTCACCCCAATGCCTAGGCGTGCATACCAGGTGCCTAGCCCCTGTAAGGCCCGGCGCATATAATTTTTGGTAAAGCACGGCACGGCTCGGTAGCCTGGGCATGCGTAAGATAACAAAGCCTTCTCAATAATTTCCTTTAGTGTGCGCCTGCGCGTAGTAGGTATGCCGAAAGTGCCGATAGTGGGCCGTAGTGTTGACTGAGCTACACAAATAAAGCTTAACGTAGATAAGTGAAATTTAGTATAGGCCTAGTCACTCTTTAAACCACTAACGAAAAAGATGGGTGCTATAATTTTAACCGGTTTGAGTGCGATTTCCATCGAAAGTTTTCTATGTGTAGATGGTTCTTAGCTATGTTGGTGTCGACGGTGTTTGACATTTTTATTTTATATAAGTACTGCCCGTGCCCGTGAGCAATTAGAATTATATTTATCATCATCATCATCATCATCATCATCATCATCATATCAAATCAAATCAAATCAAAATAGTTTATTTGCTAGAATACAGTCAAGCGGATGTTGATAAAAATAAAATTCGTACATTGTAGTCTGCCAGCTGCTGGGCATGCAAATGCTAAAAGTTAATGACAATATTAAAAGTTAATTATATTATTACAGAGTACTTAATACATGTCAGGCTTATAATCTAAATATTCTTTCACAGAGTAAAATGCATTTTGCAAATGTCGCTTAAATTCTGGCATTTCAGAACTTCTTATAGAGTCTGGTAACTTATTATATAACTTCGGTGCCATGCCGAATGCGCTTTTTGCCGAAAGACGTCCACTGCTGGACATAGGCCTCCCCCAAAGAGTGCCAAAGTGACCGGTCCTGCGCCACGCGCATCCAGCGGACTCCCGCAACCTTTACCAGGTCATCAGTTCACCTTGTCGAATTATTTTCGCGTCTAAGATATTTCCTTCTCGCTTGCATTACACGTTCTTATGGCAAAATAAATGATTTCACCATAAAGGTGCTGTTAGACTTGAACATGTAACAGACCATCGAGCATTCGCCGTTTTTAGGGTTCCGTAGTCAACAAGGAACCCTTATAGTTTCGCCATGGCCGTCTGGCCGTCCGTCCGTCCGTCCGTCCGTCTTCGGCTTAGCTGTAACCATTACTACTAGAAAACTTTTTCTCGTAAAACCCATAGTGTGGGCTATCGTTGGATAGCTTGTTAAAAAATATTCGTTTGCGAGATATTGTGCTTTGAAGCCCAAAGTTTTGTTCGAGTCATGTGTACCCCCCCCCTGCTGGCTAAATGGCAGCTACTGGGAATGTAGATAAAATCGTGGCAGTAGTACATATAATGAATTTAAAAGGAAAACTATCACGGCTAAGTAGGCATAACAAGTTACCGAATAATAGTCGAACAACTTAAAATGTACTTAGAAAGGCCAACTTTCGTACAAATTCGGCCGACACAACCATTTAGTTAGCGCACGCGTGTCGATGTAACTAAGAAAGACAGGCAACTACGGAACCCTACACTGCGCGTGGCCCGACACGCACTTGGCCGATGTTTTAATTTGTCGAACTGAACAACGAGCCAAACATCGAGACGATCAATTTCATGATCATTCTAGCTGTTGTAATATAAATTTGAAGTCGGTTTTTCGACACTGTTTTGCTGGTACAGCACTATTATATAAAAAAGGTAAGCTGTCATCTCAATCTAAAACAAATTATTTTATTACATTAAAATTATCACTAGCGAACTCTCTAGTAAATGCCCGTGAGGTGTGGGCGGCTAGGGACGGTGGGGGAATAATAACACAAATTGCTCGGCTCGCCCAAAACTCGCACTAGAAGCAAATTTACTGTCGTTTCGCTAGAACGCTCGCTAGATCGCTAGCTAAAACGCTGCTGTTTATTTTGTGAGCTTCTAATTGTAATGTACCGTTTGCTACATGAGCATTTACTGCTCAAATTTATAACCACCTTACCCAAATGCCTCTTATCTGGGAGCTCACAAACAGCAGTTATTGTTCAATTCTATTTGTTCAGTTTTCTATGGTAGCCCAAACACGCCGCTAATGAGCTAAATATTTTGGATCCCGCGAAATTTAATGAAGATATTTTCGTTTACCCGGAATTGTACTGTGGGCGTACGTTACGTGTAAATCTCACTACAAAATGCAATTCCCGGGAATGTTGCGTGTTAAATAACGCTTTCACTGCACATTATTTAGTTATTTTACTTCGCTATTTAGTACATAATTATGCAGACAACTGTGGCCGTAAAGGCTTATGAATTGTCTGGTTGGGGTTGGGGAAAAATTCATGATTTTGACAGCTTGGCTCTAAAATTAAAAATCAGAAAACTACAACCATTTTTATTTCATTATTAATTTCTTTGTTTACTTTTTTATACTACGACCGTGACAAACACGCATACGTTCTACTCAATGGTAAGCAGAAACCATTACCTATGGACGCTTACGATTCCAAAAGAATCACAAGCACGTCAAGTTACCCCTTATTGATTTAAGGATTTGTTGTATTTATAGCTAAAATTCAACAAAATCGACTATTGACATTTTGTATTTGTTATTGCGATTACAATTATTTTTGTTTAAAATTTAAGTGTTTCTTTCCTCGCAAATGTAATAAAAAACATTGTGTGCTACACGTGCTGTATGAAGAGCCTTCGGTGTCGGGCTTTTACTCGTTCACAAATAAACTCTCACCGTACCAGTAGCACAATGTACTAAAACTCGATAGAAGATTAAAACGATTGGATATAATTTCAACTGGCGGGTTACAACAGGATTAGTTAGGATCCCTTTTGAAATGTCTATTCAGCAAGATATTGAACCGGTATATATCCCCCCGGCTAAACACTTCCCCGAGAAAGAATTACTGAGGATATTCTGAAGTGGGATTTAAAATGTAGTGTATTTTATGTAGACTATAGTCGGATATCAAATTAAATCGGTACAGTCAAAGTCAAAGAGATTATGTACCTGGTCTATAAATATTTCACCGCAGTTAAATTGGAATAAGTACCAAAATTGAAAACATAACTTTCAGCAAGCTGAAATCGTAAATCGTGATCGCGAAGGGGACATCGTCGCTTTTCCCATTATTATCTGTATGGTCGTCATGCTACAATGCCCTTACCACAAGTCGAATCGACTTGAATTATGACTTCAAGCAACCAATTATTTGACTTTGAATTATATATTGACTCAAAAATCTTTCATATTTAAGATTAGCAGTTAAGTTTGTAATGAAACCTATTAATAATAACTTATTTTTAATTGAAATAAACAGTTCAACTTTTTATTTTATTTTACTATCCTTTACGATAGCATTTCGGTGAAGAGAAACCTCGTGAGGGAACCGGTCTAATCCCCAACAAGCTTTTGTTTCCGCTCTAGATTCGAAGATCAAACGGTAGGTACACAGACGTAGATTTGAAGGATTTAGGCGGCCAAAAATATTTTAGGGTTTATATTAGTTCATCATTATGAACTAATATAAACCCTAAATAAAAAAATAAAAATAAAAAAAATAAAAATAAAATAATAATAAAAAAAACGCGGTATATAAAGTCAATTATATTTTGTCAATCAGATAGGAAGCAAAAGATAAGTAAAAAAAATAAAAAAACAAATTAAAAAATCAACAATATAGGTACATATAAAGTCAAAATAAAAAAAAAACTATCAATAGTAATAAAAAACATAACAGCAGTTTTTTTTTCATAAGTTATCTTTGAAAGCATCTAAGTTGCCGTCTGTTTGCGGCTAATTTTTCGATCCTTTGGTTTGACGATAAGGAGGGTAACATAATATACCTGGGTCTATAGGCTACCTACACGTGTTATTTTTTTATCAATATGTTGATTTTCGCAATATCGACTTTCTGTGCGGTAGTCACTTTCGTAAAACGAATTCCTATGCCAAATCGAGGAATTAGATGTCAAAGCGGATCGCTGCCTCCTTTGATATCGGGAAAACGAAAATGATGATGCACATGACAAAAGGCAACCTTACGTGTGCTCATAGATTTGTGTCCATAAAACCGGTTCGTTTCATCAAGTGCGACAAACAAAATCCCTTTCCTTTTTAAACATTAAATACAATATGTCTAGTGTTAAAAAACCGGCCATTATTCAAGTACGGTGCTTCCCGGGTGTTTTCCGAAACAAATGTTCATCGTATTTTAATATTATGTCGCTGGAAAACAAACGAAGACTCATGGTCTGCGGTTTTCAAATTATTTTTATTCAGAGTACGCTGTTTTGTGTTCACCGGAATGCGACAGTTATGTGCCAATATTCACTTTCCTTTCGCGTATCCCGGATATGCTGGGGCCGTAGATATGGTTACAATCGACAAGCGCTAACGCCAATAGAAAATAATAAAATGTAACATCTGTCATTCCCATACATTTTATTAGTTTTCTATTGGCGTTAGCGCTTGTCGATTGTAACCTTGTCTAGGCCCCCTGAACTCTATATGTCAAACGTCACAATATTTCATAGGTAACGTGTCTTGCGACAAGTCTCTTCCCCAGCGTTGGCTTTCACAGCAAATTGTAGTAAAAGTAGAGGAATGTTTTTGAATTTTTTCCCAAAAGATTCACATCTTTGCGCGACTACGGCGGAGCCGGAAGCAAGGAATGTGATTTTAGCTGGCTATGTCTATGTTTGTATTTACGTGTTTTCCGCTGTAGCGTTTAAGATTTTTATACAAATGCTCCGGGTAGGCTGCCGACGAGCCAGACCGTATTGTAATAAAAAAAGTTTCTGTAAAAAATAATTTTTGGTTAAAGCTTTTATTTCCGACTGTACTTTTCTGTATTCCATCATCAACTACTCATTGAGACGATTCTAACGAGCCCAAACTCAATGCGGTTACCTCGGTTAATTACTAAATTCCCATGGCCACCTTCTGTCTCCATCATCAGATCAGCTCGATGGTACCATAATACTGAATCGTCATCCAAACTATACTTACTTATATCCAAAATGTCCGCTTAATCGGCCACCGGGAAGTGGGTCTTTAACTTTGCTTTGATGACAAACAGGTTAAACTAAATAAAAGCTTGTAATCTTTTTTTCAGTTAGTTTTCCGTAGTTAAGCTACAGTTTTTTGAACTTTGTGCTTTTTAAAAACTTCCATTGGTAAAATTTAAAACAGACGAATTTTAGCTAGACAAATTTAGATATCTTTCAAGATGTAGTGAAACGAATCATACTTCACTAAATAAAGTTCTTAACAATATGTTTTTTTTTTAAAAAGGTCGTCCTTTCGACAAAAAAACGACGCTACAATTAATCCAAACGGAAAAACAATCGGCAACAAAAGGACTGTCGATCGCGCGGTATTATTTTAACGGTTTAGTGGCGCCGGGTACAGAGCAACCGAGCGGTTGGACCGAGCGAAATCTAACCACGCTCCGAGTAGGCCACAACGGAACTTAATCTACGCTTTTTCCAAAAAAAAAACTCGTATAATATTGTATTCTCTGTTGTACATCTCTTCCTATTTTCAAAAATCGCTTGAAAGAATATTACCTGTCTCTCCCTTAAGTTTTCTTTTATGTATTGTATGTTTGTATATACCGTTTTGTATGTACTTATATCAGGGTAAGGGTACTTAGGTTTCCTTGACCCAGGTCTGGAAGAGATCGCTTGAAAGCGATAAGACCACCTGTTGTTACCATTATTTATTAACCAAATTTTTGTAAGATGTTTCTTGTCGTCATGCAATAAAGTGTATTTATTCATATAATTGTATAGTTATTTTCGTTCTCGTATTTTCTCGTTCTCCTCGATCGGTCCCTCATTACTGATGAAAATGACTCTTCCCCTCATTACTGATGAAAGTGACCCTGCCCCTCATTGCTACTGAAAGTGACTCTGGCCCTCATTGCTGATGAAAGTGACTCTGGCCCTCATTGCTGATGAAAATGACTCTTCCCCTCATTACTGATGAAAGTGACTGGCCCTCATTGTTGATGAAAGTGACTCTGCCCCTCATTGCTGATGAAAATGACTCTGCCCCTCATTGCTGATGAAAATGACTCTTCCCCTCATTACTGATGAAAGTGACTCTGCCCCTCATTGCTGCTGAAAGTGACTCTGTCCCTCATTGCTGATGAAAGTGACTCTGCCCCTCATTGCTGATGAAAATGACTCTTCCCCTCATTACTGATGAAAGTGACTCTGGCCCTCATTGCTGATGAAAGTGACTCTGCCCCTCATTGCTGGTGAAAATGACTCTGGCCCTCATTACTGATGAAAGTGACTCTGCCCCTCATTGCTGCTGAAAGTGACTCTGGCCCTCATTGCTGATGAAAGTGACTCTGCCCCTCATTGCTGATGAAAATGACTCTTCCCCTCATTACTGATGAAAGTGACTCTGCCCCTCATTGCTGCTGAAAGTGACTCTGGCCCTCATTGCTGATGAAAGTGACTCTGCCCCTCATTGCTGGTGAAAATGACTCATCCCCTCATTACTGATGAAAGTGACTCTGCCCCTCATTGCTGCTGAAAGTGACTATGCCCCTCATTGCTGATGAAAGTGACTCTGCCCCTCATTGCTGCTGAAAGTGACTCTGGCCCTCATTGCTGATGAAAATGATTCTTCCCCTCATTGCTGATGAAAGTGACTCTGCCCCTCATTGCTGCTGAAAGTGACTCTGCCCCTCATTGCTGATGAAAGTGACTCTGCCCCTCATTGCTGCTGAAAGTGACTCTGCCCCTCATTGCTGATGAAAATGACTCTTCCCCTCATTACTGATGAAAGTGACTCTGCCCCTCATTGCTGCTGAAAGTGACTCTGTCCCTCATTGCTGATGAAAGTGACTCTGCCCCTCATTGCTGATGAAAATGACTCTTCCCCTCATTACTGATGAAAGTGACTCTGCCCCTCATTGCTGCTGAAAGTGACTCTGGCCCTCATTGCTGATGAAAGTGACTATGCCCCTCATTGCTGATGAAAGTGACTCTGCCCCTCACTGCTGGTGAAAGTGACTCTGGCCCTCATTGCTGATGAAAATGATTCTTCCCCTCATTGCTGATGAAAGTGACTCTGCCCCTCATTGCTGCTGAAAGTGACTCTGCCCCTCATTGCTGATGAAAGTGACTCTGCGCCTCATTGCTGCTGAAAGTGACTCTGCCCCTCATTGCTGATGAAAATGACTCTTCCCCTCATTACTGATGAAAGTGACTCTGCCCCTCATTGCTGATGAAAGTGACTCTGCCCCTCATTGCTGATGAAAATGACTCTTCCCCTCATTACTGATGAAAGTGACTCTGCCCCTCATTGCTGCTGAAAGTAACTCTGGCCCTCATTGCTGATGAAAGTGACTCTGCCCCTCATTGCTGGTGAAAATGACTCAACCCCTCATTACTGATGAAAGTGACTCTGCCCCTCATTGCTGCTGAAAGTGACTCTGCCCCTCATTGCTGATGAAAGTGACTCTGCCCCTCATTGCTGATGAAAATGACTCTTCCCCTCATTACTGATGAAAGTGACTCTGCCCCTCATTGCTACTGAAAGTGACTCTGCCCCTCATTGCTGATGAAAGTGACTCTGCCCCTCATTGCTGATGAAAATGACTCTTCCCCTCATTACTGATGAAAGTGACTCTGCCCCTCATTGCTGCTGAAAGTGACTCTGGCCCTCATTACTGATGAAAGTGACTCTGCCCCTCACTGCTGGTGAAAGTGACTCTGGCCCTCATTGCTGATGAAAATGATTCTTCTCCTCATTGCTGATGAAAGTGACTCTGCCCCTCATTGCTGCTGAAAGTGACTCTGCCCCTCATTGCTGCTGAAAGTGACTCTGCCTCTCATTGCTGATGAAAGTGACTCTGCCCCTCATTGCTGCTGAAAGTGACTCTGCCCCTCATTGCTGCTGAAAGTGACTCTGCCCCTCATTGCTGATGAAAGTGACTCTACTGACATGGCACAGCCAGTGTTCTTCCCCAGGAGTTTCGATCGTTACTTAAGTTAATTTCGACGGATAATTTCCTATTTTTAAATGTAGGTGTAATCATGTTTAATTCGCAAATAACGTTAAAAAGTGTATCATTATCTGAAAATGTTATTATAATATATTACGAGATGAACATAGTTCAAATTGTGATCACCAATCATTACTTTAACAATTAAATATTGTCAATTCCCCAATATGGCCGCACCACCGATATTATACCACGTCGTGGCAAACAATTATATGGCCTATGGCCCGATGGACGCGTGCAACTCCAGGGGACACACTGCCACGTGCCGATTGGTGACCCTAAACATGTATTGTATCTGGTTTGGCTAGCTGCAGGTCTATCACGTAACGCATTGTATTGTACGTATTGCAGGTAGTATATATCTTCTCTTATAGCATCTAGATGTCATCTGAAAATGGCAGTTGTCGTCCTAACGTGCGTTCGTAAAGTTAGGTGATCACCCCTCTGGGCTTCATTTGGACTGGAGAGTTTTCCAACCGCCCGTCTGCACTGCTCCGCTCCACCCTCATCAATCATAAAACGCTATCGCGGTTTATTCGCGCTCGTCTGTCATCCGCATTGTCAGTGACTGATGCCTGACGGCGTCAAATGGACTGCGCCGCCGGGCCGTGACGATTTCCAGGGGTAAAGCCGGGCGTTCACTAGCGTAACTGTAACCGAGCGGGTTCCTTTCAATTAAATTCAATCCAGTTCAATCATTTCTTAATATAATATTGACATGTCAATGTAACCAGTGTGTGCTTGGTTTGACGGTTCCCGAACCCCTGCAATATAGCACTCGCTGTTACGTACAGTCAAGTTCTCCAATATCTACACAGACAACCTTTCACAATACAGAGACTTTATTGTTACTGACATAAGACACGTGTCGATATTTTTGATGGGTTGTCTGTATATATATTGGAGAACTCGACTGTACACCTACATGTCGTACAGTCAGCATCAAAAGTAACTATGCAATCGAAGACGTCAAAAGCTCTTATTCCCATGTAATAAAGACTTTTGACGTCTTCGTTTGCGTAGCTACTTTTGATGCTGACTGTACATGGTTGCAATATTCGTTTGGTTACGATTTATGATATATTTTACTTTAAGTGCTTGCTAATTAAAGTATCATTCCAGCTTAATTGCAACGAACAATTTATTAAAGTGCCGGACAGTTAGTAATACTATTATGGCTGTTATTTTCTGTAAGGTAGAGATACGTCCCAGGTTGGGCTTAGCAAAATTCTTAAACATGTGGTTACTATCGTGTTTTCATCGTCAAATGACACGCTTCGACAATATGCTGTAATTTTAATCAAACCCTACTTTCGCTCGTTTCACGAACAAACCTGGCAATCCGAATAGACAATAAACAGAACATCGGGAACGACCTCATTCCTACATTTCCGGGTCGAATTTAACTACGTAATGGTTATTGCTAATTGTGTGCCGTTTCGATTTCAATCTGCCGTTTACATTTCTAATCCCATCTAAACATCAAAAAGTAGCTGCCCGCGGCTTCGCTCGCGTATTGGAAAGATCCTCAGGCAAACCCGCGAGATAAAATATAGCCCATGCAAAAAGTCTTTTCTACATGCAGGAGAAAGAATGTATGAAATCGGATTAGCAGTTCCGGAGATTGCCCATTAGGTATATACAAACTTAAAAACTAACAAAATTACAAAGCTACAATCTCACAGACTTTTCCCCTTTACAGTATTAATAATATATAGCAACGGGTTCAATTAAATAAATAAATAAATATTAGAGGACAATCTTACACAAATCGAACTCGCCCCAAAAAAGTAAGCTCAATAAGGCTTGTTTGTTGTTGTGGATACTAAACGATTATATATATTATAGCTATAAATACATCCTCGGTAAAATGACTCAAGGGCCTTTTTTAGATTTAACTTAGTTTTAATTTAGTTTAGTTAATGTTAGTTATCATCTTGTATATACTTTAGAGAAAAAAAACTTCAATACATAGCAAACATCCAAGGCTCAGAAATAAATATTTATGCCCAGATAAAACATATAAAACATCCAAGACTTCACTGTTCACATCACACACATATTTGCCCTAACGAGTATTCGAACCCAGGACCTTCAGGTTCGTAGGTCACTACCCCCACTAGGCTAACCGGTCAGGAAAATATAGCCTATCTTCATAAGATTTTTTGAAAATGGATGTATTGTTCTAGCTTCGGAGATTACAACCTATGTATCAACTTAGAAAGCTACAAACTACCATTATTCGACCTCGATTTTGGGAATCGAGGTGACGAAGACGATTTTCTAAATAATTATGTTGAGGCCATAAATTGATTATGAATGATGGCTGACCTATGCCCAATCCGAGTCATGATGAGAGTCGCATTTCTATACTTCTTAATACTTAATTGCAGAAGGCATATGCCTACGAGGGCTGTTTGATAAGACATTTTAAAAACTATTTATAAAACCTTTTTTCTGGTAAATGGCATTAACACTGGCAGGCATAATCTTTCAAATGAAGACTGTCAAAAATTCAGCAAAAAATAACAAGTTTTTGTCAGTTTAAAAATTGTTTGACTGTGATCACTCGTACATTTTCAACAACTATGGAAAAATCTGAATTTCGTGCCGTTGTAAAACATTTTTATATGAAGGGTTGCAGTGCTGCCACAATAAAATCTGAACTTGATTCTGTTCATGGCACTAACGCACCAACGTTGCAGACTGTTTATAACTGGATAAATGATTTTAAACGTGGTCGGTCAAGCACATCTGATGCTCCACGCTCTGGTCGCCCAATCCAGGTCACTACTGAGGATGTTGTTGAAGAAGAATTGTACTCGACGACCGCCGAGTGAAGGTGCGTGAAATAGCTGAAAACACAGGCATCTCCAGTGAGCGAGTACATAAAATCCTGCATGAAGATTAGGGTATGACAAAGCTGTCTGCACGATGGGTGCCACGTTTGTTGACAATCGAACAAAAACGCGAACGAAAGCGAATTTCAAAACTATGTTTGGATAAGATGAAGCGTAATCCTCGGAATTATTTGAGTCGATTTGTCACTGTGGACGAAACTTGGGTCCATCATTTTACTATCATTATACCTGAATCAAAACAGCAATCAAAACAATGGATGGCGACTGGTGAATGTGCCCCAAAGAAGGCCAAGACTGTTTTGTCGGCTGAGAAGGTGATGGCGACAGTCTTCTGGGATGGCGAAGGAATCATAATGATTGATTACTAGGAAAAGGGAAAGACTATCACTGGCCGTTATTACGCAGAGTTATTGGACCGTTTTTATGCCGAATTGTTGGAAAAATGACCAAAATTGTCCCCCAAGAAAGTCCTCTTTCATCAAGAAAAAGCCCCAGTGCACACGTCAGCTATTGCAATGCAGTTGGAGGACTGCATCGCAGTTGTAAACGGCTATTTTGAAGACCGCGACAAAATGTATTTTTTGGAGGGGATTAAAAAAAATTGAAACTCGCTGGAACAAGTGTTTGGCCCTCAAAGGAGACTATGTTGAGAAATAAATGTAAATTGTTTAAAAACAATATATATTTTTTACTTTTTAAAATGACTTATCAAACAGCCCTCGTAGGAAATCGCTTATTTACACCACTGTTATTCAGATTTGAAAAACAAACCTAAAAATAGGGATTGCCTATGACTTTACGGGGACGTGTAAAATTGTAATGTATTTCTTTGGACATATCATGCGGTCATCTAGGCATGAACTAGAGAAACAAGTAATTATCGGTTCTGTGGAAGGCAAACGCTCTAGTGGAAGGATTCCAGTGCGCTGGACTGATGGAATTAAGAAGGCTGCAAAATGCAGTCTTTCCCATGCAGTCCACTGACGAACCGAACTGGAGGGCTATAGCATGCGGTCACGATCCTCAGTGGGGAATCGACTAAGTAGAAGAAGTCACATTTACGGGTGGATAATGAGTACCCACTACAGCTGTCCATGTTAGCGGAACGAGGTCGAAGGCAAAAACCTACCCACCACATCCACTATGCGTGGGCTCACGCACCTCTTCCTATTGGTGGATTTTCCCCCGCGAAACTCTCCGCTACCTTGCAAATCTCTAGAGGAACTAAGGGTGAGGATCCTCTGAGGATAAAGAATAGGGCAAGCAATCATTAAAGCAATTAGCACTACGTTACGTAGTGAACGAAGGTCCAAGCAAACGTACCCTAACTCGTTTTTGGTTACCATTCATTCACTTGAATTTGGGCGTTATTTTCGTAACGTATACCATTTATATTATTAGTACAAACTCGGACCTTATTCCTACGTGTTAAGGATTCTAATGGCTTGTTCTTCATGTTCATTTATTGTTCGCCAACCGACGAGAGTAATGGTCTCTTTCTAGCGCCCGAGACGAGGTATTTATCACCAAGTCTTGTTCATGAGTTGCCATATTTGTAGACGACAAACCGGCGCTAATTTTAAATATCGGGCCATGTTTGGTCTAATAACGTTGTCTAATTTCAGTTTGTCTAACAATTTTTAGTATTATGCATTGTTTGTCTAATAGTGTAGTCAATTTTATAATTTAATTTTTCATAATAATTGTTTGTTCGAAATACGTTTACCGTAAATTACTATTGTCATAACTCTTGTTTTGTCAAATATTATTTTATCTAAAAATCACATTGTCAATTGGGAAGAGTGTTAGGTAGAACTGCACTGCCAGAAACATTTTTTTTTAATCTACTTAGCAAAAGCTTATATTCAATACCTACATTCGTTTCTGGCGACAGTCCGAGCGGAGGGCAGGGAGTGATTAGATAAAATGAAATTATGCAAAATTTATGTCAGTCAAAATGTAATTATGTTAGTCAAACAGTATACATATTAAGATTATACAAACTAAAAATGAGGTAAAATGATTTACGCACGAATAAAAATTAGGCAAAACGACCTATTATGCGAAACAAGATTAGTCTAAATAAAATTAAGTAAACCGAAATTAGGCAAAACGTTGTCAGGCCAAAAAAAGGTAATCCGTAAATATCGTCCGTTAAAATTTAATTATGTGGAAGATTCGAATTTACACTTTCATGAGACAAATCAAGTCTAAATCATACTAATAATGACACTTACTAATGTATTAAAAAAGGAACATTTATTTAACAAAACAACAATAACATACATTTTCATCATCATCTTCTTCAAATATCACTACGGGCGACATGTTTCGAACTCTTTAGGAGTTCATTTCAATTAGTGTTTTCGCGACAGTGCCGCTTGTCACTGTCACTTGATTCAGGTTTCTATGAGATGACCGCTGCTGGCGCCATATTTAACTGTATGTAAAGTGTGGTTTATGCAACTCGCTCTATTTAAGTAATGATGATGACATTATATCGTGACATTATACTGCGTGGAACGGAACGATGGACTTTCCCGCAAGAGGGGGATTATTGAGCGCTAGTACGTCACATTTTCCAGATAAACTATTTTTTTGACGCGATTTTTTTTTTACCTTTGTATGGAGCGTTGGCCGACTGGAGCGACGAACTCCATACAAATGTAAAAAAAAAATCGCGTCAAAAAAATATAGTTTATCTGTAAAATGTGACGTACTAGCGCTCAATAATCCCCCTCTTCCGGGAAAGTCCATCGTTCCGTTCCACGCTGTATGTTCTATTCTTGACCAGACTCCAAAAGGCTCATATCACCTGCCTTATGCATGGCCTCATGCAGACTATGCAGTTGCAAGGGGGTAAGTAATATGAGGTATAACAACTTATCATATAACGGTCATAATAATGACGCTCACTGTGTATAAGCTTGTTTAATATAACGTTCATTGCACATAATGAACGAAAGGTATAATGTCAAAATATATAATTTCGTAAAGTATAACGTACTTTAGATATAATATCCATTGATATATCGATTAAAGCGTATACTATTCATAATACCTAAGGAATTGAAAGATTGAAATTAAATATTTTTTTGTAATTAAATCAATCACGCCAATTTTTTTAGCCTAACCTAACCGCCAGCGTGTCGACGTCACCCCGCTTCGTGGGGTGTCTATTTCCTCTCTAAGGGACACAATATAACCCTAACCTAACCTACAAATAATACAATTGTTAAAAGTATTTTTTGTTTTTTTACTGCGGGGGACTTCGCCTCCCGAGCCCCTTTTGTGATTGGCACCGCCCCCCCTTCCCCCCTTTTTCTAGCTGCCCTAACCTAATTTTCTGTATTACAATCCTTATTTCGCCCCAGCCAATCAGCAATAGACAGCTTTCCGCCATTTAGACATGGCGGGTAGAAGGAAGTTTTCGGTAAAACGGGCAGTCTGAGGAGAACCACCGAACAGTGCAGAAGGAACCAGTAAATCCCGTCACAACAACAATTCATCAGGAGCGTAATTCTATAACAGCACAAGTTGACTTGCTACAACCCTAATATGCACACCAATAGACGGATGGATATAAGTTTTAAGCACTTAACACGTTTTTACTAAAAGTTTCTTCTCTTTGATGGGCCCTTTTCTTTATAATAAAATAAATAAACAATGCTCCGTGTACGATCAAAATAGCAAAGTATGCCAAACTAAAATAACAGCATGGTTGCTAACCCTGACCTACGAGACAGAAAATTTGCTTACTATAGTGAAATAGTTCTGCAATCGCAAGCATTATTTTTATTATATATAGTTTCGTTTTCTTGATGCGAGGTAACAAATGTTTAGATAGGCAATATTATATATGTAAAACAAAGGCCATTTATGCCTAAAACACAGATTACAACTGTAACCTAGGGCAATTAACTTGTATATTAGCCCCCTAAGACCGTTTCTTTTAGACGCATTCGCGTATTAATATTGTATACCAATAATCCTGCTAGATGTAAGTATTGTTGTTAATAACTTAATAAGATTATATCCACTTATTGTACTATTCTACCCTAAATGAAATAAATAAATAATATCCACCCGTTAGATATTTGTTTCTGAGTAGGTTTTACTACCACGCGTCGTGTAGCCGCCACGTCCACGTACTGGCGACGCAGCTTAGGTATTAAAGCGTGCGGATACTGTTCACGCATGCATGCAAATCCAATTACAAAAATAAATTGCCAAATACCAGGTGCCCATCTACGCGTAGCAACCCTACGCTACGTTACTTCCATGTGCTCTCGAAATTAAATTCTAAACCTTCGTGTTAAAGCAGTGATGAATTTTTAGTTCTCTTTGAGATTTGGAGTTAAGCACGCTGTGATATAAGAAATAGGGCTGTGAAAACAATCTTCTTAAGGCTTCTTTTTCATTTAGCGGCGCGGTATGATTAGGCTGTTAGCTGTCAGTGTCAATTATCAGTCAAGTCAGTCATCATCATCACCATACTGCTTGACGACCGTTTTAGCCTAGTTGGTAGTGACGCTGCCTACGAAGCAAAAGGTCCTGGGTTCGAATCCCGGTAAGGGTATTTTTTATGTGATGAGCATGAATATTGTTCCTGAGTCATGGATGTTTTCTACGTATTTAAGTATTTATTTATCTATATACGTATGTATGTCGTCGTCTAGTACCCATATAGTACAAGCTTTGCTTAGTTTGGGAATAGGTCGATTTGTGTAAGATTGTCCTCAAATATATATTTATTTATTTATTATTTTTATATCAGCCGAAAGGCGTCCACTGCTGGTTCTGCGCCACCCGCATCCAGCGGACGCCCGCCCCCTTTACCAGCACGGCGATCACAGGACGGCCCGCGAGCTGTTTCACGACGACATAGACTATAAGTCTCCTTCTAAGCGCTCTAATTAAAAAGAGACAGTCTATTAGAAGGAAAGAAAGAAGAAAGATACATTTATTCACAAACACACAGGACACACGTGTTAAACAATAAAATAATCAAAAAACAGAAAACAGATAAAACATAAAACAAGTGTCTCTGCGGCAGTGAACCGGACACTGGCTCAGCATTATGCTGAGGTGTCAGACACCTACAGCGCTGATTTTCAGCCTGCATATTAGAGTTAGTCTATCTCGCCGCGACACAGCTCGCGGGCCGTCTCCTGTGATAACCGTGCCGGTCAAGTCAGTTCAGGGACCGTAGACAAGGTTACAATCGATAAGCGCTAATGCCAATAGAAAATAAAAAAATGTAGGGGAATGACAGATAGCGACGAAACACTTTTCGTTAACATCTGTCATTTCCATACATTTTATTAGTTTTCTATTGGCTTTAGCGCTTGTCGATTGTAACCTTGTCTAGGCCACCAGAGGATAAGAACGATAGTTCTTTTCGAATTCAGAGCGTTAGGACGCGCCACTGTTAGTTAAAGCAAATGACGCGTAATTTCGGTGTCCGAGAGGCAACCGGAGGCACGCGGTATATTTGAGCTCCCGAAGCGATATGGAACTGCTCTGTGCAACCAAAATTGAGCCAACTTGCACTGGAGCGGAAATTGAAGGGGGGTAAAAAAATATTTTTTTTGCCTGTTGTTCGATTAGGACGAGCATTTCACTATATATACAGCGTACCGTACACACTTTCAGGTAACTGCTGTTTTAAACACTGCATCGCAACAAAAAACACGTATTTTTCTATTTCCGCCCCAGTCCAGGTTGGCTCAATTTGGGTTGCACAGGGCGGTTCCACAACGCTTTGGGAGCTCAATTACCGCGAGCCATCCGGTTGCCTCTTGGACACTCAACTACACGTCATTGCTCTGAATATTTCATTTTCGCACACAAAAATATAATTTAAATAATCTACTAGCAGGTTTTTTACTGCCCGCCTACATTTAAATTAGTGCACGGGATAGGCGAAAGCGGGTCGGTACGAATGCTGTATGGCATGCGTACCGCGCCACCTCCGCGCAATATAATAATACTACGGCGCAATAGTACATGACCACGGAATAAAGAATCCATTGGAAGTGGTGAGTGGGCGTTCCCGTGTCGCCGAACATGAGCAATAATAAGCATACTTCTTGCACAGATTATTGTCAGTCACCTAGCGACCGCACGCGGCGTATGACATGAGAGAATATTTGTTTATTTTAGGAAAATGCCGTATTGCGTTATTGAAAGCTGCTCCAATAATAGCACATAAAAAACTTGTCTCATGGAAGTATTTCTTATCATCGTTAAGTAATATTTTAGAATACACATAAAAAAAGATTTAATTTTCAATTTCTTAGACAAAATTTGCGCCTGTAGTCAAGGAAATATCAATTCTATTTATCTAACAATAAAGTTCATAATCCTGTGTATTATTTCGCTACTCAGATCGTGAATGCGCAGCAAATTTCCCGAAGGTTCGCTACTCAAATGCTGTGGCTAAGGTCGATACTGGTTATCGATAAACCAAAATGAGAAAGATTATATTTTTATGAGTAATGTGCAGAGCCCGGAATTCTCGTAGCACTTTTCAGCTGTCATAGGGACTTCTCGTTTATCAACTTCCGTTTATACATATGTATTATTGTATAATCGGAAGTATTGTAGTGTTATAAATATAAATTAAAATAATAATATTTTATTGTTTATTGCTTATTCCTTTTATTGCTTTTTAATTTTTATAATTTATGGATTGCTTACCTGCCTTTTAATCAGGACAAAGACCATTCTTATTATTTATAAGAAATAATAAAATATTATTATTTTAATTTATATTTATAATTTCCTAAAAGTTGGTATCCAAAGGTTATCTCGAAGAGATCGCTCATTCGCGATAAGACTGCGTGTTGTTACGTCTACTCGTAATCATATTTTACATATTGTATTCTGTATTTATTAATATACAGAATGTATAATCGGAAGTCGATAAACGAGAAGTCCCTATGACAGCTCAAAAGAATTCCGGGCTCTGGTAATATGTATCTGAATATTGTGTCATACACAATAAAATTACTATTATAATCTTATAGTTTTCCTAAAGACACAAATACTAAGGAAAAATGCATTGATGCCACGGGGAGGAAGGATTGGCTTCCGCAACAATTCAACACCATTTGTTCGAAATATTTTGATGCAACTCATATTTGAGTTTCGCAAAAGGAAATCGCTTCATTTATGAAGATTCAATTCCCACGCAGAGTATTGTATGTAGCGTAATTACGAACAATTAATTCAATTCGCAATACGCACGGCGAACTATTGACATTTAGTTTCCTGTTATCCCGCACAACGAACAGACGGTAAATTCTCACTAGACCGCACTCGCACAACATCGGCAGTGTAGATTGCTGTTAAAATAATTCTATATAATATTTGAGATGTTCTTGTATTAAGTTAAACAAATTATATTCTTTGTTTATTAGAAATCTGTGCTTAATTGCTACTAAATTTATAACAAAAGTAATTTAGTATAAATGTTACCTACTACTTATTATATCATAAACAAGATTTTATTAGAAACAATTTGTAAATAGGTCTTAGCTTAATATTTACCGTATGAATATCATAAAAATATCGATAGTCAAACTCAAACCATACCCACATCCCTATTCCGTTACAGCCAAATAGTCGTATCATCATACACATTTTGCAGTACATGCGACTTTTCGGTTTCAAGCGGTCGCATCTTATGAATGGAAGGATGTTTTGAAAACACCGGCATCTTGCGTCGAGTAGCCGAACGACCACGCCTCTTGCAAGTCTTGCAACGCATATGGTAACGGACGTAAGAAATATTTACTTAACACTCTAAATGAGACCGTAAATAGTACTAGTTAAAGTAGATTTTGAATATAAAATTAGCTACCGTTAACAACATATTGGCACAGCAAGTTTTAACAAATTGAAAGCGTATTGCAATTGTGTGTTCGTGTATTATAGAAGTGTGGTTGTGTGCGTGCGGCGACAGTGGTTCTCTATGAAAATCGGTTGAATGCCACTTCCAATGGACTCTTTATTCCGTGTACATGACGTACCTAGGGCGGTGAATTCGTGGAAGCCCGAGATCGCAGGTGTTTGTGGCCCGAACCGAAGGTGAGGGCCATAAATATGCGATCTGGGGCTATATGAATTACCGTCCGGGGTGCGTACACAATTTTACGTCTTCTCCTGGGTATGAAGTGAGATTTGCCGCTGCGCGCGTCGGCGGTAAATCTCACTTACCGCCCAGAGTGACGTAAATGTAATACCGACATGTAAGGAAATATGGCCCACATCGGTAAGTCAGTACAGCATAAAATACCGCAAATAGAATCCGCCCGCCAAATACTGAAGTGGCCTGAGGATAGGATATATGATTGAGTATACTTACGAGAAGGTCAATCTGAAAGACATTTTTTTTTATAAAAGTGTAGGAATCGTATTAATAGTATTAAATATACTCTTGGACGATAAAAATAAATACATACTCGTATTATTCTAAACTTTGCAGTTTCATATCTTTTTATGATTTCGTTTATATTTAGCAATTTACACTTTATTGCAATTAGATGGTTTAATATCCATATAGCAATGAATATGAATTTTAACATGAGGAAACTACTCTTTTATTACTACCATTAATAACTGCCCAGCTAGCACGATACGTGACATCTCATTTTCGCCGTAAAACTTGACGATAAAACCTATAGTGCTAGGGCCTCTGGAAAGTTCTCGGTATAGTTGTATCTTGTCTGTTTATGCTTAATCTGGCAGAGGGTAGAACAAACTATCAGCAAGTTTCAGGCGCCTGAATAATGGAAACTTCGGTAAAAGTATGATAATGAGACGCAGTATAGAGGTCTCGCTAAAACAGCCTGAAACCACACTCGGGGTTGGTGAAAACACCGGTATCTTCTGTGAAAATATATACGCAGAAAACATGTCAGGTAAACCTTTTTTTATCTAATAATAAACATTCATTTCATCGCCACTTAGTCCGCGTAGGTGTACGCGTTAATATTTCCATAACCTCCTAAGGCCCATGGGCCTACTCATAAGACTTATTCTGTCGAAGGAATTTAAATTATATACACACTACAGCGATTTTTGCAGCAATCTTTCTCAAAACAACTTGACATCAATGCGCCATACATGCAGAACAAGCGTGCGAAACAGATAGATAATATCTGAATGCTTAACTCACTCAATTTGATTTTCTATTAAAGTTTTTCGTTGTGACACGAAAATCAACCACACTAATATGGTTAATGTTTGTGTCACAACTGAACTTTTTTCACTTCTGCAGTTTGTATAGCTATCTATCAACTAACGATGGCAAGAATTCGGTCATCACTCGAATACGCATTGTCTCAGATCCAGCATGTAAATTAATAGTTATGAATACTTACTTATGATAGCACCGAAGCCGTAAGATTAAATTCTGTTAGAAAACGTTACCAAATATGCACCCTATATTCGGAGGATATAGTCGTTTTTCGCTTGCGTCTGTAAGACCGGATTTAATTACATAATTTCGCTCCTACAGTCATATACTTCCGTAAGTCGGTCTATCAAAGCCCAATTACTGCAATATCTACTCTTAGAGCACGAAATAAGATTTATTTTCAAATGTCTCGAAATCTGTGCCGAAAATGTGACGAGTCACGTGTCGTAGCAGGAAGCAGACCACTTCCGGGGTCATCAGGGGCGTGGTTCCACTAGTTTTAACAGCGGCTGGTGAAATGACGACCTAGTAGGCAGGCGCAGCGTGGGTAGAGACCCCACACAAAGTGGACTGAAGACCTGGTAAAATTCGCGGGAGACCGCTGAATGCGGTGGACTCATTGGGGAAGGCCTATGTCCAGCAGTGGACGTCTTTCGGCTGATGTTGATGATGATGATGATGATACGAAAATCATTGCGATATTTTCTGGTATGGTGGTCGGCTAGAGGTAGATAAGCTTATAAACTATATAATATTTATTAATTTGTTTATTTTATTTATTTCTTTATTTTCTTGAGTCAGGCAACAAGGCCCATATTTACAAATACCTTACACACTAACATACATAACAATATACAAGACTTATAACATAACACAAAAACACGTTATTAACGTGTTTTTTATTCAGAGCAATGACGCGTAATTCAATGTCGGAGAGGCAACCGGATGGCTCGCGGTATTTGAGCTCCCGAAGTGATGTGGAACCGCCCTGTGCAACCCGAACTGAGCCAACTGTGACCGGTTCGGAAATAGGAGGGAGGTGGTAAAAAAAATATTATCGCGAGGCAACCAGATGAAACAGGGGTTGCCTGAAAGTGTGTACGCTGTTTATATAATGAAACTTTTATGCCATCCCCCCTAGTGTGACCGGAGCCCTTGTAGGCGAGCGAAGAAAAAATAAATAAATAAATTGTTAGTCAACCGCTTGAAAATTGGCATGCTTGTTCTTCATCACATACAGACCCAGGAAAAAAAACGCCATCATTCCCGGCCGGGTGGTTATCGAGCCGTCAGAGTTGGAAGCCGGAAAAAATGGTGGTGGACGAGAACTTAGGAAAAATGCACTTAAAATCATTGAAATCGGATGGCATTTATTTTTCGAGTCTTGTATGATGTGATAAATGATATGCACAAATGCCATCCCTCTCCCATGAAATTCCGAAATTCGACAAATTGGGATACGCGCAATAAAAGGTTTTGCAATCAATTGCCATGGACTATTTTCGCGTAGGAGGCACGGTGCAGGGTCTCTAGTTAACGGTCACACTAGGAGGGATGGCATAAAAGTTTCATTATATAAACAGCGTACACACTTTCAAGCAACTGGTTGCCACGCGATATTTTTTTTTTACCACCCCCCTCATATTTCCGAACCAGTCACAGTTGGCTCATTCCGGTTACAAAGGGCGGTTCCACATCACTTCGGCACTGGTCCCACCGCCGGCTAGTAAGCTAGAAAAGTTGGGCGAGTAGCATTACATCGCGGATCTGTAAAGGTCGATTGATCACACTGTGCCTGGTCAGCACGCAATGAACCGTTACTCGCCCAACTTTTCTAGCTTACTAGCCGGCTGTGGGACCAGTGCCTTCGGGAGCTCAAATACCGCGAGCCATGCGGTTGCCTTTCCAACATTGAATTACGCGTCATTGCTTTAACTATTTGTGTTATGTAGTTATACGCGTCGCCGTCTTAACGTGACGTTAAGACGGCGACGCGCGGCGCAAGTTCTGGGTGTCAAATAGCCGGCCTCGAAATCGCCGGAAAACTACACCCTGGTGGTTTAAGATTGGAGAACTAACGAGAAGTGAAAAACAGTTTCGAATTTCGCAGAGCAGCTACCGATTGGAATAATTACTCAAGCTATGCCTGGGTTGGTTAGTGGGGCAACGCCCTAATGATGCAATTATACCTATGCAAAGTTTTTCCGGGAAACAATGAACCAATTTGGCGGGAGGATCATATGTCTCCACCTATACCTATACGGCAAAAGGCAAAAATAGGAGTCAAAATTAGAGATCGCTAGTGCAGACTTCAAAAACTGCTCATATTAATGAACACGGAAATATGACGTCAATACTTTGTATCCGTACTAACCGTTGCGTGGGTAAATAAGCCATCATCATCATCCTAGCGTTGTTCCCGGTTGTGCCCTAAAGGAGCCCGGGGTCCGCTTTGACACCTAATCCCAAGATTTGGCATAGGCACTAGTTTTACGAAAGCGACTGCCCTCTGACCTTCCAACCCAGAGGGAAAACTAGACCTTATTGGGATTAGACCGGTTTCCTCACGATGTTTTCCTTCACCGAAAAGCTAATGGTAAATATTCCGTACATAAGTTCCAAAAAACTCATTGGTACGAGCCGGGATTCGAACCCACGACCGCCGCTTGACAGCCGCAAGCCTGAACCACTAGGCTACCGTCGCTCTCCGTACTCCGTACTCGTAGCGTGCGTGGATGAATACTAAGTAAATTGCTGTAAATGTTAATATGCAATAAATGTAATTGCGCATTTAGGTATGTACAGTTGACATCAAGGAGATCCGAGTAAATTCTGTTAACGGGGTAACACCTACCTATCTAGGTATAGACTCATTTCCTTTGTCAAACCTCACCTAAATGACTAAATCAACTGAAAGAGGTATATCCGAAATTTTATTCTTACTTTTCCTAAGGTGCTACTACTAACTGGTAACTGGTAACCCCCACTTACCACAGTAGTAGCAGCTTGGGAATATATAATAGGTTAATCTCCGCCAGAGGAACGATATTCCCGTCCCTACCATAAATATTTACTCGTTGTGTTTTGTTTTAACGGACACGATACAGGCGGTTCAGATGAAAGTTACTCGTATGTTTAACATAACACGCGGATGCACTGGAAAAGTCATGAGATTTGTAAAGTCTGTTACTGTCTAAACTAAGTAACATAGTTAATACATTTTCGGTTATACTTGTATGTAAGTACCTTGATAAATTTATTTATTTATTTTACAATAATTAGGTATGATAAAACTACAAAATTACCTACATACACAAAGACTAAAACTAAGACATGAAAATTGGGCCCTCTCGGCATTATCCCCAAGATGCTGGCAGCGTTTCCTCGCTGGATCGCAATGCTAATGCCCTGGGCAAGGAAGCTGCCAGATTTTCGGTCCCCTGTGGACACAATTTTTTTGATATGTCCTTAAAAAATTGTTTTTTAGATATGTCCTTAAAAAGTTGGCGAGCACTGGGACCCCACGGGCCAAGAGGCTCGACACCGAATGCCGAGTGCCGAGACCCCTATATTTATATTTTTCGAGTTTTTCGGCCGCCTCGGCCGCCGCACCAGGATGATTGCTGGTCCCGTGGAGGTGGGAAGGAGCCAAAGCGTCTACACAAGGAGCGTCCCAAACTAGTGCCTTACCCAAACTCCACGGGATCAGGGCACATTGGCCTTTGCAAGAGACCGGCGGATGTCGCTCAGGGCGGCGTGCCTGGAAGAGCGGCCAGCACTTTTCTGGCAAGAAAGCCCGCGATGTCCCAGTGAGTCAACAGTACTGCCGCAGGGACATTTGTATGGAGTACAAATAGCAATCCCGAGCCGTAGACATGTTGAGATGCGAAGCGTTTCAGGCTCCAAGAAAGTGCCAGTGTTTGGCGATGGGTAAGCGTGGAGCCATTCACCGGATTCCCTGGTACTTTGTTTATATATAATTTGTGATTTGTTAGAAGCCAAACACGATTGCTCTGTGTTTTTTTATGCTAACGCACACATTAATTATTCTCTCTGGCTCAATGGACTCATTATATTTAATTAAGACTAAATCGTCTGAAACGGTTGTTTCATAGAATACTCAGCTAGAATCTACCTATAACAGGTATAGCTGCGACGGACTGACGGATGTGTGAACAGTAGAAGTAGAACACACTTGTTGGGTTACTAAAGTAAGGTAAACGACCCAATGGTTGACGCGTTAATGCCTAATAGATGACACAGATGCGAAAGTTTGGATGTTTGGATATTTTTGTAGTAATTCACGCAAAAACGGCTAAACGGGTTAAGATGAATTTTAGTTTACAAATAGAGTACATCCTGGATTACCATAAAGACTTTTTATCCCATTAAAATTCCTACAAAAAGGAGTCAACTCGAACGAAGACAGAGGCAAAAGATAGTTTTTTTTTTCCTCTTAGCTTCCTAAGCTGGGCCCCGAAGGGACCCTCAACTAATTACCAATAAGCAAAAGTTAGTGCCCAATAGTTAACACCTATTGTTCAACGGACTACTTCTAAAGTGGATGCAGCGGTAGCGGCGGAAAACGCTGAAAATCTGAAACGTGTAAATATCATCAGCAGATAGATCAACTTTGTACTCTTTGGCTTCGAGACCCTCGGTCTGTGGGGTCCCAGTGCGCATAAGTTATTTGCGAAAATCTTGAAATGTCTGGTTGATGTAGCTGCATGGTGACCGAAGAGCTGGCAGCTTTCTCGCGCAACAAATCAACATTGCAAATATTTCAATTCAGTGAGGAAATACCACCAGCGTCCCTCGGTAGAATGGTCTGGGGTACTCGGTTTGAACTTAGTTTTAATTTTTTTTTTTCATTTATTTACCAAAAGTACAATACAAAAGAAAAAATTGTACAGCGGACAAAGCCGTAAAGGTTTAAGTGCCGCTGTATTCAATCTTAAGCTAATTATATCTAGGTTTATATATATATTTTACAATGGTTCTATTTTTACTAAGATTATATCATAGGTACGTACAAACGACAACATTGTTAACTGACCATCCTGTGTTTATATAGAACCTTATTACAATGCACTTTAGGTGCACCGATGGTCAGTTAGCAGTGTTGTCGATAGTACAATAGATACTTAGTTAATTACTAATGCCCGTATTCATATGGAACCAAAGACACATTTTATATATCATATTATATTTACATTTTTATGAATAAAGTAGTAAAGAAGTTGTTTCTTTTAATTATAATATATATTTCGTTTACACATGGAATGTGTGTATTGTGTTTAGTTAGCACATCAGCATATTTAGATAAAACGCTTTCATAGTGCGTTTACATTTGTGTGGGTTATCACCTATGCTATTGAAAATATCGGCAGGTAGTTGATTAAGAATATTTGGCACCAGGTATTCCCAAGTTCGTTTGCCATACACATTTTTACATTGCGGAAGGACAAAACGAGGCAAGTACACTAATTTCCTAAGGTGTTCCCGTCTGTTTTTATGAGACTTTCTATTTTTTCCATTTCTTCACTAATAATTTCTATTTTGATTTGGTAAAATAAAAAAAATAATATATTTTTTTAATAATTTTAGAGTATTTGAATAACTCCTCTTGACTCGCATGTTTTTTCTTACCGTAATTAGGTATCATTATTTTTATTAAACTAGTCTGTAGTCTGTATATTTTAAAGGTATTATCAATGTATCCAGCGGACGCCCGCGACCTTTACCAGGTCATCAGTCCACCTTGTGGAGGGCCTACCCACGCTGCGCCTTCCGGTACGTGGTCGCCACTCGAGAACCTTTCCGCCCCAACGGCCATCAGTCCGCTGGATGCGGGTGGCGCAGGACCGGTCATTGTGGCACTCTTTGGGGGAGGTCTATGTCCAGCAGTGGACGTCTTTCGGCTGATATGATGATCAATGTATGTTTTAAAGGTTCTGCCGTAGCTACTCAGTCCATATCCTATAACGGATTGCGCGAGTGACATGTACAGCATTCTTAAGGATGTTGTATGGGAGTTTATACTTTAGTACAGAAAGTTTTGCTAGAATCGATCTTAGTTTGTTACACACATGGTTTATGTGCGGTCCCCAGTTAAAATGTGTATATAGATTAGATTAGATTAGATTTCTTTATTTCATATAATAATTTTACATTATAAGTTAACTTTAAGCTAATTTACACGAATTTATTTAATGATCGTCAAATAATGAATATTAATTGAATGAAATGTCACAGGTACAATACAACATTCATATGGACATATATTACAAAATGATTCATGATAAAGTCAAAATAGGGAATATAAATATTGATATTGATACTCGTATCTCGTAATGATCGGTATATGATAAGACCGAGGTACATGTGTTCATGAACAAGTTCTAATGGTTCACAGCACGGCTAGCACGCGACGGCGCGCGAGCTCTCTCGATTTTTCTCGCACCATCTGTCTCTCTCTTATTAGAACACTTAGAAGAAGAGGTATAGTGCGATAAAAATCGAGAGTATGTCACGGCCGTCTTGTGCTAGACGTGCAGGTTCCGTACCACAATTGTTTTACTTGTTCTTTTATTGTTGTTTTTTTTCTTTCTTTTTTTTCTGTATTTCTTTGTTTTTATTTTGTTTCATAATGCCAAATAAATGATTTATCTATCTATCTATCAGGTACATACCCGCTTTTTTTCGTTGTGGTTATTGTAGTGCAGGCAATGATGACTATGGGCAGCGATAACGGGATCGGGTGACTTTACTAGGTGTGTGGAGTGGATATTCATTAATTTTGTTTTAGAATAGTTTATAATTAATCCCACGTCGTGGGCACATTTACAGAGAAGGTCAAAATTGTTTTGCATTTCATTTTTGGCCTTTTGTATATCCCTGTCTGCCACCAGGAGACATGTATCGTCTGCGAACTGGTACACTGAGCCCTTCTGAAATATGTTTGGCATATCGTTTACATACAATATGTATTCGGTAGGTGCGAAAATAGATCCTTGTGCTGAGCCTTTATCTGTTTCAATTAGGTCACTTAATGACTCATTTACTTTCACTGCGGTATACCGATTTGTGTGATATTTTTTAAAGAATTCAAGTAGAGGGCCTTGTATACCATTTCTCCAAAGTTTTGAAAACAACGTATCATATCTTAGGGTATCAAATGCCTTACTCAAATCAATAAACACGGCGAGTACGTACTTTTTATCGTTGAGATGTTGATTGATTTCGTTCGTAAATTTACTTAGTAGTTGTGAGGTATTTTTTTCTTTTTGAAACCCGTAATGCTTGCCATGTATTATATTGTTTTTAGTAAGATATTGGTTAATTTCAAGACCAAAGTACTTTTCAATAATTTTGTCCAATACAAGATAGGATGGTGATAGGTCGATAGTTATTTATGTCGCTTTATTTCCCTTTTTTGTGTATGGGTCTTATAATACCTATTTTTAGCTTATCGGGGTAATTTGAATGGTTTATACATGAGTTAAGTAGGTGTGTTATAATAGGTGTCATAGCCGTGTTGATATACGAGGGCTGCTACTTATGTAACCGGAATAGAAAAAAGAATCAAACGTACATTACTAAATATAGTTTTATTGTTTTTCAAAATATTCTCCGTGATGATCGATGCACTTTTGCATACGTGTAAACCAATATTTAAAGCACTTTTCCCACTCTGATTGAGGTATCTCCAAAACGTGTTGTTTGAACGCGTCGACCTCATATTCACGGGTCTAAAATCGTTGACCACGTAATTTATTCTTTACATTTGGAAATAAATAAAAATCATTGGTGGCACCCAATCAGGGCTGTACGGTGGGTGACCCGTTAATTCTATATTTTGATCTTCCAAAAATCGAGTTGTTTCGCGTGATGTATGACAGCTGGCGTTGTCATGGTGAAGAATGATTCTGCGTCGCGGGTTGTCTTTACGTATTTCTTCAAACACTTCTGGCAAACAAATGGTCGTGTACCACTCCGAATTAACCGTTTTACGATTTTCTAGTGGCACTGTAGCCACTATATACCTATACCAAAAAAGCAGACGACCATTTGCTTCAAGGTGCTTTTTGCACGAGTAACTTTCGTAGGGTTCGGCTCATTTTGAAACACCCACACTGTTGATTGCTGTTTAGTTTCGGGATCATACGCATATATCCAAGATTCGTCACCTGTGTAGATATTATAAACAGCTTCACCACGGTTATATTTTTTCAACATTTTTTGCACCATTCGACGCGAGCCTCTTTTTGATCCTTAGTTAAATTGTGCGGTATCCAACGCGAACAAATTTTTTTTACAGCTAAATGTTCATGTAATATCTTATTAATGCTCGTCATAGATATCCCTAGAATTGCCTCTATCTCGCGATACGTAACATGACGGTCATGCATTATAAGTTTCCGCACTGCTTCAATATTTTGTGGTACAACGGCCGATTTCGGGCGACCTTCCTTAACTTCGTCCGTAAGCATACTACGTCCACGATTGAACTCACTAAACCAGTGATACACAGTAGTTTTTGATGGAGCTACATCACCAAAAGTCAAAGTTAATTGATCTATGCATTGTTGTTGCGTTAAGCCACGCCGAAAATCGTAATAAATCATAGTACGAATATTTTCACGACTAAGTTCCATTCTTGCAACGAGATAACATTTTAAACCCGCCAATAAAAAAGACTAGCGTACTCAAGAAAAAAAATTATAGCGGCCAGTATTAAAAGAAAGTTCAAATTTTACCATGGAGGTCAAAAATTGTGTTTAAGAAAGTTGGAATCCTGGATTCCGGATACATAAGTAGCAGCCTTTGATGTCTACTGGTCGAATACAATCACTACCTGGACTTTAATGGACCTGGAATTAAAATTATCAACTTGTTTATACATCTAATAAATACTTTGTTCCCTTGTTATTGTTAACTATAAATTAAGATGGAAAATCTCAAGTATTAATTGGGCCAGTGTCAATCACTGGGACATTTACCTTGCTCGGATCAAATACAAATACAACACCGTTTTAAAGGGATATTGATTTCGGCCAAACACTTCCTGCTTTATATTACCAAAATCCGGCGAACCGAGTTCAAACCACCAAGAAGAACTTTAATTTGAACTTAATTTGACTGACACATGACACCGCAGAACGGGTAATTGCTAAAAGTGAGCCAAACCCCGCACATAACCCGCATAGACTTGCGAAATACATGAACTGTTTGAAATAAAAAAGATGTCAAACTTGCCTTTTTTTTATACAACGACGGTGGCAAACAAGCGTACGGCCCGCCTGATGGTGAGCAGACACCGCAGCCTATAGACGCATGCAACTCCAAAGGAGTAACATGGGCGTTGCCGACCCTTGAAGTGTCTGAGGATTCGCCGTGTTGACAGCTGAAGGAACAAATTCCTTCGCTCTCAACACAACGCATCCTCGGGAGCTCTGGCGACCTTGCTCACCTCCAGGAACACAACACTACTACAGAGCAACTAGTAGTGTTATTATGGCTGTGGTCTTCTGCAAGGCGGAGGTACTTCCCCAGTTGGGCTGCTCCACATTCGACGGGGATGACATTTCGCTGTGCCCTACCTCACCTTGCCTTTTGGAGGGTTGATTACGAAACTTTTCGAACACACCACAACAAATGTCATTTTCCCGTACAAATAGTGACATATTACCTAACGTGCGTACAATATGCTGCGTGATCGACCAGAGAGGTGATCACGTAACTTTTCAAATGCACGTTATGACAACTTAACTGTCATTTTCCCATAAAAAATGTGTAGTAAAATTACAGTTAAGTTGTCCTAACGCGCGTCCAAAACGTGAGGTGATCGCCCCTCAGAACTAGGCCACGTTATACTTGAATTAAAAATGTACACACAATAAGTGTTTACACATACGTGAAACTAACCGCGCTCAAGTATTCACTTAGCGCGTGAAATACATTCAAATACACGTAAGTCTCTGATCCGCCCCTTTTTTTCCCCTTGGGGAAAATCTGCGAACCAGGTACCCAGCTCTCGGGGAATGTCTGGGGTTATGTGGTATTTCTACCCACAAAAAACTCCACGTCAGCCGCCATCTGCGCTGAGTAATTCGGAGGACTCTAGGATCTCAGGCTGAACGCACTAGAGTCCTCCTCGTGATGTGCCCCGCGGGCTCGTTCCGGGCATCTTCGCCGCCTTCTCCGGAGTACATGGCCAAGTGATGGCACAAAAATGACTGGCGACCCCGTTGACCCCTTAAGTCGCCCTTTACGACAGGCGGGGGAGACCGTAGACCAATTCTTGCCCGAGTCTATACGGTTCTTTATTCCCTAGAGGAGTCTTACAGATACTGTATTTTTAGTATAGGCAATTTTTTTTTCGTTTTTCTTCTGTCTGACATCGGCCCGGCTGTTCTCCTCTACAGGTCGCATTTCTCAAACGATTCTCGTGACATTTTGTAAACAGTTTCAATAATTAAGTATATTGAATTTCGTGATGATTCAGTTAAAAAAAAAATAGAAAATTACCCCTCCTCGTGTGGCGTCGGGTTAGAATAGCACCACCCCCTTTATTCCTGTGAGTGTAAGAGTCGGCTAAGGACAGGGTTAAAGTGTGTTGTGGGCGATGGGATCACTGCGATATCACATTTTGTCGATTTTTTTACCCCACATTTATGCTAAAAGTGGCACTGGGACACAAATCTAATGTGCTCTGCCTACGTAGGTAAGCCTCTCAGGGGTAGCCCTTTCAGGGATAAAGGAGTGAATGTATGTATATACGTAAAAAATAAAAATAAAAAGCAGGCTTGCGAGTTTTACAGCTCACAGGGCCAATAGTCTAGTCCAATCAGTCCATACACAGTACGTCGTTTCAAACCGCTAATACAGACGACCGTTGGTTGAATTAGGTTAAAAGCTAAAGCTAATTTAGGCTGAAACACGTGAAAGGCGTAATTAACGTTAACATGTTGAGATATATGCCGTGTGTTTGGGCCCATAATAAAGTTGCTACGACGTTTTTCTACGTTACATAAAACTATGGAATGGCTAAAGTTGGGAGGCTTGTTAGCAAGTTACTACACGCTCGGACTACTAGTGTCCGGGCGTGTAGTTTAACTACGTCTAGTAGGTATAAAACCGCAAACGAGATAAGTTACCTACCCGTCTTTTTCTAAGTGTCTTATTACGAAAGAGGCGGAAAGAAACCGCACGTGAAACGGTCCGCGCTAGCGTTAGCCATGTATGGTGATATTATTTAATTCTATTCAATCCCATTAATTTTATTTCGAACAAAGTCCATAACGTGTTAGTAACATTTTACGTAGGGTTAGTATTACATTAATACATAAGTTAAACCATAATGTTGCGTGCAGCTGCACCCAGTGCCTCAGCCACGCTGAGTCCCACCTGTCGACCATCGTGCACAGGATGGTATAATGCTATTTAATGTGCAGTGCGGTCAGTGAACAGAGTTTTTGAAAGATCGTGTCGTGTTGCCGACTTATTATAAAACTGTTATTGGAATTAGAATCATCTACCTTGGACAGTACGGCTTTTTGAATTCCAAATTCAAAATATTTAAGTATTCAGCAAATAGGCCACGAGGGCACTTTTACAAGTCAAAATGTCTATCTATAGACTCAAAATAGTATGAGTACGTTATTCATATTAGAATGAACTACATCAGAGTTTACATGTCAAATACAATAAGAGAAAAAAAAACAATGAATGGACTACTTTAAATAATACTAATAATTCCACGGTTCAACTCACGTACTCAATGTAACTATGTGCGGGCAGTGATTCAAGCGACACCGCCGCGAGAACACTCTTCCTGAATAAGAACGACCGAAGAGTTCGAAACATGTCGGCCGTAGTAACCGTGGAATTATTAGTATTATTTCAACATGTCTCACGAAAGTTTAAATTCGATTAATGGTTTCAATCATATCAGCCGAAAGACGTCCACTGCTGAACATAGGCCTCCCCCAAAGAGTGCCAAAGTGACCGGTCCTGCGCCACCCGCATCCAGCGGACTCCAGCAACCTTTACCAGGTCATCAGTCCACCTTGCGGGGGGCCTGTTGTGAATGAAGGCGCGCTAGGTTAGGACTGGATTTATTATTTAAAAGATCTACCCACCTTAACACATATATCTCAATAGTATCGTAACATCTTCCCCTTTTTACAATAGTACATTGTGATACAAGTGAGGTATATTGATAATTACATCAGAGGCGGAAATATCACGCGAGCCGCAGGTGAGCGTGATAAGAGAGCCGAGGCAGGATGTAATTATCAAAGCTCACGCGTTTCATAAGACGTTTTTCAACACATTTTGCGAGGAAAAAATCCTTTTCATAAGATGAAAATTGGATAGGCCTGCCAAGTTATTTTCCTTACTTATTGATGTCAACAGGTTTTTACTCACATGTTGAATACATCGTCAAGAATTTCTAGTGGCGTCCATTCTTTTTATCACTTTTCTAGTCACCAAGAATCAACATTTTTGTTAATAACCAAACACGCATTAACAATGTTTACAAATATCCGTGAAATAACCTATAATGGCACGCATCAATTTTTTTTGTAAAGTTTGCGCATTGCGCGCTCATTAGATGAAATCTCTAAACAGCCAATACAAAATAAAACAAATAATTTCGTTTTAAAATGTTATCTTTATTAATTCATGTAAAATGTTATCAAAAGTGAATAGTTTTACTAAATTAACCGTTTCTATATCATATCCAAAAAGAAATAGTCAATTAACGAACAAAGGATTTAATTTTTTTAGTCGAGTAAGAATCCATTTGCCGAGAATTAAAAAAAAGCTGTACATTCTGTAGAACCCGGTTAGTTTAAGAATGCACCGTGTGCATGCATTCATCTTGCTGCAAGGTGGCAACGTGACTTAATCGGGATATAACCATAACACACAAGTATCGTAATGTTATTAAACACGCGTGTTTAATATCCAGGATTATGAGCCTAAAAGCGACACAATAAGAGGTACGTTACGAGCAATTGTGTTGAAAACAATATTACAATGTAAAGACGAGCATTATCATATAAGAGTATTCAGAATAACAAATTAAATTAACATGATGCAAGTAGGTAACATTAAGTTCACCTACTAATACGCACCTGATCTCACACTCATTAACAGGTATATCACAGGCACGGGCAAATAGCAAAACTTTATATGCCCTATTGTTGTATTATATTACATAGAGGTTTGGTGCACAATAAATATGTGGAAATTAACAATGCGACACTAAGTTATAATTACCAAACATAACATTGTGTTATATATTATATACTTTCCTTATCTGCGTAAATACATTTAGTTAGCATGCGTTATTAATTACTTACCATTTTATCATAGGCAGGTTTTATACGATAATTGTGCACAATATGTACCTTGAATAATAGAAGTTACACAGTACCTACATTATTACAATTGTATAGGAGTACTTAATGACAAGAACCTTGAAATAACAGAGACAATTATTATGTATAATATTATCTCATGTATAATTTTAATTACATGCAGTTTTTTAAATTAATGCGGGCTTTGATCGCCGCCGGTCTGGGCTCGCGTGTCTTTTCGGTTGGTGCGTCTGTGTGTGTGACAGGCTGCAAGGAGGAGCCAGCCGCGAGGCCAGCGCCGCCGTTGCTCTCACCAGCAGGGGACGGCGACCTGTCGCTGTCGGCACTTGACCAGGATTCCTGTCGTAGTTCCGCTTACTGTATTCTTGGTTGCATATCATAGTTTCATAATCGCGCTTATTGTCTCGGCTTGGCCGAAGTCTATTCTCGTGTACCGGCAGCCTGGTGTTGAGCGTGCGACCCATAAGCAAATATGAGGGTGACCTCAGGTTGTGGCGCGGCGTCGTTCGAAAATTTAAAAGACCTAAATAAAAGTCGGTGCCGGAATTAATCGACTTAACTAAAATATCTTAAATAGTTCGTACGCTTTTTTCGCTACGACCGTTAGCTTGTGGGTAGTGCGGAGATGTCGTAGTGTGATCGAAATCCCACTCCTTTTTGAAAATTGCAAATTCTTTAGATGCGTACGCGGGTCCATTATTACTTACCAACTCCCATGGAATACCGTGTCTCGCGAATTGGTCTTTCATTGCAAGTATAATCGCTCTACTATGTATATTTTTAATTGGACAAACTTCGATGAAGTTCGAAAAGTAATCCACTAATATGAGAAAATATTTTCCGCCATATTGGAAAATGTCTGAGCCGACCACCGATCCACGGTATGTCGGGTATATTGTGCGGCAGCAGCCGCTCCCGCGGCGGGCGCGGCGCGCGCGCGGCGCAGGCAGAGCAGCGGCGCACGCGGCGCTCCACATCGCGCGACATGCCCGGCCAGAACATCACTTCGCGGACTTGTCGCTTGCACCGGTCGATGCCCATGTGGCCGTCGTGTACGCGACTGACCATTTCTGACCGTAATATTGTTGGTATGTACACCAAATTATCCTTGAAAATTATACCATCCATGTATTCCAAGCTATTTCGAAATGACCAGTGACTCCGCACTTTCTCCTCGAGGTCATATTTGTTGTGTGGCCATCCTGACCGGATATGTTTTATAATTAATTGACACAGTTCATGTTTTGCTGTCTCCTCTTTAATCGTACGTAATTTCGCGCTGCTGAATCTAACATTGTCTATCATGAAACATGATTGTTCGTCTATTTCCACTGACATTTTATCGCCTACTGTGTCCGCTAATGGCGCTCGAGATAACGCATCAGCGACAAACATATATTTACCTGGCTTGTAGACGACTTTGAAATCATAGCCTTGGATGCGAAGCATCATTCTCTGAAGACGGGCTGGTACCGAATCTAACGGCTTGGCGAACAATGCCTCCAACGGTTTATGGTCCGTTTCGATAGTGACGTCACCGTGAGCGTATACGTATTGATGAAAGCGTTCAAGGCCAAAGACAATGGCTAGAAGCTTTTTTTCAATACGGACGACCCGCCTGAAGCATCACAGCACCCAGTGCATGGGAACTTGCATCTACCCAAAGCAGCACTGGCGCACGTGGCGCGAACAGGGCCAACACAGGTGCACCGCACACAAGCTTCTTCAACCGCGCACAGGCTGCCTCATGCTCTGCGTCCCAACGCCACTCCGTGTCTTTTTTCAGCAGACATCGTAACGGTGATGCCACCTCCGAATAGTTTGGTATAAACTTTAATAGGTAATTTACCATACCTAAAAACCTTTCGAGTGACGGCCGATCTTGCGGCGAAGGCATCATTTCGACCGCTTTTAATTTCTCCTTGTCGATACACATTCCCTCCTTACTAAAAGTGTGACCAAGATACGTAATTTTTTCTACGCGGAACTCGCATTTTTGTTTGTTGAACTTTATGCCTACATTGCGCGCCCTGTCTAACAACAGTTTCAGCCTGGCGTCGTGTTCAGCCTGGGTTCGACCCCAGCATATGATATCGTCAACGAAAGACTCGACACCTTCCAGGTCCTCTAGGATCTGACGAACCTTGAATGGAATACCTCTGACGCTCAATTAATTCCAAAAGGGAGTCGTAAAAACTGGTACCTACCGAATGGTGTTCCAAAGGTACATAAATCTGCACTTGCGTCGTCTATCTGTACCATCCAAAACCTGGAGCGAGCGTCGAGCTTGCTAAAATACCGCGCACCCTGCAGCCGTGTCGCAATCTCACCGAGCGCGGGCAGCACTGGCCGCCCCGCGCCGCGACTTCCGGTTCGTGGTCGCCACTCGAGAACCTTTCCGCCCCAACGGCCATCGGTTCCACGTGCTATGTGCCTCGCCCACTGCCACTTAAGTTTAGCGATTTGGAGGGCTATATCGGTTACCTTGGTTCTGCTGCGGATAGCCTCATTTCTGATGCGATCACGCAGAGAAACTCCCAACATAGCCCTCATAATGGTTTACTTTGATCCAATCCGTCCAACTTAAATAATGTTAAGTATAATCAAACACAAGGGGGAGGCCTTTGCCCTGCAGTGGGACACTACAGGCTCATAATAATAATAATCAAACACATTTTTGGTTTCTTGTTTCTGTGACCATCGGGTCAACGGTGACTGAAGGAAAATAGGGAGGTGCGTGAAAGACTTTCGTAGCTTCATGGTCGGGCGCCGTGGAGTTTTGAGTGGGTAAAATGAAGTCACACTGACTGGGTTCAGCCCCTGAAAAAATGCTGTTGCCAACATTCGCAATCCCAGCACTACTGACAACTTTGCCAGTACAGCATTAGGAGCTCCTAATGCTGGCAATCTTGCAGCTGAAAATAAATACACGTAAGAATATCCAAATTCAGCAACTTAAATATTAAGGGCGTGTTGCACCAAGTTACGATTACAGACCGATCAACGTTCAATATGGCGCCGGCAGTTATCATTTCCTGAAATCAGTAATTGGTTGGAGGAAAACAGTATTTATAGTATTAAAGATTTTTTAGACTATTAGTAGGACAAATTAAATAGGTTTTGATAATTGTTTTTTTTTGTGCTATTGAAATACATTGACATTGCGATTCAATTATTTTTATATTATTAAATCATATTAGTTAAGACACTACGTTATATGATCATTATTTTAGTCCTGTATAATTTTTGCATGTCGTTCACCGACTGAATACTGTATTGCTGTACTTCAACACCCTGTACTATGTTTATAAGTATTCTGGCAAATAAAATAATTATATTCTATTCCATACGTTCGGATTTTAACGATTACCGCTTACGATTACAGGGCTGTTATTCGCTACGCGTTAAAGCGGCTCACCCCGCCGGTCGCCCGTGACGAAACTAGACCTCTAGAGGTGTGTAACTCAGGAGTGAGAGATTCAAATGAACTGCATCTTTTCATTTATGTCACTCGCTCACTCGTTCACTGAAGTATGAAAATTTTCGTGAAAATGAGTTGTTTTGTAACCGTCTTATACATTATAACGTAACATTTTTGCCGTCGGAAAAAATATATCATAATCTGCAAAATATGCGACGGGTCATAGTTTTCGTAGAAATCCATTTTAACAATAAAAATTACAGAAAAAGAAATCTAAAGTCACCCCTATTTTTTCACTTGTAACCATTTTACTGCTCCATTTTTTATCAGAATAATATGAAATTGTATAACTTTCTTCATACATTAATGAACAAGGGCATCATTTTCTTACTTTCTTAATTTACTTAAAAAATTATCACGTTTTCTGAAATATTCCGCCAAAGTTCCTACGCCTCCCCGTTTTCGTCCATACGGTCAGTGCGGGACGAGACACGTTGCATGACGGACCTGTGTCAATTTGCGCTGCGCCGAAATTTTTAAATATTTGTGGAAATTGTGGACTATATTTGTTGCATAGAGTGGACAATCCGTTTTGTGATTCGTATAGTAGATAACTAATAAATATTTGCGTATAGTTTAGTTTTTAGTGACAGATAATTTTGTTGCATAGAGTGGACAATCTATTTCGTGGTTTGTAAAGTAGTAGGTACTATAGACAAGACAGCTGACTGACCTTCCGTGCACTTTATGTGCAGTGTAATAAGGTTCTTGTATAAATACAGGATGGTCAGTTAACTGTGTTGGCATTTGTACCTAATTAACATTTACGTAGGTATAGTTTAGATTTTGTTTTTAGTTCAAGATGGGAAATAATAATAATAATACATACATACATACATACATACACGCCTTTATCCCTAAAAGGGGTAGGCAGAGCACATGAAACCTGTGTCCAGTGTCACTGTTAGCATAAATGTGGGTATAAAAGATCGACGAAATGTGATATAGCAGTGACAGGTTGCTAGCCCATCGCCCACAACACACTTCAACCCCGTTCCCTTAGTCGACTCTTACAACCCCCACGGGAAGAAAGGGGTTGGTGCTATTCTAGCCCGACACCACACGGGTAATAATAATAATAATATAATAAGAGATAAAAGTGAGACAGTTTTATTAGGCAGGCGTCCGATGTTTCACCCAATAGCCCAGCCACTAGTCCATCATTTTCACTCAATAACCCGTTTCATTTAGATTCCATCAACCATCAATAGGCCCTATACTCCTCAGCGGGTGCTGTCTCTGTGTGCGTCCCATGACACGGGCAGGGACAGCATCCGCTCGGTGTACTCCTTGCATTTTATTAAATTGTCAAAAGGGCCTCTACGTGTTGGCTCAGTTGGTACTTTGTAGGTACCTAGCTCCACGCACGCCTCCCAAAGGTCCGGGACGTCATTGTCCCGTGAGCGGGAAAGATATATAATATTATTAATATAATAATAATAATAAATTCTTTATTTCAGGCCAGTTTGCCCATAGATTGTTAGTAACATACAAACTTACGATACTAGAGTTAGTAGGTCTTAGCTTAGGTCTCACAAATTTTTCAATAATTATTGTGGGTCTTTGGGGTTAAATAAGCGCAGGAGGAAAATACGTAATATCAAGAAATTTTACAAGAGAAGAGGAAAAAGAATACACAAGTAAATACCTATTCTATCAAAGTATTAAATATCTAAACAGTATCAAAATTGGGAAATCCCTAAAACCAGACATTTTATTATTAAATATATTTACAATATCTATTGCCTACTAACAATATTGTTTTATCAGCTCGTATTAATGACTGTCAAGTGTTAATAGAATAAGTTCTAATAAAAATAGTGGGCTTGGCAAATATTGTAAGTACCTACCTATGGGTTGCATGCCAACTCCAAGTTCGATACAGTTATTATTTGATATGAAACAAAGTATGGTTAACGTACAACTAATCTATAAGTATGTATTTACCCGAGGCCGATTTCTGTACAGTCAGCATAATATAGTTAGTAGCAGCCAAGTTAGCCAAATATATCGGAACGTACATTCATCGAAACAGTTTTTGTTACTATAAGTACGAGTAAGGAATGTGTTACGATATATTTGGCTACTTTGGATGCTACTAACTGTCTGATGCTGACTGTACACGCCATCATCATCAAATCAAGGAAGTAGAACGTAATAAATATACCGAAAATTAGTTTAAAACTTAACAAGCTTACACTTACACAAAAGGTAACGGACAGACAGACACACTTTCGCATTTATAATATTAGTATGGAGTATGGATAGTATGGATTATATGTCTTTCCCGCTCACGGGAAAATGATGTCTCGGACCTTTAGGAGGCGTGCGTTGAGCTCTGAGCCAACACGTAGAGGCCCTTTTGACAATTTAATGAAATGCAAGGAGTACACCAAGCGGATGCTGTCTCTGCCCGTGTCATGGGACGCACACAGAAACAGCACCCGCTGGGGTGTAAGAGTCTATTGCTAGTTGATGAAATCTAAATAAAACGGGTTATTGGGTGAAAATGGTGGACTAGTAGCTGGGCTATTGGATGAAACATCGGACGCCTGCCCAATAAAACTGTTTCACATTGTATCTCTGGCAGACGGTAACTCGCTAACTGCTAGATGGGCCCCTATTAATAGCGACATTAAAAAATGGCCTAAGGGCAACAGTAGGTATGGATTATTATTATTACCTTTCTATTTTTTTCGCACTATCCGTCTCTCTCTTATTCGAATATTTAGTAACAGAGGTATAGTGCGAGAAAAATCGAAAGTATGTCGCGGCCGTCTAGTGCTAGGCGTGCTGAGGGCCTACCGCGAAACGAAACCGAACTTCGTTCGTGTATCTCCCTCTCTGTCGCGCTTGCTAGTTCACTTGAAAACTGTCAAAAGTGATGAAATGCTATTTTGAAATGACGATAGAAAATTTAAAAACGTGCGGTATTGACCACTCGTATTCAATTCTATCGGTAGAAAGAAAGTGCCTGTGATTATGACACTACAATAGCATTTACTTATATTTAATTTTCGAGCGCTCGAAAGTCAAAAATCGGCCCCCAGTATTGTATTTACTCAAGGATATTTTTTCAGTGCAGACATTTACCTTGTATAGTAAGATGTAAAGTTGACAAAACGTACAAAACTCCTAAATGTCTCCACCACCTGTACCCCGATAGCCTTTCATTTCCACTTGAGGAAAACTCCCTAGTGAACACGAAATAAAAAGTTCAGGAGCTACTACGTACATTAGGAAACTAAAAACAACTTAAGTAAACTTGTCTGAATGATGCTATCTCGCTTTTTGTCCCATATGAGTAAATAAATCCAGACAAGATTATTGTCACAAGTTTGTTGAACATGTTTTAAAAGCCGATCAACACAAAATATATCGCCTAGTGTCTGCAATACGGCCACATCTCAAATGTATTTTATTTTCGAGATGTGACCGCATTGCACTGTGCAATAGAGCCACATCTCAAATGTATTTTATTCTTGAGATGTGGCTGTATTGCAGTCACTAGGCGATATGTGTGTTCATCCGCGGCAAACATAACTCAGTTTGGATTGATTTATATCTAGGAACTGGGAAATCCTCTTTGATTAGTTTACACTTTCATCAAATAAAGGAATTGGATCAAGAAGTTAAGTAGGTATAAATACGTTACTACTACTTAGGAAGCTAAGGTGGCCTAGTGTTGCAACTAGTGTTACAAAGGACTCGAGTTCTGGGAGTCCTTTTTATTAGACTCGGAACTCAAATGGCAAGACTCGACTCAGTACACAGGACTCCCTTTATTGTAGAACTCCCAACCGAGCAAGTCTCGCGAACTAAGCGAGTCTCGCATAGGACTCGAGTCCTTTTTCTGCGTTCGAGTCCTTTGGTACGAGTCGAACTCGAACCGTATTGTTGTTTGAGCCTACCTCACCTTCAACAATGATACTTACATTACAGTACCAGTTCTTAGTACAGCGGTATAGCTTATGTAGCTGTTTTATATAGGTATATACAGGTGGATAAAAAAATATGGGCGCTGAAGTTCCCCATTTAAACCTAATACTCAGCCTGCAATAGGGGTGTAGACACTAAGTAAAATAATCAATAATGTCGATTTTCTCGGAAAACGGTTTAAAAATATAGTCAAATGGAGATCACATCAACGCAAGAGGTTAATTAATCACGAAGTTATGTGTCCAGAGTTTTCTGTCCCTTTTTCGCAAAACGCAACTTCATATTGAAACGATTGATGCTCGCAGTTAGTGACGTCACTAGAAAGCGGCAACGAGCCGTGCCGTGCGTGTGAGATATTCGAATAGGATTTTCGTCACTTGGCATATTTTTTTGCCTTCTTTCTTTTGGAGTAATAATAATTTTCAAGTCTACACCCGTATTGCTTACTTCCTGGCCTCAACAATAATTTACTATTATTTTATCATTATCACGTACCAGAAATGACTAATGATTTTCGACGTTGTTAGGTACTCAATTCGACCGTTACATTTTTATGTTGTTTTAATTGGAAAAAAATGCCTTTGAGTAAGTAGAAGTAGACGGGGTAAAATCGGTAAATAAATAATACGACGACGGGGTAAATAAATAATAATACACTCGCGGTCAAATATTTCGGGTCACCCTAAATTAAATAACTGCAATAGGTTTTTTAAAATATTTAATACTTGTTTTATTTACATAATATGCTATTCTTTACAATACCCAACTGTATTAACAATTCTCTGGATCCTATCATAAAAATATCGATATCCAAAAATCGTTTGCGATATCTCGCTCCGTTAACGTTGTTTTTTTTCATGGGTTTTTACGAGTCCGATTTAAACCTGGTAACGTTATATTTTTTACTGTTATTAACAGTTTATATGTAAAATCAAATAAAGATCATGACAGGATTAACTGTACAACCTCTTACGCACTATTTTAGGAAATATGACGGTATTTTACCGACCCGTATTCATTGCCCGCGAGTGTAGTTAGTCGGTATACTGGTATTTATATTGACAGTCTTCTTTCAAAAGTGTCTGGTTTTACCCTTATATGTATAAGGTATGAAATCGGATTCACTACAATTAAAGAAAATTGTTTATTTTGAAGTCGATGATCCATTTTGAACCTTTTTTCCCTTAACTATCCGGCATTAAACCCTCCTTCCTTACATTACTAACGACGAGAGATTGATTTGATTTACCAATTTCAATAACTTGTTATTCTGTTTTGATAGAAGTAAGTAATGTAAATATTTTTCACTTATTAACATTCTATAAATTTCAATACAATACATTTTCGCAGCTAGACTCGAAGTCGTATTATAAATGTAGCCGCGAGTCTTATTTGGAAACGAATAGTCGCAGTGAAAGACTCCCTTACGCTTACCATGAGTTTGACAATGATGGCTTACGCTAACGAGTATCGAGTTTTCTATCTGTGCATCCCGCTCGTACTGTCAAAGTGCAATAGAGATGCACAGATAGAAAACTCGATTCTCGTTAACGAAAAATGACAATGTCAAACTCATGGTAGCCGTACTGTTCTTTTTTGAAGACTCGCTTTACAGAAAACTCCGTCGCTGGACTCACGCTCGACAGATGACTCACGCTCGTCGCGACTCGGGACTTGGAGTCTTCGAGTTCACCGAGTCGTCTATTAAGTGAGTCGAGTCTATCAAATTGGGACTCCAGAACTCGAGTCTTTTACAACACTAGTTGCAACCATGCGACTGTCTAACGGCGGTCGTGGGTTCGAATCCCAGCCTGACCCAATGTATTATTCAGAACTTTTGTACGAGTAGGTACGGCATATCAATCAAGTAATCAAGTAATCAAGTATTTATTCTGCAAATAGGCCACAAGGGCACTTTTACATGTCAAACCGTAATTTACAATAAAATAATAATAATAATAATAATTTAAAATTATATATAAAAGGTTAACAAACTAAATGTCACTAAGTTAATGTAAACAAAACAAAATTGCAAAATATGACCATTACATTCGATATAAGATCTGTATCAGCATTAACAAGAAGTTAATCATATTAATTCAGTATTCCAGAGATGTATAAGGTCTCTGAGCTTCCAAATACAATTAATAATTATTCTAATATTCTAAGATATGTATACGGTCTCTAAGCTTCAAAACAAAAAGGAACAATGATGTAATATTGTCAGCGATGTACATGGTCAATAACAATAAAACGTGTCAAGATCAGAATGATGTCTCTCGTCAATACGATAATAATAATAATAACACTAGTATGTAATTAGTTAACTATGTACTATGCCCTTGCAAGCATGAACAGTCCGGACTCCACAAACAGCACCCGATCACGAGTATGACGCATATCTCAGCCATCGCCTCCCTCAACCATATTTTAGGGAAGGTGGCGACCTGATCAACGACGCCACCGTAAGCAAAGCCCTTTAAGCGAGCATGACATATTCAAGCCACCGGACATTGATAATAACAAAGATTAAGCGACTTGTTCGGCGAGAAACAACATTACGTGCTCTCTTCTTACATAAAACGGAACAGTTATTTCAGGTAGGTACTTATAATGATTACGTGTATTTAGGTATATTCCTAATAGAATTAGACTACTACTGGCTTAAAGGCATTTTTGTCGTTTAAAAAATCGTTGACAGTATAATACGCCTTGCTCAGCAAATTATTTTTAACATGAGACTTAAATTTACTGAACGATTACCGATCATTATTACCGAAAATACCCACCGAAATTGTTAATTTACAACAATTTCGGTGGGTATTTTATTGTAAAGCATATTCAGTTCCCCACGAACGACGTGCTAACCTTGCGGAGACGACTAGCCTTCACTGCGATCTTGTTTTTACTTCTGGTGTTGTGTCGTGTAGTCGTGGATATCACTGTTGAGTTTGAACTCATGAAGGTTTTTCCGCACATACATGATATTCTCAAGAATGTATTGGCATGCTACAGTAAGAATGTTTGCCTCCTTAAATTTGTCCCTGAGAGAATCTCGAGCTTTTAGTTCGTATATGGAGCGTACAGCTCGTTTCTGTAGCACTAATATGGTCTGGATATCAGCCGCTTTCCCCCACAACAGGATTCCGTAGGACATAACACTGTGGAAGTAACTGTAGTACACCAGCCTGGCCGTCTCAACGTTTGTTAACTGTCTTATGCGTCTTACTGCATAGGCTGCCGAACTAAGTTTTCCAGCTAGGGCGACGATATGCGCATGCCATTGTAGTTTTGAGTCCAAGGTGATACCTAAAAACACTGTTTTATCTTCAAATTCCAGTTCATCGCCCTTTAATTGGATCTTGGTATTGTTTATATGTTCATATGATTTGATATTTGCCGTCAAACATCTTGACGAAACCATCTGAGAAGAAATTCAAAGATGCATGTGAAGTTCCCAATCCGCACTGGGCCAGCATGAGGACTACTGCCCATTTCCCTCTCATTCACGAGAGAAGGCTTAAGTCCAGCAGTGGGACGTGTAGACTGATGGTGAAATACGTGACGTAGATGTATCTACTGACAAGTGTAATTTAAAATACAAATAATTAAGGTAAGATTTCCTTAAGTTACGAGAACAATATTTCTTTGCTATTCCGCTATAAAACATGCAGCACGGTATCACGCGACGGCACGCGAGCTCTCTCGACTTTTCTCGCACTATTCGTCTCTCTCTTATTAGAACACATAGAACAAAAGGTATAGTGCGAGAAAAATCGAGAATATGTCGCAGCCGTCCCATGATAGACGTGCAGGTCCACTAGCGACGAAGATGCCTCGTAGAGAGGTGAAACACGTGTTGAGGTTTTGTCATTATTGGTGGTGGTTTGCCGTAATTATTTGCACGTGCGGAGGATAGGTGGGCGCATGCAAAAATACACAAATAGGTGCTCCTCATTATCGCTAATAGAACCGCACCTTTTATAGCGGAACAGCGACTTATGACTTATGACTTATAGCGAAGGAATATTACTCTCGAAACTTATCATGGACTTCTGCAAAGTAACCCCTGATTCAATCAAGGTAAGATTTCCAACGCTGATAAAAAAGATCCCTAAGCAAATATAAGTAGACGAAGGTTAGTCGGGCACACATCGATATAATTCTAAACTATTTAAACTAAGCTATGTAATGGCATTGACTTTAACGACAGTGAATTATGGCTACTAGACGGCAATAGTCTTGCTTAATTAAATAGAAAATTACTTGTACCGTGTAACCGACCAACTCAGCCCCAGAGTGTAAATTGGGCAAAGTTAGGGATACATACACATTATATTAAAATTAGAAGTTGTTTAATACGAATTTAAGGTTGATTACCTTTTATTAACGGTTTTAAACTTCCAATTTATTCCTTAATGGGTATTTGATCAGTGGGGATATTTTCCTCTAGGGCAAAGTTGGTAGACTTGATGGCATTACAGATTATCGGCATAGTATAAGTAACTCGTTGTAAGTATACTTAGAGAATCAAGCCATCTCGTGGGAAGCTAGTTCATTCAAGTGGATTAGGACAATTCAAATGTCAATTTTCCATGTAAAGATTGACATTTAGATATCTATACCTAACGTACTTACGTACAATGCGTTACGTGATAGACCTGCTGGTCTAAGTTAACAGACATTCGGATGTAGGTTCTCAATATTCTATTATCCTTGATTACTCATAAGTAACTTCGAAAAACTGAATCGGCAAAAAAAGCCGTATAATAGGGGTGTAGACACTAAATAAAATAATCAATAATGTCATATTTTCTAGAAAAAGGATTAAAAATGTAGTCAAATTGAGAAAAAATGAACGTACATGGTTAAATAATCAAGAAGTTATGTATCCAAAGTTTTAAGAAGGGGTGTCTTCTGTCCCTTTTTCGCAAAACGCAACTTCATATGAAACGATGACGCTGGAAGATTGTGACGTAACTAGAAGACGGCAATGTGCCGCGCCTATCGTGTTCGGCGCCGCCGTCGACGCGGCCCCCGGCAGCATCCCGTAACGTGACGTCACACACTGTTTGCGTTTTCTCTCTCTAACAAGCAATATTAAAACGGTTGTAGCTTCGTAATTCTTTGAGATATCAGAATGGGATTTTCGTCACTAGGCATATTTTTTGCCTGCATTCTTTTGGAGTAATAATAATTTTCGAGTCTACACCCGTATTATTGAACCTGCTCACAAAATTTGAAGAGAATCGTTTGAAAAACGCAACCCACAGGAGAACAGCCGGAGAGCTGGACACCCGGACATGAAAGAATTTTGGCCCAAGCTAAAACAGAGAATTTCATTGGCTTTGCTCGCTTGTTCATTGAAAACTAGTAGACTTACAATCCTGGAACTGTACCTCACAAAGGATATTACGTATACCTCACTGGTAAACGTCTCAGTTCTCGAGACTGAGCCAATACATTTGTATAGGTTGCTTAGCTATTTTGAAAGCTGAGGGATGCTAGCTAAGGGATGGTAACTCCGGAGAGCTAATGACCGAACCCTTTGAGTGATAGTTGAACACTGCTTTATTGTTTCCACCGATACCTATAAAGGATTGCGACATGGCAATGCAAGCCATGCAAATATTAATAAGTAATTAGGTATTTTACTTGTGCGAGTTGAACGTACTTATATGTGCGTCAGCTCGTACATCTTGCCAACCCGAAAAGAAGGAAATGGCAGCTTTATAATTGCTAAATTAACAGTAAAGCTTAAGCTAAATTATAGTAGGTAAACATTTGTTATTTAGCAATTCATGTAGAAACAATATTAGCTGAAGAAATGAATGCTTATAAATTTCACTTAGCGGTCCATAGTCCATGTATAATTTTAGCGGTTACTCTAGTAAGATAAACGTTTTAAAATGTCAAAGGAAAACTAATTGTCCCCGATGGGCTCGATTATTTCACTAAAAGAATCACACGGTATGGGAATAGACACTGAACGAGGAGGCTTAGGAGGCGCCGCGCCTCTATTTGCACTTAAAATGCCCATGCTCACTGATTTACGTAATTCAATACACTCGCGTGGTACGTAATGCTGGTCGCGGTGCGTGCGCGCGTCGTTTGCAGCCGCGCAGGCGCGCGCTGAGCTCACCGGGCCCTCCCGCCCGGGAGACGCTGCTAGCTGCATGCTCCGCCGTTTTCTGGCTCGAAGATAGGCTGCTATAATTCCCATTACCACCAGTACGGCAAGCATGCCGTAAATAATGGAAAACTGATGAACATCGTGTATGCTGAGGTCAGATGCTGATTGCTGTTTCAGGTTGTTGATCTCGTCCGTTACCTGACGATATGTTTGCTCGTGGTTTTCTATCATAAAGTCGTAGCTGGTTCCAAAAGTCTTTGTTACGCTATTCAAAATAGATACCTCTGGGGCTTCGACAGAAGGCTGAATATTTACTTTTCGTAAAAAGCTGTTGTGAGATGTGAATAGTGAATGTATCACCCTTATATGTACAACCCTGACCTATTTCCAGAAGGCCAGTGCCTGATAAGGTACTCATAGTTACATCAGCTGGGCAATAAGAGCGAATATTGCATTTATCGCAACACGAATAAAGCCAAGAGTTCTGTCGATGTAACTTGATCCATCTATTTACACAAGTTGAATGCTCATAAATACAAGTTGATGTAGATTTGCCTGTATTTATTAAAGTGATATTACACAATGTTTGCTGCAAGTTTAAATCATAAGTAGGCTTATCTAGACTACATAGTAGTTTTTCTTCTGATACATGAAGACAAGCTTGCAAATCATAATCTGATAAGAATATAACTGCGTCTTTGCGTAAGTTAAATGCTAAGTAAGGGTAGGTAGGTATGGTAAGGTAGGAATCTCCATTTTTGTTCTGCGGAACGCTAATTATTTTGTCGAGCTCATAGATTTCATTGCTTACTAGTGGGACTCTGATTTCAATTATAAGATAATTTTTAAAGACTTTAGCGAATACTTTTAGTAGCTTGTATAAGTCCCGTATATTTCCGGTCTCAGATGGTGCTTTTAGATCGCCCTGTAGTTGGCCAGATATAAAGTTGATTTGTTCTTCAAGTTGCTCGCTAGTTATTAAGTGTGTGTCGATGCGACCGTGACTGATGTCGGTCACAGTGTCTATGAGTGACGTTTGCATACGTCTGAGATTCTCGAGAATGATATTCGCTGCTAATGCTGATGACGTAATGTAGAGCCCGTCGTTGACGTCAGACCGTAATTTATTTATGTCTGTTGTTATATTATGGAGATGCTCATTGATAAGTGAAAATTGTTTGTTCATTATTTGCTCATTGCGTTGTATGATGTTTAATTCTGCTTCAACCACTGTAGTTTGGTTTTTGATAAGAACTTTAAGATGATTTTCGTTGTAGGAAATTTTTTCAATGTCTTTAGCATATTGCTGGGCAAATTTGTCGTCTAATACGCCAAATAAGTAGTGAGCTACGTTTCCGATACCATTTACTAAACCTCGTTTTTGTCGCTTGTTATTAGAGCTTTGTAGCAATCGGTTGTAGTGCTCAATTTCCTTTAGCTCGTGTGTTAGCTGGTTAGTTATTTGCTGGAATTGAGTGCTAGATTTCATAGTCAAGCCTTTCAGATTTCTCACGTAAGTATCCATGTCAGTGATTGCTTGCCAGTAGCCAGTGAGATTGTAGTATACTACTAGCTTCCATTCGTCTCGAATATATTGTAAGTTCGATACCTTGTCAAAGTATAGTGATTTTGAATCATTGAGCGCTGTGGTACTGAAATGAGGTACCTTTTGCTGTGAAGTTGGAGATACCAACATTGAAAATAGTAAGAGAGCTAAGGTGAAAAAGTTTTTGAAAGGTTTACGCTTATTTCCACGTGCTCGTACATCCGAGCTTGCAGGTGGTGGAGTTTGCTGATGAGCTGAGAGATCGTCTTCTTTTTTAGCTGTTTCAATCGGTAACAGTATAAGCTTTGTTACTGGTCGCTTGAAAATGTTAGCTTCGGTTTTGACAGATACAACCCTAACGTATCCATCGCTTCCAGGATGCAGGTCTACCACTCTGCCGAGCGCCCACTTGCCTGGAGGTGAGTTGTCGTCTTTTATGAGTACAATGTCGTTAAGCTGAAGGTTTTTTGTAGGTGTTCTCCATTTGGAACGAGTTTGAAGATGCTGAAGATAATCTGACGACCATAGCTTTCAAAAGTGCTTGTTCATGCTTTGTACAAGTTGCCAACGTGCTCGTAAGTTGATGTCATCTGGGTCGGTCTGAGGTCGTGATAGTAAAGAGTCTCCAATCAAGAAATGTCCTGGGGTCAAGTAAGCATCCTCAGGATTCTCCGTCAGAGGAAACAAAGGACGAGAGTTTAGACACGCTTCGATCTGCTGCAGTAGTGTAGTAAACTCCTCGTAAGTAAGCTTTTGCTCACCTAAGACTCGTTTCAGATGTCGTTTGAAGCTTTTCACGGCGGCTTCCCATAAGCCACCCGCACTGGGCCACGCTGGAGCATTGAAAGACCACTCGATGTTCATTTCGCTTAGATGCTTAAAGTAGTCTTGATTGATAGTGCTTGAAATTTCTTTGTATTCACTGTCCAATGCTCGTTTAGCTCCGATAAAGTTAGTACCTTGGTCGCTGTACATTCGGCGGGGCGTCCCTCTCCGCGCACAGAAACGGCGAAAAGCTGCTAAAAATGCTGGAGTGCTGAGGTCAGACACCAGTTCTAGGTGCACGGCCTTAGTCGCTAGACAGACGAACACAGCCACATAGCCTTTGTTTGTTTTGACTCCCCTGCCCTTGCTCGCTTTTAGGTCTACGTACCCGGTAAAATCTACGCCAGTGTGCGTGAATGGACGTGAAGGTGTCACTCTGGCTCGAGGTAAGTCGGCCATGAATTGATGCTGCTTTTCAGTACTGAAACGACGACATTTTACGCATTTACGAAGCTGTTTTTTAACTGTTCTCATGCCGCTTAAAATCCAATACTTTTCACGTAAATAAGATAGTGTTAGTCGCGGTCCGCCGTGCAAGGTTGTAATATGAGCTTGATCAATTAGCAATTGTGTAAAACGGCTGTGACTTGACAAGATCATTGGATGTTTAGCTGAGCTGCTAACTGTGGACTGACCGAGGCGGCCACCCACTCTCAAAATCCCGTTTTCATCAAAAAAGGGAGAGATACTCGCTAAAGGGCTGCTAAAACCAACATATCCCTTTTCTTTTAACTTTTCCAAGTCCTTTTCAAAATCATTCGCTTGCTCATTTTTGATAATAAACTCATAAGCTTTGTTTATTTCTGTAGTGGACAGGACTGTATCATGTTCCGTGTGTTTGTGACGTAACGCTGCTGCGAAACGTGATACCCATGCCACTATTTTTACTGTTCGAGTGATAGAGCTGTTGCTTGTTAATAATTCATTTATAAATGAATAGCTAGGTTGATGTAAAGCTGAGTTCACACAGACCTTTTTAGTTTCAATGGTCGGTGGATCATAAGTTTTGTTTTTAATGTTGCTTGGTTCAAAGGTAGCTAGCGATTCCGGTCCGTTCCACCAAAGTGTATTATTTAGAAGCTTTGTTATGGATAGTCCTCTGGTGGCACAGTCAGCTGCATTTTCTTCCGACCGGACGTGGTTCCAATTCGATGCTGGTATGATTTCGGTTATTTGCTGAACTCGATTCGCGACGAATTGCTTCCAACGAGATAAGTCGCCATGAAGCCAACCCAAAACTACTGTTGAGTCTGTCCATGCGTATATGTCATATTCAGTGGCTGTCAAAGAAGCTTTTATGATTTGTATAAGCTGAGTTAGAAGTAAAGCTCCACACAGTTCAAGTCGCGGTAGTGAAACTTTCTTCTTTAGTGGCGCTAGTTTCGTTTTAGCTGCGACGAGTCGCCTCGTGCACTCGCCCTTATCGTTGGTTGCTACTAAGTACACGGCGCAGGCATAAGACTTTTGCGATGCGTCGCTGTAGCCGTGTAACTCAAATTGTTTTTGTGTGTCACCTAAGTATCTAGGTATGTTGAATTTACTTACATTTTGAAGGTCATTTCGTAGCTGGACCCATTCCTTCTGGATTTCTTCCGGAATAGGGTCATCCCATCCTTCACAGGAAATCCATGTATTTTGGAACAGAAGCTTAGCTCGAACCGTCAGGGGTGAGAGCCATCCCAACGGATCAAATATCTTTGATATTTCTGATAGTAGCTGGCGTTTCGTATTACATAACTCGGCGTGCTCGATTTTGTTTGTAAATATAAATGAATCGGACGAGGGTGTCCATGTTAGCCCGAGTGTTTTACGAGACTCTGAACATTTAAAGGCGAAAGGCTTATCAATCTGATCTGTGTGTAAATCTTGTAGTAGCTCTGGATGATTAGCTGACCTGTTTTTTACTATTTTGCTCTCTAATTGTAAAAATTGTGCTGTCGCTTTTGCTTTGGAAGTTCCTAAACTTTTTTCATAGTTAGGCTTCATTGGTAGGGCTACCTCGTACCTACCGTTGTCAAGTCGTTTGGTAGTAGCTGTGTAATGCTCTTCACAGTACTGTTCTTCCGTAGTAAGGTCGCTCGATATGCTAGGTATTTCCTCCATCTCCCAATATTTAGCTATTTCGTCAAGATTATTAACGACAACGCTGCAGTTAAATGTTTTTACATTTCCCGACAAAATCCAGCCAAGCTTAGTTTGTTGAGCTATGGGCCAATCATAATCACGTCCGAGTAAACGCAAGCATCAAGCAAAATATCAACTGATTTAGATAAGTTGTATTCTGGATCAGCTAGGTTCATGTGCTGGATGTGAGGCCACGATTTCTTGGTGAATGAAACATTGGGAAGATCACCAATAACTCGAGGAATAATGCATGCTTCAGTGTTGAAACTGTAATCATCGTAGATAGATTTACATTCAAGTGATATAAGCTGTTTGCTGTGCTTAGGGACGACACCGACGCCGGATACCGATGCGCTAAATTTGCGGCGTGGCAACCCTAGTAGTTGTGCTGCGTTCTCCGATACTAAAGTTATCTGAGAGCCTTGATCGAGTAATGCCCGTAGTGTGACGTAATTACCGTCAATCGCTTTGATTTTTAATAAAACAGTCGCTAATAAAACTTCTTCATCGTCAGCCGCAACGTGACTTGCTGTGTAAGGCTTGTTGCTAGGTTGTTTATTTGATGGTAGCGCTTTAGTCATTAAAGGTGAGTTTTGCTCAGCTGTAGGCACTGTCGTAGTGTGGTGCAGTGACCCGTTACATGCGTCGTGCAAAATCGTATGATGTTCGCAATTGCATTCTTTGCACCTTTTTGTTGAATTGCATTTATTACTTGCATGTTTAAATAAACAGTTTTTACAAAGTTGAAGTTTCGCAACTTACCTCAATTTAGCATCCGCTGACATGTTGATGAACCTTTGGCATCGGTATAGCTCGTGATCAAAATTACATAGAGGGCACTTACACGTGGATGTAGAAGCGGCTTGATACCTCGATGTATGCTTGCTATTATAGTAGCTCGGCTTGTAGTTAGGCTTAGCTTGATAGGTAAATTGAAGCTGGCTTTGCTGTAGCTGTAGATTCTCTCTCTCTCTTGTGAGTAGGCTCTAGTGCTATAAACTTAATCTCGAGAAAAGTCATTAGCTCAGATAAAAGAGGTAATTCTCTAGGAGACTTACGCGATTCTTTATAGGCGTTGTAGGTATCGCTGTCTAGCTTTTTGGTCAGTAAATGGACTAATATCGGATCCCAAGTGTTAGTATTCACACCGAGGTTGTGTATGGCGTGAATACACTCGGTGGTGGTATCGTAAAGACGTTTTATCTCGAAAGATGTTTGCTTGCTGATGCTGGGTTGGTTCAGGAAAGTCTCGATTTGAGTCGTAAAGAGTACTTGAGGATTATTATAACGATGCGTCAATATTTCCCAAGCAATATCATAATTTTCAGCTGAGATATTTAAATGTTGAATTAATCGCTCCGCTTCTCCCTTGACCTTACCCTTAAGATGCTGCATTTTTGATAAGAAGTTATTATTATGAATAGATTCAGAGAATAAATCATAGAACGTAGGCCAGTAGGTATACTTGCCTGAAAAAGTGGGTATCTCAAGTAAAGGAGTAGCTTGCTGGATGTGAGAAGTAGCAGATAGCTTTTGGTTTAGCGCTTTCTTAAGTTTCTTATATGACTCTTCCTGTTTCGTAAATTCATCTAGGTAAACTTCATCCTCACCTTCAAGAATGTTGTCTATTTCTAGATGCAGCTTGTCGATGGCGTTCCATCTAGATTGGATGCTGCGGAGCTCGTCTTCTAGCTCCCATTTCTCGGTGATCTCGCTTACTTTGATGCTAGATATTAGTCGCTTGAAAGCTCGAAAGTTAGTAGCTCTGTAGGGACAAAAGTTCATCTACCTTGCTTGGACCAGTCCCGGTGTTAGTACCGTTACCAGCACCTGACCCTATTAAAGGTTTTTCTTGCTGATATGGCTCATAATCTGCTATTTTCGCTCGAGTGTCAGTATAATATTTGAGAGTACGAGTGTAAAGGGCCCGTGAAAAATATTATTTCATAATTTACCCGAATAAAGATTTTTGATTTTTTTGAAATATTTTCTTGAAAGTAACGCTGCGATTTAACAAGTACAGTAGTAAGTGTTTTATCGTTAAGTTCGAACTCTCCCCAGAGTTTATCTAAAGCGTCTAACCTTAACTTCAGATACTCCGAGGTTTTTCGATGAGCTGAGTCCTTGTCAAAATTAGTGCCGATGCGCTGAAGCTCGCTGACGATCGCTGCTTGACGGCCGAAGAGTTCTTCGTATTCCGCCATGGTAGTTAGTTAGTCAAGTAATATGAACGATCTTACTTGGATGCTGCTGCTTGCAAGTCTCTCGACTCACGGTGTTGCTGATGCTAAGAGTTGTTGCTGGTGCTGCTGTGTGAGTCCCTGACCTACTGCTATTCGTACGCTGATGCTCGAGTTGCTTCAAGTTTATTACTTATAAAAGTCAATTGAACTAAGTTTTGTAACTGAGTTCAAGCTGAAGTTAACACTTTATGTATGCTAGAGTTTGATAATGTTCGCTCGCTAATACCCGCTATATCGCTCGCTAGGTAGAGACACGTGTAACTATCAATGAACGTATGCCGAACCGACGGAATTCTTTTTTACACTCCCGAAAGGTCCCGCTTGTACGGTAGCTCGAAGGACCAATGTATAGGTTGCTTAGCTATTTTGAAAGCTGAGTGATGCTAGCTAAGGGATGGTAACTCCGGAGAGCTAATGACCGAACCCTTTGAGTGATAGTTGAACACTGCTTTATTGTTTCCACCGATACCTATAAAGGATTGCGACATGGCAATGCAAGCCATGCAAATATTAATAAGTAATTAGGTATTTTACTTGTGCGAGTTGAACGTACTTATATGTGCGTCAGCTCGTACAACATTTTCAACCTTAATTCATTACAATAGAGATAACAACAGGAGTGTAGAAATAGTCAATAATGACGTGTGTGCAACGCAAGAGGTTAACTAATCACAAACTTATAAGTGTCCAAAGTTTTAAGAGGGGGTATGGTCTCTCCCTTTTCCGCAAAACGCACCTATATGAAACGATTGTTATTTACTTTGACGCTGGAGGACTGTGACGTAACGATCTGCTAGCGTATTCTCTCTCTAACATTAAACCGTTGTAGCTTCGTAATTTATTGTGATATTTGAATGGAACTTTGGTCATTAAGCATTTTTTGCCTTCTTTCTTTTGTTTTGACTATACACCAAGAAGCTTGTATGTCTAGTAGACTGCAGATTGCTTTTCCAACATTCATTTGAAGCAAGAAAATATGACCTTGAATGACGTCACGTGTCATCTGTTAACTCTTTCTATTTTTGTCATTTAAATCGGTGGATTGATGCAATTGTATTTGAAGATAATAAAATGTCTAGTCTAGCTGTCTTTTCGATTATTTATTCATCCTAGGTAGTACGATGATGTAATGAAAATTATTTGCATATATGAGTATCAATCAAGTATCTTAATATTCGTAAGTTAGCACGGCACCCTAAAAGAAAGAGATGACAGATGACACGTGACGTCATTCAAGGTATTTTTTTTCTTGCTTCAAACGAATGTTCTAAAAGCAATCTGCAGTCTAGATATTTAAGCTTCTTGGTCTTCACCCGTACCTATTAAATGAAGGCGTCAAACATCGGTACATTTACCTTATTACAGCGAAAATCACGAAAATGATATCCACATGGTTTTTATGGCCGAAATTGATAGTTTTATAGAGCGGCAACTCGTAAAAAAATATTAGGGTATGGCCTCTTAATAACGCGTGAGGGGGAAATTTACATACAGAAAGGGATTGGGAAGGCAATCTGCTATAAATTGCTGAAACGATAATTTTGCGTGTCAACTGCCCCCCTCCCCCGCCCTGTGTGCACGCACGCGCATACAGGGCGGGGGAGGGGGGCAGTCTTGCGCTGGAGTTGTTGTGTGAGGCTGCGGCATTTAATACGTGACTTGAACCGTGTAATTATTAGCATTAATACTGTCTATAGATATTTTTGAACGGTTGTCTGCTTATATATTAGAAAACTCGACTGTACAAGGTCACAGTAAATTTATTGGGTACAGTAGTACCACAAATATAAGTTACATCGGCAATCTTCGTCCACGCCGACGAGTGCTGACAACAAGTTCCATAAAGACCTTGTTGCACTTTACGTAAGGTACAATATGCAATGACAGGTGAACTCGTACTTTGCCGCTCATGGCGTCAGACAAAATGGTGGGTGCCGGAGCTGCCGGCGTTGCGCGAAAAATTTCGGCCAATGGGCGTTGAAGATTTTACCCACGCAAACACGCTTCCTTATGATTGGTTAAAATGTTTTCAAAAAATGCTTTCTGCGCAGGTACATCGTAGTAACTTATATTTGAGGTACTACGTTAAGGACGTTTGAGAGATACTGAAGAGTGAGAACAAAATGAGTCTCTTATTTAATACCTCTTTGCACCTACACCATTTCTAACCAGTTCTCAGACATGCACGGCGCGTCGGACTTATGTACCGCCAATTACCCCGACTATCACTTAAAATTATTCTAGCGACGCATGACTGTGTGATTTGTTTTAACAAAAAACATAGAATGAAAAAAACAAACGAATTTGAAAAAAAACATAGAATGCGAGCTCCTTACAAAATACCAAAGGTCATTCGAGACTTAAAGTGTTAGAGAATTTAAGAAAGCACTGCATAATTATTTAGGTACTAAAAAAAGCATATTATACTCTGTAAAGGAATATTTAAATAATGTGAGTAATGCCTATAGTGTTAGTTTTTAAGTAATTTTTAAGAAACATTATGTACGCCGCAAGGTAGAACATAGCAGTACTTCAAGAATGCCTGTGTAGTGAACACCTATCATATCACCTATGGTTCACAAATAAAGTATTTTGTCTTGTCTTGTCTTGTCTTGTCTTACAATTTTCTACCCAAACACGTACCTAAAACCCAAGCGCATGTTCGAACTAAACGGCTGCCTGGCATCGTTTTGACACCCCGCCGGCGCAATGGCACCAATGCTGTGGGGGCACCTTACGGCGCTACTTAGACTTCTATAGTTTTTTCGTTCGCTGGTTTTACTGCATTAAGATATTATGTAGGTATCTACTCTGAGAAGGTGCTCCGGACGAATCCACATTACCAGCGTGTTCAACAAGTAGGTAGTAAGGTGTAAAAGATGTTTGAACCTAGATCAAATTATCTTTTTTTTTCACACGGATCAAGTTATTGCTTCTCTAATAGCAATATGCACAAAAGATCCCGCTGGGTCGAAGTGCATCCGAAAGGGCCCTCATCTAATAGCAATATGCCAAAAGCTTATCCACGAAACAAAGTAGCCGTTGTTGTATAATTCAGATTATAAGAAGTTAATATTTTACTTTCAAAATCTCTGGTGTTTACTTTGTATTTTTATTTAATTTGTACTTGCTTCTAGTATATGTATTAAGATTAATTCACTGTAGGCTAAAGCTAATCACGTCTGAATACGGTGAAGGAAAACATCTTGACAAAACTGGTCTAATCCCAATAAAGGGTTTTCCCTCTGGGTTGGAAGGTCAGAAATGGCAGTCGCTTTCGTAAAACTAGGGCTTATGCCAAATTTTGGGATGATTAGGTGTCAAAGCGGATTATCTAGGGCACAACCGGGAATAAACACTAGGAGGATGATGGCGAAAGGTAATTACGTCTCTGTACATTTGTCTATCTTTTACTTCCTGATCTCCACTCAATTACTCAAAGGTTAACCGGAAGAGATCCCTTACAGGGACAATTCCGTCATTGCACCAATTTAAACTATTTTGTCTCTATTTTTCCCTGTTTACAATAAAGTATTTACTTTAAATAAAACATTAAAAGTTAAATAAAATCTTTTAAAAAAAGCACTCCTGCCGCTCACAAAACTGGTGAATTAAGCGAAAGTAACCCTTCTGCCGTTCCCAATAACACGTTTTCCTCGCGCGACGAGTTTCTACTCGTCTGTTATTGGTGCCAATACCTTTCCTATTTTGGAATGGCTCCAAAAATCATCTGGCTAACTGCAGAGATGGGGGATTATTTAACACTGTTTTTATGGTTATGCCAGTTTGAAAGGGATTCTTTGGCAATACCTGGAAAAGTTATGCGATTTAAGAATGACTACGTTATAAAATAACCCGCCGAGTTAATTCCTTGCTAATCCTACTAAATATTCACATCGCATTATACATATATTCTAAGACAATAGGTATGTTCAGTCAAAGCAGAATAGAAGAGTTACCAACTCTAATATAACGCCGTAAAATATTATCAGGGTTGAAGTGTGTTGTGGGCGATGGGCTAGCAACATATCACTGCAATATCACATTTTGTCGATCTTTTATACCCACAATTATGCTAAAAGTGGTGCTGGAACATACGTTTCATGTGCTTTGCCTACCCCTTTTGGGAATAAAGGCGTGAATGTATGTATGTATGTATGTATTTAAAGTATTATCGTAGATGTCTATGCCCTATCCCGTATCATGATTGTCCTTATCACGCGATAAGTGACAAGATAGAGCGTCCGTGCGTCCGTCACTGGCTGACACCGTTCAATAGAACGAAACGGACGCTCTATCTTGTCAGTTATCGCGTGATAAGGTCGACCATGGCATGGGGCCAGATTAGATTAGAAAAGTCGTGCGTTAATTGCCATGTGATTTCAAGGAAAACCATTTTGAAACGCTTAAATGTTAGTATTGTTATGTTTGTAAAATTGTAAAGCACTTAATGATGGAAATAATGAAAACTAGCAATATTTCCCTTTGATATCCTAGATGACCTAGATAAACGAAGTACTTTGTTTCATATTTCCCTATCAAATAAATTAACAATAATTTCAATACCTATTCTAAATAAAAAGTTGGAGCCTATTACGAACACGTATGAAATTGTCCCTTATTTCAGATCGATACTACCTACTCACAAACCGTAAAATAAAAAAAAATGACGGTGGTTTAGTACCTACTTCGGGCACCACTAAGATTAATCTCAATGTTTTTATTGAAATCTTATCTCATGCGGCACGCTTTTAAATTGATTTCATGCGGAACTCAATAACATAACATAACAGCGAGAAGCCGGTCTTCTGACGAACGTACTCCACCACATCATCAGCCGTGGCGGTGTAATGCAGGCGCGATACATATAGCGCCTTGCTCGGTGTGGCAACTCGCAGACCGGAACCAACCGGTTCTGCACGTCTAGCACACGACGGCCGCGACATACTCTCGATTTTTATCGCACTATACCTCTTCTTCTAAGTGTTCTAATAAGAGAGAGACGGATAGTGCGAGAAAAATCGAGAGAGCTCGCGCGCCGTCGCGTGCTAGCCGTGTTGCAGTACCACACTGACTCTTGCGCGGCTTGCGCTTCCTCGACACCGTTGTAAAACCCTCCTTATCCACATCGGTGCGCAGGGGCTTCTCCTTTGGAGGAACCCGAACTTCACGCGCTGTTGAGGGCGCGTCTCTCCGGTCGGCTGCGACAGACCAACCAGCTACGGCATCAGCATAGCGATGACGTGATTTAGAGGATGGGGCGGGGGGAGGCCCGGCGCGGAGGGGGCACGCGGGCCGTGGAACGGCATGCGCAGTGGCAGCAACATGCAAACTGACTGAGTCAACAACACTGATATTTTAGTTCGCAGGTTCGCTAAAGCTACAGCTACCTGACGCATTCTAAGTTTCCATAGCATGCTATTGACCTCCTTTGATAAAAAGCTGCTGAGACTGCATACGCCACCTATATGTACCTATACGTGAGAAGAAGAAAGTAAGTCTGTCAACAAAATTTCCAATACGCCTCAGACCAAATAAAACTTCACTTTGTAGTTCGTGACGTACGTGATTTCTCCGCACTACCTAACTCACTACTACGAATTCATACTAGTTACTACTAATACTCGAACTCCACGCTTCGAGACCGACAGGTAAGCAGTTTCAGCGCCCGAAAACAAAAGTAATTTGGCTTTTCTCTTATTCTACGGCGTAACTTTGCCTTATTGAGTCTCCCTTCAGCTCCGTACCGCTCATTACCGCATTGTTTAAATTGCCTATTTTATACAGCATAATCAGAGGTATACCTACAACTTAAATTATTCTGATACCAACAAAACTCATTGAAAATATTGCTAATAATAACAATGACGCATTTTGATGGGCAGGAAATACAATATGTCGAAGAATACATCTATTTGGGCCAGCTAGTCTCTTTCAGGAACAGACAAGACAAAGAAATCGAAAGATCATTGACCATTCCTGGAAGAACTACTGGTCCATGAAAGATCTGTTGAAGGGAAACCTTCCACTATGTCTAAAACGGAAGCTTATCGGCCTATTCTAACCTATGGAGCCCAGTCTTGGTCGCTAACCGAAACTCAAAAGTCCAAACTCAAGGTTCGCCAGCGCGCCATGGAGCGCAGTGTCTTAGAGCATCAAAAGAATTGATCGAATCCGAAAAACCACACTGCGCTCTATAGAACTAGAATAACAGATGTGGGCAAGAAGACTGCCTTGCTTAAGTGGAACTGAGCTGGTCATATTTGCCGTATGCACCCACAAAGGTGGGCTCATGCGACTTGGTGGTTGCCACAGGACGGACACAGTCAGCGAGGTAGGCCAAGGCGGAGATAGCGGGATGACTTGGACGCATTTTCAAGTGATTGGCCAAGGGTTGCGGCGGACAGGGACGAGTGGAAATCCAGGGGGGAGGCCTTTGCCCAGCAGTGGGACACTCCAACAGGCTAGCAAAAAAAAAGCAATGACGTCAAGAAAACACATTAAAATTCACAACGAGGGGTCATACGTAACTAAAAGTGAATTTTATAACGCAGTTTCAGTTTGCTCGGTGAGAAATTGTTTTTAATATTACCTGCATGAATTAAAAAGTTATGTAGCGATTTATTTGCATTTTATATTAAGGGTCCGCTAGACTAGACGATAGGACCGATTGCCCGGTCAAGGTTTTTGTTTACTTATAGGATAAATGTATTGAACATTTGCTACATGATCGGGGACTTATTTTGACTAGTATCAAATTAGAATTCGTTTGACATTTATCGCGTGCACTCCATTTAATTTGAAATTTACACGTTACCTTTGACTTGGCGTTGACATACATAATGTAGTCGAAGTAACTACAAAAGAAACAAACCCCATCGGGTTTGGTTTTGACTCGGTGGAGGAACCTTCTCAAAGAGTAGTATTGTGCAAAAAAGTAGTCGGCAATAAATACAACCTATTGCATGGACACTGTTGGCCAGAGTTTAGCCAAATAAATAATAATAATAATAAACCATTTATTTCCGGCTTCTAGGGCCCACAGTTACAAATATATACTTTAAAGACTAACATACATGCAATACTATTATAAAATTAAAAACTAATTATTTAGGCGACGAAACAGCATGTCTCCGTTGCGTCGTCAAGTCCGGTGTAGAATTCGGTAGGTTGCCCCGGAACCGCCGAAACACGACACCCTTCGGCCAGAACACTAAATAAGGGGTGAGATTCTCTCTCGAACCTGTTGTATGTCTGACAGTGTAGCGAAGACTTAACTCGTCCGATGTTGATAGTGGCGTGAAGCCAAAAACCTTATGCAAGTTAAAAGGCAAGGCAAGGCTGATCACAATGCAAATCTAGACCTTGAAGGAACCAGTGTAAGTATGACCACCAATTACAGATAGTTGTTACGAATGTAGGGCTCAAGGTAGAGTGGGACGGTGGATTAGGACAAGTTGTGAACGGAGCTGGACCTAAAGTCTGGTTTGGGAAAATCTTGCCAGCTAAGAACTTAATATGTAGATTTGATACAGTCGCCCTGTTAGTATGGAAATCGTGTCGAATCTCTTAAGGTCGTTTAGAACACGTGTACCTACACTTCCGTAGTGACTAAGCTGGGTATTCACATAAGCGCCGTTCCATACCGCCCCTATTCTAGCTCCACAGTAACCTCAATAAGGCTTGTGTTATGAGTACTATTAGACAAGGATATATTTTATAGATACTTAAATACATGGAAAACATCCAAGACTCAAAAATAAAGGTTCATGCTCATCACACAAATATTTTCTCTTACCGGGATTCGAACGCTCCTGCGAGAGCAAGAGGTCCTCCTCTTGCATCGTAGACAGAGTCACTACCAACTAGGCTAAAGCGGTCGTCAATAATTTGACTACATTCACCGGCGCGTCATATTTCTGTCATTAAGCCCGTCATGGTTGTTGATTCCACATCGACTAGCGAGGCATTGTCTCGGGGGCCTTTGGTGTTCAATTAAACGTTGAATTTTGTCAGGATGGCGTTAGGGCGACGTTACAGTTTTTACATTCATGGATGATTTTGACGACCTCTGTAGCCAAGTTGGTAGTGACCCGGGTTCGAATTCCGTTAAGTAACATTTGTTTGTGTGATGAGCACGAATATTTATTTTTGAATCATGGATGTTTTCTATGTATTTAAGTATTTATTTATCTATATAAGTATGAACATCGTTGTCTATATAGATAGAATATCTTTGCTCAGTTTGGGACTAGGTCGATTTGTGTAAGATTTTCCACGAATTATTAATTATCTACTCAATTACTTCGTCTGCGTAGACCCGGGTTAATAACTATTCTGTATTTTAATCTAGGCTATATACTATCTTCGTGCAAAATTTCACGCGGCGAAAATATTTGCCTACTTGGCTCCGTTGAGCAAGTAAAGCTGAGAATTGGCATGTTTGGAAGAATTGGCAATACTTACTCAAACACCATTGCCCTGTTAGATGACCATTTCTAGAAATGTTGCAGAAATTAAGTACAGTTACGTCAATTAAGAAGAAGAGGAGAACTAAACAATGCAAACATAGGTTTTGAGTGGAAGCCGCCGGACGGAAGGCGAATTCGTGGACGTTCTGTGCACACATGGCAGCGAACAGTCGAGAGTGAGCTGCGAGCAGTTGGACTGAGCTGGAGCGCCAGGGACGTCGCTCAGGACAGAAAGGCGTGGCGTGAGCTTATGAAGGTCCTATACCACCTCTGGGGTGCCCTAAGACGACAGCAACAACGTCAATTAAGGCATGCTTTTAATTCTCATACTTTGGAAACAAATTTAGTTGTAGTTTTTAGAATGCTTTATTAATTCTAACCGATAATATTATTCTTTGTACTTTCCGTTCCTTTCAGAGCCGCAAAGTCATAAATTGAAGCAATTTCGAGTGCTTTTTTAAACATTTTTCACGCTCGAGTGTTTCCTTACCTCGCCTCGGGAATTAATTTGCGTAACAACTTCCATATTATTCTTAAGACTTTCCGCATTTTACGAGCAAGATCCTTAATAAATCTTTGGTGGGAACTTAATCTGTTTTGTAATAGACTTCTCTAAATCCTGTGATGAAGACCGCAGTCATAACAAGCTACGATTATTGAAGAGCTAGCTTTGATTCTCTCCCTTGAACTAGCTCAAATTATGCATGATTTATATTTGCGAATGATGTGTTCACCTGTAATTGGGGTGCATGTAAGCCCAAGTAAACATTTATTATGGACTGTTAAAACATGTGATGATGTCATGTAGTCCCGGCCGATTTCGGCCACAGCGACTGCGTTCAAGTATGCTGTCGAAGGTCGTTTGCTCGCATGTGACATAGCCTATCTTCTTCCTGAAGGTCCTCACACATTGCGCTCATGTGAGCACACCCTTTAAATAATTATAATTAATTGCCGCAGGTGGTCTGGCTTTCAATGCATTGCGCTTCGAGTCTAGCTCAAAGCGCCGCTCGGTGTCCAAATCAAATAATAACATGACTTCTTGTTATGTAGGTAGGTATATGGTGTTGCGTTCCAAGTAGTGTGATCACCGAGCTCCCGAGGACGCACTGTCTTGAGAGTGAGCGACCTGCATTTATTTCTAGCTGTCAACATAAGGAATCCTCAAATCAAGAAACGGTAGGCAACGAAAAAAATACTTCATCATATTTAACTACGTAAAATAATGTTATATTATAGCACCAAGTAGCTTCTATACATCCATGGACCTTTGAAGGCTTGATAACGAGTGAATCAGGAGAAACCGTTTTCGGTTGTTAGCTATGCAAATAACCTTTTGAGGTATTTACTTTGTATAAAAAGCGTTTCCACAAGCAGCGGTCTCTAATCAGGGAAAAAATGCTGTATGTCGTAATGTGACAACAATGTACCCACGCTCATACAGCCGGTATTTGTAATATTACCTCATATTGTAACCAGGCGTAGGAGGCTATGAACCGATATTGCAAGAAAATTGTATGGCTCCTCTACATGATGGCCCATCCTAATGGCCCACTAGGATGGGCCAGCGTGTGGAGAGGGTAGTGGTGTCAGGTGGCTTATGGCGCGGCGATGTCTTTCTCCATCTAACGCATAGTTGCGTCCTGTACGATGGGTCGTGATGGCCCACTGTATAGAGCAGGCTTTAAGTTAGTTTTAATCGAATTTAAACCTTTGTGAGACATGTTGAAATAATGCTAATAATTACACAGTTCAACTCACGTATTAAATTTCACTACGGGCGACATGTTCTCAAGTTAGTCTTAACTACTAAAGCGTAACTAATGTTTAAAACTTTATCGAGCAATGTCTTGCGTACACCCATGGAAGAAGCGAGTTACATGTGACAGTTGTGACGTCATTTCAGTAAGACGAAGTAGTGATACATTGCGTATTGAATTATTTCATGAGGAAAAAGATTGGTGGGTTATCCTAATGTCCTTCCAAATTTTTTCCTATGAAAAACATCTTGCAAAATCGCTTCATATTCCTAACACCTACGTTTAGTTACAATTTGAGGTAATATTAGAAATACAGGCTGTTTAGCTGCCACCGAACAATCACAAGCGCGTGGCCCACCTTTCATTGATTTGAGGATCCATTGATTGTGTTTACAGCTAGAGACAAATAAATATAATAATAAAAATGGTGGTACTTACTTCCCCAGTTGGGCCGCTTCAAAAATGAGCTGCCCAACGCTGTGCCTTACGTCTCTTAAAATATATACGAAAGTTTGTATCTATGGAACGTTTGACTTTTCTTCACGTGACGGATGATATCTTAGTTATGCCGTTTTGCCGCGCTCTCCCCTTCCCCTACTTGTAACTAGATCCCGACAAGAGGATCTGCACAAACTCAAGAGGTCTATTTGGCTCGTAGTACTGATATGATGTTGGTATGAACTTTATTTTTTATTTAAAGAGTCTCGCTCATATTTGGAGCAGGTCAATTAGGGAAGCTGGTTGCGGGTGGCGCAGGACCGGTCATTGTGGCACTCTTTGGAGGAGGCATCTGTGTTTCCTGAGAACTACGATCTGCCTTCAAAACAAGAGTGAATAAGCTATTACTGAACCAGTGAGCTTCATCTTAGGCTCTGCTCTGTCATCGGGTACCATCAGGCTCCCCTGAACTAGGGTCTCACAGAACAGTATTTTATGAAAAATAAAAAAGGCCTATTTCCAGCAGTGGACGTCGTGCGGCGGATAGGATGATGATGAATTAGGGAATTACCTCCACCTTAAAAAAGACCAGCCATAATACACGAATAGAATTTCTATTAGGAAATTAAAAAATGTTGTATTATTTCGGCCGAAGAGAAGATGGCGGGATGAACTGGACGTCTTTCAAAGTGACTGGCGAGAATTGGCAATGAGTCAGGATGGTTGGAAGTCTAGGGGGGAGGCCTTTGCCCAGCAGTGGGACACAAAATATTCTTATAAAAATAAAATAAAACTACTTGATGACTGAACTATATGAATATGAATATAGTAACACCATTGCTTTCGCTATGGGCATGAGTAAGGTCGCCAGAGTTTACGAGGATATGTTTGTCTTTGTCAGAAGTCGCAAGGGCCAACGGTGTTTATTTCTCATCAGGCAGGCCGTAAGCTCGTTTGCCACCGTGATTTAAATAAAAACTGGCTTGTTATGCTTGGCGCTCGTGGACGACAGGCGGCAAATGACATACCGTTTATAAACAAATATAATTAGGCGATAATGTTTTTCAATCGCCAAACTGAGAAATATGACTAAGTATATCAAAAGCGTCAATCTAGTACTCAATATTGTAATATTGTGTCAAGTATAAGTACGCATTCGACCACTATCTCACATGATAGTAGGTGACGAACAAGTCAAGGCTGTTACTTGCATTAGATAGTGCCTATTCACTCTCGTCTTGTAAATATCCAAGTTAATGAGTAGCTGGGAAAAGATTTGCCGGAAGTGAGTTCCACTCTTTAGTTGTCCTCGCGAGAAAACTAGAAGCAATGCGCTTCGTGCGAATCAGGGGTATATCAACAAGCTTTTTTCCTGCAGTATGCGCCAAGGATTCAATGTAGAGCCCTAAGTTCATATTGTATTAAACAATGATGTAATATAAAATAGGTAGAAAGGTCTTAAGCGCTCCAAAAGTGGCACAATAAAACTGAGTCAATTGCACCAACTTGCCTCAGTTTCGCGTGCTTGCTCAGTCGAGTACCACGTTTAGGCCACTCAGCAAGCTTCGTGGCCTAATTAAGGTACGAGACTTAAAAAGCTAATTATATAACTATTGTATACAATACTTTTTCTGACTGAACTACTAATGAACTACCTAATTAAACAAACTTGGTATATATTGAAAATCTAAGCCGTGCTGAAACGAAGCGCAGCCAACGGCTTTTTCTTTTTGTCGTTGATGTCTTTTCTTTTTGTCTTTAGTCAAGACGACTTCCTATTGGTCAAATTTATTTTAGTTGTCTAAACAGTTCTAGAATGTTGGGAGCTCCATAGTAAAACTTATGTGATTTTAGTTTGGTGTACGAAGTCTTAACTCGAACAAATATTTTCGAGTTAGCCTGGAGGAAAAACACAGACAGACGTTCGCATTTGTAATATTAGCATGGATATTAATATGGATTATTATAAAAGTAGCCAGAAAGTTTGTGTAAACTTTTCGTTACAAACATTTTAACAATTTTACTTCGCCTAATACGTCAACTCAGATAGCCCCAGCTCAGCCTGTCATTTGCTTTGTATTTTGAACTGTTTCTATGTCAAAGGATTTGGAGTGGATTTTAAATGATTATTATGATTATTATTATTATAACCGACCTGTAGGAATAGGAAAAGGACTCGTCTGAAAATCAGCGCTGGGTACTTAATAAAGTATACTTACATAGCCAGCAAATGGCTGAGACGGGTACCCATTGCCCTTTTGTTTGTTTTTTTTGTATTCCTTGTGTTTTTTTTATTAAGTTATGTTTAAGTCTTCCATTATTATTATTCGTTTTTATACTTTTTATTTAAAACTCAAATGTGGCAATAAACTTCTTTTTATTTTATTTATTTTTATTTATTTATAATCTGCATTTGTCTTCGTTAAATCGTAATAAATAATAATCCCGTTATCTTGGTTTTTTTTTCATTTAATATCAATTATTTAAATTTGGACATCCTCTATTTTAAGTTTTCCTTGTTGACTACGTAACCATAAGAACGAAACACTTTTCTTATTTTCTGTGAATGATTTCCCAGTCTCCAATCAGCTTTTTAATTCTTTGTTTTTAAAAACATTGTTTTCAACCTGCTTCATCATTCCTTTTTTATCCTCATTGCGAGCTATTGTTACGCCACATCGGACAATTCATAAAACACCTTTCTCCGTGAATTCGACTCTAGTATAAATTGATCCCTAAGTTTGCAACCTCATTTTTTTGGCCTGGACCTCACTTTCATCAGTTCATCACAGTGAATCCTCGGGTGTTCTGGCGACCTTCCTCACCAACTAGAACACGACATTGTGTGCGCTATGCCAAACACACTCACTTTCATTCTAATAGTCCTCCTCATCGACTTCGATGACGGCGACCCTAGCAATTACGGATTTGCCCTATTGTGAGCTCTGATATGGCTGGCTAGGCCAAACTTACTCTTCAAAACTCTATTACATGGGGGACCGTAGAGTTGGCCAGTTGTGTTATAGGTGTACACTTAGGAAGGTTTAGTGCTCTCCTTTCGCAATTGGCGTTTTGTGTCTAAGGTTGTTAAGCGGTTTTGTTCAAAGGATTCTTAACGCGCACATGGCGACCCTGCCAGGCACCACATAGCTATAAATAGCAAGTAGTATTATTATGTTGCGGCCTGCGGAGAGGAGATACGGCCGTACTCGCAAGGGGCTGAATACTATTTTACCGTGTCGCTTTAACGTCATGTTTAAACTGTCATTTGAGTTGTCACACCGGTGAAAGCGATAAAGTATCAAGGTGTTCAGCTACTTATGAGTATTACCTTACTTTCCCTGTTGAGCTACTTCAAATACGAGCCAGATGATATTCCGCTTCGGGTGAATCAGTATCTGTAATAGAAGTTAAGACTTAAGCTGGCCGGCGTGTCAGTACGTGGTAAGTCACGGGTTCTCTCGGGTTTCACTGTAAACCTTCGGGGAACTGATCAATTTGAAAATATTGGCGACACCAAGTAACATTTGAATGCTTCTTTTGAAAAGGGCGAAACTAGTGAACAATGAAAAATGATAAATTATAGTAAGGATTTTAAATTTCACAGCTATTCACAGCGTTCGTGAGCCATAGGAAGTCTTTATTTATCTCTCGCTTGTTCTTAGACTATTCTTGAGAATGGGATCATTTATCTCATTCCCTTGGCGTTTTTTAATTTAACAAATGTGATCCAAGTTAAAATAAAATTTTATATAATGATACGCATGTTTATCGAATAGGCACTTTTGGTCAATTTGGTACAAAAATATACCACTTTGAAATATTAGCTGACAGGGGAATGATAAAAAAAAATATTAATTTCTATGTAATGGTAATATTTTACTGGTGTTATTAGAAAAATATCTTCGAAAAGGTTGTTTTAATTACTATATTCAATAATTTTACGTTTTTTGTCGAATATGTCGAAACTGTTTTTTTTTATAGGAATAACTATTAAAACGACATGTGCATTTGCTTTCACTAAACACTGTATGGCAATTTATAAGAAAGTGGTTTTATATGTAAATACAGGTTAATGATAATTTTCACGGTAAACCAAAGCGGAATTACATATTTGTGACCGACCATGAGAAAAGGCTCCTTATGGCAGTTTCTAGTTACGGAGATATTGACATTTTTGTAAAATGCTTCAAAATTATCGTTTTTTTGTTGTATGCAAAGTAGTAAAATATACAGATAGACGTGTATTTGTAGCTAGGTTTCACTAGTGTATGTTGAGCATTTCTATATTAAAACTGGGTTCAAACTTTAGTAGAAAAGGGTCCTTATGGCAGCCCATATACAAGCATGATGAATCTGTTGATAAAAATAATTTTTTTTAATAAAAATGTAGTTGTAACTATTTCTTATAAGCATGTTTAATTTATATACGTATACTTTATTTTACGGGTAGGCACAATTTTTTTTCGCTTCTTACGTAATTCATGACTAGCCGCTTAGTGGTTACTGATTAGTGGTGCAAATGTGTTCGCTTTAGTATCCAACCGAAACATGTTTTTCCCGAAACCGAAAGGTTTGCCGATATATGGCCGAAACCGAAACTACGGCCGAAACATTTTTTTTTGGCCGAAAATGGCTGAAACCGAAACCGAACCTTCGGTCGGACAGACGGACACTAGTACGCTTCCGGGATAACTCAGTACCGTGTGAATCATTTAACAAAATGAGAATTACTCTTATGATTATTTGAATATAATTTGTGTTACTCAAGATTTGAGTAAACTTATGATAACACTTTTTCTTCGGTTTTATGTTTTCATACAAGATTAGTAAATAAATACTGTTAATATAGTGCTATATTGTAATTATCAATAATTTTTGCCTGTGATTGGTCATAAGGACCCTTTTTCCAAATGTATGGGAGTGAATTTGTGATTTTTATGTAACTCAAATCGTTTATAACTCGAAAAATAAAACTTGTAGAATAATAATAACGCTTTTGTGATACTTCTATAGACTGAATAAATATAATTTTGAAGTCACTGTACAAGAATTGTTATTGTTATAGAAGAAGATGAAAAATTATAATCATTTATGGTCTGTGCCTTCGGCTTGACCTTTCGGAGCGCGGAATAAAGAATCCATTGGAAGTGGTAAGTGGGCGTTCCCGTGTCGCCGAACATGAGCAATAATAAGTGTCAGTCACCTAGCGACCGCACGCAGCGTATGACATGAGTGAATATTTGTTTATTTTAGGAAAATGCCGTATTGCGTTATTGAAAGCTGCTCCAATAACAGCACATAAAAAACTAGTCTCATGGAGGTATTTCTTATCATCGTTAAGTAATATTTTAGAATACGTATAAAAAAATATTTAACTTTCAATTTGTTACACAATTTACGCCTGTAGTCAAGGAAATATCAATTCTATTTCTCTAACAATAAAGTTCATAATCCTGTGTATTATTTCGCTACTCAGATCGTGAATGCGCAGCAAATTTCCCGAAATTTCGCTACTCAAATGCTGTGGCTAAGGTCGATACTTGTTATCGATAAACCAAAATGAAAAAGATGATATTTTTATGAGTAATATGCAGAGCCCGGAACACTCTGCCCTGAGCACTTTTGAGCTGTCATAGGGACTTTTCCTTTATCGACTTCCGTTTACAAATATGTATTATTGTATAATCAGAAGTATTGTAGTATTTATAAATAGAAACTAAAATAATAATATTTTATTGTTTATTGATTATTCCTTTTATTGTTTTTGATTTTTTATAATTTATGGATTGCTTCCCTATGCCTTTTAATCATGACAAAGACCATCCTTATTATTTATAGGAAAGAATAAAATATTAATACTTTAATTTATATTTATAATTTCCTAAAAGTTGGTATCCTAAGGTTATCTCGAAGAGATCGCTCATTCGCTATAAGACTGCGTGTTATTACGTCTACTCGTAATCATATTTTACATATTGTATTCCGTATTTATTTATATACATATTGTATAATCGGAAGTCGATAAACGAGAAGTCCCTATGACAGCTCAAAAGAATTCCGGGCTCTGGTAATGTGTATCTGAATATTGTGTCATACACAATAAAATAACTATTATAATCTTATAGTTTTCCTAAAGACACAAATACAAAGGAAAAATGGATTGATGCCACGGGGAGGAAGGTTTGCTTCCGCAACGATTCAACACCATTTGTTCGAAACATTTTGATGCAACTGATACTTGAGTTTCGCCAAAAGGAAATCGCTTCATTCATGAAGATTCAATTCCCACGCAGAGTATTGTATGTAGCGTAATTACGAACAATTGATTCAATTCGCAATACGCACGGCGAACTACTGGCATTTAGTTTCCTGTTATCCCGCACAACGAACAGACGGTAAATCTCACTAGACACTCGCACAACGTCGGCAGTGTAGATTGCTGGTAAAATAATTCTATATAGTATTTGAGATGTGCTTGTATTAAATTAAACAAATGATATTCTTTGTTTATTAGAAATCTGTGTTTAATTGCTACTACATGTATAAAAATAGTAGTTAGTATAAATGTTATAATGCAAGTCTTGCAACGTAGCGGCACGGTAAACAGCAGTTGCAGTTAGAATATAGTATATTGTAAGTAACGTAACGTACAGTTAATATGTTGACTCTCGTTCTCAAGAGTCTAAGATGCGTCTAGCCCTATGCCTTGCCGGTATAGTCGTCTTATACGCATAAATTGCTGATTATGCTGTTTCCCCCGATAGAGTTACTGTCCGGCAAGACGTGAATACGTGCGATTCTGATGTGGATTATACTCACGTCCGATATGTAGGTACGTGCAACTAACCAAATGCCTAAAATCACATGTACAGTGATGAGACTGTACACATATCGATGGCAAAAAGCGAAACTGCTGTAACCGCCAAAATGAAAACTGTACACCAGAGCCAAAAAACTTTCGTTTTTTTTTTTAAAAACAACCATCGTTTTTAAACAGAAATACTTGAAAATTAGATCAACTATATACTTCATAGATTGCTTTCAATTGAGATTCTCAAAATTTAATGAAAGTGCGTCGTTTCCATTTTAGTGGCGCTTACAGCAATAGCATTTATATTTTCATAACGCTTAAATGCTGTAAAGGAAAAAGGTAAACGTACTAAAATCGTTGGCCCAGTACAAATTCTATAAAGCATAAATGCTGTGCATATTTATTTGAAGTAATCTTAAATTTTGACGTATGTGCCATTAAATTTGTAATAGGATTAGCAGAAATTTGTTAAATGTCCATCGCCAAAAAAGGACCGTAAAATTAAAACGACTTCAGTATCAATCGGCTTTCATTTAGTAACTTTTTAAAAATGTTAGCCTAGTTTACATCTAGGTTTTCAATCAATAAAAACTCAAAAGGGCAATCAGAGCCCTAAAATCTCCACCACTTATTAGTCTTAATGGCTCTTCATAGAAGTATAACATACAGTCACTCTAAAATTGCTTAGTAAAATCTCAAAAGCCGTTAAAGGTTGGTCTTAAAAACCTATTTTTTTTTGCAATATGCATAAATGCTGTAACCGCCACGGAACTGAATTTCTCAAATGTTGTAATCACCGAATTCTTTGAATTATTTAAAACCGAAATTGGTGTAACTATACTTGTTTAAAAAAAACTACATTTTTGGTGTTTACAACAATTACAAGTAGGCATCGTCAAGAAAATACATTCGTTTTGCGACGTAGTCCAGTTTTTTCTAAGCGTCGTAGAGCAATGGAACCCGGACCATTCGACGCAGAAAAATTCGCTGATTCCGAATATGCAAATAAATATATGTACCTATATCAATTCATAAGTCGATAAACTTTTTTTTTTTTTACGTGGGGAAATGCCTACGCATCCCGTCCGGCCGGGGCAGCCAGGACGGGTATGACGGGCTCCCGGGAACCGCCCGGACTACCGTCTAAAACCCCACGGTGTTCCCCCTCATCACCATATTGCCGGGTTACGGGTACGCCGAAGCACTCTTCCGCGACAAGTCGCTACACCTACGAATTTGGTTGGACGGCCAAGCAAGGTCGCAGAAAATCTGACCTTGATTTGGCCGGCCGCCGTGCTTCCGACACGTATACACACGAGCCGCATCACGCGTCGGCCGGCATGCAGTTCAGAACAATATCGGCCCGTGTAGCGTCTCCTATAGTCGGATTCCTTAAGTCGGAAACCTCTTTCCGCATACATTTTCTAACGTTGTTCACGACTATTATTTATAAATCGTACCAAATGTTATGAATACCTAAAGTATTACAAGTGCAATAACAGTTTTTCTACCAAAAATCTTCTATGGCTAAATATTTAACAGGGCATCTAGTGTTTTTGTAAATAAGTTGAATTAACTTGTTTATTTAAACCGCAGGTTTTAAACTAGCAATAAATAAATTTTCTTGGTGCGGCCTTTTAAAAAGTGAAAATATACCACCGTAAACATATTTTATTTTAGTGGCAACCCACGTTGGTCTCGAATTAGGTTTTCGGGTATAGAAGTCACAAGAGCGTTGCCGACCCTATATGGATTTGAGGATTTGTTGTATTTACAACTTAGCTAGAGCCAAATGTAGGTCCAGGAACTCGGGAGAGGGGAATATTTAAATAGAAATAGAAATTTATGGGTAGTATTTAAAAGAGTGACAGTAAATTAAAGTTTTAAGTGTCAATATTAATTAATTTACGTTATAGTGATGGTGCCCATCCGTTCCAATCTCTTATTCGTCAAGGGGCTATGATCGTTTTGTCACTATTCAGGAACTGATCGAGTGGGCACGGGGCGCGAGTGCGGCGCGGCAGCCGGCGGTGCCCGCGGCCCGCGCTGCAGTCCGGCGCCAACCAGGCTTGCGGTGAGTTCGCGAGAGGGATCACATCAAAGATTTTTTCAAGTAATTTTTAAGAGCTGGAAAACACTCGTATACTTTACGAACCCCCAGATTTTTTTAACCCTGTAGAACCTGTCTTAGATTTATGAGGCTCCAAATTTTGTTGCGCAATATTCTTGAGCTATTCAAAAGCCGGAATCACACAGGACTCTCGTCTCTATAGAAATGTTATAAACATCGTTCATCCCAACAGGGTCTCGAGCACGACAGATTTTTGTGACGTCAGATGCATAGAAAGGTCACGTGACCGTAGGATGGTGAGACTCTGACACAGACACAGACAGACAGACAGACAGACGGACGGACGGACGGACAGCGGGTCTCAAAAATAGGGTCCCGTTTTGCCCTTGTGGTGAATGCGGATCTGCGCGAGCTCCAAGCTGGCGACTGGCGGGAGACTGCACAGGACCGGGATCAGTGGCGAGCAGTCGCGTTGGAGACCAAGACCCACTTTGGGTCACTGCGCCAGAGGAGTAAGTAAGTAAGTTTTGCCCTTTGTGTACGAAACCCTAAAATATTGAGGGGGGCATTCCATACATACATGTATGGAATGAAAAAAAAACTGAAAAAAAAAACAAATAAAGAAAAAACTAAATTTCAAAAAATATATTTAACCCCCTAGGGGTGTAGTTTTCCAAAAAGCAAGACATTTTTTCATAAAGTTTTAATGTTATAGCTCAAAAAATGAGTTTCCCCATACACACTGCACCCCTATTTAGCTTCTGCCCGCGACTCCATCCGTGTGGAACTCGTTTATATCGTAGCACCATGCAAACTTCCACCCCCATTTCATCACCTTAGTGGATGATTTCCGGGATAAAACTATCTTATGTCCTTCCCCGGAACTCAAACTATGTCTATATCAAATTTCATCTAAATCGGTTCATACCAAATTTGCACCCCTATTTAACCCACTTAGGGGTGGGTTTTTCCAAAACCCTAAAATTAGTTATCTTGTATTGTGATAAGGAGTCCATACACAAAGTTTCACGTCTCTCACTTAAAATTTTACACCATCCTCATACAAACTTTCAACCACATTTTTACCTCCTTGAGGGAGGAAATTTCAAAAATCCCTTAGTGGGTACCTGTGTTATATAACCTACCTATTCTGGAAAAAACAGCTTTCTAGGTTCAACGGTTTGGGCAGGGTGTTGATTTAAGTGAGTGAGTCAATCAGTTAGTCAGTCAGGACTTTTACGTTTATATATATAAATAAAAGAAAAAGAAAAATCGTTTATTGGCCAAAAAGTTAAGCTTAACATTATAAACATATCTAGTGGGCTCCAAACTAGGCTCAACCTGTATCTTGAAGTCTGTGAGTGCAGTTGACAATAATATATATACCTATATCATTTATGACAGTATGCGTAAGTAGGACTAAAGTTATTAATAGGTAATTTTAAAACTAATTAAAACTATCGTTGTTATTATTATGTTGTGTGTGTGTGTGTGTATGTTTTAATTTCTAATAAATCTTTCCATCTCTTCATAACTCGATTCTAAGCATAATCTGGTCACTATTGATTTACCTTTTGGTAAACACATATTGCTTACGTCAGTAATTTTACATAAGTTATTATATAAGCGAGGTTTCAGGTAACAACTTAAGCGTCTAGCAAAACACGTTTTAGTGGACGGCCAAGCCAGTCTGAAACATCTGGGACGCAAATTATCACCTCTAGCAGATTTTATTTTGATTGTCTTGATTGTTTCCTGGTGAGCTTTGGGTCACCAAAGCTCACCAGGAAACAACTTTTCAAATCAGGAAACTTTTTCTGGTCAAAGTAGTCATACTTTGACCAGAAAAAGTTTCCTGACGCTAAGTAGTTGCGCCTCCTTTAGAAGCTGGACTGTAGAAAAACGAATTGGCCTCTTAAGCATTACTTTTATTACTGATCTCTGAGCACGCTCGAGATTTATTAGCGACGAAGACGTCGTGCCACCCCAGGCCAAGACACAATATGAGAGAATAGATTGGCATAGTGACAGATATACGGTTTTCAATATATCGTTATCGGCCACATTTGTTAACAGTTTCATAGTGTATATCAACGTCCGCACTCTTTTTGACATGACCTGTGTGTGCTGATGGAAGCTGAGCTTTTCATCTACCACCACTCCTAGTCTACCACCAGTCCTTTGTTGTTTGAACACGCGTTATATTGTAACATTGAGAACAACTAATGGGATTTGTGCAACTGTGCAATACTAGACGGGTTTCAGTGAGGGGACACGACGCATTCGTTTTAAAAAAGCAAACGTAGTTGGTTTACGCGCAATTTAAACTCAATAGATTGTTTCCTAGCCACTTTGCGGTCATCGATAGCCCTCGCTGTGCTGCCTCGAAGGCATCCTTCCAGGTAGAACCACGAAAGATGATCACAGTATCATCTGCGTAATTTATCATATCAGCATCTCCTATCTGAAGGGTTGATAAATCATTTAGGTAATGTAAAAATAAAGTCGGACCTAAAATACTGCCCTGTGGCACCCCGAATTATATACCTGCAGCGTCACTTATTTCTGTACCTAACTTGACACATTGCTGCCTATTTGTCAAGTAGCTTCGAAACCATTCAAGGCCAAGGCCTCGGATGCCAGCTGATTCGAGTTTTGACAGAAGGATCGGTACTGAGACTGTGTCGAAGGCCTTGGCCAAATCAAGGAAAAGCCCGATGCTTTTTTGTCCTTCATCCAGATGACCCGAAACAATGTTCGTCAATAAGGTCACTGCGTCCTCTGTCGATCTGCCTCGACGGAAGCCGAATTGATTGTTTGACAGGATCTTGTTGGTCTCCAAGTAACTGGTGAGTTGGCGACCGACTATTTTTTCAAGCATCTTAGAAATCTTATAATGAATAGGAGAGCTTTTATCACCAATCTTGTAAATGGGAGTAACTGCGGCAGTTTTCCAGATCTCTAGTAAGACGGCAGTGGATAAACTACAATGAAAAATGTGTCTTAAAGGAGTTATTAGTGAATTTTTATTCTTTTTGACCAGTTGGTTTGTGACTATCTAAACCTGGGGCACTGCCGTCTTTTAAATTGAAAATGATTTTCTCCAGCTCGACCTCAGTTACTGGATGCAAGAAAAAGGAGTTGGCAGGAGAACCACCGCTTTTCGCCATCGAAGCGAGGTGGTTATGAGAAACTCCAAGACTTTTTAAGATTTGCTCAGAAAGTGCTTGACCGATCGTCGAGAAGTAGTTGTTGGTTAGATTTAGGGAGTTCTTTATGGAACTGCCCTGACATGACCCTAGTAAGCCACGTCAGGTTCACGGATCGTGTGTCCTACGATTTATGATGTGTAACCTCGCCGGGTGTATGTTAATCATTTTCTGGAAGTAAATTTTACTCGACATTTTACATTCCAAACTACACTCCTCAAATAATACCTAGTACAGTACTTATCAAATATTAGGCCATCAGCAGCCGATATAGCTCTACGAATTGTTAAAAAGTGGCAAGTGGCAATGGGTGGAGCACATTTCGCGTAGAACCAATGGCCGTTGGGGTGGAAAGGTGAGTGATACCGGCAGGCGCAACGTGGGTGGACCCCACAAGGTCAACTTGCGGGGTCTACCCAAGGTTAGATGTGGCACTTGGCCAATAAGTATAGATAAAGTGTCTTTAAGAATCCTTTATTGAATACTAGCTTCCGCTCGCGACTTTGTCTGCGTGAATAAATAAAAACTATCCTTTATTTTAATCCAGGCTATAAATTATCTACGTGCAAAATTCCATCTAAATCGATTGAGCCGTTTAAGCGTGATTGAGTAACAAACATCCAAACATCTAAACATCCAAACATCCACTTTCGCATTTATAATATTAGTAGGAGTAGGATAATACCTAACTATTTATACACGTTAGGTTGCGCTGATACATATCTATCTTAATGTAGTATAGGCATGTGACGTACACATGACCTCAATGTATTTTATCTCATATGTTATTAACTAACAGATTTTATTACATATAACACCTGGTACCATGTAATTGTATCTATCTCTCTCGTATTGTTTTTGGACTCCGTAGCTAACCGCATTTCAATAGTACCTAGTTAATTGCGTCTATCAGTAATCTGTTTTCCCCTGATATCATTATATTTCCCCTTTGGAGGATTTTGGCATAATAAGTATCCTGTGATTGAAATTTATAAATTATCGCTATGCCAAATTTCGTCTAAATCCTTCTAGCCGTTTTTGTCTGATTAAATAATAGCATCGAAATATCCAAACGTTCAATTGCAGGTGCAAATTTTCGAGTCGAATTGACTTCCTCCTCATTTCAAAGTCTTAATATACAATTTATATTGCCAACATTATTTTTCGTCCGCTATCTTCGCAGCGTATATTCATCACGTTCCAAAAAGAATGTTGTTGTGCTTGTGCAAATGTTTTGAGGAGTAAATGCGGTATTTCTCTCAAAGAGTCTGCTTTGGACGCGTGTATATTTTTTACATTAGAAACTTTAATAAAAACCAGTATGAGTACTATCAGTGCTAAATAAACATTAAACGGCTTTTAATATTTCAGAAAGCCATTTAAAGACACGATGTTAAAAGCAAGTAGCGTTTACTTTTTGCGGTTGTTTTACAATTACTCTACGAAAAAAGTCAGTATTTTAAATAGCTGGCATGGCTGGTAATTATAATGCCGCGTTCACATGCACTCCGTGCAGCCTGGCAAGCAGCTTGGCATGCAGCCCGGCAAGCAGCCCGTGCACTTCTGCGGCCCAAGCAGACTGTTCACACGCTCGCAGGCGTGCTTGTCATGCAAACATGGGAGATTTTTTTATCTTTGGAATATTTTATTCTAGGGATCTCATATAACTCATATTGTTGGGTCGCACCGGTAACCCCCCACCAGAAAGAGCAAAATTTCTTTCTTTGACCATTTTTAATCTTCCGACGACTCCGATTCCGACATGTTTACTAATGCACGCGAGCGTGTGAATAGGTACACAAGCACGAGCACATTCACCCTTTGATCTTTGTCAAAAAACCGACAGTCGTCCCGATCGGCGACATTCACGAGCACGGGCAAGGGCGCGTGCTCATTCAGGCTGTTCACACGCTCGCGCCCGTGCCCGTGCACGTGAATGTCGCTTTGAACGCGAGCATGTGAACGCGGCATAAAACTGTACTGGAAACTAGAGGAATGTCTTCCTTGTTTTTTATTTTTTCCTTTACGTTCTCACAGAAGGTCAATTTGTTTCGATATTTTTATGTCAATATTACCACGATATTCAAAATTGTATATGGATATATTACATGGTTTTTATAAAGTCTAAATCTGCGATAAAAACATTGTGAGATAACGTATCGTGTGAAAATACTCACTTGTGTACTTCGATTCGAATATGTGCCAATATGATTCGACAACAACTCGATCCTGCATTGCAGTCCAGCAAGCAATAAGATAGAGCGAGATAGGGAGTTGAATGACATTGGAAACAAACGCGCGTGCCATTATGTTATCGTGTGTCTATGCGAAATGTGTAACCAAATTGCCCACAGAATACTGGTAACATTCTGATACTGTACATTACAATTAAGGTCTACTGTACCGAATTTGCGGAAGCCGACCCATGTCATTTGGAGAGACAGCCCAATTTAGGTCACAATCATCTTGAACGTCGAATGTTCGTACACATCAATAATACCAACCTCATTGTAATAATACAATGATTGTACCTAAGTAAACCCTAGTACTAACACACAATAATTTTCAAACTTGGCAACAACAAAAAGTTGGCAACTTTGACGCCGTCTGCCAAGTACTTCCGTCCATTTCAGGACTGGCTTTGGTTTGGGTGCGCCAAAGTTGAACTAATTTTTTAATGTCAATTATCGGAAGTCCGAAAATGTTGTTCCTAAAAATTTACATCCTAATAATCACTACTCCTAACTACTCTGTTCCTAACGTTCTGAATTCCTAATAATTCAACTTCATAATGTCCGTTTCAATAAACATCTATATCATAATAATATTTGTTTTCCTATATTTTTGCAACATAACCATCTTTTACACTATTATTCATCATCATATTTTTTTTATGTACATTCGTTTTTATTCATAAAATTGATTAGCTTAAAACCCAGACCCAGGGACTTAGAAAATTCGTTAGCGCGTACTTATCGTGGCAAAACCGATTCGGATGGCGGATAGGTTAGAAGATGGCTGCGGGAGCTCTGCTACCGCTGCCGTCTTCGTGGTTCTTTTTTTAAAAACAGCTGAAAAGTGTTTCAAGTAAAAGATGCTCATTTTGAAGTAACATAGTGTTATGGATTACGTTAATAGTAAAATAAATTGTAGGAACTCAAACTTTAGCAAACAAATTTTTAGGAACAGTAATCATTAGTAGTACAATTACTTAGGAACATCATTTTCGGACGCAAAACTTTAGCGAACCCAATATGGACCCCGTAAAAATATACCTACCCATACAAATTTTGACGAGATGTGAAGGATTTTCAAACTTTCGGCCGATTTTATATTATTTTTTTATTTTAATCTTGCTTAGCATTACTTTCTCGACCTGCTGCCATGCATTTTATCATGTTGTCATGTGACGTAGGTGTATTGGGGGACCCACGGTCTATATTGACAGTCATAATATTCACGCCCTTTCCCAGCCCATCTCCCCATTCAAACAATATGTATAACAATTCCAAGAGACATAACAAATATGCGTGTTCGGAGGTCAGACTGTCACTGGTTTTGCATTGATTTGAATTGTCGATAAACGTGAACTTCACTCACTTTCGCTGTCAAGTAACGACACCCACAGGAATAAAGGGGGTGGTGCAATTCTAACCCGACACCACATGGGAGCTAGTTTCATATTAAGCTGAATAATGTTAAGTCTTTATCTTGCATAGCTTATAATATCCTCCGGCGTGACTTGCTCAAAAGAACATGCATCAAACAAACGCCAGGCAACGGTATTATTAATATTGACATAGGATTGTTTACGGCCACCAAATGGTTGCCGTAGCTTAGATCTATACATTCAGGGTCAATCGTAAGTCGTGAACAGAAATATGTTATTTACTGTTTAACTTTAGTTTAAACATGTGGACGTGACAACAGGCAAAAATATCTACACGTTGTTTGTTAATTAATTAATTTTAAAAAAAAACTGAGTCGCATGGTCACCCTAATTGCTAAGATAAACTGTCATTTTAAGCTACGGGCGTAGCACGGTTGCCATTTTATCACTTATCGTTGTGGATAAGGCATCTGTCACTCTCGCACTCGCATACTTGTCAGAGCGTGATGGGCGGCTTTACCACAACGATAAGTGATAAAATGGCAACCATGCGTGACCATGCTAAGCCGAATAGGGTGACCATAAGGTTGATCTTTTTGCTATTTAAAATTATTATCAATAAAGTTTAATTGTTTGTTTTTAGAGTTAATGCAATGGATTTGCCTTAAAATACTGCGATAGAAACAAACATTTCTGTTTACGATGTAGGTTTCACCCTGTATAATATAGATCTAATAATAGACAGAAGAAAGGATGAGATTGTAGTTTTGTACGTAGTATGTTTATATGTAGGTAATCTCCGGAAGAACTGGACTGGTGTCAAAAATGCATTCACTTATGTATAGATTGGACTTTCTGAATGTGTCGCATCGCGACAGGCCATCTGGCGGGAAATAGAGGAACCAAAGCTAATTGTTTCTAAGTATAGTTATATATATATAGTTGATACCTATTGGTTCCCACTGTTTCCGCTAGATGGCGAGTCAAAAACGCTTTACCGAGTGAGTGCGAATGACTCGTCGGTAAGGCGGTTTCGCTCTCTCTCTGACATATCTAGCGTCGAAGATGGTGAACGTCTGTAAAATTATAATAATTGAATAAACGAGAAAAGGGATTATGTCTTTAACTTTATCTGCAAGTGGACAGAATGGATATTAGGCTATACCTAGGTATTTTATGCCGCGGGATTACCTGCTTTCTATGCATAAGCGGGTGAAGCCGAGCGGGCATTAGGTTTTAATGTGCGGAATACCTTCATGGCACGAAATTATTTTGCTATTCCGCTAAATACCGTGCTAATCTGGTCTGGGAAGTATGTGATACGTGATGAAGTATGTGTTGTATGATGTGTATATGTAGAACCTACATGTAAATCTAATTAGAAACTAAGTATAAAATTAGTACTGGCAGTAGTGTTCAAGTTTGTTTAAAAGGAAGTATTCCTTTTATTTTTCTTTTATTCTTCTTGTATGTATGTATGTATGTACCTTAACATTGAATTACTGTTATTGCTGCTAACCGCACTAGCAGAAGGCCAAGATACAGGCTCAGCCTAGTTTGGCCCTTTGATGGAAAGAAGTCGTATTTATGGAAATAAACCTTTTTGTATTTTGTATTTATTTTAATTATCCGGTCCTGCATTCAACAACATTATAATTTCATATCAACATCAGTGCGTCGTTCTCTAATATAGGTACGTCAGCTTTTCTGCTAGCCCAAGCAAGACTCGCACAATATTCGTTCCCGATAGGCCGTTCTACTACGAATGTTTTCGCGTTTTTCTAACATCCAACATGACCCATCAGTCTCTGCAAACAAATATTGTTAGAAATACACGTGTGACGTTTAAAAACACGAAACCATGGCGCAATGGAATCGCCATGAGCTGTTTCTGGTGATGCAATATGTCTCGTATGCTGTTTGAAACACGATATATCTATTCGAGTATACGAGCGGGGTCCACATTTATTCTTCTGTTGTCTATGAAATGAAAACGGCTGTATCATGCAGTTGATATTGCTTCAATGTTATTTTAGTTCATTAAGTTGCTCATATGATCCACGAGCGACAGTGTCATGCCAAACTTTATAGTAGGTACAAACAGAATTATGGTATTTGAATAATAGTCAAAACTGTAACTTTTTATGAATCGACATAAACGCTCTGTTTCCATAGCATAGAGAAAGAATAGTATACTCAAGGAGACGCTACACGAGCGAAATTGCCAGGACTGCCAAGCAAGGTCACAGAAAATCTAGTATGGAGTGACCTTGATTTGGCTGGCCACCATGCTTCCGAAACGTATCCACACGGGCCGAATAAGACAGTGGCCCCTTTAGAGGGACCTGAGAGACACATTAGTGGCTAAGATATTAGCATAGACTAATAACACGAGTGGGAACGGTACGGCTACCATGAGTTTGACATTGTCATTTTTCGTTAACGAGAATCGAGTTTTCTATCTGTGCATCTCTATTGCACTTTGACAGTACGAGCGGGATGCACAGATAGAAAACTCGATACTCGTTAGCGTAAACCGTCATTGTCAAACTCATGGTAAGCGTACGGGATACAATGTTGTAAATATCTCCTGTCCTTCATTGTCCATATATACCTAGAGACCATTTTTGTTTGCCCTAGCTATGTTTGTCACTGTTCATGAAACAAGCAAAAATAGATTATAACTTGATATTTTTTAAGTATTTTTTTAAGTTTTGGTAATGTAAAACTAATATCAGAGCTACAGCGGCCTGGTTGAGGCATGCGGCTATCAAGCGGCGGTCGAGGGTTCGAATCCCGGCTCGTACCCTAATGTACGGAATATTTACCGTTAGCTTATCGGTTACGGAAAACATCGTGAGGAAACCGGTCTAATCCCAATAAGGTTTAGTAGAGGTTAGTTAGATAGTGGGTTTCATGGAGTAACAGGAGGGGTGGAGGCCTAACGAATATCCGAAGGGGATGGTGATAAATTAAACTAATCTAATGGAGAAGCAGTTAAGGTGGTCCGCTTTCCATACGCCGTTAGCCTGCGAATGTCAAATAACGTTTTTATTTGACATTCGCAGGCTAACGGCGTGATATTTTAAGAAAAACCTTTCATAAATTAGCTTTCCAGGTGCGCGAAATTACCCTTTTCCTAGAATAAACTTATATCAACTAGATTAATTTGAGATAAATAGTTTTCCCGAAATATCACGTCCCAAACTTATTTCTCAAATTATTCTAGTTTATACAAGTTTATTCTAGGAAAGGGAGAATTTCGCGCAACAGGAAAGTAATGAAAATTTGTCAAATAAGTTACTTAATATCACGCCGTTAAATTATCCTGCGAATGTCAAATAAGGTTTTGTATGGAAAGCGAACCACCTTAACGTTCTTTCTTTGTTAGTTTATTTTAAAATTATGTTTTTTTTTATATTTCGTGTAAATAATAATTATAATCTTGTTAAAAACCGTGATTCTGAATTCTCAGGTCGTATATAATTTAGTCGTTTTGTTACTAGTCGGCGCCAGTGCAAATTGATCGATGTCATTGTATCTCGTTCCCTCTCGTGTCAATGCTTAACATCTCTGTCACTCATGTTTGTATGTGTGTGAGCCTCTCTTTAATTATACTTTATATATGTGTGCAAGATATTAGTCGAGTTACTTACTGCCATAAACTATGTGTATCTATACAGGTAAATTCCTTCAAAACGTTTTTGTATTTGTAGTAGTATTTGTATATTTACAGGGACACACGTAGACGTTGATGTACACAGACACACGTATATGTGTGTGTGTGTGTGTGTGAGGCTGGCTACAGAGGCCACAACTATAAATGCAAAAACGTCCCGAAAGTAATTTACCCTGTGCAAGCCGTCGAATCAGTACGCTTACCATGAGATTGACAATGACGGCTTACGCTAACGAGTATCGAGTTTTCTATTTGTGCATCCCGCTCGTACTGTCAAAGTGCAATAGAGATGCACAGATAGAAAACTCGATTCTCGTTAACGAAAAATGACAATGTCAAACTCATGGTAGCCGTACAGGTACTATCAAATATCAATATTAGAATATGAAGTCCTAGTTGAGAATATGCATTCGTTTTCATTTCCGTTTCCCGCTCAGGAGCTCTGCTAGCGAAACTTGGATAAATGTATTTCAATATCCATGGCTACCAGTTTGCCTTTCGTTCATTCCAAAGGCATATGGCGCAAAGTGTAAATTTATAGGTGTATCTTTAAACGATATTATACAGAGAACAAATTAAATGAAAAAACCGGCCAAGTGCGAGTCGGACTCCCGCACGAAGGGTTCCGCACCATTATCTTTAAAAACGACAAAAAAATCGTGTCTGTTGTATGGGAGCCCCACTCCGACTCGCACTTGACCGGTTTTTTTGTATATGTTGTTATAGCGGTAACAGAAATACATCATCTGTGAAAATTTCAATTGTCTGTCATGCATGATTCATGAGATACAGCCTGGTGACAGACAGCGGAGCCTTAGTTAGAGTCCCGTTTTAACCATCATCCATTGTCGTCTGAAGCCCAAGACAGAGGGCCGATTTTTGACTTTCGAGCGCTTGAAAATTCAATAAAAGTAAATGCTACTGTAGTGTCATAATCACAGGCACTTACTTTCCACCGATAGAATTGAATACGAGTGGTCAATACCGCACGTTTTTAAATTTTCTATCGTCGTTTCAAAATAGCATTTCATAATTTTTTACATTTTTCGAGTGAAAGAGTCGAGCGCTCGAAAGTCAAAAATCGATCCCCAGGACTCGAACCGGTGCCATCTGAATTGCCTGTCACAGGTAATGGTGGTTTAGTTTTACAAGCTTTCTATTAAGGGGCCCCCATACGCCAATGACCTTCGATCTGAATCCCTTAGTTTACTATTGTTTTTTGTAGCTTATAATATGAACAACAACGGTTTTAAGCAATCAAATCGAGATACTTGGCAACAAAGTTAAACAACTTTTGTATTAATTTAATTTAAATCTTGAGTTTAAAATGAAAACCCTAGACACGTTTTTAGAGACGTCATACATCTTTCACGTCAATAGAGATACGAAATAAGTGTTTTTTGACAATGTTTAAAAAAATCATAAAAAATTAAGTATTCATTTCTTTGAAAATGCGGTAGACAAAAATGGAGATGAAAGATTGAAGAACCTTATAATTCTATCTGTAGTGCAAAAGTAGGAGATACGATTCACAACTTGTCAAAAATCGATGAAAACCTCGGGTAGCCCTTTAACTTGCAATATATGATACCTAACTATGTAACTATGTTTGTTCGGGTGGAATCTTGCAACTAAATTTTGAAGCCGATATATTCAACCGATTAAGCTGAAATTTCTGGGTTAAGGTATAGGTAGTTCGAAAATTCAATATTATGGTACCATCGAGCTGATCTGATGATGGAGACAGGTGACCATGGGAATTCAGGACTTAACCGACGTAACCCAGTTGAGTTTCGGCTCGTTAGAATCGTCTCAATGAGTTGATGACATTATACAGAAAAGTACAGTCGGCAATAAAATCTTGTACCTAAAATTATTTTTTTGTCAGAAACTTATTGCATTATATTTGTTCTCTGTACCACATCGTTTAAAATTTGATCGTGGTAACTTCCACCTTAAATAAAATAATTTGTTTCGTTAAGAGGAAGGTACTCGTATATCTTTGGCCAGATACCCGCTCTTATCAATGTTTGTTAATTATGTCACCGTTATCTACTTTACTTAATTACCTTGTTGGAGTTATCACTCGTAGATTTGTTGATTTGAAGCGACTGTCCACATGTTTTTTTGTTGGCTCCTATTTATTTATCATACAATACAATACAAATACTCTTTACGTCACACCTGGCCATAATGCGAGTTTTACTGCACGCTGCGCGTACGGTAAAACTCGCATTGTGGCCAGATGAAGACGTAAAATTGTGTACTTACCACGGGCGGTAATTCGTAAAGCCCCAGATCGCATATTTATGGCCCTCACCTTCGGTTCGGGCCACAAACACCCGCGATCTGGGCCATTCACGATTTCACCGCCCTAGGTACGTAATGTACTATTATTTCACACCTCTCCCAGATAGAGCAGTTACAAAACACTCAGATACAGGGACCTTCTTCTGAAACAGTCGGCTCATAAAACAACCTAACCTTAAGGCACTGGTCCCACCGCCGGCTAGTAAGCTAGAAAAGTTGGGCGAGTAACCGGTTCATTGCGTGCTGACCAGGCACAGTGTGATCAATCGACCTTTACAGATCCGCAATGTAATACTACGGTGGGACCAGTGCCTAACGGTGCGATGTGACGTATATATACACAGCTACATGCCCACTGTAAGCAATAACGAGTAAAGACTATAAAACAATTTCAACTGATTTATCGCCGCCGAAATAGCTCAGTTGGGAGAGCGTTAGACTGAAGATCTAAAGGTCCCCGGTTCAATCCCGGGTTTCGGCAATTACCATTTTGCATTATTAAATGGGGAATTTTGCTGATTTTTTTTTCTTTTACTTAGTTTTCTAGCAATGACGCGAAAGTTTCAATAGGACAATGAGGCATAGTTTCAGTGCAAAGCGGCAAATATGTGGTCTTTTATTACCGTCCGTGGTGCGAACAAAATTGTACGTCAGTAATAATTCCAACTTTCGCAAAGTTGTAGGTATGTCAGATTTCAACTCAATCAGATACCAGGTAGCCAAACAGTAGTTTACAAATTTGAAGAACAACATAAGTATTATACGAATAGAACTAAGTAGTGCGTGTTGTGTGATAAATTGCCCACACACAACACAATTCATTAAAACATTTAATTTCAATACATACCCAAGTTTAAGTACTATTAGCAAAAGTATAATAAACTCAAAGAAAAATCTATGGAGTTTCAGACTTTGCGGCACATCTAGAAAATATACACGAGAGTAATGTAGTACTTACATGTATTACATTAAAAAAATTAGCAACTTTACTAAGTTGCAATTCAAGAAACTCATCAAGTGAAGGAGGCAAGCAGTAATAAACTGCCATCATCGTCAACAGCACCAAAATCAAAATCAATTAGCTATTCTGTAAATAGGCCACAAGGGCACTTTTACATGTCAAACGGTAATTTACAATAAAATAATAATAATCTTACACAATAATAATTTAAAATTTGCAGATTAAGGACCGATATAAACGGTTAACAAACTAAATGTCACTAAGTATTAACTTAGTGACATTTAGTTTGTTAACCGTTCAATTGAAAACAACCGGGAAACAACCGGTTGTTTCATTAGAAAACAACCAGGGCGGTCCTTTTTACCCGACTGCCGAAGGAGAGGAGGGTTATGTTTTTCGAGCGTATGTATGTATGTATGTATGTGACCTTATTCTTTGGCACGCCCTGCAGCCTAAACCGTTTGACGGATTTCGACATATGAGGTGTCATTGGATTCCTCTTAATCGTGGGAGTGACACAGGGTATACAATTTGAAAAAAGCAGTTGGGTTTTTGTTTTTTTTTTTATTTGACTTGTTGACGAAGCATGTTGCGGATTCTATCATTGTTAGTTAAGTGCCTGGGGGGGGTGTTACTTTACTATGCACGCAATTGACGACGCCTGCGTTGCGGATATTTTATGTACCTAATCAATAGTTCTTGTTTCGTAAATAAATATATTAAATTAATATGAAAACAAAATAAAATTGCAAAATATGACCATTACATTCGATATAATATAAAGTATGTATCAGCATTAACACGATGTTAATGATATCAACTTCTTGTTAACTCCTACGCTCCCGAGGAGTTCAGAGCGAGGGAATTTGTTCCTTCAGCTGTCAACACGGCGAATCCTCAAATATATCAAGGTTCGGCAACGCCCATGTTACTCCTTTGGAGTTGCATGCGTCTATAGGATGCGGTCCGCTTACCATCAGGCGGGCCGTACGCTTGTTTGCCACCGTCGTTGTATAAATAAATATATATATATATATATATATATATATATATATATATATATTAATTCAATATTCCAGAGGTGTATAAGGTCTCTGAGCGTCAACATCCGAAGAAGAAAAAAAAGACTGATTAAGAACTATCGGCAGTTTGGTTGAATAAAGACATACAAAAATGCTATATATATATATATATATATATATATATATATATATATATATATATATATATATTATAATACTAGCCCATTTCGACCGTCAGTGGAAGAAGTATTTTGTCCAATACGACGACGTATAAAATATGGACTAATAATGATGGTTAGGGATATAAAGAGATGTCCAAGAAACAAACAAAATATATATAAAAAAATATCAATTTTTTTTTGTGTGTACTATTTACCTAATAAATCAACTAACATTATTATGAAGAAGTTGATATATTAATAATATTTACATTTAACAGTACTTAAAACCGATTGGTCCCCTATAATAAAGTCGCATCTATCTTATTACCTATGAAACAATAATATACACTAAACTATAATCTTTTTGTTTCTTGTGTCGTCCAAATAATAAATCAACTTTTTCTTATCCCTTAGTTTTTTCTTCATTATCAGTTACCACAGCAGCCCCCCTCGCGGTGAAGGGTGGGAGGGTTTATTGCATTTTCAACCGCTGCGCGCACAGCTGTGTTATGAAAACAAATGTTTTGTGTTCGTTTTTTTGACACGCAGGTGACAGCTTTTGCGTTGTTGATGTCATTGCTGGTGTCAACATAAACAAATACTTTAATGTAAACAAAAATAACCATTTCAATGTAAACAAAAACAAATCAAAAATTCAAAAAAAAATACAAATGCGTTTTTGGAATCGCAATACGCTACCGAACTTGGCCTTGATCGGTTCACACCTTTTTATACATCCTGTATTCCCTACCTACTTAAACTCTTTCATATCTATTGTTCCGAGTTGCCCATCGAAAAAATGCACCAACAATGAACAAGAGCAGACACCGTTTTTTCTGGTGATCTTCTTTTAAACAGCAGTTAGTAGAAACGGGGAGGACACTAAAAAGTTGATTTACCCAAATGGGTTAGGCCGCGGAGCGTTTCAACCGCCGCACTTTTATGTAACGATTTGTGGTGGGTTAGCGTGACAAAATCACCATGTTTGAATGAAAACAAATAAGCTTGCTTTTCTACTTGCAATATATATTGAAACTAAATGCCACTATGAGGTTTTATTCGGCAATAAATCGTTACATAAAAGTGTGGCGTTTAAAACGCTCCGCGGCCTTACCCACATAACACATTTTTGCTTCTGAAATCACTCATGAACTTTGCCATAGGTTTTAGATTTATTTTCATCATTTTAAACAGGTTAAATGCATTGCAAATTGAATATGAATATGTACGACGTGTGTTTGACGACCGCTTAGCCTAGTGGGTAGTGACGCTGCCTGCGAAGCTGAAGGTCCTGGGTTCGAATCCCGGTAAGGGCAAATATTTGTGTGATGAGCATGAATATTTGTTTCTGAGTCATGGAAGTGTTCTATGTATTTAAGTATTTATAACTATTATATACATCGTCGTCTAGTACCCATAACACAAGCCTTATTGAGCTTACTATGGGACTAGGTCGATTTGTGTAAGATTGTCCCCTAATATTTATTTATTTATTATTTATTTATACGAATATGCATTTGTAACACCAATGGCCCGTTTCAAGAAGCTACCGGGTACAATTTTGCAAATCTAAACGGGCAACAACGATCAAATGGCGAGTCGTTATTGGTCAAAGCCTCAGTGTCGCCATTTTTTTTTAGATTCTTGTCGACTTATATTTTGCGTTGGAATTGGATAAAAGGAAGAGTTCGCCATTCTATGCAATATAAATACCCTAAAGCATATACTTAGGTTGATGTAACTGAGAGGGGCATTATCCCTATAGGCAAACTACACACGTGCCTAGGGGCGCGAAGTTCCAAAAGGGAACAATTTTTTAAAAGTAACAAAAAGCCGCTAGTGGGGCGACGATGAAGTGCTTGCCTAGGGCGCTCTCGAATTTAATCCACCTCTGATGTAACCGGTGACCGAAGAGCTGGCGGCTTTCTCGCGCAACTTAGCAGCATTGCCATTTCAGCGAGGATATGGCTCGGTCACCTCGAAGGCCTTGTTTAGATTTGCCTTAGTTTTAAATTAATTTAGTTAATGTAAATTATCTACAGGTCCTGCGCCACCCGCATCCATCGTACTCCCACGACCTTCACCAAGTCATCAGTCCACCTTGTCCGGGCATAATGGCACTCTTTGGGGGGGACTATGTCCAGCAGTGGACGACATTCGGACATGATGAAATTACCTACTCTAGAAAATATACCTGTGTACCTATTTGCAAAAAAACCCAGTTACATACATTTTGTAACGGTACAGAATCCCAAGCTCTTCCAACCTACCCACTTCTATCTCATTCTTCTAACAAATCGGTCCATTTAAGTCTTTTCTATGGAACTCAGTAGGCTATATTATTTACATCCACATATTTCAAGCTGACTAATGGTCCATCAAGTCATCAGTCTGTTTCACCTGCATATACAACACTTCGCTATTACTCCTGCATTTCTTCTCAGGTAGCTCCTCTTCCTTCTCCGAAGCTTCGTCTTGTCTGAACTGGTAGCCTCGGGACACGAAGTGAAACGCGGCTATGGACACGAACATCAGGCCCGTGTAGAAGAAGAATTGGTCTTCCTGTGGAAAAAAAATGACCAAAATTTACTTTAAAAATATAGTTTTAACCGACAGTTTACCAATCAAATTTGATGAGTTTCTTCGATTTCCCGAGGATCCCATTATCAGATCCTGACGTGATGACCATGGCACCACCTGGAAAGGGTACCCTTTCAAACAAAAAGAAGAATTTTCCAAATTGGTCCGGGCGTCTTCGCCTCCTCCTTTTTAGAAGTCGGTAAAAAAAACGATAGTTGGCGAGGAGCCTCATCACGATGATGATGATGACGACCACCGCCTCCGGCGTGATCCACAGCCGTCATCACCGCCTTCATGCGTCGGTGAGTCCTTGAACGCCAACTCGTCACTCGACTTACCGGTTTATATTTGGCGAGGAGCCTCGTCACGATCAGGATGATTACGTTCCCCACCGCCTGCGTCAGGACCCACAGCCGCCATCACCGCATGCTTTGGTGACTCCTTAAACGCCAAATCGTCACTCGACTTATCTGCGGATAGTTGGCGAGGAGCCTCGTCACGATAAGGATGATTACGTATCCAACCGCCTCCGTCAGGACCCACAGCCATCATCACCGCATGCTTTGGTGACTCCTTGAACGCAACTCGTCACTCGACTTACCTGCGGATAGTTGGCGAGGAGCCTCGTCACGATAAGGATGATTACGTATCCAACCGCCTCCGTCAAGACCCATAGCCGTCATCACCACACGCTTTGGTAACTCCTTAAACGTAAACTCGTCAGTTTATAGTTGGCGAAGAGTATGATGGTCACGATTATTATGACGACGTCCACCACCCCCTTCAGGATCCATAGACGTCATCACCGCATGCTCTGGTGACTCTTAGAGCACAAACTCTTCACTCAACTTACCTGTTTATAGTTGGCGAGGAGCCTCGTCACGATGATTATGATGACGTTCCCCACCGCCTCCGTCAGGATCCAGATAGCCGTCATCACCGCTTTCATGCTCTGCGGGGACTCTTTGAATGCAAACTCGTTTCCAGTCACCGCGAAAAGGACCTATTATGAAAAATAGGCTAATTAATATGTAGGTTCTTAAGCGGAATAGCAAAAAAATTGTAGTAACTTAATGATGGAAATCCGCAAAATAATGAATATGCAGTGAGTGACCGAGTGCATGAGTAAGTGATTCAATCTATTAATTACCATTTAGAACCAACTCGAATGAAGTCTACCTGTTATTGACAGACTTTAAGGATTATGTACTGTATAATTTTATACATTGAGGTGTGCAATAAAAAGTACGGCCTGCTATTCAGAAAAGAGTCACTGTTGCCATCAAATGAGGGATCAAAGTTGTACTTTTCTTCCCTTCCCTGCTGTTCTGAAATAGTAGATTGTGTCTCAAGGGAGCAAATATATTGAATCCTGAATGGAGCGAAAGATTCTATAATTATTGTTCCCCCAAATGAGGGATTATTTTTTTCCCCCTATAAGCTGTGAAACGCAGTATGTGGCACTCGGTAGCGAAAATATTTCCGTCTCTGGCGTAAATACTTGAAGCCGTCATTACGCTCAAGATTATACTTTAGAATGTACGTCTCCGATTTGAGCTGTCGGGCTGGTTGATTCAGTAGCTTACAATAATACCAATGTTATTATTTGTATATTTTCGGCAACGATTTCCCCACAGTTAAAGGCCTCTTGAAATTTTCATAATCAAAAAACAGAAGAAACGAAATGTTGTTAAACATTATCAGGACGTAAAAAAGATTTTCCTCTAAACCTGTTTTTATAATAACAATCAGACCATTGTTTTAAGAACAAATTAAAAATAATACCCTTCGTTGAACGAGCTAAATAATACTCAAATAATTCAAACCGTTGCTAAAACAAAGGCGAATCTGATATTAGGGTAATAGTGAGATAGGACCTTGTTTCTCTACGGACACCAATTTGAAGCTACAACGCATCTGAGATTCTGAGCATCTATTTCGAGGTCCACTTTCGGGTTTAATTTTTAAAATGGTCGGTCGGTTTTCGTAATAAAACAATACACAATTTATATGGTACAGAAGGAAAGCCCAATTTCAGAACGTGATTTTGACGTATTTTAGGCTATTCCCAGGCCAATTTGTGCAATTTTCAGTTCGATGTTCTGCCATTTATGTTGTGGAGGAACCATTAGGTAGGATCACTAATCGAAGTTCCGAGCTAGTGAAACTACTTGGTTACACGATTATAAATAAGATCCGATTTACAGAAAATGTATCAGAAAACTGAACGGGCGTATTTCACCGATATCTTCTCAGTAAAGTACGGTCAGGTTTGAGACAGGCTGATATTGGGATGAGATTGGTATGAAATTAAAATAAAATTGAAATAGCGTTGAGAACAAATTAAAATTGAACTGAAATAAAATTGATATTCCATAATTGAAATGCGCTGGATGCGGGTGGCGCAGGACCGGTCACTTTGGCACTCTTTGAGGGAGGCTTATGTCCAGCAGTGGACGTCTTTCGGCTGATATGATGATGATGATGATGATAATTGAAATTAAAATTTAATTTTTTGTAATATTGTGAACTAGTGTAGGGTGAAGAAATTAAAATCCGACACGCTATTTTCCGCTAAACGAAAATTTGGACGGTGGATTCCTTCAGTAAACCAGGTTTTCGGAATTATGACATTCGGAAAAAAAATCTTCGGACAAATGATTCTTCGGAATCATGTAGTGTACCCGTGGACATGACATCGTTTTGGTATGTTGTACTATCATGACGATGACTTAGTAGTCTGCTACTACACCACACACAACTACCTACTACTATGTACTTGGGACCTACACACACTACACACGGTCGTGAGTATGTATGACTGCACGATAGGAATTGCACTGTATGAATCGAATCTACTGTGTTTAGTTTTCTTGTTGCCTTAATGCTTTCATCAGGCTCATTAGAGACCGAAATGTTCTCGACTACTTAATTAGAGAAAGAGAAAATCCAGTAAAATTCTCATTTAAATGGATATTAATGTAACAAAACTTTACCACTCGCCTTATTTGAATAAATTGTGAAAATAAAGTAGTGCACAGAAAAAAACAGTAACTTTGAGACAAATTATCATGGCCGACAGTGTTTTGTTGGATAAACAAGTTTTTTTACCTCTTCTAAGACCTAGAGAAGTGTAAAGAAGCGAATTGCTACGTAAACCTAGTAACTTGTATATACATATAATGAAATAGTTACAGTGCTTCTCTATCTACATTCCCAATATCCTTTGTTTTTGTAAATAAGGAAGATGCAATATTTTCAATTTTGCTTTTGAATGAATCGCATGTAGAAAAGACCACGAAAGTATTTAACAATTAAAATATTTATTATATATAATAAAAATTCCTGTTACAAACTGACAATTTAAACTTTCGCGCCTAAACTGATCTACAGTTCCAGTGACGTCACTCATGTGTGTCACTCGTCATATTTGTTTGTACTTACGTAGTTTGTTTCACATTACTTCATATCGTAATTATTGTTAGTAATTATTTTATGTTTTTTCAACAATTAGGTCACAAAATCTTCCCCTATTATGCCAAATATGCATCCCCTGTGACCTACCAGTGCCGTCACTGAATCGACCTTGCGAAAGACCAGCGCTGGCTGTAATGGCCGCTCCACACGATGGGCCATCCTGCTGGCCCACGAGGCTGGTGTAGCGTGTAGAGAGGGTAGTGGTGTCGGATGGCTTATGGCGCGGCGGGATGGCGATAGGATGGCCGCGGTGTCGGTTTTTCGGCCACACATCAAAGGGAGTGGGCCCGCGATGGCGGTACGCATCTACATGCGCCATTCCGCAGTGCGCGGTCGACCGCGGTTGAGTGTGGACGTTCGTGCTATGTATTTTTTAATCGAAAATGACGTGTAGTATTAATTAGTACGGAGTTTAAATCTATCACGAATAGCAAAATGCTCATTGCGAGATTGAAACAGTATCTTTTGAAAAAATCGTACTATTCCATAACAGAATTCGTGCAAGATCAATTGTAAATTAGGGATAATTAACGTATTTTGAATCATGTTATTTGTGTATTATGTGATTTGTGTAAAATAGTTATTGTTACTTATATCATAATATAATATAATCTTATTTTTAATTTTGACATTGTGACCTGATAATGAGAAGGGAATTTGTTCTTATGTAATTTGTGTAAGTAATTAATGTAATTTTACCTATATATGTTCAACACAATATCCATTGTTAAGAATAAATAAATGAAATGTACGTGGCCTCAACACGAAACAATAAAGTTTTTGGAATTAAATCGGGGAGAAAGCGCAATACGTAAATATTAGGTCAATTGCCGCAGCGGCTAACGCTTCGACGTCCATCTCGCAAAACGATTCAATCACAACTGAATGTCGCCATCGTGTAGTGGCGTTCAACCATCACATGGCCATAGCGCTGGGCCATAGGATGGGCCATCATGTATAGGAGCCATAAGACGAGCTGTGAGCTAGGTCCATTTTGTGACAAAGCCTATTCCAACTTATTTTTTATCATTTTTGTGTAACTTATGATTATTTGTCACAATAACTATTAGAGTTACAGTTAAAATTATAGTTAAACGAAGTATTAAATTACGAATAAAATAGAGAATACATAAGTATTTATTTTATATGTTTTAGTTTTAAAATGATATTATTATTTTATTATGAATATTGTTTAAAATTTCTCATTATTTTTATATCAAATTTTTTGACCATTGACTATTTATATCTAGGATACCCTAGCTTTTATTAATAATTTGACATTTAAACACATTTTACTCCTTTGACATTTGTACCATTTTAATATTATTTCAATTGTTCCTTATTATTATTCTTGTTTTTCATTTTTGCAATGTACATATTTAGATTTTTGACTTTCATTTATATTATTGTTATTCTTATACACTCTGACGATCTTTTTGTAAATTCATGATATTTAATTTTCAAAAAATGACGTCAATTTTCAAAATGAAATAAATGAATCTAATCTAATCTAATCTTTTGAATAAATAAAAGTAAAAAAAAAACACAAATGTTATACGCTACATAGAATACGTACCTAAGTAGTTAGTGAAAACGAAATGTTCAAATACATTCATTTACGTCGAAATGCTCATAAAAAGAATGTAATTTCTTACACCTTCAATACAATTTTCTTGGCGCATTTTCACTTTCATTTCAGTAATTCTTCTTTTGACAGATGCAATTAAGGTTCGTATTTAACTTGAATTTTACGACTTGTTCCCGATATTATTGAGGCAGCAGCACTCAGAAACTCGTATTACCTAATCATGGAATCTCGTCAGCTCTTTTATACTCGTACATTTTGGATCCCTGGGGTGCGAAACCCTAACTGTCAATCACAAACGCTCATTTGGCGTTACAATTTCATTTCAATATGTTTCACGGTTTTTTAAACCATTATCATGTACTCGACGTAATATATATTGGTGTATGTAGGAGTTTTATAAAAAGGTTTTCCGGATTGACTTGTTTAGAACATCGGCTAATACGGTGGCACGAACGCGTGTTTCTGGTAAATACAAAGTTTTTGAAACTTTCGCGATCTCAAGAAAAGTTCTTAACTAAACAGAAATAATTCGATATTTACCGGTATCTTTTAAACTGGTTCCGAGTTTCATTGAAATCAAATTGTAGTGCGAAATTTTTGTGTCTCAAATAGACTCCCTTCAAGTTGTCACCTCTTTCAAAAAAATACCTCATGGATTGCTATAGTGAAATAACGCAAACAAAAGCTGGTAGAGTAAAACCAATCTTTAAATGAACGGCTCCCCACGAATCCTCAACGACATATTTCTATATATGAAAGAAAATGTTTATGAACACTTTAGAAATTGTATATTGAGAGGAAATATTTCTTGCTACACTTTAGAACATGTACCTAAGCTACCTACTTAATTTAGTGTTGCATTAAATATTTTCTCTCAAATATTGAAACATGTCGATTGGATGGGATAAATGGAAGGAGAAGTGGTCAGCAAATTTGCCCAAGGTCACCCTTGCTAATTGTGATCCCACCCTAAGGTCACCCTTTCTAATTGTGATCCCATCCTAAGGTCACCCTTGCTAATTGTGATCCCACCCTAAGGTCACCCTTGCTAATTGTGATCCTACCCAAAAGTCACCCATGCTAATTGTGATCCCACCCTAAGGTCACCCTTGCTAATTGTGATCCCACCCAAAGGTCACCCTTGCTAATTGTGATCTCACCCAAAAACCTGTGGGACAGTCGGCTCCGAGACGAGTGGTGCCAACTTTACAGTTCGCACTGAACACGGTCGATGTGGCGAATTCATGTTTAGATGTGGGTGTCGTGATATTCAGTCAACCTATCACATCACACGTCACATAGAGTGCCCAAAAAGGAAGTACACTGGAGATCCTCTGGACTTTATGGGCCGTATTCATAAACGTCCTACAAGCCTATTTTAACTAAAATGGCGTTAAAATTCGTTTGTCATTATCTGTCACTTTGACATTTTGTGTTCGTCAGAACGGCAGTGCCCCCGCCAAGTCGAACAAAACCGTGGAGCATGGCCGTACCATCCTTTTCTCGAAGCAGTTCAGGCCATTTTCGACACCCCCTATAACTTCGTTGTGGATAAAACTAGAAGCCTGAATTTTCAGTAACCAAGCACGCATTGTATAAACACGATATATTTCAAATTTCATCCAATTTGAACCAGTGGTTTAAGAATTATTACTAGTCAAAGTTTCTTAATTTTGTCACTCACTGACTGACTCACCGATCATCAAAAGTCTAAGGCACTTCTAGCAGATATAGAAGCTTCAAATTTAGAACAAAATTAGTGTTTAGTGTATAAATAAATCAAGACAAAAAAAATTATTGCAATTTCACTCCAGTTTTCTCAAGTGGCTCCCTATCCGTTATCGCCGTAACTCTCACATTATTTCGCTTCTGTTTAGTGTCCTTTTTAACCCTGCAACTCCCCGTTATCTTAAAGAGCGTTTTAGTTATTTGAATTCTGTTAGATCTTCTAACAATTTGCTATTAACTGTGCCTTTGTCATCTTCCAAATTTTACAGTAGTTCGTTCACCTTTAAGGCTATTCGACTGTGGAACTCTCTCCCTCTTCATATAAGACAAGCTAAATCTATCGGCAACTTCAAATCTCTTCTTAAAGAACATTATTTGTCTTTCCCCTAACCCTGACTGTCCTACTATTATTATTATTGGCTGACTGTTTGTTTTATATATTTTTATTTGTGTTATTTGTATATATGTATGATTGTGTATGTATGTTTATATATAGAGCTATTTATGTACGTGCATTAATATAATTATTTTGATTTTTGGCTTATTGTAATCTCTGCACCACCTACTACATAATCTAGTTTTATCTCTTTCTCCGATACCCAAAGGTTGTCTGGAAGAGATCGCTCTTCAGCGATAAGACCGCCTGTTGTCTACCTCTACCTACATGTTATTGTATTGTTTTTCTTTTTAACTGCTTTGTTTGTGTGAGGTGTGCAATAAAGAGTATTGGTATTGTATTGTATTGTATTGTTTTCTAGATACACCAACTACACAAATAACATTGTAATAATATTGTAATCCCATAAACATATATTACAATATAATACGTAATATAATTATAGAATTACAAACGTATATTTGCAGTAAATAGGACAAAGAGGCGCAGAGGTGAATACCCCCGAGCGAGCGGCAGCCGCGCTCATACGCGCGAGCATCCTCTTGCTGTTCGGATGTGCCACGGATGTGCCTAGAAATCTTAACTATAAATTTGCGATTTTCGTTCATAATTCTGAATGCTATATTAGTTTGACGACTAAAAGGCTTACTCATTGGTTTACAAAGTTATATTTGCAGTGAATGGGAAGAAAAATTTAACATCAAGAATGGGACATATTAAATAACACAATAACCTACAAAAAGAAATGAGATCCCATAAAAAACATTCCATGTAAAAAAGAGGCCAAGTCTCGAAACTCTTCCACCGTAAAAAGTTGTAAGATATTTGCTAGCTAAATAAAATTTTGTGACTTGGCAATCACACAATAGTTACTACATAGTTTTAGGTATGCAAAAATCCATACATGCAGTACAGTTGTGTGATTGCCAAGTTGCAGAATTTTATTTAGCTAGCAAATAAAGAATAATAAGAATGCCTGAGACTTGGCACTACGAAATATCTCACAACTTTTTATGGTGGAAGAGTTTCGAGACTTAGCCTCTTTTTTACATGGAATGTTTTTTATGGGATTTTATTTAGCAGAGTCATTTTAAGTTTTATGAATTAGGGGGTAGATCAATTAGTGGAAACGCAGCCCAAATGGGTGAAGAACTTGGATATTAATTTGTAAACATGTAGACTCGCTGACTAATGAATAATGCCGTACGAATAAATACATTTTAAAACTGGCCTTTTTGCAGCTTTTTACTCTAACTAGCGTAAGCTGCAATAAGGCTAGTCAACTTTTTTATGTCTCGTTGTCATAGCTACGTCTGCTAGGTAACTTTAAAACTGTGATTTCATGCGTTTAAATCCACCGCGTGTAGGATTTTGTAGCAATTTTATATATTATATATATAATTACCTCTCCAACTGCCATGATAAGGAACTGCGGTAACAGCCACGCCATAGTGATCGAGTTTGGCTCCGTCATCACAATCACATTGGATTTCTGTAAAACAAACAGCTATCAGCACTTTTACGGCCAGGAAACCGCCTAACGTGCGCTTACGCCGTATTCGTTTTCCGCTACATACGGACAAAACCACGGGATCGGCCACGAACGCAGCGCGTAGCGACTCTTTGTAGTGAATGTGTTATGGGATTGGTAAAGAAGCCAAGCAACGCTACGTCGCTACGTCGTAGCGCGTAGTAGATTTTTCCGCTATGGCTGCGCAAAAAGTCGGCGTGTGTAAGATCCTACTGTTATTTTAGTCAGAATATATCGTAAACTCAACCAAGGCAATCAGTCGTCATTTACCACTGCAGGGTTACGGTGTTCGACCGACGAGTTAGTTAAAAAAGTACTACTAAGGGCGGAACGGACTAGAAACTTGACAAACTTTCCATACATTCATATTTTATCGAACACCGCATACGATTACACACGGTTTCGTGCAGTGCATCCCTCCCTAAGTACTCTGGAATTTCTATTATTACTCTCCCTCGAACTCGAACAAAAATTAAGGCTTTAAAGCCCAATATCTCACAAACGAATGACTGATTTGAAAAACGGTTTTAGGAAACCCATAATATTTTTAAACGAGCTATCTAACGATATCCCACACCATGGGTTTAACGAGAAAAACAATTACATCCCCGCTTTAGGTGTAGGGGTCATCCCCTTTTTTTTCAAGATTTTATTGTAATTGTCGGCGTGGTTACTTTATAATATACCCATGCCGAATTACAGTTTTCTAGTAGTAATGGTTCCTGAGCTAAGCCGAAGACGGACGTGCGGACGGCCGGGCAGACGGGCAGACGGACAGACGGACAAATGGACATGGCGAAACTATAAGGATTCCTTGTTTACTACGGAACCCTAAAAAACGTCTACACATACAATTGCTGTTGTAGAAAAACAAAGTGAACATGGTCATACGCTTCTTATTGAGTATGTTTTTACGTATCCCCACGGCATCTGGCTGTTATATTTCTGGGCTGCTATTCGCTACGCGCTAATGCGGCTCACCCCGCCGGTCACCCGTCACGAGACTAGACCTCTACCTACGCTTAGTTACTACGCATCGCGGTGTCAAGACATATTTGTGGGTGAGCGTTGAGGTGAGCTTAAAACAAGTTACAGAATAGAGGGGCTGTTTGAGGGAGAAGTTTAAGTATGTCCAAGAACTCGCCGTTTGCTAGATGACCACAACCGGAGATAATATGCGAGTGATGCCCCAGGACGGCGGTATGCCCGACAAATGTCGACCGTACCGTCCTTCAGGATATACCTCCGGTAGTTATCCGTCATAATAACTTCATCCGCAATTGCACAGACAAAACCTTCGGTTTCCCCCAAGAGATCTCCGAAACGTAGCCAAATCACCGACGCGAGCAGATCTAATGGCCCCGTGAGGGCCTTGTAGAATCCCCTGTGTAGCTCCTTGCTCCTCCACACAGCCCTGCGGTCCTCGGCGCTAATTACTTTAAGTTGACGCCAGTATTATTATTGTAATTGTTATAAACACGGGAAGTCCTCTATGCCCGCACGATGGTGCGGGGCGGGGCGAGGCCGTGCGGGAATGGCTTCGGGCTAATATCCCCACGGAATCAGATTCAGTGACAGTAAAAATGTCACCTTTTAAATATACTTTTTTAGTTCCTCGCATGACGCGTTGTAAAATGTGTATAAATAACTATAAACTACTTACATATTCATCCCCGTCCTTATCAACAACGACGGTGTACACCCCTCCGCCACTCATCGCCACACCCTTCAACACCACTTCATCACCCACCCACAGCGAGTACGTAGAAGCAAACACCTCCGTCTGCGCCGACACCCCTGACTTCATATAAGTTTCCACCTCGTCCCGTCTCTCGTTGTAGAATTTTATATAAACGTGCACCCGATGCGATACTAAGAACCTGAAAAATGCATTTTTCATTAATAATTGGACGGTTTGAAAGCGAGCATCGTTTGTGATTTATTGCTCGATCGCGTGATGTTCTAAGAAATGTATAAACTGCAATTTTATGCGTGTTTGTATCTGGAGTTTATTCTGGAGAATAAGTCCAAGTCGCACCGTGCCGATCTTTGATATCACGAACAAGTCCAAAAGTGATACAGTTTACTCATTTGCAGATCATTCTAAATAGACACTAACGTAAAACAAACGTTGACACATTATGGCAAAGTTCAGAGAATTGCAAAACCAGGCTTTGTGCTCTCAGCAATTCCGCATTTTGACGCAAATCAATAATTACTTCGGCAGTCTCTTTCTACGTATTTTTAGTCGCTTGTCATGACAAAATATTTGTTTGTAAAGCTTTCAATTTAATATTCTTATATTATTTATAATGTAGAAATGCTTTTGTAATGTGATTATGTTTTATAGTTTTACAAATTCCACGCCATAATATTGTACTAACGACAACACAGCTAACTGACCATCGGTGCACCTTAAGTGCATTCAGGCAACATGTCAGTTAACAGTGTTGTCGTTTGTACGTCCGAAATGGGCAGACTGTTGATTCTACAGTTTTATGAGTACCACCACAATGTACACAGTTCTAAGAATAGAAAAAAGAAAGAAAGAAAGAAAACATTTATTCGTGGACAAAACAATGGATATAAAAAACAAAACATGAGTCACCTCCTGGAAGGCAACACAAAACAAATACCTACGCTAACATATTTTAAAGAATACATATCTATATCCGAAGTAAAAATAAGCAGTATGTAAGTGCGATAGAAATAGAGATATCCGAACTTCGAACTCCGAACATTCGAAGTTCGTGGTTATAGCTTAATACAAATTATCTTATCTTATCTTATCTTATCTTAAAAATACCTCCGCTATTCTTTTTAACTCGTTTAGCGTCACATCATCATTCATTTAGTTACGTGGATGACAAACAAGTGAAGGTAGCAGTGGTAGAGCGACCATCCAAGCCGATTCCCATCGGCTTGAATTTTTAGGCAAGCCTGTATAAATAGTCTAAACTATTTTATAACTTTTTTGTTCCGGGTTGCCCATCAAAAATCTGCACGCACCGCCACTGGTAGGTATAGTCTACGAGATTTGGGACTGGTCTTTTGACACATCGCGACTCCCATATAACGTAAATTGGCACTGCTCATCGAAATAAAAATAAAAAGTTTCACTAGCTTACAAAGTTTCACTAGTTACGAAACAAAATTCAATCTCCATGCAAGCTCTTTTTAGCACTTATAAAATGTTTGTATTTTTTTTTTACTTCCTCTTTTGTGCATAAATTAGCATTGAAAACTCGGTATGCGAACAATTACGTCCTACGACTTTAAAAAAAAAATATAGTGTTACACTGCTTCAATCCATTGGGGTCGGTCAACTTAGAAATAAATCGCTATGAATCAAATAATCGTGAATTTAGGAAAATAACAACGTATTAGTTAATTACTGTCACGACTGTATATAGGCTCTCTATTTAATTTCCTAAAAATAATTATTACACAGTAATCAATCGATTCCTTTTATTAGCCACCCTCAATCGTAATCGGATATTATGATAATCGATTTACTCTAGTCACATCACTCTTTACGTCATATTGGAACTGTCAAAAGACCAGTCCCAAATCTCGTAGACTGTAATGTGGCCGACTTTTACAACAATCCGACAATGTAAATTAGAAAGGTTTACTAAAGATATTGATCCTTCTGAATTGCGAAATATTCAAGTTAAATCACTACTAAGGACCCAAAATAAGTGTATCGAATATTCACAAGGAAAAATTCAAGGAAGGAATTCAATAAAGAGCCATTCGTAGATTAGCGCCGCCATCCCGGCCATTTCCGGTCCAACAATGGCGGAGTTTCTGCTCGATTATGTATCTACACAATCAACGGACTTATTTCCGGTGGAATTGAACAACGTACTTTTGAGTGACTTTCAACAAATATAGAGATTATGATAAGTCGTTGATTACAGAATTGAGAAAAATTACATTCAAGGGAACTAAAAATACAGAAGCGCCTGTCTAGTTGTTAGTAATATATAGATCGAATGACGAGTGTAGAAATCTATGAATGAACCTTAATAATGATATTAGACACACGAGGCTTTCTTTTTTTTTGTTCTCCACCATGACGATGTACGTGAAACACGCGACGTCTTCACACAGCCGCAGCGCTCCAACGCGCGTAGCCACAGGGAACGCGTTTGAAGACGACGACGAAGACGTTTTACAAGGTCCTAAACGCGTTGCGTCCGCCCGTACGCGCTCTCACGCGGTCCCCCGTCCACGGTGCTAAAACGCCTCGTGCGTTCCGCGCCTAACCGCTTCAGCAGTATTGTAAGCTACTTACCTTACGACTGGTAATCCCGATTTGCTTTTATCCATATTATCGAAAAATCCATGCACTTGGTCTCCATCCAAGAAATATGAGTTAGCTTTGTTTTCCAACAGAGTTAATTCTTTCTCTACAGAATTAATTTCTTGTAGAAATTCTTTCGAGTTGTTGCACAAACCATTTGAATTCAAGGTGATGTTTTCTGTGCCGCTGGTGTTGAAGTCTTTTTTGACGAAATAGCCATGTGATGGTATTATGTATGTTTGGTTGTGGGTGCTGATGCCAGCGAGACATGGGTTTCCGTTGAAAATTCGAAGTTGGGCCATGCCGGGCGTTGGCAGTTGTGGGTATGTCGTCTGTAAAGAAAATAAGTAGGTAAGTTTATAAAAAGAAGGAATAGTGCTTTTACACATATCATAGCAATTTTTACAAATATTATGTATCATACTATTCAATAGACAATATTCATGAGCATCAGACACCAAATTTCCATCTTGATTATGTTTTGGTTTCGTCAGACAACTGAACATCGAAACATTCACAAAGAAATTAAATTATTTCCCGAGTTCGCAACTACAGTCACATTCTGTCTGAAAACTGTCTTCTATTTGGAACTTGGTAACAAACATTTTAAACTGTCCACGATTGTTCTTTCATTATTGTCGAAATGTGTAAATTATGTTCAAGCTTTCTCGAGTACTCTGCGAATTGAAAATTTAATTAAGTCTCAGAGTTTTGCGACAGTTTGAATTTGAACATGTTTCTTTTATAGCTTAAAATGATATTATATCGCTTGAGTATGCTGCTTAGGTCTAAAAACAAGTTGTTGCGTTTGTACTTTTTTAATCTACATTTCTTTATCCTATCCTACTTATATTATAAATGCGAAAGTTTAGATGTTTGGATGTTTGTTACTCAATCACGCTTAAACGGCTCAACCGATTTGAATGAAATTTTGCACGAAGATAGTTTATAGCCTGGATTAAAATATAGGGTAGTTTTTATCCCGGGTCCATGCGGACGAAGTCGCGGGCGGAAGCTAGTAATATTATAAATGTGAAATTATGGATGTTTAGATGTTTGTTACTCAATCACGCTTAAACGGCTCAACCGATTTGGATTAAATTTCGCACGAAGATAGTTTATAGCCTGGATTAAAATATAGGAAAGTTATTGTCCCAGTTCCACGCAGACGAAGTAGCGGGCGGAAACTAGTAGGAAATATAACTAGAACGACAGAAGTATTTTTTTAGGTATTTATGATTTTTATCAACAAAATAAAATTGTCAAAATTTGTATATTCTTGAAATGGTTTTTAGTATAGGTACATTCATAATCAATGTACGTCCTGTTGGGAACTGTTTAGGACTTTGATGCATGTTCATAGTATACAAATATTACTGTTTATTTTGTGCATCTATGTCTATTTGTTCTCAAATTAATAAAATAAAATAGTAAATTATAAAGAGTGTCTATGCCTACACAATATCGCGTGCCTTTAAAATAATTAGCCTGTTGTAGCTAGTTTCAGTACAGAGACGAGAGGTATCTGTATCATTTATTTAGAATAGAACGGAATAAATTTAATTTGGAACAACAACAGGAATATACATCATTTGACACCTAGACGTCTGCTTACGAGTCCCCAGGACATTCGACACCCCATACAAACTTATTTTCTCTGTTTTTTAGGGTTCCGTAGTCAACAAGGAACCCTTATAGTTTCGCCATGTCCGTCTGTCCGTCTTCGGCTTTGCTCAGTAACCCTTACTACTAGATAACTGTAATTCGGCATCGTATATAAATCAATCACGCCAACAAAACAGAAGAATATCATTTTGAACAAATTACCTACCTCCCTCTATGTAGTGGAGATGTAAACATTTTTTCTCGATGTGGGGTATCGTTGGATAGCTTGTTCAAACAATTTATATTCGATTCGATAATTTTAGATTCGTATGCAAGATATTGGGCTTTTAAGCCCTAATTTTTGGTCGAGTTATCCCATTATGTATACAGTTTCATGTTATTCCAGCAGGCCATTTTAAAATGAGAGTCAAAGTACGTTTGTATAGGGAGCCGACTGGTCTCGAGCGTGAATGAGAACGAAACTCCCGTTTATATGGTGAAGGTGAAATTCGGAGGCGCTATCTATTAGGAGCTTTTTGTTAAGTTCATAGATGGCGCTGTTGTTTTAAGCAGTTATTTATGCCATACGAAAATAATAGTAGGTACTAATATAATAATTAATAACTTTATAGTTCCACCAGCTTCACCAGACATGTTATTTTGAGGAATGATTTATTTATTTATTTATTTAATATGTTACATGACATTACAGACATCCAATGCGTCACACAACTAAGATTAAACATGTTAACAATAGCACATTATAAAAAGAACAGTATACACAAAAGAGAATATTACATTACACTCTCGAGGGCCTGGCATCCATCACCTCACAGAACTTCAAACATTCTTTCCTCACACTTGCCCATCCCCATGCAGACAGATCGCACTCCGGTGCTGACGCCAAGAGCGCATTTAGTAGTGAGAGAGCGCGGGGCAGTGGGGAGTTCCTACGCGACACAGTCCGAGCTGGCGGGACAGCAAGAAGAACGCGTCGCCGAGGCCTAAGAGCTATTTTGGGGACGTCTGGCACAAACAGTCGCACTAAGCGGCATACTAGCTCAGAACAATCCGACTCGCCGCGAAGGACTCGACACGCAGTCAACAGCAAACTAAGGGTCCGTATTACCATGCATGATACTTCATACAGATATTGGCAGTCCTCTTGATTTATTTTTAGTCTAGGATATTATACAGGTAAGAGCTACCTAACTATAACCACAGTTGGCACGTACCTTGAGATAAATCTCCATCAAGGCGGACACTATGAATGCGATGCCGGCCAACACGCCGCCGAGAGTTAATTTGTGGAGGGGGTTTACCAACATATTGCGTCTATAGAAAAACGGGTAGACGTACTGAAATGGAAATAAGTGAATTAAATACCTAATTTGAAATGAATATATCGCTTTTAAGCATAGTTTGGAACGATTAAGGCAACCAGTTATCGCAATTCGATCCCCTGAAATGATTGTCATTTTCAACCATAAGCACGAGCCAGGGCCGAATTTGGAAGTCTGGAAGCCCTGGGTAACAAAGGAGCGGAGAGAGAGCGAGGGGGGAGATTTAACTCTATTATGGGGGACCCTGTCTTGCGAAGACCCGAAATCCGGCCCTGGTCCGACCGAGCACACACTACATTACATACGGAGCATAAGCTATAAGATAGAGCGAGATAGAGAGCAGAATGCTTTCTGTCTCGCTCTATCTCTCTAGGTTATCACCCGTACGTAGTCCGGCGCGCTTGGACGTCTGGACGCGCCATTATATCAACGCTGGTTTTGCCTGCAATAGTGGTTTTTATTTGCCCCAATATTAAATTTACGTGCAATTGCTGTCAACAATCAAATAAAGTATTTGAAATAAACCTACTAAATATTTCTTTGTTAAATAAAAATATTCAAGATGGCGGGTAAAAATGGCTCCGAATAAAGGTAGCAATTAGGGTTTGCTCCCCGGACTAGGTTTGTATGGCCCGTCCCGAAATTTCCCGGGAGCCAGTCCCGCGGGAGCAAATCCAAGTGGCAATCAATGTGCAAAAACTAGGAGCTAGCTCTTAGAGAACACATGTATACAATTAGATTATATATGAAAACAAACTCACCTTCTGAAAAATCGGAATCAGTACTAGAATAGTGACCGGATTGATGACCTGCAGTTGGTCTGGTTTGATTGTGATAAGACCTAGGTTTCCTGACATCTTCGTAGCTTGCAGGGTCCAGCGGGAGCCCTGCATGCAACATAGAGTATTGTGGTCTATAGAATAAGGTTACTTTTACACTGTCTAACTAAAACAACATAGCTCAGATCAAGCGCGGTAAAAATAAACTGTCGCGGGCACTGGAAAGGTGACTTACACACTTTTACAGGCTTAGTCTCATCATCATCATAATTCAAATTCAAAATTCAAAATTCAAAATTATTTATTTTCAACAAAGGTTTTACATTAAGTGTTCGTTTCCCCCTTTTAAGTTAAACACTTGTATTAGGAGGAAACGCTCTTTCATACAGGTGGTAACTGCTTGTTAAAAATAAGACTAAACATAGTTTGTTTTCAGCTTACTACTAAATAACAGTTTCTATCTTATTACTATACTTAGATTGGCTTCCGTTGTTATTAAGGTTACACATTAATTAAGTGAACTTAGATTAATTTAATCTAAATGAATGAAATGATTGAATGGAGGTGCAAATATAATTATAATTACGAGTTAGCGACTAACTGGGACGATATCGAATCACTTATGACTAACTGTTAGTCATAAGTAATTCGATATCGTCGTAATTTTGGCTTTTAAGCCAGTTAGAAATAAGTTTTTTACGTTCTCTGTAGGTTGTGCTGTAAATTTTAGTTTTCCTATTTATTTTATTATAAAGATTTACAGATGCTACTTTAAATTGTCGTTTAGCAAAATTAGTCCTAGCTCTTGATAATTGCTTTATTACTTCATAGGGATTACGTTTTTGTATTATATAGTGATCTCGTTTTAGATTTTTATGAATTTTCAGAATACAATTTAGGATATATAACTTTCTTATTGTAAGAACATTAGAATCTCTGTAAACATCAATAGTGCTGTATCTTTTGTTTTTACCTAAAAGTACTTTAAGAATGGACCTTTGAGCACGCTCAAGTACCAAGAGTTTAGTTTTGTGAGTTCCCCCCCATACAGACAGACAGTAAAGAACGATGGATTGAACTAGGGTTTTATAGATATAGATTAATAGTTCCTTATCGGAGATATGCCTCAAGTATTTAAATAGCCATATGAGTTTTCGTATTCTATTAGCAGTAATTTCGATTTGTTGGTTCCAAGAAAGTAATTGGTCTATGTGGACTCCTAAATACCTAGTGGAGGGAACATTTTTGAGGTCAGAGCAAGTACAGTTATTTGTCAAATGATTTGAGCAAGTGTGAGCTTTTAATAAATGTGTAGTTCTATCAGGCTGAGTGCTGTTTTGAATAGAGAACGTTATGTAATTGGTTTTTTTAATGTTTAATGAAAGTAAATTAATTTGAAGCCATTTTATTACTTTAGACAGACCGGATTCAGCATAAGCGTATACCTCCTCCCAGCTGTCGCCGTGAAAAAGAAGTGCAGTATCATCAGCATACGAGATTACTAAGCCATTTGGAAGCTGAATATTGGTTAAATCATTAATATAAGTCAAAAAGAGTGTTGGGCCTAGTACACTTCCCTGGGGGACTCCAAAGGGGGTAGATAATTCATCTTTGCTATAAACATCGTTACAAAGTTTGACTTTTTGCGTTCTATTATTTAAGTAACTTGTAATTAGATTTAAGAATTGCCCACGTATACCTAAGATATCCAGTTTACTGATAAGGATGGGGACAGAGACGGTGTCGAACGCTTTTTTTAAGTCGAGAAAAATACATAAAGTTTTCTTTTTATTTTCAATATGTGTAGTGATCGAGTTTGTTAGTTCTAGAATAGCCTCTTCGGTATTTTTCCCTTCGCGAAAGCCAAATTGTCGAGGTGATAAAAGATTAAACTTGTTTAGATACTTGATAAGTCGGCTATTGATCAGTTTTTCTAGTATTTTAGAGATTGAGGGTAATACCGATATAGGTCTGTAGTTGTTAACGTCCGCTCTGTCCCCATCCTTAAAGACAGGGTGAATTATAGCCCGCTTCAGAGAAGCCGGGAATATCCCTTCTGTGAAACAGAGTGAAGTCAGATGTTCTATAATTGGGATTAATTCGGATTTTACCATTTTAATAAACGAGGTCGGTATATTGTCCCAGCCTGACGCAGATTTGGATTTTAGATTAACTATTATAGATTCTATTTCTTGAGGGTCAGGGGCAATTATACCAATAGAGAAGGAGTGTTGCTTTATGGTGTTCAAATAAGCTCTGAGGTCAGCGGTAGTAATGTTTACCATTTGCTCGGCAAGATGTTGGCCAACACTTACAAAGTGTTTATTAACTAGGTTAGCTGATGCTTCGGGGGTATTAGATATATTTACCAGTTTATCATTTTTATGTTTTGTTTTGTTAAGGTTAGTAATAGTTTTAAGCGTATGCCATAAGTTTTTGTTGTTGTTTTTAGCTTTATTAAGGAGATCTCTTTCATATTTCTGCTTTAATTTCTTTATTAAATTATTACAATAATTTCTATAGCGCCGATAAGTAATCTGTAGTACTTCATTCGTATTGTCACGTCGCAATTTTTTTTTGTAATTTATTTCGGTTTCGGATACATTTTAGTACACCGGGGGTAATCCATGGTTTCAGAATTCACTTATTACAAGGAATTTTAACTACTTTAGTACAGGAATCAATCGCATTTTGGATATATTGAAGTAATTTATTAGTTATTATATTAGGGTCATTTATACGTAGTAACTCACCAAGATTATTATTTTTAAACAATGCAAATGCTTTAGGATAATCCGTTATAACTTTAGTATGAGACTTTAACGTAGTGATTGATTTTGAATAAATATTAAACAGAGTCATTAGGTGGTCAGTAATGGTAGTATTTAGGATTACTGTTTTTGAAAAGTATGTTTTAGGATTAAGGTTAATAAAGATGTGATCCAAACAACTATTAATGCGAGTATTTTCTTTATGAGTCGGTAGTAACCCATGGGACGCCAGCATATTAAGGTAGTTATTTGTAGAACTATTATGTAACAAAATGTTTATGTTTATGTCGCCCGTTATGACTACGTTATTACCAATCTGATTATTTTTTAAATGTAAATCTAACGATGAAATAAAACTACTTGTATTTGTATTGGACGGTGAAGGATAGATGCATAAAATAGTTAGACATGACAGAGATATCTGGAGTGCGTAATAGAATTACCTATATAAACGACGACACCGTCATTTTGTGTTATTTGAATGCTAGTATTGTAACATGAATAGTTATGTTTAATTGGAATAGGTCTATCGTAATTTAATCTACACTCCGTGAGAACTAATATATCAATTTCTTGTTTTAAAGAGGTTAGGTTTACGTCTAAGTCATCCATGTTTTTGTAAATGCTTCTAATATTCTGCGTAATAATGGAGTAAGCGGGTTTTGTTATCGGCAAATAAGAGGGTAAGTCTGAGACGCAACAGTTAAAGGTCTGATTATTATTTAAATCGTCTAATTCATATAAAATTTCATCTAGTGCCATAATATGAAGAGTAAAAAGTCAAAGTTGTATAAAACAATAGTGTTTGAGATATCCGATGTCTCTGGTGAAATTCTAATATCTATTTTACTTTGTTTTTGCATAATAGTTAGGTAGTTGCTAATTATAATTTTATGGTAGTTTGTTTTCATCACAAGTGTGAGTGATATTATATTTACTTTTAAGGACTTATTGTTAATCTGAATGTATACATATCGAGAGCGAGTATTTGCACTTATTACACGATAGATGTACTTACTGTGTAGGTAAATAGCAATGTTACGAGGAGTATTAATAACAGTACATTTTAGTTGAATATCGAGGAGCCGATCAGTGAAAGTATGGTATAGTCATTCGTTAAAGAGTCTCTGCACTTGGAGTTCGTTAGTGATCCAGATTACCGGTGATGTGTCAGATTTACGCACGTAGATGCGGCCGTAGGCAGTCCAACAGAATTTATAATCTTTCGACCTCTTGAGGTCTCTGGCCAGGAAGTGAAGCTTTGAGGCTTTTGGCGTCAGACGTTCGACAATATATATCGGTGTATCCGGGTTTCTGTTTAGGCCAAGGCAGTTAGCACTCAGCCTACGGGGTCTGTTTTCGGTGTTATACGATTTAGCCGACTTGAGTATCTTGTCCTTAAGTATCGTCGAGTTAAACTCGACAATAATAGATTTTTTATCGGTTTTTCCTTTTACACTGAAGATGTCACAGATATCTGAGTTTGCTACTGGGATGTTCAGATTACTGGTTAAAGAGTTAACCATGCCGATTAGACTTTTCTGGGACACCTTGTCATCTAAAGGAAGATTTTTTATTTCAATCATTTTTCTATTATTTATTCTAAAACTTTCCTCTAGCCTGTCCTCCAGCAATATCATTTGTTCGTTCTTGGTTTTTAGCTCTTCCTCGAGCTGCTTGATTCTCGTTTTAAGTTCACTGTTCTCTTCTGCGAGAAAGGTAATAGATGCTTCAATCTTGGAATTAGACTGTTGTATTCCATTTAGTATAGGAAACAGCTTGCTCATCTGTGTTTCACTTTGGCGAGCCGAACTCATAATTAGCTCCTTCATCTCTTGGCGTAACTCTGAGATTTCCATGCTCTGGGTTGCTTCTAATCTTTTTCTTTTAGCGCGAAGAGTGATGTGGTCTGTGGTAGTATCCTCGTTTAGGCGGCTTGCCAAGTCAGGCTCCGAGATACACTTTGGGGACGACATTTGTTTACTTAGCTGTCCTAACGCGAGTTATCTAATGTTTCTGAATAATTATTCTGCAGTCGTAGCACAGAGGTCGATCTACTACGCCGTAGACGCAGTCAGCGTAGCCCGTAGCACATATGCACGTTCGAATGAGTTCGGGATTAGTCGGGACGCGTCGGACCGAGCCAGCGGTGAGAGCGAGAGGCAAATTATGATGGTCTCTTTTCCCCGCGGGGGTGCGCGGAGCCGCTAGCAGCAGCGATATTCATTAGACACTGTACTCGGAATATTAACTTATATTATAATATTGCACGCAAAAATGCATATAATTAGCACACACTTAGGGGCGAGTTTACTTTCCAATCAATACTAATTTTAGAGATAGAATTTAGCGCACGTCTGTCCTTGGCGCTGGTTTGGACGAAAGAGGGAAATCAATATCAATGAATATCAGCCTAAAGATGTCCAGTGCTGGACATAGGCCTCCCCTAAAGAGTGCCAAAGTGACCGGCTCTGAACATGCCCAATAATAATCGACAGCTAATTTGAAATCGTTGCCTCACAACATTTGCCTATACTAATAAAAAAAATACACATTAAGGGCGGGTTGCACGTTGCACCAGCTTACGATTGGCCGATCAACGTTAAATATAGCACCGACAGCTGTCATTCCACAGAAACTTGACAACTTATTTTTTTTTTATAAAAGAAATCTTGAAAAATTTAATACTATTAAGGCGTCACTGCTCAATACAAAACTAATTTAGTAGGGGGATGGCGCATCGTTACTGACGATTTCTCAATATAATTTGAGACGTTCGTTGGTGCCGTTAAGAAGCCTAAGTCTTCTGATAGATGTCGCTACACGCCTCCCTAAGGCGTTGTAGGAAGGAACTGATTGAAAGATTTAGTGGCCGAGACAGATTGTTCCGATAGCTCAGTTGGTTAGTAGCGACGGGCCATGAATGTCTGTGGTCGCCGGTTCGAATCCGGCTCGGAGCATTAAATTTTTTTTTTTTTAATTTTAAAAATATATAAATTTCGTTAGCAGCTTTACTGCTTCATACAAAATTAACTTACAGACCGTTTGGTGCAACCCACCCTTACAAACTTTAAATCTATTAGGTACTTGCTTTGTAGGTGGTGTTGTGTTCCTGGTGGTGAGGTTGCCAGAGCTCCCGAGTATACACAGTCCGGCCAGGACTCCGAGCGGCAGCGGCAGAGGCAGGGGCTTTTTAAATTCACTGCGTGTGACTAACCACAGTTCGTTGCGCGTCTCGAGCGCGCAATGAACAGATGAACAGAAGACGCTCGCCGTGCCGCAATTCGCGCAATGACGTGGTCGGGCCGATACACCTGCAATTGTTTCTACCTACCTACGATGTGGTATCTTAAAAAACTTACCATCTGATCGAGCAAGGCCCAGAAGACCGGGAGGACCGTGAAGAGCATCAATATAGACAGGGTCTTCTTAATGTCCCTGATGAAGCGTTGGTCGTACTGGTGCTGTGTAGTGTCCAGCCAATGGGTGTTGCTGTCCTTCTTCCTCCTTAGGATTAAGTTCTTCAAGCCCAGCTGTAAGTCAATGAATCCAGTTTGAAGGTATGTACGTTATCAATTACCTGTATTCCCGATTGATACAGTCCACCGCGAAGCTACGCAATATTATATCTAAATATATAAAAGAAGAAACTGACTGACTGACTGACATATCAACGCACAGCCCAAACCGCTGGTTCTAGAGATTCCAAATTTGGCACGTAGGTTCCTTATAAGGTCTAGGGGAGCACTAAGGATCCTAAGGGGGTGAAATGGGGACCGAAAGTTTGTATGGGGAAAACATTACTTTTTGAACTAGAGACTTGAAACTTTGTAGAAAGATTAAGATAGAAAAAAAGTACTTTCAGCATTTTAGAAAATTCCAGCCCCAAGGGGGTAAAATTGGGTTGCAAAGTTTGTTTCAGAAACTACTAATAGGACTAGAAACTTGAAATTTACACCAGAACTTCCTTTTATGACGTAGGCAAGGGATAAGACGGGATTTTTGTAAATTCTACCCCCAAGGGGGTTAAACAGGGGTGCTTTGTTTGTATGAGGGAAACATTATTCTTTGAGATAGAAACTTGAAACTGTAGAAAGATTACTTAATTAAATACAAAAAAAGGACTTTCTGCGTTTGTGAAAATTCTACCCCTAAGGGGGTTAAATAGGGGTGCAAAGTTTGTACGAGGGAACTTTATATTTTGAGCTAGAAACTTGAAACTTTGTAGAAAAATTACTTATTAGAATACAAAATAGAACTGTCAGTGTTTTAGAAAATTCCACCCTTAAGGGGGTTAAATAGGGGTGCAAAGTTTGTATCCGAAACTACTAGGACTAGAAACTTGAAATTTACACCAGAACTTCATTTTATGACGTAGGCAAGGGATAAGACGGGAAGTTTGAATTCCATCCCTAAGGGGGTTAAATAGGGGTGCAAAGTTTGTATTAGGGAAACTTTTCCTTTTGAGCTAGAAACTTAAAACTTTGTAGAAATATTACTTATGAGAATACAAAACAAGAGCTGTCAGCGTTTTAAAAAATTCCACCCATAATAGGGGTTCAATAGGGGTGCAAAGTTTGTATGAGGGAAACTTTTCCTTTTGAGCAAGAAACTTAAAACTTTGTAGAAAGATTGCTTATTAGAATACAAAAACAGTAAATACTTTCAGCGTTTTACAAAATTCCATCCCTAAGAGGGTTAAAAAAGGAAGCAAGGTTAGGATGAGAAAGACTTTTGTTTAGCTAGAGACTTCGCAACGTTATGGAAAGATTAATTATTGCAATAAAAAAAACACTCGGCGTTTTAGAAAATTCTATCCCTAAGGGCGTTAAAATGGGATGCAAGGTTAGGATGAGAAACATTTTAAAGACTTATAGGTAGGTAAATACGAAAGTGGTTTAACAAATTAACTTATAATAGGGTAGGTAGTTTCCTCATGTTAAAATGGATAACGAAATGTTGCTAAATGGATAGTAAACCATCAAATTATTGTAATAATGTATAAATGACATAAAAATATAAAAATCAACAAAAGATATGGACATCCAAACTTTAGAAAGAAAATGCATTATTTTTTTGTCCCAGAGTAAATTAAAAGCTACCAATAGAATCCTTACGATATTATAGAAACAAAATTGTACAACAGCTATGGACCCAAACAGCAATTTACTTGATTTTCCATACAACGATTAGTACAAATAGCAACTGTGACGTCACAATCGAATGTAGCATTTCGGCTGCCGCCAGCGAGGTCAATCTGAATCAAATTTATGGGTATTTTATGTTCTTTAAATGTAGTTGCTCCCATATAAACTTTTGTTCCTCCCTAAATATTTGTTCGAATGACATTGAAAAAAATCTTAGGAAACAAGGCTATAGCAATGTCCGGGCCACAAATTTGACTTGTGTGGAGATATTTTGGTATTTTAATATTATCATGAACATAAACTAGCTTTTATTCCAGAGGACAGATTCTCATTTATCATGATAGTAAAATAAAAAATAAAAATAGGTACCTACATACATACATACATTCACGCCTTTATTCCCAAAAGGGGTAGGCAGAGCACATGAAACTTATGTTCCAGCGCCACTTTTAGCATAAATGTGTGTATAAAAGATCGACAAAATTGATATTGCAGTGATAGGTTGTTAGCCCATTGCCCACAACACACTTCAACCCTGCTCCCTTAGACGAATTTTACGAGACCCACGGGAAGAAAGGGGGTGATGAAATTCTAACCCGACACCACACGGGCATAAAAATAATAGTAAATAAAAAATAATTTACCATAACGGGTTTTGACGAAGGGTTATTCATAACGGAAGTAAGTAGTAAGTAGGCCGTTGCCGGCGTAACAATTCAACAACTAATAGTTGTCAACTTTTTATTGAATGCATACTTTGTTTGTAACTTTTGTGTCTACGTGTGCGCTGCGACCGGCCTTTCTTCCAACAGGGACCATTCTGAAAACCAGCGCTGGGCATCCAAGCCCAGCAAATGCTGAGATTGGGACCCATTGTACCGGCTAAACATTAATATTAAAGTTTAAGTTTAATTTTAAATATATCTAGTGTACTTTTTAGTTTTTCATGCAGTAGTTCTTAAGTTTATATGTGGTGTACTTAAATTATTTTGTATTATGTTTAGTTTGTGGCAATAAATATCTTTATTATTATTATGTATGTCTTTCCCGCTCACGGGACAATGACGTCCCGGACCTTTGGGAGGCGTGCGTGGAGCTAGGTACCTACAAAGTACCAACTGAGCCAACACGTAGAGGCCCTTTTGACAATTTAATAAAATGCAAGGAGTACACCGAGCGGATGCTGTCCCTGCCCGTGTCATGGGACGCACACAGGGACAGCACCCGCTGAGGAGTATAGGGCCTATTGATGGTTGATGGAATCTAAATAAAACGGGTTATTGGGTGAAAATGATGGACTAGTGGCTGGGCTATTGGGTGAAACATCGGACGCCTGCCTAATAAAACTGTCTCACTTTTTATCTCTGGCAGACGGTGACTCGCCAACTGCTAGATGGGCCCCTATTAATAGCGACATTAAAAAATGGCCTAAGGGCAACACCGGTCAGAAAGCTGGGGGGAAGAGAGGTGGCACTGGACTTTAAACATATAGCCAACTCGCCACTTAGGTGTCCACATCAACCCTCGAGCAACAGCTCTTGCGACTCCACTCTGAACGGCCAGTAAAGGCAAGCCAGAGACAGGGGGCCTTATTATTATTATTATTAAACTATTGCAAAATTACACTTACTATGCGGGCGAAGTCGCGGGCAAAAGCTAGTATTATATATATACACATTACCCAGTCACAAACACGATCAAAATTATCTACTCAGTCCTCAGTCTCTTGACTTTAGTGTCGTGTGCAGGTAGATTTAAGCACTTGGTTCGTATAGCTACTTTTGCTGCTTACGTATGTTGTTATTTACTACTGTGCATTGGAAATTATCGCGTGCTTTGAAACGCAGTTCTGACTAGATTAAGAAACAATAAGGTCTGATTTTCAGATATATGATTCTTGACTATATGATTGTTTATCTGATTTTATCGATACATGATTGCTTAAATTTTCCTCGATAGAAAAAAAACAAAATTGGGTCTTTTGGTCCTTTTTTTACTCAGCCTATTCAAACGATACATTATTTTACGACACAATCAAGTTAATACTATAGTATTTTTCAACACAATTGCTCGTAACGTACCTCTTATTGTGTCGCTTTTAGGCTCATAATCCTGGATATTAAACACGCGTGTTTAATAACATTACGATACTTGTGTGTTATGGTTATATCCCGATTAAGTCACCTTGGCACCTTGCAGCATTAGATGTATGCATGCACACGGAGCATTCTTAAACGAACCGGGATGTACAGAATGTACAGCTTTTTTTTTAATTCTCGGCAAATGGATTCTTACCGGACATCCTTTTTGTTAATTAATTGAATATTTCTTTTTGGATATGATATAGAAACGGTTAATTTAGTAAAACTATTCACTTTTGATAACATTTTACATGAATTAATAAAATTAACATTTTAAAACGAAATTATTTATTTTATTTTGTATGGCTGTTTAGAGATTTCATCTAATGCGCGCGCACTGCGCCAACTTCCCAAAAAAAATTGATGCGCGCCATTTTAGGTTATTTTACAGATATTTGTAAACATTGTTAATGCGTGTTGGGTTATTAACAAAAATGTTGATTCGTGGTGACTAAAAACGTGATAAAAAGAATGGACGCCACTATAAATTCTTGACGATGTATAATACACCATGTGAGTAAAAACCTGTTGACATCAATAAGTAAAGAAAATACCTTGACAGGCCTATCAAATTTTCATCTTATGAAAAGGATTTTTTCCTCGCAAAATGTGTTGAAAAACGTCGTATGAAACGCGTGAGCTTTGATAATTACAATCCTCGGTTCTCTTATCACGCTCACCTGCGGCTTGCGTGATAATTCCGCCTCTGATGTAATTATCAACATACCTCACTTGTATCACAATGTACTATTATCTCATCTCAAATCTCACTTTATGAAATTTAAATAAAACGTCTCTAAGTTAGGTATTTATCGAAATTTGTCCAAAAAGCCATTCCCGAAGAGTGTTACATCGCTTTTCCTCGTGCGCGGAAGGCATCAGCGTGTCTCTGTCTAGGGGGCGTGTTCGACTCAAATCAAGGCATCGCCTTAAAGTGTAAACATTAGAGACTATACATCTCTGTACCTAATTATTTTTCTTTTATAAGTGACAATAGAGACTCTTTACATCTCTGTATTAGTTATAGTTATTTGTAATAATTTGTATTAATTTGATATTGGAGACTATACATCTCCCGGTGCGTATTTGCCCAGGTTTGTAAGGCTGTACTCATTAAGAATTGTTATATTAATATGTTATGTTATGAATATAAATTCATGCTCATTGTTGACTTGTGAAAGAGCCCATGTGGCCTACTTACAGAATTTATTCTGTAAGTAGGCCACATGGGCATGTTTACATTTGATTTGATTTGATTTGTTATGACCTTATCCATTTTCAACAGACTTCCGAGAAACGTGAAGATCTTAATTATCGTGTAACGTCGCGCTTTCACACACTTGGATATGCAAGTACCTACTCGTACACAAGAGAATGCGCCTGACTGGACAAACATCATCTATACAGGTACAAATATTAAAAAGAGGAATATTTAGTTAAATCAATGACGCGAAGTTGCAGTCCTATCATTCTACATAGTCAATCCAAGAGGCAACCGGATGGCGCGCGGTATTTGAGCTCCTCAAGTGTTGTAGAAACGCCCTGTGCAATTTGAACGGAGCCAACTTGGCCTGGGGCGGAAATAGGGAATGGAAAAACAATTGTCGCAAGGCAAGAAAGTATGTGAGGTTTTAGCTTTTTTAAGCTTGTATGTACTTACGGCTACAAAACTAATATCCCGAAATCCTCATCAGATTTCAAAATGTCTCACCACCCAGTAGTATTTATTTATTTAATAAACAGAGTATATAAACTCAATAATTAACTGGGTCCTTGCCCTTTGTCTGTGTGTTCATAGACATCATAGTACAGAGTTAACTAATTTGTTCAGTGTTGATTTGTTGATTTTGTTTTGTTTTTATATACTACTGAGTTTCGGTATGGACATAATTATGAAGGCTAATGTCTACACTTTATACCGTGGCACAGGCGGAGCGGCGCGAGCACCTAGTATTTAATAAAATAAAGTACCTATAGAATATAATAAAATAAGTGACATAAACATCCAGTTTATAGTAAACGATGTTATAAATTAAATTTGCAAGCTCAGGGAAATACGTTGAACCCACATTCATCATACACGCCGGCTATTTTACGACAGAGTTTTATGCCGTAATAAATAATTTTATTTTACGAATATAGGTACGTTATATGACTTGAAAAACCCTCAAGGCCCTTAAGTGAAACGTGGTAATTCAATTAAGTTGGTTTAATGTCAAATGGTGTAATAAAAAAAACCGTATGTATTAGCAACTGTTGCAGCCGAGCGGTCAGACGCGTTACTTTCAATCTGGAGGTTGCTAGTTCGAACCCCGGCTCCTACCACTGTTTTTTTTTCTTTGGTTTTTCGGTGAAACAAAACATCTTGGGAAAACCGGTCTAATCCCAATAAAGTCTGGTTTGGTTCTTCCCTCTGGATTGGAAGGCCAGATGGCAGTCGCTTTCGTAAAACAAGTTCCTATGCCTAATCTTAGGATTTAGGTGCCAAAGCGGACCCCGGACTAGGAAGATGATGATTGGCACTATTGGCAGGGATGGGCTTTGCTATTTTAACCGTTAACCTAGTAGTTTCCTGGTAACTACTAGGTTAACGGGAACTCTATAGGTTTTGGATGGGAAACCTTATAGTGTGCCTAGGTAGTAAAAATGCCGTTTGATGTAACCAGCGTAAAGGGATGCCAGTAAACACTAACCCCCTCATTCATAATACTTAAAATGCCTCTGCTAAATAAAATGTGCTTTGTCCCTTTCTTACGAACACAAATTTCAACGTGACAGATAAGGACAAACGAATTTTAACGGCATTTTAGTTAAAATAGGCTTGTAGAACGTTTATGAATACGGCTTGTGATGACAGCTCATGACATGTCTGGATATGCTTCAAAATTAAATGTAACCACAGAATATATAATAGTACTACGTACAGAATGTTCTCTGCTAACAATTCTCCTGTTTAGGTACGTACAAACGACAACACTGTTAACTGACCACCCTGTGTTTATATAGAACCTTATTACAATACACTTAGGGTGCACCGATGGTTAGTTAGCTGTGTTGTCGGATAGTACATATGCCGAACGAGCCTAATGTGGCCATTCCTTTCTATCGCAATGCAAAGCGCTGCGATAGAACGCGTGCGTGCCGTAACAGCGCTAACATAGAGGATGTTCTTGTGGCGGCGCGAAGAAATCATGAATAGAATATAATAGAATAGAATAGAATAGTAGTTTATTGCCACACAACATACCAGATACAGAGACAAAACATAAAACATACTAAACAGAACAATAAAAAAACTATATCTAGTATATCTGTGAAATAGAAATAGAAATATTTATTTGCCATTAAATGTGGTATACATATGGTGTTACAATGATACATTATAGAGCCGTACACATTTAGACTTTAAAAAGCCATGCAAATTTCAATTAAATTAAAATGAAGATTAAGAACATTAATTAATAAATATACAAAGTCGTTTTAATTATGAAAACGTGTTATTAATTATTACATAAAAAGTCATTCAATGTGTAGTAATACTTTTCAACCAGAAAAGAGAACAGTTTTTTTTTTAATGTCGTGATTGGTAGTTTTTTAAGCTCATCAGGCAGCCGGTTAAATATTTTAATGCACATTGCGTAACAACTTTTACTTCTCATGACTGTACGCATATTAGGGAGTACTAGCCTGTCAGGATATCTAGTATTAAAACACGTTATATCTCTTTTCGTGATGAACATATCGGGGCGCTGTTTAACAAATACACAAACCTCGTAAATATAAATTGAGTGCACTGTTAATAACTTCAGTTCAACAAAGTAACTTTTACAAGACGTGCGACAATAGGAGTGAACTCAGCATTTGCTGCGGCACAGACTAGCTGCACACAGCGCTGGTTTTCAGTTCACCCCTAGTGACAACCAGTTTACAATATGGTGGATGCTTAAATAGCTATAGAGATTTTAGGTAGGTATACAAAAAACATTAAAATACATGAAAATATTAAAATAACATTAAAATACATAAAAAAACATTAAAACAAATTAGAACAAGTCTCAATGGGCTTTTAAAGATTGTGCACGACGCACCTCTTTGGAATCATTTTACCTTTTTATAAACTCTTGTTACTTTTGTATTTTGTTTTATGAATCTGTCAGTTATTGTCTTGTAGTAGTCTGTTCTTTAGCTTCCTGGAGTAAAGTCATCTGTACCATGAACCAGTGCCTATTCTTTCCTTAGTTCCACCAGTAACATTTGGTCCGTCGTGGATTATAAATATTAATTAATAGAATGGTACAGACCCGGTCGACAACCAAAGCGATGAATATGGGTAATGAAAATAGTGAAGGTAAGACCGTTGCGTGTAGAAAATCGGAGCAGCCAGCCGCGCCCGATGTCTCACATGCCGCTTCGGCAAGCGCACCCACGGCGCCTTCCTGCCCCGTAAGTACGGCATCGTCTCACTCGTCCGCCACGGTGGTGGCTAAAAGGTTGGCAGCTGAGGCGCAGCACGCGCGTCGCCTCGCCGACTTGGAGGCGCAAGAGATGCGCCGCCTCGCCGACATGCAGGCTCAGGAAATGCGCCGCCGCCTCGCAGACCTGGAGGCTCAACAAGCCAGTCGCCTCGTTGCGCTGGAGCGTGAGACCGCAGAGCTAGAGCACCGTGCAGAACTCGCCGCCATCGAGGCAGACGCGAGTCAGCACAGCTCTAGGAGCAGCCGTACCAACGTCGAAAATTGGTTCAAAAAGTCCGAGAATAGTAACCCCGCATTAAATAAACCTAATGTTTTCAGGTTACCAGACCCTAAAGTGAGCGCTGTGCCCCTTACGGAGGCAACGAAAGCGCCCCAGACCCGACGTGCCGCCCCGGCTGTGGCCGCGACATGCAGCGACGGCGCGGAGGTCCCGCACCTTATTAAAAGTCTCGAGCGTTTGATTGATAACGTTAATAAAGGCAATAGCCCCGCAATAAATATCTTACCTCGCTTTGACGGCAAATCACCTTTAGACTGGCTCAGTTTAAAAAGGTCGTTCGAAAATACGCAAGCCTCATACAGTCCTGTGAACAACCTGGCAAGACTGAACGTGGCGCTGACGGGCGCGGCGCGCGAGGCGGTCGCCGCGCTGCTGGTGTCGGCGCGCGAGCCCGGCGTCGTGTTGCGCGCGCTCGACACACGCTACGGCCGCCCCGAGCTGGTGGTGGCGCACGAGGTAGCCGCGGTGCGCGCGTTGCCGCGTGTGAACGGTGAAGGTAAGGATTTTGCTGTATTTGCTAGTCGTGTTCGCAATTGCGTAGAAATCATTCGGTTGTTGGATCATTCGGAGTATCTGACATCGCCCGAACTCTTTCAGGCAGTTATTTCAAAGATTTCCCCTTTATTGCGAGCCAAATGGCTAGACTATGCCGCTCGTTACGAGGCTGGTGGTCTATCAAAGCTAGAAAATCTAGCCGATTTCCTAGCACACGAGATCGACCTCCAGTCTCGCTTTGGCATATTGCCTGAGCCGACTACTGCGTCGCACGCGGTTGATAGTAGGCGGGCAAGGGACCATGTGCATGTTGTCGCTGAAAATCGCTTCAATTGCAATTCAATTTCGCATAACAAATTGAATTCATCGGCGACTGCACCTAAAGTTAAATCATGCATTGTATGCCAGCAATCGCATGATTTAATTCAATGTGACAAATTTGCGTCACTGTCAATCGATGACAGATGGAAGTTGATTAAAAAGAAAAGAGTCTGTCATCGATGCCTCAAATTAGGTTGGCATAAATTAAGTCTGTGCAAGGCTAAGAAAACTTGTCACATTGACGGTTGCGCTTTCCGTCATCATTCGTTGTTGCACAACCCGAATTATGAGCGCACCGCCGCCGCGCACGTGGAAGTGGAGGATGACGAGGCCGCCGCGGGCACGACCAGCGCCGCGCCGCTGGCCGCTGCGCCCGCCGCAGCCCCCGCCGCCCGGCTCGCACCCGCTTCATACTACGATGAACCCAAGGAGATCCTGTCTCATACATCGACTTCAATTGCAACGGAATACTCAGTGCAGCCGTCTTTTCTCCGTCCTTTATTAAAGGTCGTGGCTGTGACCGTTACCGGCCCGTCAGGTACCGTAGACACCTATGCGTTGTTGGATGATGGCGCATCAGCATCTTTCTTAGATTTGGAGATTGCTGCCAAATTAGGCGTCTGCGGGCCCGAGAGGCAAATACGTCTCGACTGCGTAGGCGGGTTAAGCAAAGACACGACTGTTCAGTATGTTGATTTTCATATAAAGGGACGCTACGCTAAAGAGACGTATATGATTCGTAGGGCCCGGGCAATTAACGGTTTAGGTTGCGCAGCGCGACCGACTATTGACAAATCTGACGTGTCAAAATTTAGTTACCTTTCTGACATAAAGGAAGAATTTTGCTATGACAACGTAAAACCGACAATTATTATTGGCATTGACAACTGGCATCTTACTATGTCTAGGGCCACACGTAAGGGTTCTAGGACACAACCGGTTGCGATTCATACCGCCTTAGGGTGGGTTTTATTCGGTTTTGGCTGTAGCAAGACGGCGCCAGTTGACACTGTCAACCATTCCACGGTTAGTGAGCCTGCGGTCGTAGATGTTAGTGATCGCGCGGTGTTAGAACAGTTAATTCGTGAGCAATACAGTATAGATTCGATTGGCATTTCTAAACGCGAAGCGCGCAGCACCGACGACGAACGAGCTGTCCAAATTCTTGAACGCACGGCACGACGCCTACCGAGCGGTCGTTATGAAGTTGGGCTTCTTTGGAAAACTGACAATTTATTCGTGCCTGACAGTTCTAAGCTTGCCTTGTCTAGGTTTCTTAGTCTAGAAAAAAAGATGTGCAGGGACTCTAACTATGCAACGCGATACCGTCAAAACATACACGACATGATTCGGAAGGGTTACGCCGAATTGTGCACGGAAGTGCATACCGCCAAGTCGCCTGTCTGGATTCTGCCACATTTCGGAGTAACCAATCCGAATAAGCCGAATAAATTAAGAGTAGTCCATGATGCTGCTGCGAAAAGTCAAGGTGTTTCACTGAATTCGCTTCTACTAACCGGTCCTGACCTTTTGCAGCCCCTGCTCGGAATTCTTACGCGTTTTAGGGAAGGCAAAGTCGCCCTGACGGGAGACATACGCGAGATGTTTCCTCAAGTGAAAATTCGTGTGGAGGATCGTGATGCGCAAAGATTTTTGTGGCGCGACGACCCTAAAGACCCGATTAAGACATACCGCATGTCATCAATGATTTTCGGGGCCGCGTCTAGTCCCTTCACTGCCATTTACATTAAAAATAAAAACGCAGTGAAGTGGCAAGATCGCTATCCAGCCGCGGCTCGAGCCATCATTGTCGATCACTATATGGATGATTGTATAGTGAGCCTAGACTCAATCGATGAAGCTGCTAAACTTGCCGTAGAAATTCACCGTATCCATCGACATGCTGGCTTCGAAATGCGTGCATGGGCCTCAAACGAACCCTCTGCTCTAGCACTTTTGCCAAAGGAGAGCTTGGTTGAGGTCCCTTTAGCTAGTCACGATGTAGATGTTGACCTTGGCCGTCTCGCCACGCCCGTGCGCACTCTTGGGCTTATTTGGCAACCCGTCGCCGATACAATTGGTTTTAACACAGGAATAAGCAAAAATGGTGCGTTGCCAAATAAGTTTACTAAGCGCGAAGTGTTGGCTCACGTCATGCGGGTATTCGACCCACTCGGAATTCTAGCGCCAGTAGTAGTGACAGGCCGAATTATGTTCCAGAATGCATGGCGTAAGGGTCTCGACTGGGACGAGGAGCTCTCGCAGAGTGACAGTGCGGCGTGGAGACATTGGTTTGAAGATTTATTTGCCGCTTCCCGATTGCAGATCCCACGCTGCTACTGTCCTGGCGAGTTAAAAGTAGATAAGTGCGAGCTTCACGTTTTCTGTGACGCAAGCGAGTCTGCCTTTTCTGCAGTCGCATATTGGCGTTTTATCATGGAAAATGGTGACGTGAAGCTGGCGCTTATATGTAGTAAGGTTCGCGTAGCTCCTCTAAAGCCAATTTCCATAAATCGTTTAGAGCTTCAAGGAGCTTTGGTTGCAGCTCGCCTCGCCGCCACCATCTGTGAAGCTCACAGACTCAAACCTGTCAAACGCATATTCTGGTGCGACTCTATGACGGTTTTGGGCTGGCTCCGAAGCGAGGCGCGTCTTTTCAAGTCGTTTGTGTCACACAGAGTAGGCGAGATTGTAGAGATAACTGACGTGAAGGAATGGCGCTGGGTGCCAAGTCATTTAAACGTTGCGGACGATGCAACTCGCATCAAGCGCGTCACGTTGTCTTCTGAATCACGCTGGATATCGGGCCCTGAATTTTTGTTCTCTTTGGAGTGGCCCAGTGAGCCCTGCGCACCTGAGTATTCAGGCTTAGAGGAGAGCAAACACGCAGTGCGTCCCGACTTAGTTCACCTCATTAATGAAGTTGCCCAGCACGAGCCAGTTTCAGCCGATCCTGGGCGTTTCAGCTCTTGGCTCAGACTGGTGCGTGCAACTGCTACTGCGCATAAGTATCTAACATTACTGCGAATGCGTAGTCTAACTCGAAGGGGCTTATGTGTAGATAATTTAGTTCGATTAGAGGGAGGGCTTTGTACCTTTATGTTTCAGCCTTCGAGTCAATGGCAACAGTTTACCACTCCAAGGTCTTCACATGGGTCAGCTAGAAATTTGACCGCCACTGACATTCGTCTAGCAGAGACGCACATCCTGCTCAAGTCTCAGTTGGGCGCATTTTCCAGCGAGATGACGCACCTCAATAGTCGTCCTGCTCAGCTCTTGCCACGCTACAGTCGCCTGTCCAAACTGACGGTTCTCATCGGAGAAGATAGATTGATGCGATTGTCCGGCCGCATTAAGGCAGCGTCACACATACGTCACGAAACTAAAAGTCCGATTGTACTGGACGGAAGACACCCAGCAGTGCGCTTGCTTGTGGAGCACCATCATAGAAAAGCCGCCCACGCCAATACAGAGACGGTGGTGAATGAGCTCCGACAAGATTACCACTTATTGAGCCTGAGAAGTACCGTCCGCGCAGTCGCCTTTAACTGCCAGTTTTGCCGCATTCGCCGAGCCGTGAACTTCCAGCCACCTACAGGAGACTTACCCGAGGCACGTTTGGGACACCACAAACGCCCGTTTACATTCACGGGACTCGATTACTTCGGACCAGTTCAAGTCTCTATCGGCCGAAGACGAGAGAAAAGATATGTCGCCCTCTACACTTGCCTCGTCGTCCGTGCCGTCCATCTGGAAGTGGTTGACAGTTTGTCGACTGACTCGGCGATGATGAGCCTCCGCCGCTTCATAGCCCGGCGAGGCACGCCAGCAGAGATCTGGTCAGACAATGGGACTGCGTTTGTAGGCACCAACCGAGAACTCCGACGCCTCTACGCCGAAGCAGTAGGTCAGTACGCTGCTTCAGAGAAAATTTATTGGCGTTTTATACCACCAGCCGCTCCTTTTATGGGCGGATCTTGGGAAAGACTGGTGAAGAGCGTAAAAGTGGCTCTCAAGGTGACACTCACAGAACGCGCCCCAACGGACGAGGTGCTTCGCACGCTTCTGGCAGAGGCTGAGGCGCTTGTCAACTCGCGCCCACTCACTCATGTCACCGTGGATCACAACAGCGAAGAAGCGCTCACTCCCACGCACTTTCTTCTTGCTGCGTCTTCAGGACGCCCGATACCAGCCACGTTATCTGACTCAGATTTTGCCTCGAGAAGCAGCTGGCGCAAGGCCGTTCGATTGGCAGACCATTTTTGGCAGCGATGGGTCAAAGAATACCTGCCAACACTCATCCCAAGACGCGGGCGTGGAGTAGCTCCTGAGGTGGCCGTTGGCGACGTGGTGTTGATCGCAGATCCAAACTCGCCTAGAGGCACCTGGCCACGGGGACGAGTAACAGCAGTCTTTCCGGGCCCCGACGGCGTAATCCGGGTGGCTGATGTTCGCACCCTGATGGGCATCATGCGGCGGCCCCTCCGTAAGCTGGTGAAGCTGCCCTTTTAGAAAAAGGGAGGAATGTGCACGACGCACCTCTTTGGAATCATTTTACCTTTTTATAAACTCTTGTTACTTTTGTATTTTGTTTTATGAATCTGTCAGTTATTGTCTTGTAGTAGTCTGTTCTTTAGCTTCCTGGAGTAAAGTCATCTGTACCATGAACCAGTGCCTATTCTTTCCTTAGTTCCACCAGTAACAAAGATATTATACTTACATCTAAACAATGGACACCTTTACCAAGATACGAAGTTAAAAACTACATTTTAGGGGATTCAAAGTCTCTTTGTTTGTCAAATAATAATTTTCGAAGTCTACATTTAAAAGTGTATTGGGGACAGTCATTTCTTAAAGGTGGAGGTAAGTCGTTCCAGATTTTCGCTGCTGCGAACTTAAAACTCCCTCGGGACCCGATAGTTTTGTGCAGAGGCAGTGACATTTTATTTTGTATTGTGCTGCGAGTATTCCGATGTTGCACATCCTTAGTCCAGATTATTTTATTAAAAAGGTACTCGGGTTTTTTTTTATTACGGTTTTATGCACGAAACAGGCTAGATGCAACTCTCTCCGACCAGCCATTTTAAGGATGCCCTTATCATTAAGGTGTGGCGTAATGCGAGCTCTTTTTGGCACAGTATAACAAAACCTCGTACATGCATTCTGTACTCTTTGAATGGCATGCGCGGTCTTGCCAAAGATTCTTGGTCCGTAAACCGCATCGCAGTAATTAAACTGTGACAGGACAAGTGATTCGACCAGCGTAAGCCTAACGGCTTCGGTTAGGTAGTCTCTAATGCCATAAAGACTTTTAAGCCTATAGAACGCATTCCTGATTTTAAGATTTACGTGGTCGATATAACGCAATTCCTCATCCATTCCACATGATTCATGAGTGAACCGCCCCTGGTTTTACTAGCTAAAAATCATGCGTGGTACCCGACTCACACTTGGCCTGTTTTTATAAGAGTTTACATAAGCGTATAGTCTCGAACACAATTCTACGAACTGATACAAAATTCAACAAATTAGAATATCTTTCCTCGAATATGCTTCGGGCCAGAACAACCGTAATCTATATAAGCCATGTTATTGTTACGCAACAATTTCGATCATTTTAATAGCCCGTGGGCGATCCAAACAACAACAGTTTAAAACAACGCTTAATATTTACGATACTAAATTAGTCAAGTGGCAAACTTTTTGGACCAATTTGAGTTAAATTATAATCACAGTTCAATTAGATTATAATGCATTTTGTGCGCTTTTTAAAACGATATGCACTTAAAAGTCAATACGCGTAACCACAGAGTGGCATAGTTTTCATTATTGCGATACTGGGATGTCAATATTATCGCGGATTACAAAACCGTTAACTTCAATATGCATCAATATTCACAATATTGATAATAATCACTGTTATCTGGGCTAATAACTAATAATACTGAGCCGCGGAGAATCCACTCCTCAGACTAACCAGACTCGCCACGGTAGCAAAAATCAACTACCGGGCGAGATCGACGTATTCGTATTCAAATCTCAATAAGTGTGACAGAGAGAAATCATTTCCCGTCTTTATTTCTCACATTTTTTCACTTATAATTTTGAGTAAAAATACATAAATGATACTTATTTACGCTATTTTTCTGGTGCCAAAGCATCGGACCGCGGCGTTTCGAGGTAGCTTTAGGTTCACGGCGTCCAAGTGTTGGAATGATCTCCCTCCACCTATCCAAGGAGCGTCTAGGAGCGTCTAGAAGTATACCTTTAAGCGCCAGCTTTGTTGACGGTCAAAAAATCCTAACCCTAACCCATCCAGCACTTTTTAAAACATCCCAACCTTTTTATCCCAGTGTGGTAGGTACTGTTCATATTTTTCAAATTTAATACATTAATTATTTATTTAACATGTGTAAGTATACGTTTATATCTATAGTATGTTGTGTTGCATTCCGTGGGTCACGTACGGTGCTGTCTGAAAACCAGCGCGGTAAGTGTCTGATACCTCGACGTAATGCTGAGACAACCACCGATTCACTGCCGCGAAGACACACACAATATTTGTCAATGTTATTGTATGTCTACTCTCTTTGTATCTATGTGTCTTTTGGGTAGTGAATAAATGTCTTCTTTCTTTCTTTTTTGTAGTTTTTAAACGCTAAAACGGCATATAACGAGATTCCTTCATCCTGTCATGCTATGTGTCCACAGGAATCACGAATAAAAAAAACAAACAAACTGTTAGATATATACCTGGAATACTGTCATTCATTAAGCTAACAATTTAACAATTTCATTTACTTATTTCCTTTCTAAACCTAAACAAATCGTTTTACAATAAACTCGGAAAACGTAAACAGAACAACGATGCAGGAATTTCATCAGGAAGTCCATTCGCGTTCCACGCTTCGCATTTAAATAAGTAGGTACCTACCTATACCTGCCTATATATATAGTGCCTGGAAATTAATTATAATTTCCAGGCACTCACTTCCACGTGCACCGAGCTCACATGTTAGAAAGAGCGCGAAACATATTGAAATGTGATTAAGACGTGAAAGGGATGACCGAAATAGAGGTTCTTCGTTTCGGTTGCGATGGCAAACCGAATTGAGTTTAAATGTGAATACGGTTCACCGCATTGCGGGCATCAAAGTTCGATCATTGAAAAGTTTCCTTTTATGTGGAGCCTTATGTGGAGCACACACAGATTACATGTATGATATCTACCGAGCTTTTCTGGTAGGGGATTACAAAAGAAAATCAGACCAGTGGGTCGATCAGAGACATACATCTTGCATTTCAACTTAAGATGCAGTTTGAATAATACTGGTAGTTTTACATTCGGTAGGTACAGATACAAAAAGCTTTAAGGTCGAGTCCTACGCCGTGAATACGTATAATTTTTTTTTTCATAATATTTGAAACTTCGGTGAAAACTAATCGTCACAGACATAAAATAGACTACCAAAAAGTGGCAGAAGAACTAAAAACGGCGGACTGGCCACCGGTCACTAGCGCACCCGCGCGATGCTGCAATTGCCGCTGAAATTTTTAGCCATCTCTTCACTCGTGCTATAAATAACAACACAATTTCGGTAAAAATAAGTCGAGCGAAATTTAATCTAAAACCGTGGGTCACACCTGGACTAATGCGATCTATAAGGTATAGAGATAAACTATATGCGCAAGTAAGAGCATCCCCAAACAATAAAATTCTACGACTTACCTATTCCAGATACAGAAATCTTTGCGACAATATACTTTTTTCTCTAAAAAACAATTATCAAATCAGCAATTAAAGGACTGTGGTAATATAATAACACTAAAAAGCTCTGGAAAACCATCAAAGACATATGCCAAAATCCGGTTCGCAAAAATAATGCAGAGGAACTTGTGCACAGACTAGGTACTCGTAAAACTGAACAGTAACCACTTAATGAATGTAATCAGTATTTCTCAACAGTTGGTAAGAAGTTAGCAGAAGGCATTCTTGAAAAATATTCGGATTTGCGACTAAATACAAACCCCTAATAACTACTAGTAATTCATTGTTTATGCGTCCCACTGACAAACAGGAAGTAGATAGGATACTGTCCCAACTTAAACCCCTCAGTGCGCCTGGTCCTGACAATGTGAAACCTCTGCTGATAAAGGAGCTTAAGGACGTAATACTAGAACCGCTCACGTACATTTGTAATTTAAGTATTGAAACTGGCCGTTTCCCGGATTATTGGAAAATTGCCTCTGTGTCCCCTATTTTCAAAGGCGGTGCCAAGGACTCCAAGCAATTTCAGACCAATCTCTCTTCTGTGTATATTTTCAAAAATATTAGAGAAAATTGTCAACACTAGGTTGGTGAATTTCATTGAAAGACACCACCTTATTGCTGACAGTCAATTTGGCTTTAGAGCAGGGATGTCCACGGAAGACGGCAATATTACTGACCAATCAGATTTCTGGTCACTTGGACCGTGGCAATAACTGTATTGGTATATTTTTAGACTTGGCCGAAGCTTTTGACACGGTTGCTTTGAGCTGGTTTGAAAGTTACCTAAACGACCGTAGCCAGATGATAAAAATTGGTCAGCACGTAAGTGATTACTTAGGGACACCAAAGCCCTTCTCTTGGCTTCCGGTAGGCTTTGGTGTCCCCCAGGGGAGCGTACTTGGTCCGACACTTTTCACATTATATATAAATGATGTTCTAAATATTAACATCCCTAACGTCGAGCTGATCTGCTACGCAGACGATACTATACTAACTGTAAACGGGAAATCATGGGAGGAAACATACTGTTGGGCTGAGGGCGCGCTTGCGGCAGTAGCCTCGTGGCTGAAGAGTAACCTACTCACACTCAATGTTGGAAAGACGAATTTCGTAGCGTTCTCAAAGACGATAGCCTCATCCCCGCCTGTAGATAGAACTATTAAATTCCACTCCTGTGTGTGTTATAGTTCTGCTTCATCTTTAGGCCCTTGAGCAACTGCTCCTGTCAAGAAATTGAAAGACGCCACTAACGTAAAATACTTAGGTATTCTTTTTGACCAACATCTCGCCTTCAAGCAACACCTGTCCGCGCTTGCCGCCAGAGTTAGGAAGCTGATTTACGTGATGAAGCGAATTCGTGACTGCGCTGACCTTGTTGTCCTCCGCCTAGTATATCATGCCCTATGTCAATCCATCCTACAGTACGGAGTGGCCGTCTGGGGCAGTGCTGCCAAGTACAGCTACATGCTCGAGGTGGAGCGTGCTCAGAGGGCGGTTATAATGGTAATGCTGAAAAAACCGTTTCGATACCCCACAGACACGCTCTACTGCGAATGTAAACTACTGCAAGTAAGACAGCTTTACATTATGAAAGCAGTTTCCCGGACATGGGTAATATGGACATATGGGTGGTATGGACATGCCTACTGAAATCGCCAAATTACAATGAACTTTTGAGCAAGCGTATTTTCAAGGCGTCTCTGCCGCCACTTACATCAGCGTTGGCCAGGAAAAGTCCTGCGTTTTCTCGTCCCCACATATACAATAACATTTGCAACCGTCTTAATATTAAAACGTTACACACACACACACACACAAATAGGAATTTTAGTCTTCAACTGTAATATAATATTTATTCCATCTTAATTTTACTTTTAACGAAACAGAAGTTTTTACTGCAAAATGGTAATATTTTAACTAGTTTGTGTTAATCGCACTCGCAGGCGGCCAAGATACAGGCTCAGCCTAGTTTGGCGTCTGACGGATATAACGTTTATGATACAAGTGTATTTTAGTTAAATAAATAAATTATAAATTATAAATATTTACCTATTGCATAACTACATAATAGGTATGTATGAATACTTGCTTGACACCCAACAGTACATTACGTACCAAGAGCGGTGAATTCGTGAATGCTCCAGATCGCAGGTGTTTCTGACCCGAACCGAAGGTGACATAAATTATTATACTATTACGCCACACCTGGCCATAAGGTGGCAATGACTGCCCGCTACGCGTTCGGAAAATCCCGAACCAGGGAGAAACGTTACATTTTGTAGTCACCACGGACGATAAAAAAGTCTTGCACATTTATCGCCCCTGCCTTCGACTCATGCACGGTTGGCACAACACAGCGTTCGAGCTGTCTCGAGATAGACTATCCGTAACTTTGTAACTAGCGGCTCCGTGACAAAATTAGGTTAGTAACAGTAGACAATAAACAATATACATTTTTGTAAATAATAAATTGGTCAACGCCCTTAATCTGCCCCACCCAGAAAGATGGAATCGGACAGTAAAATCTACCCGCTACTGCCTGTAGAATGCTGTTGGCGCTTGCTCTCACCCGGCCTAATAGCGAGGCTATCTTTTTGCGCATGATCGCCTGGAACCCATCTACACGGGCTTCGACAAACATGTCCGAGGCACAACACCCCCTCGGCAGCCCCAGCAGCATTCTAAACGCATCATTGTATTCGACACGCAGGGTGCTATAGGCTCGCATTGTATATTTAACCCACAGGCTGTTCGAGTAAAAACATTGTGTATAATACGAGTAATGATATAATACGATAAGCTCTAAAAAGCGTTGTCTTTACTTCGAAAACAAAATCCATGTCATTATTGAACATGCTCACAAAATTTAACGAGAATCGGTTGAGTAATGCGACCGGTAGAGGAGAATAGCCAGACAGACGTAGGACATACGAAATAATTTTTGCTCGAGCTGAACCAGAGAACTTCATTTGTTTCGCTCGCTCGTTTCAATTAGAAAACTTGGAAAAGAGGCGGACGCCGTCTTGTGCTAACCGTGCTGCGTTCTGTGACATTCTTTGTTTTCCCGCCCTAGATCAGTAATTTAATTTTGTATTAAGCAGTAACGCTGCTAACGAAATTATAAATTTAAATTAAAGGACAAATTTAATAAATGTATGCTCCGAGCCGGATTTGAACCGGGGACCACAGGCATTCATGCTCCGTCGCTACTAACCAACTGAGCTATCAGAACAATCTGTCTCGGCCACTAAATCTTTCAATCAGTTCCTTCTTACACACACCTTTCTTATTTGCTACACGCCTTCGTAAGGCGTTCTAAGGAGCTGATTGAAAGATGTAGTGGCTGAGACAGATTGTTCCGATAGCTCAGTTGGTTAGTAGGGACGGGCCCTGAATGCCTGTGGTCGCCGGTTCGAATCCGGCTCACAGCATTAAATTTATCATTTTTTTCTCTAATGTAAATTTAAATCAGTAATGTACTAATTTGCATAGAAATAAGTACCTATAATCAAAGCGCAGTCATGACATTAATTAAAATACACGCAACATTATCATACAGATTCTAAGCCTGACCTCCTATTACGCATAGTCGTCAATGAACTGACAACTTGTATGGAAAAAATGACAATTTTGGAAATAATTTATAATAGCTTATTTTTTATGTGCAACGGATATATTATCAATTAAATAGTTACCCAGCGACAAAATCCGACAAAATTTCAGACATCAAAATAATTCTAAATTAACTAGCTTCTAAAAAGTAAGAAAAAATATTAATAAACATATTTGTCTTTATTTTGGTTCATCTATATTTGTTGTATAATAATCAAGATAAATCGTACAAAAAAAGACAACGCATGCTTCATTTAAATCTACATAATTACTTCCGGGTGGAAAGTTTGCCAGATTCTTGAATAAATCATCTTAGAATAAAATTTTAAAATGAAACCAACAAAAAAAACGCTATTATAAATTAATGTTTTTCAAAACCGTATTTTGCCTGGAGTAGCATAGTTGATACGAATTTAGGGGTAATGTTGTAGAGCGGCTCACAGTTGAAATAATGTTTCGTAAAAGCAATACTCACTGCGATGCATTTGACGAAGTCGACTACCACATTTCCTTCAGGCGTTTTGATTAAATACCGGTTCCTGGCGCTGGCGAATATTACTGAAACAAGAAGAATAAGATTTATTAAGTTAACTGTAGGCTTACTTAATGCGAGTAGGCCGGTACGGTGCTGCTTTATTTATGAGAGGTGTGCAATAAAGAGTACTTAAGGCCTCTCACAGACTGGCGCGGCCTAGCCGCGGTTGTCAATAGGAAACTTGTCATTAGCTGACAAATTTACTATGGACCGCCACCGCAGGCCGCGCCAGTGAGTGGGAAGGAATTCGCCGCTAGAGGCGCTAGTGTAGCGTGAGGTCTCCGAAATGTCAAATGCCACTGTTTGGGTGGCCTACGCGGGTTTATTTCTAATTTTAAAAATAATGTAAATATATTGCTATACCTGTGTATGAGTTACTGATTAATCAATGTTAGTGCTTTAAAGGCTCAGCTAAAATTATTTAAATTATCGATTTGCTATTTCAAGTATGATTTAAATGTAAACTTTGTTTTACGCCCGCAATTACAAACTTTGACAGCTATATTTCTGGACCCTACTCGCTAGTGGCGCCAAAATGGTAACCGCCTTTGTAGGCATTGTCATGCTAAATGGTGGTCATATGAATCGCTAACGAAATAATTTACTTTAAAAACAAAGTTTTAACCGACTTCAATTTAGTACTCCGCCAAGCCACGAGAACATTTCCACATTTCTTTTCCCATTTACCACATGAACTGATTTCCGAGAGCAAATGCATTGATTATTAGAGAAAAAACCCCAATCGCTGTATGTGACCCGATAATATTTGAGGACTTCCGTCGATTCCACAAGGATCACCCTTGGCACTTCATTAGTTGCTATTTCAACGGAATCTTATCAGAATCTGTGATATAGGTACTTTTGTACTTTTAAGTACATAATTGAGGAATTCCATAAGTCATCTGTGGTCTTCATCATCAATTTCATCAAGATTTCCGGATATAAATACACGAGTTATAATAGAAAATACCAACATCACTACACGCGTGCCTAATAGAATTGAGGAGTTCCCTCAATTCCTCATGGATCCCATCATCCAATTGAATTTCCAAAAAAATGGGACCCACCTGGAAGCATATAAATACAAACAAAAAAAAATATTTTACGAATCGGCTCATCAATGACGGAGTTCTGAGGTAACAAACATTGAAAAAAAAAAATACAACCGAATTGAGAACCTCCTTTTTTTGAAGTCGGTTAAAAAATAGTCGGCAAAAGTTTTTTTTATAGAATCTTATTTTTAACTAGCTTTTGCCCATGTGGAGCTCGTTATATCGTACCTCCATACAAACTTCCGCACCCATTTCACCACCTAAGGGAATGACTTCTGTGATAAAAAGTATTAAATGTCCTTCCTCGGGATTAAAACTCTCTATACCTACCTGATTTCATCTCAATTTGTTCAGCAGTTTAAGCACGAAAAGCTAACCAATGGACAGATAGACAGACAGACAGCGTTAGATACTTGCGCATTTATACTACCTACTTAATATTCGTTTTTAAGATACTCGAGGCTAAATAATATGTCAAAATTCTTAAGTCTTAAAGAGAAAACGTGTAAAATTTGTTGCACAAATGCCAGTTCAATTCAATGCCTAACGGTAAGTCAAATTAATCCCTTAATATTTATATAAGATAGCTGAATTAAGAACATTTCACGTTACCCAGACACGTAAAGCTCGGCGCTTGCAAATTAACTAAACCTTAATAAAGTCACATCACGTCGCGCTCCCAGGCTGTTCACAATCCTTCAGCTCGTCTCACACCGCTGCCATCACCAGAACTTGATAACTTCGAGATATTGATTTCTATGTGTATAAAATGCAGTTTTTAAAAGTAAATATATCCAGGTTTCGGAAATCATGTTTCTATTAAGCAAAAATGTACCTAGCTTAATGAATTTAAAAATATTCATATCAAAAATTGGAAGTGGCCCAAGTAACACACAGGCTGAATGTTCAGTAATTAAGTACAAGTATTAAGCTTTACTAAAGATATACAAGAGTTCTAGGGGAGACTGAAGACTGAAGCGAGAGATTTTCGAGTCTTATACCTACAGCCTTGCTGATTAAGCGCTGCAAAAGGGCAAAAAATTACTCTAAGCAGGCAGCCTTTAGTCGCAACTTATGCTAATAGCAGATTAAGAAACCTTCGGATTGTGTAAGGTTGGTTTTAAGAGGTGACTAATAAGCTTTATATCAGTTAATTCGGATGTTATTGTTCAGCTTTCAGTCGCAACATATGCTAATAGCTGGTTAAGAAACCTTCGGCTGGTGTAAGGTTTATAGCCCGCGACCTAGCAACACATGTTCGTGACCAATCAACCCCCGGCCCCGTGCGATAACTTGTGAGGAAGAGTATTGTATCATGAAGCCCCATGGACGTCAGCTGCGGCTCCGTCGTTGCGTTGACCGGCAGCAGCCACCCAAACACGTAAAATCAAAAAAAAATGCCTTTATCCCTTTATTCATTTTATCATCAAATGATGGTTAATCCAATATTATGACGAAAATACTGTACAGTCAGCTGACGATTTCTTTCCTCACCTTCACACAAGTTATCGCCCGGGTGTAAGCGACTGACGAAAAAATGCAGCTAGCGGGCTATTACGTAAAACGTGACCATAAAACCTATCATGGCCTAAGAACAACAACTTGTGAATAGCATAGCTTTACTTCTGTGGGAGACAGCAACGTTTGGCTAAATAAGGTACTTAGATAAAGATACTCAAGTTTGTAATAAGATAATTCTAAAAGTTGTTTACACAACTTCGGTTGCCGTATAATTAATCAGGCAATGGACCCGATTCTATGTGTACACGGCTTAACTAGCCTTAAACTAAATTGTCCAATTTTTAGACATAATTTAGGCGGCAGTTTAAAGACGACATATTTAGAATGGCATTTAGGCAGGCCTAACATAAGAAACGTCAGATTCAAATTAGCGCTGTCATTTGAATATGACAGCTGGTCATAGAATAGCAAAGTGTTTTAGCGACACCTAAATAAAATTCGAAAAGTTTAGAGGCCAATGTAGAATCGGGTCCCAATTGTGATTTTCCTTGATTTTGTGCTGGAACTGAGGCTTTTTAGATTTAAGTAGTGGTTATTATACACTCACAACAAAAGGACAATGACCGCATGCAAGTATACTGTCCAATTACTATGGGGATAAGACACTAAAGAAACGCATAGCCTTCATACTAAATACTCGCTGCCGACGGACATTGTCCATGAACCTAAAAAAAGTTAGGATCTATTTAAGCATCAATTAAAAAAATACCTCATGGATATCCTGTAGAGTTTTACCCTCACAGGCTTTATATAGAGCATTCATGTGAAACCTACTCTCACGATACTTGATTCTCATTCATATTTAAGTAGGTAATACTAATAGAGCGTAGGTACTTATATATACACGGAAGATATTTACGAAACTACCTTTTTTTTTATTTAAAAAAACAGACATAAACAGTAAGGTACTTACATACCTCCGCAAAGGAATTTAAATAAGTAAGACTAAAAAACTCCTAACAATCTCATGTTATTAACGTGTTACTGCGATTTTAATCATAGATAAGACAAGAACTTTTCCTCCGCTACGACATAATGCAAACATATTCTAGACAGGAAACTACTATTTCAGCACTAAATATATCATACGAGAATAAACATTATACATGCTTGGAATAGAACACCTTCATTGGAATAACAATAGATAAGTTGTAAGGTCAATTGCCTTCCTTGATAGCGAAACCATACTAATATTATAAATGCGAAAGTGTGTCTGCCGTTCTGTTACCTCTTCATGCTTAAACCGCTAAACCGATTTAGAAGAGGTATAGAAATAGTTTGAGTCCCGGGAAAGGACATAGGATAGTTTTTATCCCGGAAATCATCCATTTTTTTAATAGATAGTTATTAAAGAGGAAGGTTTATACGTATAATATAGTACCCGTGCGAAGCCGGGGCGGGTCGCTAGTTATCTATAAAAACGGCAAAAAAATCATGTCTGTTGTATAGGAGCCCCACTCCGACTCGCACTTGGCCGTTTTTTTAGTATTTTTTGTTTTAGCGGCAACAGAAATACATCATCTGTGAAAATTTCAACTGTCTACCTATCACGGTTCATGAGATACAGCCTGGTGACAGACAGACAGACAGACAGCGGAGCCTTAGTAGGGTCCCGTTTTTACCCTGTGGGCACGGACGGAACCCTAAAAATGACACCGAAACAAATTTCGCGCGCCCCTTTGTAACCCCGCGCCCCTACGCACGTCCCTAGTTTGCTGATACGGATTATCCGCGTCTACTTAGAAAATATCTAACAGCACAACTACGTTATTAGATTTAACACAGAGCCAGCATCAGTCATCGCACTCCCATTGAGAACCAGGGGCCGTAGACAAGGTTACAATCGACAAGCGCTAATGCCAATAGAAAATAATAAAATGTAGGGGAATGACAGATACCGACGAAACACTTTTCGTTAACATCTTGTTATTCCCATACATTCTATTAGTTTTCTATTGGCGTTAGCGTTTGTCAATTGTAACCTTTTCTAGGCCCCCTGGTGTTAAACTCCACTCCGCGTTTGCCTTTCAGATTTCCAGAAAACTCAGGAGTCTTCATCATCAGGATCAAATTTCATTTAAATCGGTTCAGCAGTTTAAGGGCGGGTTGCATCAACTTAAGATTACAGACCGATCCGCGTTAAGCATGTCGCCCGCAGGAATCTTCTCAAACTTTCCATCCATACTATACTATATACTATAATATTATAAATATATACTATATACTACGAGTATTATACTGTACTATAAATGCGAAAGTGTGTCTGTGTGTCTGTCTGTCTGTCTGTCTGTCTATCTGTGACCTCGCTTAAACCGCTGAACCGATTTGGATGAAATTTGGTATAGAGATAGTTTCAGTCCTGGGGAAGGACATAGGATAAGTTTTTATCCCGGAAATCATCCCCCGAGGGGATAAAGTGGGGGGGGTGAAAGTTTGTATGGAGCTACGATATAAACGAGTTCCACGGACGGAGTCGCGGGCAGAAGCTAGTACATTTATATTTTAACGAACACCGCCCACGATTACAGACGGATCGGTGCAACCTACCCTAACGGCAAGTTATATATCAATATATGACTCGCCGTTACACAGGGTGTATCAAAAATGGGGTGCGAACTGCGAACCGATCAAGGGCATGTTCGGTAGCGTATTGCGATTCCAAAAATGCATTTTTTATTTTTTATTTTATCTTGTTTACATTGAAATGTTTGTTTTTGTTTACATTGCAGTCTTTCTTTTTGTTCACACTGCTTGTGTATGACATCAAAAACCTAAAAAGTGTCAAAAAAACTTACAAAAAACATTTATTTTCATAACAATCCCTGTCCGCGCAGCGGTTGAAAATTAAATAAACCCTCGCATCCTTCACCCTTGGAGGAAGGGCCAGCCATGTCAACAAAAACAAAAATATCAATGTAAACAAAAACGAACAAATGCATATTTTGGATTCGCAATGCGATACCGAAGATGCCCTTGCTCGGTTCACACCCCATTTTTGGTACATCCTGTAGGTACACATAACTCGCCCTTAGGGTATTTTTGCCTGTTGTCACGTCCACATGTTTAAACTAAAGTTAAACAGTAAGAAACACATATTTCTGTTCACGACTTAGGATTCAACCTGTATAAGGTATGGCACTACACCATTAATTTTTGCGTGAAATCTCCTCGATGTGCATAAAATCGCTGTCCGAGCTGAGCTATCATGGACCGCATAACGTCAAACGGCATTCGAAAGGAAAATATACAGGTTTGGTACGTGTATACAACGTGTTTTTTTTACCGTCTTAGAGCCGAAGCCCAATTAAAATATCCAAAACGTACTAATCATTCGGTGAAAAAAAAGCGGTCAAGTGCGTGTCAAACCACGCACAACGAAGGGTTCCGTGCCTATTAAAAAGATCGTATCGTTACTGAAATCTTATGGCACTTTCGTCATTTTCTTTAAGGAAGGCAGTTTTTTAGAAATATCTCAAAAACATTTGAACCGTCTTGTTCAAAACAATTTTCGCTGAAAGAATTTAATAAGCCCTATGTCCATGATTTTTTTCTTATTTTTAAAATACACGGTTCAAAAATTAGAGGGGGGGACGACACAATTTTAGTGACGTTCGGGGCGATTATCTCCGACTCCATTCACTTAATCAATAAATTGCTGAGAAACCTTACATTTATTTTGAAAGGCCTATCGATTGACACGTGGGCTTGCAATAAAAAAAAATTGACTTTCAGTTGTATGTATGGAGTGCACCCCTAAAAAAAATTTTAAAAAACTTTAGCGGCTAACAAAATACACCTATCCTCAAAATTTTATTCAAATACATCTTATAGTTTTCGAGTAAAATGCCTGTGACATACGGACGGACAGACAGACAGACATGACGAATCCATAAGGGTTCTGTTTTTTGCCATTTGGCTACGGAACCCTAAAAATGTATTAGTTAAGTTTTTAGTAATAAGTTTCAAAAATCCTGTATGGCGCGCGGTGCGAAGTTCATTCACCCGGTTAGAGTTCGTACCTATCGACATAATATGGAGGCTAGCGGTCACTGCGGTCACTCGGCTGGATGATTAAAATTAATATTAATACAAAAAAAACAATATTAATACATTTAAAAAAAACAGAAAAAAAGACCTTAAATTCTTCGTAATTTATGTACATTAACTTGGGCTTCGGCTCTAAGACGGTTAAAAAACACCCTGTATATAAAAGTTACTGAAGGGAAATCTCGTATGATATCCGATAATCCTTATTCAAAAGATAAGGAAAAAACACTTTTTGAATCTATTGAAATGCCGTTTGAGATCCAAAAATCCAATGATAAGGACCTAAGTTCAAATACCAATGGATAAAACCATGAATATTTTGTTTCTGAGTTTTTGATGTTTTTAAGTGATAAAGTCGATGTTTCCAATGCCGCCAACCTTTTGTACTTTTCTCGGAATCTCAAATGAAAAAGTGTCAGAAAAAGGGTATGGCGTTTTGCCCAATAGGAAGCAAGACTCCTTGGTTAAGTTTATTGGCCATTGTTCAATGATAGATAGATGATCACAAGTTCACACACAAAAAAAAAGACCGGGTTGCGATCCGGGAGTGCCGGCAGAAGTGAAAACTTGAATATTAACGTTGTGCATTTTTGATATTTTGGAATGGTTAGAGAATAATTTTGCACGAATTGCTTTAATTATCAGTATAAAAAAAACCGCGTTTGAAAGCGCAGCTCCCGCTTTTTGTATTCCGGCATCTGGCAACACTGAATCTCACCTTACGGTCACGTGACCTGTGGCGAGTTTAACAATTTTTCGCTATCCCAAAAAGTGCACAGCGCCGCTAAAGAAGTTTTCACTTCAAAAATGGAAAAAAAAATAGTGCTATGATATAATTATTGTGAAGGCCGCTACATTCTTATCTACAGAATCCTTATTTGATATCACCTCCTACCGGCCCCGAACACGACAAGAGAATCCATTCTATATAAACATGAGCGATGACCAAGAATCGCTTCGCATAAGACAAACACATTTTAAGGGCAATTTAACTAGAATAGGTTTAATGAATGCTTACAATTAAGGTCATTAATCTATTCTGCAACGACACTATACTCGTGAACATGACATAATATGTGAATCATGAGCAAACTCACCAATAGAACACAGCACGACGAAGCCGGGAGCGCCGAAGGCCAGTGAATAGCAATCTTTATCCCCGAAGCAGTGGACCTCGGACCTTAGTATAGGCGACACGGTTTTCGCTATCAAGCTACCTGCATAAAAATAAAGCTATTAGAAAAAACTTGTTTCCATTTCAATTTCTAGCAACACTAGTTTCCGACCTAGATATGGCGGATCTCATCGTATGACAACGACATGCTGTCGTTTGAATGTTGAGGTCACATGCTTGGCAAATAACGGCAAACAGCGATCACCAAACAACAAACACGAACGTGCGGATAGGTGTTTGCCTGTGTTTGGTTTGGTGGCGGTTTTTGTGCACAAATCAAAGTAATATACGGAATATACTAGAACGTTGTGTATTGTTAATCTTATGTCAATAACAATCGACCCAATCTACGCCGGCCCGGCCCTACTTATGCGTGCGTACTGCGTGGCAGGCTGCAATCGTTCTGCCAGAGCGGGGACGGTATATGTTCCTTCTCACTACCTAATGCCCTACAGCCGTTACAGGAAGAGTGCAGCCCACCATCATCTGAGACTCACAGACCGGCGCGGCCTGTGGTGGCGCGGTCAATAGTAATCTTGACAATAACTGTCAATTTTACTATTGACCGCCACCGCAGGCCGCACCAGTATGACTCAGGCTTCAGGGTCGGAAATACACATGCATTCATAGGCTACGGTAACTTACCATCTTGCTGGCTGTATGCTTGTTTACCACAGACGTATAAAAAAACACGCAGGACCATTAAAGCCTGCACTACACTGGCGCGGTCTGCGGTGGCAGTCAATAGTAAACTTGACGAATTGGCAAATTTTGTATTGACCGAGACCGCAGGCCGCGGCAGTGTGTTGCAGGCTTTAAATGCGTCTGGAGCAACATAACACCAAGTTTTGTAGGGTGACCAAATAATTTGAAAAAAGTGGCATTACTTAGAATAATAATTACCTAAGCATGAATTGAGATACAGCACGCTGAAGTACACTGCCAGGTACTTCTCCTGCTGTGGCAACCGGAACTGGTCGCCGCCGAAGGCAGTCACACAAGGCTTTATACCGCCTGTGCCCACTGTTATTAGGAACAGGCCAAGGAGCGTGCAGAGTCTGGAACGGAACGTTTCTTTAAAATCACGTGAAAATACTGTCATTATTATCATGATACTGGATGTTAATATTATCGTGGTTTTCAAAATTGTACCATGTGAATACTGATCCATACTGAAGCAATTAAAGTTGTATTCACGTGGTACTGTTTCAATATAGCTGATAATATATAATGGTATAATAAATAATGGTGTAATCTGCTGAAATAAAGCTGCATGTGGTGTAATGTTCGGAACAAACTTAAGAGGAAACACCACAGTATATGAACAGTAGATAAACTTCGAACAAAGTTACATCGCACGGCTGCACACATGCGCGCGTGTTCGGTACGCACACACACATAGCCTTCGGGAATGATGGAGAATGCTTCAATCGGGGCCGCGCCTAGAGATGTGCCAACCCGAAAATATCTCAAACCGAATTGAACGGTTCGACTTTCTATGTAAACCGGTTTCAACCCGGGTTGATCAAACCGAGTTGCTATGACGGTCCTAAACGTATTAATATTAATGTGGTATTCGGTTTGACCTGTCCGAGTCGATCCGTGAATATAAACACCTACTTGTTCAGGTTTTAAACCTAAACTAAACTGTTTATAGGTTATTGTTACATTTGTGAGCGTTACCTCGGTAGCGCCATAGAGTAATAAGTAATTATAAATTGCTCACTATATTTCATTCAAAATTATATTGCAAAACAAAACTACAAACCTTGTTGCAACGAGATAAGGTCTACTAATGGTCGTCGTCGTCACCCGCCCACCTGTTCGGGAGAAATCGGGTTTATTCGGCTACTCATTCGGTTTGCCCGCTCCGGCCCAGCCCGCTCGCGCGAGTCGCGCGCGTCGGTTCGGTTTCGTTGGCTCGGGCCGCTGTCGTAGAGCGGGCTCGAATGTAGCGGTTCGCTGCTCGTTATAGAACCGAGTTAGTGGACTAACAAACCGGGTCGGTTCGACTTTAGCTTGACTCGGTTTGGACCGAGTTGGCAAACCGAGTTGACACATCTCTAGCCGCGCCGTTGCGGTGTTCGCTCGTTCTCACTCGCTACGTCAAAGGAAGCCGCCTCGTAGCCTATGAAGACAGCGAGCCGCCAGTGCCACGATATCAAAAGGAGCCGAATAGGCTTGTAACTAAGCACCTACCAACCTAGTGCAGTTTAGCAACTATTATACTTACTAGGAAATATTTTATTCATAGTATAGTGGTACTAAAATATTCCATGAAGTGGGAAACTAAAAACACATACCCAACTATCTATAATATTATATGGGATTCGCCCATGTTGAAAAGATGGATCAGCCTTCACTCTAGTTTTATAAATTTCAACTGGTGACACGGTCGCAATTTTTAAATTTTTAATTTCTATTGATTTAGCTCAATGTACCTGTTATTTTTACGTAATTAACTTATATTAACTTTCCATATTTCTTTAAATTTAATGTATTTGACATTCCTACTTAAATAAATAATATTGACATTTCCATATTCCATTTTCTGTGATAAAATTAATTATATTTTTAATAAATTCTTGGACATAATGTATTGTAGCTAATTATAATCTTTTTATTTAATTCGCGTTAGGTTATTCAATTGGTGATTTTATATTTTAAACAAACTTTTCTGAATTCTTTATGCTCATCCGGTTATAATTATAAGTAGGTTATAGTTATAATTATGTCTCGTATGCTGTGGTTGTGATATCTGACTGTTATTAACAATAGGTTTGTAAGTGATGTACCTACTAACACTTTTATAAGCCCTGCCTGAAATAAATGATTTATTATATTATATTATATTATTATTACGTTGTGTATACAATATTGTCTATTAAACTGTAACAGAAATACTTTGCATACTTAAAAGCAAAATTAGTATTATATGTATGCCAAGCCACTGCACAAACTTGACACAGCCCTGCGCATCGAGCGAAAGTAGGTAACGAACGCTCCTAAACGGCCTCAGATTACCTACTGTATTATTCTTCTATACTGTGGAAACACTAAGGTCAAGATAATTGAGAAATAGGTATTTGTAAAATGTATTGCTGTCGCGCCAACCACAAGCCTCCCGCCGCAGAGCGCGATAGACAACTGCATGCAGCTTGGACCGAATATACCTATTCAAATGACATAAAATCAACGTTTCGTAGTCCTCTGATTTCTTCTCCAAAACTTGACCTATTCAAAATCAAAGAAAGGCTTTGGCCGTGTTCCTATGTTTTCCTTTTTTTTTAATAATCTAGTCAAAATTGTTTTCTGGATGTTTGAACACAGCGGAAAATCTGGCATTTTTTGATGAAATTGCATTATCTTTTTTGGGTCCAGCTAGTCAATTATAGTCGCAAGAGTATTGTTAATGTCAGCTTCATAATTTTTGATTTAATTAAAACGGTACTGTCATAGGTATCATAGGATATTATTTGCAGATGACAGAAGAAGCAACGTCTTATAGCACAGATAAAGGAATAATTGCGAAAACCGTAAATTTTACGGAACCCTCGGTGCGCGAGTCCGACTCGCACTTGGCCGGTTTTTTTTTACATTTCTTCCAAGTTGGGCCTCGAAGGGGCCCTCAACTAATTGCCTCAACGACACTGTGGTATAAAACACACAAAATATAAAAAATATTAACACAAACAACCAAATACAAACATGCAACCATAATAGGAAACCTAAAACTACAAAAGTACCTATACACAAAAACTAACTACTACCTAGGTATAAAAGTTCAAATGAAAATGTCAAGTCAAAATGTAACATCGGAGTGATAGGTTGGTGATGGGCTACCACAACACACTTCAACCCTGCTCCCTTAGTCGACTTTTACGACACCCACGCCACTAAGAGAAAGGGGGTGGTGAAATTCTAACCCACACGGGCTCATACTAATTGACGCAGAATGATTGTTTAGTTCACTACCCTATTTAACTCTGTCCTTTACTTCGACTTCGAAATTTATGGTGGCGTGATAAGGCCGCTCAACCCCGTGTGGATACGTGTCGAAAGCACAGCGGCCAACCAAATCAAGGTCACTACGAATTTGTCGAACGGCCGAGCAAGGTCACAGATAATCTATTATGGAGAGACAATCCACATGGGCAGAATCACGCGTTGGCCGCCGATGCAGCGGCGCTACCACGAACTTCGAAAGTCGAAGTTCGTAATACATGCATCCCTGTCACTCGAGTAAGGGAGTGCGATAGAGATGGAAATACCCGAACCTCGATTTTCGAAGTTCGTGGTAGCGCCGCAGTCCTGCCGATATCGGCCCGTGTAGCGTCTCCTATTCTGTGACCTTGCTTGGCCGTCCGCCGATATCGGCCCGTGTAGCGTCTCCTCATCACTGATAAATCTAGAAACAATTTTAATGATGGTTGGACTGTACCTACGCGGTAACCTTTGCCTATTGTATTGAAACCAAACAAAAATTTCTATCTGTGGTTGTGTTTTAGTGATGTGCCAAATTCGTTTGAACAATATGTATCGATATAATGTAGCACTAATTTTCTGTATTGAAATAACGTTGTTTAATACTCTTATTATTGTTGAATCTATTTCAAGGAATGATTTTTATAACTTACCTTCCAGGTAAAGCTAGCTGAGGAATGGCTGTTATGGCAACCAACATATTGCCAGCGGCATAAACAAACATCATGTACAAAATCGTCCTGAAATAAAATAATACAATTATTATTATGGCGCGTAAATAACACAGACGTTTCTAAGTTGACGTTCATGTTCAGTTATGGCAATTTAAATAATGTTACCTGAATTTCCCAAGGTAATTGTCAGCAAGAATTCCTCCGAAAATTGGGAATAAATATACAAAAGTAGTAAAAACATGATACAGTTCCGTGGCTTCATCATCTGAGTATCCCAATTTGCTTCGTAAATATATGGTTAGGAACGCTGTAATGATACACTGATATTACATAGATTATTGAAAAGTTTAATGTTATTAGAAGTATTTAATTTTATGGATTTAACCCTGTACTTTGCAGTTGTATCTTTAAATGCACACGTTGTTGGCACCATTTGCATTATTTGTTTTGTAACGATTATTGTGCTCTATACAGCGCAATCTAAGCTTTTAAACGCATGATTTTTTTGATAAGTATTTATTATTATTGCTTACCTCGCATTCCAGAGTAAGAAAATCTTTCGCAAAACTCGGCGACTACTATAATTATTACTAATCTAGGAAACCTATCCTTCACCTGAAACAAAAAGTTTATTTAGATACATTAGTACAAAAACGAGGGAGGTAAAAAAAATGTTTATTGATACACGATGATGGTAAGCGGACACAGTAGCTTAATGGACGCATGCAACTCCAGATGAATATGACTCGTCTGTCGTTGCCGACCCTCGATTGATTTGAAGAATCGCTGTGTTCAACAGTATGAAACAAATGCTGATCCACCAACACCCAGGTAGATGCAAGGATTAATGTCTCAGATCGCAGGTTTTGTTTGCTTGCTTGGCTTGCTTTAATCTTGGCCAGGGGCCAATTTCACGAAGGTACAAGATACAAATATACTCGTAAGTACAAGTCCAAACAAGGAGCTCAGGTCAAAATCGTTATTGGTCAAGCGTCGCAGCGGCCTGTTTAGAATTGTACAAGTTGTTACTTCATGAAATGGACCCCGGGTCTGACGTCAGTTTTCGTATAGACTTCTGAGTACATTTAGACGGGGTCAAATGATTAAATGACAATCAAATACCTCTGTACTATCTAAATTATTCACTATGTGTATAAATAACTAACCTTACTGTGATAACGCCAGAATGCACAAATGGTAGAACACAATGCAAGCTTATTCATTTTCAACACGTGTATTACGGGGTCATGTCAGGAATTTCTAGGTAAAGTTAAAGACCACTGTTTATCGGTGTACGGCAATTTCGCAAAAGTTAATCTAATTTCAATAAGGGTTTGTTGGTTCGAAGGTCAATTGGCACTAGCAGTCGCTTCTGCAAAAACAAGTGCCTGCACCGAGTCTTTGGGATTAAGTAGCAAGAATATAAATAGGTATAGTTGAAATTTTCTAAGCTAAGCTCATGAATGGCGATTGTCCTGAGATCATGAATGCCTTTGTTTGCGGTCCGAACAATGGGTATTCATGACGCGCGCTCACCAAATTTGCAAAAAAAATTTAGCGCCACTTAAAATGTTCTTTGAATAATGAACTCTATCTGATTTTACAATAGATTCCAAATTACCACAGCGCCTTGTACCTGGCTCGCTGGGAGCGGGTTTTTTGTTATCTTTTAGTTCATTTTGAATCTTTTGTAAAAGAAGACAGAGTTCATTATTCAAAGAACATTTTAAGTGGTGCTATTTTTTTTGCAAATTTGGTACGCGCGCATCTTGAATACCCATTGTTCGGACCGCAAACAAAGGCATTTATGAGCTCAGGACAATCGCCATTCATGAGCTTAGCTTAGAAAATTTCAACTATACTTAGTTGACCTTTCATAATTTTGTACACATTACTCGTACCAAATAGAACTGAGCATGCGGGTAATTGGAAAAAAAGCTACTGCTATCTATATTGATATCCAGTCTCGCCAATCTTCTCGCTACCAAGAATGTTGCAACTAGTCCGAATCTTAATCCATATCCATAGTAATATTATAGAGATACGAAATTGTGTCTGCCTGCCTACGTGTCTGTCTGTTACTCCTTCACGCTTAAACCGCTGAAACGATTTTGATGAAATTTGGTAGGAAGGACATAAGATAATTTATATCCCAGATATCATCTCCTAAGGGTTGATATGGGGGGTGAAAGTTTGTATGGCGCTACGATATAAATGAATTCCGCGAGGAGTCACGGTCAGAAGCTAGTTGTCAATAAATAATATTACACGTGATAACTTCCATTTAGTAAATACATATTTACATTGAAATTTAAAACATCCTTTATTCAACAAACAATACTATAAACAAAACTTAGACACGATAAAAAACGCACTTAGAAAATAGTGATTTGTTTTACAAGGGTGCAAAGTAGTATTTTACCCGCGAGTGTGGAATTGAAACACGAGCAAGCGAAAGGATGCTATAGTTGAACCTGGTTCTAAAATAGAATCTTGACCGTAGCGAGTGTTTCAACACACGAGAAGTAAAATACGTTAGCACCCGTGTGTAACACAAAACTTTTCAGCTCACTGTAGCGAGGAAAGATCAACATGCAAAACAACATTATTTAATTATTATTTTTTTTACTGTAATAATAACGTTAAGTAATATCAAGTAGAATTTTGGTCAAGTGCGAGTCGGATTTTAGTTTTCCCATACATTTTGAAACCCAGCGCCTGATGAAGGCAACAAGCAATTTTTTAAAGTTCTTAAATATTTATTTTATTCTGTTTTTTAGTATCTGTTGTTATAGCGGCAACAGTAATACATAATCTGTGATTTTTTTGTATTATGAGCGTTTTACGTTTAGTCATCTGTCAAAAGCTACTTAAACACGCTCCAAGGTCAAATTACTTTCCCCACTAGTGGATAAAATGCGTTTTTGCCCACTGGTTTTAAAGGATAAAAGACGGCTATCCGAGGCAGTGAGGGGAAAAATGTTTTTTCAACTCCTTTTCCCGGGTCTTCTTGCTACCGCTGCTAAGAACCATCACTGACCATTTCAATTGAAATTAATAAGTTGTACTCCCGTAAAAGGACATAAGATACATTTTAACCCACAAATCATTGGACGGCACAAGTTTATGAGACTTGATGATTTGCAAAATATTTGTTTACTTAATTAAACTCGTATTAAAACTCTTGAAACGATTGGCATCATTAATTAAACCAAACAAAGCTCAAACAAACAAAGTTTTTTTCATATTCATATTTTTTATTGGTAAAAGTATAACATTTAACAAGTAAATTTCTTACATTTCTGGTTAATATTGGTTACGTTACATGCACAGACCACCTAAGTGGTGTGTGGTTACATAGATTCTATAATATACTTATATCATACTTATTTTTTCCTTAAAATAAATTCAGCTATGCTATAGCATGCTCGGTCAAGTAGTAAAGTTTTTATCCTATCAATAAATATTGCATTGCTTTGTTATATTGCATTGTTAACTATTTCAGTTGGGAGAGTGTTGTATATCTTCGCATCAATGACACCGAGTGACTCGTGTTTTCGCGAGTCGACGAAACGGGACGAGCAGGAGATGTTGCCCGCGTGTATTTCTGCCGTGATTTGGTCCGCGGGTAGTGTGGTCCAGATTAGCAGTTACGTATTTGAAGGCGTCCAATATGAAGATGCACGGTAGTGTTAGTATTTTATGTTCTTTGAACAAGTCCTTAGCCGGGTAGTTATATGGTTTACCCGACATAATACGCAAAGCTCGCTTTTGTATTTTGAAGGGCCTATAACGGTCTGCTGCTGTTCCCCAAAAGTCTAGTTAGGATGAAAATAGCCAAAGTAAGCAGTTTTTATATTTTCGATTCTCAAGCTGGGGGCTATCTTGATAGGGCGAAGCAAGCTGAGGATAGCTTTTCACATGTCGAGTCGATGTGGAGTGACTACGTCAGCGCCGAGTCTATAATAAAACCCAAGTACCTCACGTGGTCAACTTGTGGAAGGCTGACGTCGTCTAAATATTCCAATGTTAAACTCACGGTAGGTGTTTTTTCTTAATTGAAAGTGAATTAAATGTGTTTTTTCTATGTTAAGAACCATTGCGTTTGTTGAAAACCATTGGTGTATTTTTTTCGTGACAATATTTGCCTTTGCTTTCAAGTTTTCAGAGTTTTCTCCATTTATTATGATTGCTGTGTCATCGGCGAACTAAAAGATGTTATGTTAAATAATTAAGATTATAATACTTCAAGTTTGTAATATTTGGGTACCTAGAAGCGGGAATAATATAGTCCTTATCATGTTAACTAAATAAAGTGTTTAAAATATCTGGTGTTGTAACAACTATTACTTACCCGTGGCTTGGAATCACATTCTAAATCCTCTTGGTTGGTTTTAGGCATCTTGCAGGACCACAACACTCAGGTACCAATGTGACAAATAATTACTGACTTATAAAGATGTTACATTTATATTGTTTTAACACGTGTTTTCTTAGCAAACAGCCCTATCACATCACAGCTCGACTTAACCAATCAACTTAATTAATATCAACGCACACAAACAGTCTTCTCAGTCGATTTACGCTATGCTTATCATTTGATGTTGCTTTATACACGCTTATTCATTTTTCTGAGACAGTAAAGTCAAAAGGCTTGATGAACAAAGGCTCTAGTCCTGTCCAAATTGTTCATACTGTAAACAATGAATGCTTCTCTAACATCTCGCTCTGTCATATAATAATTATAGTTGCTCTCACTCCATTACAAATAAACATAATCTAACGTCAATATAGGTTTCTCATAGGGGGAAAAAACATTTGGCCTCCAATTTAAAATAGTTATTATAAGCCAAGAGCTCAAAATACTGGTCATAATAGTGCACTTGAAGCGATAACATTTGGACGTTTCGAAGATCTTTTTTTTTTACACACACGGTAATTCTGTATTTTTTATAGATATTAGTCAAACGTATGCATTATACAGTAATATTATATTTATGTACACAAGGTCGTTATATTATACATTTCCAAGTTCATTGGCCGTTTTTATGTCCCAACTATGTCATCATGATATGTTCCTCAAATAAAGATAGGGTAGGTCATCTCCAAAATTAGTGGGGTTTACCTGTATGTAAATATTGTTTTTCATAGATTGTATGAATGTAAACACCCAAATAAATGTAATAAATAACAGTGGTATAAATGTAAACCCAGAAATACAGTATATCATTAAGATTTTTGTACTATTAATGCAGAAAAGAAAGGGCAAGTAAGAGTAGGTAAAATTTGGATCTTCAACATTCTATTATTAGATCATCATACGCAACAGCACATAATATTAGTAATAGTTATCTTATCAAGTGGGTGGTTTCCTCTGATTGTAGCTGTACAAAGAGTCAAAGAGAACTTGAAGAACTTATTCGTTTCCCTACACATGAAAAGAAATTCAAAGGTGACATGTGAAGTTTGTAACGCACATTGGGCTAGCTTGGTGACTAAGTATCAAAGAGTATAATAAGTATATTTATGTGCTAAGTATATCCCAATCTCCGCAGTAAAGCATCATTTATATGTATAGGTTGATGATGACTGTGACGATTTATGACATTTGCAATTTTGCATTCATTCCTAATATTAGCATTTTTTTTGCAATGTAATTACACTTCACACAGTAATCATTTAACTGGTTTTTACATCGACCTCACGTTCTTATCATGTTAATTTAAAAAAAAACATTGGTATCAAGTAATTTCAACTATAATCCCATGACTAAAAACAATCTTTGGTCCAAGAGCAAAGCTTTGACATGTCATTGTTTCTAGCCTTAACGCGAACTTAAATACACATTACACCCGGCCAGCCGTTTGGCCCTCAAAAGTTTCACCATCAGTATCCTATACTTAGTGGCTCTGTGAGCTGTGGAACTCGCGTGCCTGTCTCTTTTAAATCGTAATTAATCTAAAAAACAATACGAGAATTGGTTGAAAGATGCGACCTGCGGGGACATCAGACACTGCACAAACGTTTTTTGGCCCAAGCTGAAGCATAAAACTTCGTTCACTTCTCTCGCTCATTCGATTAAAAAATATCGAGCCTATTCATAAAAAGATATTTTAATATATTACACATCTATTTACACGCTGTGTACGGGTGTGAGATTCACGCGGCCAAACCGAGTGACGTTGGTAGGTGTGTACTACTGTGTGTAAACAGTGATAAATATAGCGTGATTTAGGCACGGTTTTATAAAGATGCGTTAGAAATCATTATTGAACATAACAGTCAAGTTTAGGACATTACATAGCCACATAAGGTATTAGACCTTATAAAACTAGGGTGTATTTGCATGCTTTATATGGTAAGTTAACTTGTTATTGACCAAACATGATTTTAAGGCCATATTGTGGTGTAGTGTGGTCATTCAACATTTTTTTTTACCTATCAGAGATATACATAACTGTAAGTAGGTAGGTTACCTACAGTTATCAAAATCATGCTAACATAATTAATTAGGTATTAATAGTTAATTTCACACACAGATAAAACTATCCATAGGCCTATTTTTTTAAATAGGCACTGTTAAGTTATTAAAAACAATATCCTCTATAACATCATGCAACTCACTACATGCCACTTTACTTGATAATAAATTTTGTATTATCTTAGTAAAAAGTTAGATAAATTTCTTCAAGCCTTATTACCTAGTCTAGCCATAAGTTCTGTTGCTCTGACAAATGAAATGAAACATATTTTTAAAAGGATGTAATTAATTTACCATAAGTCAATGTTTATTTATAGGTAAGTTAATAAGGTTTCTAAACAATATATTTTTTATTCAAAATGCCCGCCTTTAGCTTTAATACACGCCCTCAAACGATCCGGCCACACGTCTATAGATTCACGCACTGTATCCATTGGGAAATTTGCCACTGCTACCTTCAAAGATTTTTTTAGAGAATCGATATTGGCATGGCGTTTAGAGCAGACCATGTCCTCTAACACTGACCACAATTTATAGTCCAGGGGATTTAAGTCGGGACTGGAAGAGGGCCAATCATCTGCCTTGATGAAGTCCGGAACATTCCTTTGCAGCCAAATCTGGGTGGTGCGAGCTTTATGACCCGGGGCTGAGTCCTGCTGAAAGGTCCAGTGTACATTTTTGAACATTGTGTCGTTTAGTGGTTTAACTACTGTTTCTAAAATCGTGTCCTGATACACTTTAGCTGAAATTTTCACTCCTTTTTCGCAAAAATGGATCTCAGAGACGCCTTGATACGACACACCCCACCAAACCATGACGTAAGCGGGATGATGACCTCGCTGAATCCTTCCAACTATCTCTTTAGCTTCTCGAGAGTTGTGTGCGTACACTTTATCATTTTGTTTGTTGTAGTGCTGCTCGATAGTAAAAATTTTTTCATCCGTGAAAAGAATATTTTTATATTTCCCATGTGCGTATCGAGATAAAAGGCTTTTTGATCTTTCAACTCTCTTGTCCTTTAGTGACTGATTTAACATATGTCCTGTATATCGTCGGTAAGCTGCAAGACTCAAGTCATCTTTGATTATACGCGAAAGTGTCCTAGGTGGTATTTTCATTTCCTTAGAAAGGATCATCTGTTTTCTTATGGGATTTCGGCGAATTCTGGCCCTTACAGCATTAACGGCTTGTTTTGTTCTAACAGTACGTGGTCGGCCAGATCTTTTACTGTCATCGACAGAGGACGTTTTGGTGTATCTTTGAATGGTACGATACACAAACATTCGACTGATCTCTAACTTTTTTAGTGTCTCAAAAATGTGGGACGGCTCCATTCCTACCTTATGCAGAGCAATCACAGCAATTCTATTTTCTTTGACACCCCACTCCATTATTAATTTACTTATTTTAATATTATATTGTATATAAATGGTGGCAAAAACATCCAAGTACTTACGTCAAAACACAACATTCGAAATTCGAATTATTATTTTTCTTAAAATCATTGTTAACTGCCAGTAACAGAACTTATGGCTAGACTAGGTATATACATTTCTCTCTGTCGTACGCCAGCCCTTTGATTTGCCGATATGACACGACACCAGCTTTTTCCTTTATTTGGTCCATTTACTGCGCCGTGGTCTTCCCCTGCCTCTGCTTCCCTTCCATGATGATTTTAAAGAAGTTGTCGTGCCGTATCAAATAATCGATCATTTTCCCCCTTCTAGTGCTGATGGTGTACAAGATCGCTCTCTTCTCTTTTACCCTTCTTAACACGTCCTCGTTGGTTATCCACTCAGTCCAGCTTGCGGCGGTTCAACCTCGCAAAGCAGGCATGACGCGCGCAGGCGGAGCATGAGAGCCAGGAACAGATACATCGTCTGGCTACACCACCGTCGCACACACACAAGAGCGGAGGCAGCGTCCGGCTACATCACCGCCGCCCGCATACACCAGAACCGACGACGAGAGCGGAAGAACGGTTCTGGCACACGCTGGAGTTGGCCGACCGTATAAAAGCGAGCGCGCGCGGCGACACGGCCAGTCGGATACCCACAGAATATTTCGAGCTCACCACCAGCGAATCGCACTCTTTTTGTTGAAAACGTTGTGCGTTTTTGGACCCAGACTTATGTCCGGCGGGGACAATCTGCATATCCTGCACAAACCATGAATTCTTCTGTCGGTCTAGTGACCTCTATCGTACACACCGACCCCGGTCCCGCTCAAACGGATGCCCCCGGCTAGGATATGCGATAAAGGCCAAAAATTGTCAGGAATGCATCGCGGAGATTCCGTCATCACGATCCTGCCTACTGCCACCCTTAAGAGGAAACTCGAGCTGAGCCCGACGTCCGGAGATACCCTAAGAAGTTTTTCAAGATTTTTTTTACCACTGGTTGCGAATACAGAAAATGTTAAAAAACAAAGAGATATTTTAATTCATCTGTGCCTAGTTTCCAACTCGGCAGCTTTTCCTGGATTGTGCTAACCGTGCTGTACGTAGTATCTCGTACCTCCATGAGTAAAACTAACTTACGAAATTTTGTGTTTATTTCTTAAAACTTCTCTGTCTCTCTCTTATTTATAGACTTACAGTAACATACCAAGGATATGAACATATTCAACAACATTTATCCATCATTGTTTTTGTCGTGCGTATTTCATCACATCCTTATGGTAGGTAAAGATTTTACTGCGCTTCTGAAGTGCGAATGGTAAACACTCGGTGAAACGGAACGTTTTGTCAAATGTAATTCAAACTATAGTTTTTTTTTTTTTTTTTTTTGGGCGGGAACGTTGAAAGAGATAGGCGCGCTTGATAAAATATTTTATTGTAAATTAATTTTAGGTGTTATTTTGTACATATTTAGTCTTAATTTTAATTTAAATTCATAGTCGGTTTGGTTATCGGTTTGGTGCGCTTCCCCAGTCATGGGGAAGCGTACGGGAAAGCGTTCTCGGTTGGAGGGCTTGGAGCCGGAGCCAGATCTTCATTCTGAAAGTAGTTCTGATGCGGATACAGGTGCGCTCTCAGAGCGCATGCCTGCAAAAAAGAAGACAAAAGAAGATGACAAAGAGAAGTATACTCCTTTCAGGGCCAAAAGTTATTACAGGTTGTACGACGAAAATTCAGCTAAGAAAGAATTTATTGTTTTTCTGAATCACAGAGAGGATGACCATAAATTTTCTGACAAAGATAGACTTGCTTTGTCCAATGCAATCCGAAAGCATTGCGTGTCGGGCGTGATGCATCTAAGAACAATTAATGCATACAAAGTTGGGATTATGTTTGATCTCCCAAATCACGCCAATGTCTTCCTAAAAAATGAAAAATTATTAAATGAAATTCACATGTATGCTTCAATCCCAGCATCTGAGACCGAGGTCACGGGTGTTCTCACTTCAGTGCCGATTGATTATTCGAACCAGAAGATTTTCCAATTAATAGCTTCTAGTAAAAAGGTGATAAGCGTAAGACGGTTTATGCGGCGGGTAAAAGACACGCTGGGTATCGTCTCAATGGTTCCAACTCAGACGGTTGCCGTGACTTTTGCCTCTGTACAGTTGCCTGAATATGTAACACTTGACCATTGGAGGCACGAAGTAGGGATCTATATTCCTCCAGTAAAGCAATGCCTTCGTTGCATGAAATTTGGACATATAGCAAAGTATTGTAAAAATAAGGAAGTATGTTCAATTTGTGCAGAACCTCATAATTTCAAAAATTGTAATAAGGCTAAAACACAATGCGCAAACTGTGGTGGGGATCACGTGGCTATATCTGCCGCATGTCCAATTAAAAAACAGAAAATTGAGGAAAATAAGTTAAAATCACGTAGTGCTAAATACTCCGATTTGTTTTGTGACGTTGCATTTGCGCAGCTCGGCTCAAAATATATTGACACCCACCTAAGTAATCTGACCAAATCTGACAGATTTATGAATCTACTTGTGGAAGCTATAGTTAAAATTTGTGCTGATAAAGAAACGCCAATAAATTCTAACAATATAAAAGAAACACTTAGAAACACTTTCAGGAAACAACCTTAATTTTTTTTCTTTATGGACATATTGAACATAGTGCAGTGGAATGCTCAGAGTATAATAAGCAATAGGCTAATCTTTACTAGATTCTTATATGAAAACAACATTCACATAGCAATAATTTCTGAAACCTGGTTAAAACAACATCAAAAATTTTCAATTAAAGGATATAATGTCATTAGAAATGACTGTGGTAATAAACACAATGGTGTAGCAATACTTATTCATAACAATATAGTATATTCTAATATTAAAACTTATTTTGACAATGCTCTACAAAATATCTGTGTACAAATAATTATAAATAACAAGCAGTTATATAGGTTATAGGTGTACGCGGGCTAGGTTTCCGCAACTCGACGTCATAATAGCGCCTATTTTGCGTATGGGTTATTGGCACTACTGTTATTCGTGCCAACCCAGTTCCACCAGGAAGCCTAGCAGACCCTTTATGTTGCCGACGGCCTCCGGTAGTGACCCCGGTGTTCCGAGGTGCTTTGCCCGGTATTCTGCCACCCCTGGGCACGTCAGAATGACGTGGGCGGCTGTCTCTTCCTCTTCCATGCACGCTCTGCAGAGAGGACTGTCTGTAATACCTAGAGTGAAAAGGTGTTTGTTTAATAGTGCATGACCAGTTATGGCTCCTGTCAGGAGACGGAGTGCCGGCCTCTTTAGCTGCTTTAGCTTCCTTGCCAATCCGGGGTTGATTGTCGGGAGGGCCTCTCTGGTTTGCCTGCAGGTACCTAGGTTATTCCAGAATTTTTGATGTTCTGCCTTGGTGTTTAGTCGTAGTGTGCTCCGCAGCCATGCAGGGGGTAGAGGGATCGTAGGTTCCGGTCCTACGGCTTTTGATTCTGAGCCTTCTCTAGCCAGTGCATCCGCTGCGTCGTTCCCACGTGAATTGCTGTGCCCTTTGATCCATTGTAGGGTTATGTCGCTATTGGTACATACCTCTGATAGGATTTGGTGGCACTCGTGTATCAGCCCAGACGTTGTCGCGTGACCTTGTAGGGCTTGCAGTACAGATCGACTGTCGGAGAGTATGCGGATGGGGTATCCCCTTACCTCTCTGGAGGCGATAGCATGAGCGGCCATTATTATGCCCATACACTCAGCCTGGAAGACTGTGTTTTGGGTCCCTAATGGTGTTGAGATTCGTATGTTTAGGTCCTCCGAGAATGCTCCTGCTCCGGTGCCTGACCTTGTCTTGGACCCGTCCGTGAAAATTCTTAACTCCCTGGGGTTAAGTCCTTCCTGGGGGGTTTCGTATAGTTCGATTTTGTACTTCTTGTCAAAGACGAACTGTCTGGGGATGATGTCGATTGTTGCCTCTATGAGGGGTTCCCTACCTACAGCCTCGTAGAGTATCTCGGTGTGAGGAACCCTGGGCGGCCTCCAGAGGTGCTGTTTTTTGAGCCGTATGGCTGACGCCAGTGCTTCTTGCCTGATGAAGAGGTGAAGCGGCGGAATGTCCATGATGGCTTCCAGGGCTGCAGTAGGTGTGGTCCTCATGCAGCCGCTAGCCGCCATGCAGGCCAGTCTCTGGAGGCGTTGTAGTTTAGCTTCGACCGTCGTGAGTGTGGTACGAGGCCACCACACCACAGCGCCGTAGCTTACTATTGGTCGAATTATTGCCTGGTAAAGCCATAGAGTGATCTTGGGGTTTAGTCCCCAGGTCCTACCTACCATTCTACGACATTGCCAGAAAGCGACTGTAGCTTTTTGGATTTTGTTGTCCAGGTGACTGCTCCAATTAAGTTTGGAATCAAGTATTACACCTAGATACTTTACCTCTGTTGATAATTGGAGCTCTGTATTGAACAGCCTGGGTAGGCGGTAGGTCCCCAGGTTCCGTTTGTAGGTGAACATTACCAGCTCGGTCTTCCTTGGGTTGACTGTTAGTTCGTTGTCGTTGCACCAGTGTTCCACTATGGCGAGTGCGGAACGGGTGACGTCGCACACTGTACCTGTGTGGGTGCCGCTGGTGAGTATCGCTATGTCGTCAGCATACCCGATGGTGTAGTGATGACTGTTATTTAATTTGGTGATTAAGTCATTGACCACCATGTTCCAGAGTAGTGGAGAGAGGACGCCTCCCTGGGGGCACCCTTTCGCTACCCGTGCCTGCCTTGTCTTGTCTTCCCCGAGTCTGATGACTCGTTGACTTAACATGTTTTTTATCCATTTTGTAATAACCCCACTCACTCCGTGTCTAGTCAATGCTGCGGTTATGCTGGTGAATTTAGTCTTGTCAAAGGCTCCCTCTATGTCAATGAAGGTACCTAGGCACATTGACTTGTTTTTGATTGCGACTTCAGCCTTGGTGACCACAGCGTGAAGCGCAGATTCTGTTGATTTACCTGAACTGTAGGCATGTTGGTTCTGATGCAGAGGTACACGCACCAGCACCCTCTCTCTCAGATGTCTATCACACAGCCTTTCCAACGTCTTCAGCAGGAAGGAGGTTAGGCTTATCGGTCTAAAGGATTTGGGGTCCGTGTAGTCTCCTTTACCTGGTTTTGGTATGAAGATAACCTTGACTTCTCTCCACTGTCGAGGCACAAACGTATGTGCTAGACAGGCGCCCAGGACGATAGTAAGCCTGTGCGTTAGCGGCGCCCCACCCCATTTCAGTAGGGCGGGGAAAATTCCATCTGGCCCTGGAGATTTGTAGGAGTCAAAGCTGTCGATGGCCCATTGTGTTCTTTGGGGAGTTATTACCTCGCTGGCCAGTCGCCACCCCTCTTCTGTGGGGGTGGTTTCCTCATCCAGTTGCCTAATTGGACTCGATATCTCGCAGTCCGGGAAATGCGTCTGAACTAGGACGCGCTCTGTTTCCTCCGGCGAGTTGGTGAGGGTGTCGTCAGGTTTCCGCAGGGTTCCTAGAGTTAAGGCTGTATTGTTGGAGAGAACCTTCCTTACCCTGTTGGCCTGTGTAGTTGACTCGATGTTGGTACAGAAGTTGTGCCATGAGCTTGTGCTCCTGTATCTGAGCCGTCTTTTGTACCTGGACTTGGTGACCTTGTATCTGTCCCAGTCCTGGTCTGCCATGGTGTTCATTGCCCTATTGAGTTGCTTCCTCATTTTCTTCCTGAGTCTCTCCAGCTCAGGTCCCCACCAGTTGGCCTTGTTTCCTTTGCCTGTTGGTGGGGTTGATAGAGGGCAAGTTTGATGGTAACAGTCTATGATGGTATCCGTAAGGATTCCTACCTGTTTGTCTATTTCTGCGACGCCTAATATTTCCGGAGGAACCTCGGTACGCGCAAGTGCCCGACCTATTTCCTGTGCGTACTGGGCCCGGTTCGTTTTCCTTGGGTTCCTCCTGGGTGCTGCCGCGAGTGTATTTACCTGTAAGTCACAACAAGCAGTTGAGTGTAGTAAGTTTTTATAGTCCATCAAATTCTGATCCCCGATTTAATAAAAGTAAATTTGATGCTTTGATAAAATCTATTCCACAGCCAATGCTTTTTGGAGGCGATCTAAATGCTCATCATATGTCATGGGGCTGTGTTGATACATTGCCTCGAGGTAGAGATGTCTTAGATATTATTGATGGCAATGACTTGGTTCTTTTAAATAATGGTCAAACTACTACAACTGGTTCTTCTTCTTGGCGTCCTAATGCTCTGGATTTAACTTTCGTTTCTCCATCATTGGCACTTTCATGTGATTGGTCTGTTATGGATTGTCCTCTTGGCAGCAGTTATCATTTGCCTGTAATGATAAAAATGATAGTTGGTAATGAAAATAGCTCACAAACTAACCCAATATGTAATAATGTACATTTGCCCATTCACCCAAATTACAAACAGGTGAATTGGAAAATGTACAGGCAATCAGTTGATTTTTGTTTGACTAATATTGATTTTGAAAATATGTCTTCGATAGATGCACTCAATCTGTTTTGTAATATTTTGCGATCTACTGCTGTAGAGTCCATCCCTAGACATAGGTCTTTGAATAGTTCTAATACGTGTACACCAAAATCTTTGAAATTTCCCCGGCTGCCTTGGTGGAATCAAAAGTGTTCAGTAGCTGTACTTAATTCAAAACTTGCTTATATAAAATTTAAAAGTGAACCTAGTGAAGAGAATTATATAGAATTTAAAAGACTTCGAGCTCTTAAAAAGCTTATTCTTAAGACTGAACGGCGTAATAGTTGGATAAATCTGTGTAACTCATTTAACCGTTGCACTCCTTTGACATTAATATGGAATTACATGCGGAAATTTAATAAAACATTCGTTTCAAAACACGCTAGTAATAATAGTTGGATATCAGATTTTCTTAAGAAATACACTCCTGATTTTGTCCTGAATGAGTCTTTAAATCATGTTCACACAGAAAATGATAATGATAAGTATCTTACTGAACCGTTTTCTTTGCAAGAGCTTAAATCTGCCCTATTTTCAAGAAGAGATACATCCTTTGGTCTTGATGGAATACCATATATTTTACTGAAAAATTTAAGTTCACAAAATCTAAAGACCTTTTTAAACATATTAAATCAGCTGTGGGAAGAAAATTTAATTCCTGATGATTGGAAAACAGATTGCTTGGTCCCAATTTTAAAGCCTGATAAAGATAAATTGTTACCCGACTCATATCGACCCATAGCACTCACATCTTGTGTAGGAAAGGTTTTTGAACAGCTTCTAAAGCAACGGTTGGAATTTTTTGTCGAACAAAATGGTCTGTTACCCTGCAATCAGCTTGGTTTTCGTAAAGGTCGGTCTTCTCGTGAGAGTATTTGTCAGTTGCAACTTGATGCACTTAACAGCATATATAATAATCAGTATCTTCTTTCGGTATTCTTTGACATTGCAGGTGCATTTAACAGTGTCAATATTTCCGTTTTATGTAGAGAGCTGTCAATGATAGGGTTACCTGGCAAAATAATAAATTTCTTACAAATGTTTTTAACAAACAGGAAGGTTTTTGTTAAATTTAACAATCACTTATATGGCCCAAGATTATCTTCTTTAGGAGTTTGTCAAGGAGGTATCTTATCCCCTTTAATTTTTATTTTGTACATTAGGAGATTAAATCTTATTCTAGGAACAAAGGTTAAAAATCTGCAGTATGCAGATGATTTGGTTGTTTACGTGTCAGGATCTGATTTAAATCAATTAGCTTTGACTATTAATGAGGCATTAATCAACTTACATAAATACTTTGCTTATCTGAACTTAGATGTAAATTCGACTAAAACCAAAGTAATAAAATTTTATTTTTGGTCGCAAAAGCATGTGTTTGCCCACAGTTTTGTACAATGACATACCACTGCCTATTTCGTATGATCTAATAAAGTTTTTAGGTGTTATATTTACTTCAAAACTTTCCTGGATAAAATATGCTGACAGTATTATAACCAAAGCTAACAAAGCATACAATGTGTTAAAATCGCTGTGCGCCACTTCATGGGGTGCAGACCCCAAAATATTGTTAATCTTGTATAAGTCTCTAGTTCGAAGTCATTTTGAATATGGTTTTCTATGTTTTGCTGGAGATGATAAAATTGTAAATTCATTAGATAAAATACAAAACAAATGTATGCGGACAATACTGGGTGCATTTAAAACTAGTCCTATCGCTGCTATGCAAATTGAATCGAATCTTCCTCCTATTCATATTAGATTTCGTTATCTAAAAGAAAGATTTATTTTAAAGTTATACAGCTTGCCTAAGAACGATCTTCTTCACAACTTGATTTCTTTCCAATCAGCGCCTTTTCAAAGGCACATGTATGTTCTTCAGGATTTTACTTTTTTCTTTCACTCTTTGCAGGAGTTAAATATACATCTTGATAATGACCTTCTTCCCTGTTACACAGGCTCGTTTAAGAGTAAATATCCCGATATAAAAATTGTAATAGATTCAAAGTTAACTTCCAAAGAGGAGGCTTATTTATTGTTGTCAGAATGGTCTAATTGTAAATTTATTTATACGGATGGTGCCAAAAATAATAATGCTGTTTCCTTTGCAATTTATCAACCTGAAATTAATAAAGGTGTTGGGTTTAATATTAATAAAAATGCAAGTATCTTTACTGCTGAAGCAACTGCCATCTTATTTGCTTTGAAACATGTTAAAGAACATAATCAATATAGTAAAGAATGGGTCATAGTAAGTGATAGTATGAGTGTATTAATAAGTTTATCGAGTAACAAAATGAATGCTAGCACTAGCTATCTAATTTTTTCCATTAAAGAATTATGGTTAGAACTATCTTTAATCGGTATTAAAATAGATTTTGTATGGGTTCCGTCCCATAAAGGAGTTTCTGGTAATGAAAACGCTGACTACCTAGCTAGAACTATTGCTAATGCATCTGACTTGTCCCTGGTTCCCGACAGCAGGGACTTAGCTGTGACCTTGCCATATTCTGATATTATAAGTAATCTAAAACAGCGTATGACTGTTCTTTGGGGAAGACATTGGTATCATTTTACAGAAGTTGAGAATAAGGCTCATTTGTATGCTTTGTTAGATAACCAAGTTAATAGTAAGCCTTGGTTTTGTAAGTTTAAAACTTACATGCACCGTAGGTTTTACACCATAATTACTCGTATGCGCATTGGTCATTGTCGTTTAAATTTTCATCTCCATCGTAAAAACTTTATCTCTTCTCCTTATTGCGATCATTGTCAAAAGCAAGAGGTTCAGTCTATAGACCACATTCTGTTTAGTTGCTCATCCTTTGGCATTCAGCGCCTAGTGCTGATGGATGAGTTGCTTGAGATTTATGGAGCTTCTAATCGAATCCCGCTTTCAGTAACTGATTTGTTGAAGGAGTCGTCTACTTATTTACCTTTGTTTAATTTTGTACATAATACTGTGTGTATGCTGTAAATATGATGCTAAATTTAAAACTTGCTTAAAATTGTATATATTTTTATTGAAGCATTGTGTATTTTGTTGGTCGAATGACTTTAAGTATATTGGAATGTCTGGATGAGGTGTAAGCTTTATTGAAGAGCTAAATATTGGATTTGACGTTTTTATTGGAACATACTGAAGACTTTACTACTGGATTTGACTTCATGAATTGGATTGGAACAACTGAAGACTTATTTTTTGGATTTGACACATTGACGTTGATAATACTGATGACTTAATATATAGATTTGGTCATATGAATTGGAAATAACTGAAGACATATTTATTGGACTAGAGACTTCTGATTTGAAACTACTGAAGACGTTATTACTGGATTCGTTCGAATGAAATTATACTTACTGAAGACTAGGCAGTATGGCCCATGGTCTTAGCCTGTCCGAATGGACGAATAATAAAAAAAAAAAAAATCAAACTATAGACAGAAACGGTTATTTCACTGTCCTGTCATACAATGTTTGAAATAGTGGCGTACTGATACTGAAACTGAATTACTTAATATCGTTTAGTGTTATTGGGATATTTTTGAAGTGAATGTGTTTAATTTTAATGACTTTAATCGTTTATAATCGTGGTGCAGCGAAATAATTCGTTTCCTGACAAGTAAGTAGCAGCACAAGTTGTTTAAAATATCTCGAGATCGTTCTGAAATGGGTAAACTTTTATGGTGCTGTACTGCAACCAGAATTACGTTTTAGATTTACACTATAAAGAATTACTGAGCATTAGCGTGTTTCTAGTTCGTATTATAGTAGGTCAACGAATCTGGTACATATTAGGTAAACAAAGTTACACCCAAATATGACTTGTTGAACGTCCAACTTTCCATTTAAAATATCATTCAACGCATGTTTATATGTTGTATGTTTTGTCACGATATTGGGTTATAATATAATGCAGTAAGAATGTAATTGGCTTTCTTTTATACATTGGCATCCTAGGTAGTCATTTAATGAGATGTGCAGCTTCAGAGCTTATTTCTTAAATCTAGATTGACAAAGCTTACTACATTACATACTATACAGCAAAATGTCCTCTTGGGGATTGTTGACCTCGAGCTGCCCACTATATAACAAAATAGGCAATGTAATTGGAATCAACTACAACAGGAAATAAAGTATTATATTTTGTTTTGAAATCAAACTAAACATACAAATGCAACTTGGTTCCAATTTAGAATGATAAATTCCCTTGATGCCCAAAATGCTAAATAAATGATTTATCTATCTATCTTGAGGAGGACGCGTTTAGGTGGCTAGAGGTTATAGAAGATTGTGTCTCAAGGGAACAAAATTTTATATTACGACAAGGGTGGTGCAGTTGATGTCAAAGATATGTATACATTTTTCGCCTTTTTACAATGGAATAAGGTGCAAAAGTGTATAAATATCGTAAATTCGACTGTACATTGAATCCTGACTGAAGTGAAAGATTTGCAATAGAATCCTAAGCATAACAAGGGATTCTAAACTAGAATCTTGAGCGTAAGGCATTCAAGTATCCAAAACAGAAATAACTCCACTGCCAAGTGACACACTTTCACACCTATGAGAAAAATTAAAGCTCTCATTTGAGCTCCACAATGACTTTTCTAAATAGCAGGATCTGGGAAGAAAAGTACAATTTGAACCCTTGTGTGAGGTCAATAATTACTCTTTTCTGAATAGCTTGTGTGAAAAGTATGTTTTTGTTGCCTGCTAAGTGTAAAGCGTGGCGTAAGCCACTGGTGTACAATAGATAGCTTTTTTAATGTTTTTGCTTATCATCTGACGAGATCTGAAGAGATTATTAGTAACCGAGCCTCCATGCTTAGGAAAGCACATTGATCCTGTAACACAGCCGGCAACATTTTAGTAGGTAATAAAATCATGGGCCGCATTTGTTAATAATTTGTCTTTATCATGGAAAATGTTCTGTTTCATACAAAACAGCCAGCAGGTTCACGGGCTGCATGTAAGGGTCTGCGGACCGCTGCTTTAAGTATAACTTTCTTATTTTATTTTGACTATAGCATTTGTTCATTACATCCAAATGTTGTATTTATTGTTTGTCTGCTTGCCAGTTGGCAAAATGCCTCCATTTGTGTCTGTCTCTGGCAACCCTGCTCCAAGTAACACCAGCAACAGGCCTGTTGTTGTCCCATCTTTTGAGCTGCCTGCCTCGCTTTCTTTTGCAGCCTCTTGGGTACCACTGGGTTACCTTTTTGCTCCACTTGTCCATGCCTGTAATAGTGTGGCCCAACCATTTCTTATGTGTTATGCTTAGGCTTTATTCCCATATTGATGGTATTTGTTATATATTACAAAGATCCAATTTCATAGAATCTTCCTGTTTGTACTTGAATGAACGAGTGGTGCAAACAAAGTTCTTCGTTTCAGCTAGGACCAAAATTCTTTCGTATTGCCAGATGTCCCGCTTGTTGACTGGGAATTTGTATTTTTACTAAATTCATTGCCTCCCAGTTAAATATTTGCATGCCTGCATGCAGGCTGAATAAAATGTCATGTTCAATTATGTAAGACCTTCCTGTACTGTATTCTGGCAATTAAATACTTTTGACTGTTCTCATCTACAGGTGGCATTTTGCGACTCTCAATATGCTACAGCCACTCAAATTAATATAGAAAAGTGATGAAAGGCATAGGGACTTCCTTCATATGAACATCGACACTCTAGTGTTGGGTGAGCATGACACAACACACGAAATTCACTTATATCATGTTAAACTGAAGCGAATCTAACCATATCAAATGCATAAAACAACCGCTTTAGCCTAGTTGGTAGTGATCCTGCCTTTTTATTACTATTACGATGCAATAGGTCCTGGGTTCGAATCCCGGTAAGGGCATTTATTTGTGTGAGGAGCACGAATATTTGTTTCTGAGTCATGAATGTTTTCTATGTATTTATTTATCTATATCTTTTTTAGTTTTCTAGGTATGTTTATTACTAACCCATAGTACAGTCAAGGGCACCAATATGTATACACCACAAACTCTCAAAAATATGTACACAGACCTTATTTCTGCAACATTAAGGTTTTAGTATACATATTAATGAAACTTTGAGTGAATACATATTGGTGCACTTGACTTTACAAGCTTTACTTAGTTTTGGAGTAGGTAGCTCGATTTGTGTAAGATTGTATATTTATTTATTTAAACCCAAATCGTTCTGTCGCATCACATCACAACACGACACATCAAGTTAGTGAATCCGGTTTCATTTTTAATGTACCCATTCCAGGCACCGAGCGACAATGTCCAAGTCCCAGTCAACAGCATCGCCGGCTCGGTCCCAAGGGGTCATCACGCCGCGGCGACCCCGGACCCGCCGGACACGCAGCACGGCCTCCCCGCGCGCCGAGCCGGCCGGCCGACTGTCGTCTCTTATTGAGAAGTTTGTGAAGGACGACTTTGTGCTGTCCCCGATGAAGAGGAGGTCTGTGCTGCCGGATGACACGGAGATTGAAGCGCCGAGACGTAAGTATTCGAGTTTCATGGTAAAATACACTTGAGAGCAAAGAAATGGGTACAATTCTCATAGAACTCCCATACAAATGTATAGTTTCAAACTACCCATTTTCATTGCGCTCAAGCCATTTTACGCGATTAAGTCCCGTTTAGTAAAAGTAATGTCTAAATCTTGAAATTAATCAATATATCGTCAGGTGACAACCAAAACTCACTAAGTAACAAATATCTACTTAAATCAAAGATCGACTACTAGGTACATAGTATACGATGTTTTGAAGAGCACCAGTTTTGATAGTGACTTTTGGTTGTCAACAGGCGATATTCTTAACACATTCAGTGCCAACGGTTTCGCAGCGCTACGCTAGTAGCCGATATCATGCGAAAAACGGTATGTAGAGGAAAGCGCCTACAACCGGAGCATAGCTACAGCTACCTACCTATCTGGTTCCTACCACTGAAAGTGTTAATGTAGAAGCATTTGCTAGTCAGACCCCGCTACTAATTTTGTATGAATGCTTCACTGGTATTTGCACTAGGTTTTTTTTACTTATTTTTCTTATAGGTAGGTGGATTTTTAGGGTTCCGTAGCCAAATGGCAAAAAACGGAACCCTTATGGATTCGTCATGTCTGTCTGTCTGCCCGTCCGTCCTTATGTCACAGGCATTTTACTCGAAAGCTATAAGGTGTATTTGGATAAAATTATCAATCGATAGGCCTTTCAAAATAAATATAAGGTTTCTCAGCAAATTTTTTGATTAAGTGAATAGAGTCGGAGATAATCGCCCCGAAAGTCACTAAAATTGTGTCCCCTCTCCTCTAATTTTTGAACCGTGTATTTTAAAAATATGAAAAAAATGACGGACATAGGGCTTATTGAATTCTTTCAGCGAAAATTGTTTTGAACAAGATCGGTTCAAAGGTTTTCGAGTTATTTCTAAAAACTGCCTTCCTTAAAGAAAAGGACGTAAGTGCCATAAGATTTCAGTAACGATACGACCTTTTTAATAGACACGGAACCCTTCGTTGTGCGTGGTCCGACACGCACTTGTTTTTATTATGATTACTATTATGAATAACCAAGTTCTTCGCAGATGTATGCAGGTTTTCCTTACGATGTTTTTCCTTCACCGAAAAGCTAACAATAAATACCAAATGACATTCTGTACATAAGTTCCGAAAAACTCATTGGTACGAGCCGGGATCCGAAACCCACGACCGCCGGTTGACAGCCGTATGGAACGAACCACTAGGCTACCGTAGCTACCATACTCTACATATACTGATGAAATAATTTATATACATTAACAAGCTTTTTCAGCAGCAAGCTGAGGCGAGGATTTATTTGAATTTGCTTGCAATCGGCGACGTAGCACACAATTTTTACGCCGATTCAAATAGATTTACAATAACAATAAGGCACTAAAACATTGATGCGGGTGGCGCCGCACCAGTCCTTGTGGCACTCTTTGGGGGAGGCCTATGTCCAGCAGTGGACGTATTTCGACTGATATGATGTTGATGTTTCAAAAATGATCATCAGAAACTTCAGGCAGTTTTTTTACCAATTGTATATTCTTATTTTAATCTGATGCAGGTGCAAGTTGGTGGAAGAGGCTCGAGGGGAGCTCCAGAGACGTCCTTGAAGCCCTGGACACTAACAAAATGACAGATGAACTACTGGTCGAGGAGTACGAGTTTGAAGTAGAAAAGTAAGTTGTGAAACATTTGTAAATATTGAATGGTGTTTTTTTTTAAACTGAAGTCATATTTTCGGCTAGACTAATTTTATAGCTTTGTCAGAGCAGTAAAAACGTAGTACAGTCGACGTTAAAGATATGTTTACACAGACATGTTTATTCTATTGTTAGGCGAAAAAAATTAAAACTTCGCATTTATTTATAAAAATAACAAAAGTCACACATGTACACATACAACATTATAAAGGCGAAACATTTAAACATCTCATTCTCGTCGACTCGATACACGGGTCGCTGTACATCAGATACAAGTAACACAAGGCCGTTAAACAACCAAAATCAAAAATGAAATGAAAATGAAAATTATTATTTATTTGAAAATCAAAATCAAATTCAATTATTTATTATGCAAAGCACAAGTGCACTTTTACATGTCAAGCGGTAATTTACAATAATAATAAAACGTCCAACAATATTGAATATTATTGTAACTTTGTAATAACCATCTTTGTTTGTATGTTTATTTTTATCCTATTATAGGTTCTCCACACTTAGTCTTCTTCTAAATTTAATTCAATTAGAATATACCTAGTCGGTCCCAAAGTTCTGTCACAAATGAAAATAATGATAAAAACAAAAGTAGCAATAATTTTTTAATAAATTATATACCGATTTAAAGTACATTTAATAAAGAATTAAAATTACTCAAAATTATTCAAAATTACCTCCTTTGTTTTTAATACAGGCCCTTAATCGGTGCGGCCAGTCGTCTATCGCAGCACGCACCATTTTCATATCTATCTCAGTGACTGCTTTTCTTAAAGATGACTTTAGGCTCTCCAAATTTTTATGTGGTTTAGCACAGACCTTCCCCTCTAAGACCTGCTAAATTTTATAGTCCAAAGGATTAAGGTCCGGACTAGAGGAAGGCCAATCTTCGTGTCTTATAAAGTCGATTTTTTGACGGTCAAACCAGGCTTGAGTGGTCTTGGCTTTGTGTGCTGGCGCAGAATCCTGCTGGAACACAAAATTATGTCCCGAAAATAGCGTGTTGGGCAGATCTTTGACAACCTTATCCAAAACTGTCTCTTGGTATACTTTCGCACTGATTTTGACGCCTTTTTCGCAAAAATGAACCTCAGTTGGCCCGTAATAAGATACACCCAACCAGACCATCACTGATGATGGATGATGCCCATGTTGCACCCGCGGAACTCTTTTTCCTGCTTCTTCAGAGCTCCTAGCGTACACTCTATCATTCTGTTTATTGTACTTCTCTTCAATATCGAAAATCTTTTCGTCTGTAAAGAGGATATCACGGTGTCGATTTTTCGCGTACCGCTTTAACAACTTCCGGGATCTTATAAGCCTTATTGTTTTTAGACGGGCATTAAGTAAGTGCCCACGCTTTTTTTTGTATGCTCGTAGACTAAGATCTTCGTTTAAAACCTTTTTGACGGTTTTTCTACTGACACCCATCTGCAAAGCCATCAATTTCTGTTTTCGGACAGGATTTCTTGCTATGCGCGCCTTGATCGCTTTGATCACTGCTGGTGTTCGTACGGAGCGAGGCCGGCCAATTCTTTTCTTGTCCTCAACACTGGAGACTTCATTGTACCTATCAATAGTACGGTACACAAACCTAAGCGTTATTTTTAAATTTTTGAGCAACTTGAAAATCGTACTTGGCGAGTGCCCACAGCGGTGCAATGCTAAAACAGCTATTCGGTTTTCTTTCAATGTCCACTCCATCGTGAGAAATTGCAACGAATGACTGTTTTTTGTTTTAAAATAATTGTCAAACATTCAAAAATGGAATGCAATAAAATTTTCTTAAAATCATCTTCTAAATTTAAAAATAATATGCCAGTGACAGAACTTTGGGACCGACTACGTAATACGAGGGCTGCTACTTATGTATCCGGAATAGAAAAAATAATAAAACGTACATTACTAAATATAGTTTTATTGTTTTTCAAAATATTCTCCGTGATGATCGATGCACTTTTGCATACGTGTAAACCAATTTTTAAAGCACTTTTACCACTCTGATTGAGGTATCTCCAAAACGTGTTTTTTGAACGCGTCGACCGCATCTTCACGGGTCGAAAATCGTTGACCACGTAATTTATTCTTTACATTTGGAAATAAATAAAAATCATTGGGTGCCAAATCAGGGCGGTGGGTGACCCGTTTATTCTATACTTTGACCTTCCAAAAATCGAGTTGTTTCGCGTGATGTATGACAGCTGGCGTTGTCATGGTGAAGAATGATTCTGCGTCGCTGGTTGTCTTTACGTATTTCTTCAAACACTTCTGGCAAACAAATGGTTGTGTACCACTCCGAATTAACCGTTTTAAGATTTTCTAGTGGTACTGTAGCCACATGGCCATTCATACCAAAAAAGCAGGCGACCATTTGCTTCAAGGTGCTTTTTGCACGAGTAGCTTTCGTAGGGTTTTTTAGTTTTTAACTTTCGTTTCGTAACTATCGGCTCATTTTGAAACACCTACACTGTTGATTGCTGTTTAGTTTCGGGATCATACGCATATATCCAAGATTCGTCACCTGTGTAGATATTATAAACAGCTTTTGAGTCACCACGGTTATATTTTTTCAACATTTTTTGCACCATTCGACGCGAGCCTCTTTTTGATCCTTAGTTAAATTGTGCGGTATCCAACGCGAACAATTTTTTTTTACAGCTAAATGTTCATGTAATATCTTATTAATGCTCGTCATAGATATCCCCAGAATTGCCTTTATCTCGCGATACGTAACATGACGGTCATGCATTATAAGTTTCCGCACTGCTTCAATATTTTGTGGTACAACGGCCGATTCCGGGCGACCTTCCTTAACTTCGTCCGTAAGCATACTACGTCCACGATTGAACTCACTAAACCAGTGATACACAGTAGTTTTTGATGGAGCTTCATCACCAAAAGTCAAAGTTAATTGATCCTATGCATTGTTGTTGCGTTAAGCCACGCCGAAAATCGTAATAAATCATAGCACGAATATTTTCACGAGTAAGTTCCATTCTTGCAACGAGATATTTTAAACCCGCCAAAAACAAAAGACTAGCGTACTCAAGAAATTTTTTTATAGCGGCCAGTATTAAAAGAAAGTTCAAATTTTACCATGGAGGTCAAAAATTTGTGTTTAAGAAAGTTGGAATCCTGGATTCCGGATACATAAGTAGCAGCCCTCGTAACATCAAGCTAAAGATTGTAAAAGTCTGACATGTAAAACAACCCTTGAGGCCTAATTGCAGACTACATAATATTTGATTTTATTTAAAATAACGTTGGACAACGGTTTTGGTGGTTTTGTTGGAGTATAACGCTGGCCATCTTTGTGAGGACTGGACCCTTTGTACTTTGAATTAGGAAAAGTCTGTCAGCGCTGTCTATCAATCAGCTTTTTATTGTAGCTTGAGCGAAGCGAGCAGAGAAGCGGTGTTCCTGCAAGCTTTAATTAAGGAATTGTTAGTGACGACTCGTTGTAAAATAGTAATGTATTGCGATAACCAATCTGCTATTCAGCTTGCTACCAATCACACTACATAGAAGGAGCAAGCATATCGAAATTAGATTTCATTACGTTAGAGATATGGTTGATAGATTTAACGTTGAAATTGTATACATCCCTACGGATGAGATGATAGCAGACGTGTTCACCAAGCTGTGCCAAGCACGATATGTTTACTCGTCAGCTTGGAGTGGCTTGAAGCCATGATGCCCACGTTATGGGACGGTGTTGGAGTATAACGCTAGCCATCTTTGTGAGGGCTGGACTCTTTGTATTTTGAATTAGGAAAAGTCTGTCAGCGCTGTCTATCAATCAGCTTTTGTATTGAACAGAAGTCATACAAAGTGTTTAAAATAATATATTTTAATATTTACGTTATTTTCACTGCGCCCGTTTTGCTTATTTCTTTAAATTTTAATAGGTTTGCTGTGGCGTCAGGGATACTTCGATTTGGTGCTTAAGGGACAAAAAATCGATTGTAGTCTGTTTTTCGCTTTTTTAATACGACAGAAAAGTATGCTGAATTCAAATGAAACCCCTCTTTATATTTTTCAGAGATAAACAGAATCAATCGGTACCAGGAAGCAGTGATAATGAATCAATCGCCAGCATAGTCGTGCCACAAAAGAGGCTGTTCAACCAGAAAAAACAGCCTCAAAACAAGTTCACCGACATGGGCTCCCGTAAATCTTTAGGCAGGACCAACATCGAAGATGAATCCATAGAAGAGGCTCCAAAAAACCTTTTTAACAAAGGACCTAGGAATAAACCCGTCTTCCCAGCTGCTCTACTTAATTCCACGAATAAAACTATAAATAAAACAGTAGAACCCGAACCAAGTAAACAAGTGCGACCTAATCTCTTCGGACAAGCGGGCACTAAGCGTAAAAACATGTTCGCAGACTTCGTGTTGTCAGATAGTGAGGAGGATTCGGAAGTCCAACATAAAGTATTCGGTTTCAAGAAAAACAACAATAAGAGAATCAGTTTGGGTACTCGCAATAGACGTATGCCATCCTTAACACCAAGCATGACCACTGAAACTGATATTGATGATTGGTATCTCTTACCATCGTCAACTATGATTGGGGCACAAGAAGTTTCTAAAATGAGTGTTCATGATGAGGCTGTACCAGTACAGGAAGAGAATCAAGATGATACACTTACAGAAGCAAATGAATCTTTAAATTGTGAGGCCAAAAATCAATCAACACACAAAAATAGTATATTACAAGATGATGAAAATGATAAAACACTTACAAATGAAAACATAGAAGATGCCAGTAAGAACCAAGACAGTAAAGTGAATGAATCTCAGAAAAATAACAAAATGCACGAACTAAGCAAAAATAAATTGAATGTAAGCGTCAAAGATAAAACTTTACTAAATAAATCATCCACGCGTGCTAATGCTGAGAATGAAGAAATCATAGAAGATGCTATTGTAGAGAGACAACAAAAAAAAACAGGTACTAAAAACCAGATAACAGTGATGAAGGAACAATCACTAGAGGATAAAGTCGCTGAACTACACGTGGAAAGTGTAGATAAAGAAGAAAGTCAACAAAATATAGTATTAAACATAACAAAAGAAAATGTAGAGACTTATAAAGACACTAAAATGCAAAACAAAAGTGAACACGAAATAAAACCAAGCGCTGAGCAACAGGAAGCTCAAAACATTTCTACGGCGGCAAGTAACGTAAACCAAAATGAATTAGATGATAATTTGCCTGAAAATGTTATCTTTAGCGGGAAACAATTGGAACGAACTCGAAATTATGAGGCACAGAAAAGTCTAAACGGCTCTAAGGCGGCAAGTAACGTAAACCAAAATGAATTAGATGATTTACCTGAAAATGTTATCTTTAGCGGGAAACAATTGGAACGAACTCGAAATTATGAGGCACAGAAAAGTCAAAACGGCACTAAAGACGCAAGCGACATAAACCAAGATGAAGATATCGATGATGCATGCGTAAAAGATAAAAGTGGTAGAGAAATAGAGTCAAGTGTTGGAAAACAGGAAAGTCAAGCCCATTCCCCCGGAGAGGCAAGCAACACAAACCAAGATGAAGATATGGAGAATGAAAGTGATGAAGAAATAGAGCCAAGTCCTGAAGAACAAGAAACTCGCGATCATTCTGAAGAAGGAAGCCAAACCAATGAAGATGAAGTTATGAACGACATATCAGAAAAAGAGAAAAGTGATGAAGAAAGTGAGCCAAGTGACCATGACGAAGACAACCTAAATGAGTCGAAGGAAGAAAGCCAAGAAAATGAAGATGAAGAAATGGATGATGTATTTGAAAAGGACAAAAGTGAAGAAATCGAACCATGCGTCAATGATGAAGAAAGCCAAAACGATTCAGATTCGAAAGAAAAAAGTTATGAAAACGAAGAAGAAGATATGGAAGAAATGGTATGGAATGATAATGATGCTGAAAAAGCAACTGATACCACGGAAGCAAGAATGAACGCTAAAGCTAAACAAAAAGACGAGGTTGCACCAGGTGAAAATTATAATAAGACCGTCGCGAACGATATAACCATTGAACGAAAAGATATTACTAACAAAAGCAGGAATTTAACAAATAAAAGCCTAAAAATCGTTGAATCATCAGTAGATAATTACCAAATAGAGGAAGACGTCGTAGACGAAACACCGAACAACTCTACTCATGACACAACAGGTCGTAACAGGAAAAAAGAGACTATAGTCATATCACCAGAAGCAGTGTTACAAAACATGACGACTGATAACGAATCTTTCAGACCAATAGGCCGTAGTACCACATTTAGGAAATCAAAGAGTTTATATGACACAATGAATAGACCTAGTTTAGCGCCAGTCCAGGAAAGTACTTTAGGCAGTGAAGGTTCGAGAAATTCAAGCACAGAAGGTTCCGAATGGGATTCTCATCGCACTACAAGAAAAACTATACGGCAGACATTAGGCAAGGAGTATACAACACGCAAATCCTTGCGCGCTTTGATTATGGAGCAATCTGCTAAACGTCAAACTGAACTGTACAATAAAAACACATCTAACATGAACAAGACTAAGAATAAATCCGTTTTAGAAGGAAACGATAAGAATGCATCAAAATTGAACAAAACTAAGAACAAAACAGTATTAGATGAGGCAAACAAGATTGCAACAATAGACAAAACCAAAATAGTTTCCGAAGATGTTAATAATAAGAACGCATCAACAATGAACAAGACTAAAAACAAGACTGTATTAGAAGACATAAACGATCAGCACATCCGATTCCGTCGTTCATCTAACCGTAACTTATCAAGCAGCATGCAACTTTCATCTCCCATTCCGAAATCCCCTGTTCATGGTACCTCGACCCATCACGTGCGTGACCCATTAATATTAGAACACCAAGTATCTCTTCATGACGTAACAGACACAGAAATATCCGAGCAAATATCTAATCGCGAAGACTCTATAAACATACCAGTCGTGGACAATAATGACTCTGGTCCAGAAATATCAATGAACGCGTCTTACGGGCAAGGTATGTCCGCAGATACTGCTCATGGGGCATCATTAGAAG